>JAIEZT010000009.1:22704124-23304124 GCA_019594935.1 Periophthalmus modestus | reverse complement strand
TAACACTGAAGCGAAGACTGACACAATCACCCTAAAACAGGATTATCCCCCCCAAAAAGTATTCTGAATGTACAATAGGGTTAAAAACATGAACTGCAATAAATAAATTCATAGAAGTTATTTAACTATTAACCCTCCAAAAATGATTCTTCAATCTGTCCTATATCAAAAGTCGATGTAGTAATTTATTGTGACCTAGTTATAGAGCTTCAGACAGGGCAGTGCCTCTGGTTAGCTTCCATGATGTCCTGTTGCTGCTGTAGTATCGGTAAACTCACTTCTTTCAGTACTTTACGTCATTGTATATGCTTCATTGTTTAAGTTTGGGTATCCAGCTTTATTTCATCACAGTGTACATAAAAGCAGCACTTCAGCCCAAAATCAGACACTGTGCGTCATCTGTAGCTAACTCTAAAACCTGTTATAATTGCAGACAAAGAAGAAAGAGCACTTTGGAAGGAGGTGTTGGCTGTGCGAGGGCAGTCCACCCATTGCTTCACAGTTTGAAAAAGCTGTTCTTAAGCTCTGCAAGTGCCCAAAAATATATATATGAAAATCAGCAATATATTAAAGGGTTTGTGAGAGCTAGAAACAAGTTGGCGTATCTGGCACAGTTTAAATATCTACTTCCTCTATATCCTTTCACAGATATCCCAGCTTTAAGTATACACCTAGCTATTGAGTTAAATCTGTCTATCTCCCCGTCCCTCTTTGCTCTACCCCTGTTGTCCTGCTTTGTCTGCGCTGTCCGCTCACACTTGTCGTAGATGCCTGCTGTATAATGCGTCCTGGCAGGAGCAGATGGCACACTTGCTTTCTTTCTGTGCCAATGAAGTGTGTGCCACCCAGACGTTATTGATAGCTCTGTGTGTCATTGTGGCGATGGGAGAATCCTGCTTATCAGCTCGGTGAGAGGGGCTGCCCGTCTTCATTAAGCCTCTGTTCTATCTCTGTCCTTCTGCATAGCTCCCCCATCTCTCCCTCTCTCCCTCCTCCATAAGACTCCTAATGTCTTCTTTCCCCTTCACTCTCACTTATCTGTACTGCTCCCATGCTTCTTGTGATTTTTCAATATTTAATCATCCCCTCCTTGCTTTCTCTTTCCTCGTGTGCGTGCTCCTCGTAATACTCTCCATTATGTGTTAGGTTTTTGTCTGAATACCATCCTTACTGTTGTCATTTGTTCTTCATGAATAATAGGTGCCATGGCAGCTGGGCTTGTTTGCCTACAGTGCTGGTGTATGGGTGCTGACAGGGTTGTAAATCTTGCCTCTGCCCTGTTTTTATATGGAGTTAATATAGTTTGGCTTAGCCCACGCGGTCACCTGAGGCAGCAGCACTTGAACACACTCACCTACAATATGTGCGCTTTTGTGTGTACTGTACACTTGGGCAGAGGTGGAGCGGTAAAGTAGATAGATACACTGAAATAACAGGCACTTGTAGTAGTATCTATGCATTTTTTCAATGCACTGTGTATCTGGAGTTAATACATTGTTGTTGCCGTAGGAGTCGTAGTAGTGGTCACAGTAATAGTTGTAGTTGTTGGTCATTAGAGAATTAGTGTCGGTAATAGTACACTTAGTACTTCAGTGACATGAAAAATCATTATATTACACATATAAAAAAACTCAGCATCAAATGGTTAAAGTTTTATAGAGTTTTATAGAGTGGATGCCCTGTTCATTCAAGTAGCTTCAGCCAGTGCCAGCAGTTGAAGTAGTGTGTAGTAAGTGTAGTTGTTGTAGTTGTAAAAGTCTAGTGCAAACTGTAGTAAAATTCTGTGACGTGCAATCAGGGGAGGCAGGTGAGGCACGGCCTCACCTGTCGTCACAGAGAAAAAATAAATGAAATGGTTATATTTATCCAATGATTCGTACTATAAAGTTATTTTCTATTCAACTTTGCAATTTTAATTATTTTTGCATTCAAAATGGCTGAATTTTTCCCGTTTACTGTTGAAATACCGAGAAGAGACGCGTGATGAGGCACCAGTAGTTCGTGCCTCACATGGACTGACTGTGCTGTAGCTCAGCAGTGACACTGCTGCTTTAAGCGGCTGTGAAAAGGCGTGAGGCACATAGTTACCTGGCTTTATGTTAGGGGGCAC
This sequence comes from Periophthalmus modestus, assembly GCA_019594935.1. Classification (NCBI taxonomy): domain Eukaryota; kingdom Metazoa; phylum Chordata; class Actinopteri; order Gobiiformes; family Gobiidae; genus Periophthalmus; species Periophthalmus modestus. Next base: position 23,302,014 of record JAIEZT010000009.1, on the reverse strand, counting down.
TCGTGAGCCCAGGGATTCTTGCAACTCCCGCAGAATAGGGGCCACAGAATAGTGACAGCAAGCTACAATTTAGAGTTGGCAAATCAAGTTTAGCAATTTGTTCACTTTTTTCTTCTTTTCTGGCCCTACTTTTTAAATGGAGGAAGATTACATAATAAAGCTCAAGCAGTTTTCTAAACTGGACTTTCAGTCAAAGCAGGAGGTTATAATTAAAGAAAGACCAACGCTAAAGGAGCTAAATGGTTTGCTCCAGACGATGGGATGAAAGACTCACTCTTTTTAAACAGAGTGGTATGAAATGGTAAGAAATGTAATGACTTCAATCAAAAAAAACGATACAGAACCAGCTTGCTTATTATTTCATACTATTAGAGCTATTTCATATGGACTTCGGAACTTTTATTTTGAAATTATTTTTTATTCTGGCCCCAAGTCACTGGGAGAGAAACTGACCCGGGGCCAAATGTACTGACACCTAGTTTACATGTTTGTAAATCTGATTGTGATGACACCAGTGCCTCACCAGCCACGAACCTCACCGCATGTCACTGGTAAAATTATAGTACATGCCATTTGTAGTTTTGTAGAATTGTTGTAAAAACACACATTTTCTTTCAGTATTAGTATTATTATACATATAAAACATAAAAAAAAAAATACTTCATTGCAGATTTTCACCTCTGCATTAACAAGGCGTATTGTCAAGTTTCACATAGTCTTCGAATATTTTGCACTTATTCAAACAGTCAAGTTGTTACCCCTTTATTTGGACAATTTCACTACTAACCTTTTACATGTTTTTCAAACCAACAGATTTTTAGACCTCAATCCTCCCAAATCACTTTCCAGAATTTTTTAAGTGCTGGAGTGTGCATCTACAATTGCACTTGAACACAGGGTCATAACGGGTGATAAATGAAGAGCCTTTGAGGGATGCGCTGAAACAGAAAATAATTTCATAAAAGCTTTTTGATTAATCACGCCTGCTCCTAGACAAGGTCACGCTCTCTCCCCGTGTTCCTCCTCCTTCTCAGCGGCCCCTAACAGACTGTCATCTCCAATCCACTCCTCTCCTTATTTCTTCATTCTTGTTTCTTTCCTAAACACTCGGGAGCTCACAAGAGCCCCCAGTTTGGTGCTGCCACTGTAATTGAAGTCGTAACTCAGAGCCACTGCCTATGGAGATCTGGGTCCAATACTGGTTAATTCTGGATTCATGTTTGGTAATGTTCCTCAGTCTGAGTGAGTGCATTTATTTGAGGACATTTGAGTCTGTGTGTCAGGTCAGATTTGGCACTATTATAAATTTATGGATCATTTTAATTGATTTGTATAAGTTTTGGGAGAATAGTAGATCAACCAATTAAAGGTGCATTTTGTATCTTTTGTGGTGGAGGTAGTTGATGTTATTGGATATCCTGGAATGTTGCACAGTATTACATTAAACTTTTACCTTCATGGAGACAAGCAGGTGACACCCCCAGGTCAAGCTGAAAGTTAGATCTGTGGAGAGTTGAGCTCCCAATAAGAACGTATGTTTTCAAGATATTTTTGAGCAATAAAACACCTAATTTCATAAATTCAAGATGGATATGTAGGTGTTAGGTGTTTTATTGCTCAAAAATATCTTATACAGTCATATTGTGGAATATTCTCTGCAAGCAGACCCTCCACCATACAGTTCTGTAAGTGTTCTCATTTTAAAATGCGTCCAAATTACCAGGTTTTTTAAAAAAAACTTTTTACATTTTACATTTTAGTACTGATTTGTCCAAATTACTCCTACTTATACTTATATTTATACTTACACAAATGCTTCTAGTGATATTGCTTTTGTTATTCTTGCAAATACATTTATGACTTATACCGCCTACTGCTTATAAACATACAATAAGTTAATTAATACATACACTTTATATGAAATACATGATTAAACTGCTAATTGTGTAAATGTGAATATATATATGTTTACATTGGGCATTTGGGCATGAGCAGGTGTCTGTATACATTTGTGTCTCCCATAAAGGATGTGATTATCACTTCCACGCCATATGCAGATTCAGCCTCAGCACTGGCGTTTCCAACACAAGTAAACACATTGTGCCAGCTCTGACTGCATCCACTGTTCTCTAATGATCTTAATGTGATTTATGCTTATCAGGCAACGCACAGAGATGCACACAGGCCCTATCTGATATGTCTTTGTGCCCTCTTATAGGCAGCCTGCTTCGGTCGGCCATTAATCTCCCAGAATCCCCCCCGCTTTGACCCCTGTCTGACCCCTGGCGTGTACATCCTTTTCCCTAAGCGCTGCTCACTTCCTCTTCCTGCTGTCTGCCTGTCAGGACGACCGTGCAGTGCAGTCAGCTACTTCAGCAGACCCAGCCAAATGTGCCATTAATGGTGGTTAGAATGGGCACCGCTCTCATTTGGAGGAGAGTGCATTATGTTTGGATTGTGGTCTGAATTACATGTTTTTTCTACTTCTGGCTCTTTTTTCAATTTGGGAGTGATTTTTTTAGTGTTGACCTAAGCTATTTGTGTGTGTTTTAACGATTGAATTGCTACTGACAGACTGGATATGAGCACTGGACATTTTCCACTATGAAATTATAATGGAAATATTTTTCATATTACAACATAGTAGGCCTATAACAACCTGCATTGGTCAGTTTTTAACAAATACTGACAATGTACCTAGTTTAAAAAGCTGATACCTAACTTACCTGTATTACTTTAGTTTTCAATGGAGCATCCTCAACAATGTGATGAAAGAGAACTAATGGATGAAATATGTACAAAAACCAAGTAAAAGGTATATAAGGCTTAAACAGGTCTAAGACTGAACCAAACAAACCTCTAGTTTGGATTGTAAAAATGACTAATCTAGGACTTAAATTTGTCAAAATCAGTTCTAACCAAGTCTTCCCTACCCCATTCAGAGCAGGTAAAATAGAAATACGTTTGCCTGTGAATGAAGTCAGAATTTGCATCAGAATTGTCTCCCAGAAAGAATTTGACTTCAAATTACCAACAAAAGTCCTTGAACTACAGTTTGAGAACCACAGACATAATACATCTGCCACTTTTTTGTATTTCCTGTGCAAAAGTTGAGTTTGTGTTTAGGATATTTTGCCTTTACTGACAGTTGTTTGACATTCCCTGCAGCCCCACTGGCGGGCTTTAGCTTTAGTCTGTGCGTGGGTGTGTCGGGCCTTTGCACAGATCCATAATTAGCCCTTCTAATGATATTGTAAAAGGAGAGGAGCGCTAATGTCCCTCTGACACAATGGGATCACTGATACATCACATCCATTAGCATAGAAATGAGTCCCGGTTTGGCACAGAGCGGACTTCTTCACCGGGGAACCCCTCCTCATCGTCAGCCAGCCTATAGATAGCAGAATATGGAGGTGGGATTTTTCTTAAGGGCGTGTGTTGTTCAAGGTCCCGATATGGATTAGCCCCCGGGCCATGCTAATGCTAACACTAAAGGCGGAGTAGGCACGTGTAAGACGCAGTGAAGCTGGTAAAGACTTCCCGCCGCGTTTCTCGAATCCCCTCGAAGCGTCTACATCTCTGTCATCTCTCTCTCACCCCCTCCCTCGCCCCTCGCTCGCCCTTTCTTCTCTAAGTGTCTGATTGAGGAAGTATCTGACTGTTCTTCTTGTACTCAGCTGAGTGCACTGCACTGTGGATATTGGATAAGCTGCTGTAACTCAGATAGTGGCTGCTGCTCCTATTCCCAGAGCCAGGTGTTCAGATCATTGTCTGCTACATGAAATAGGAAAGTAAGAAAGTTGTGCTTCTTAAAAAAGTACGGTAAAAGATGAACACGATTCTGGAGTTGGTTTTGGAGTTTGATCATGTAAAAAGTGACAGACATTTTTTAGGTTTTAAGAAAAGTTATTTAAAAATGTCAACCAACAAGAATAGAGGAATAGACTAGAGTCAAGATTGTTTAAATGGTCTGGAGTAGCTGTTCACCAGTGATCTGACCTGAACTGAAGAAGTGGCTTAGATGAGCAGCGAAACTTCTTTACTCCTTTTTTTCTTACTTTTTGTCCAGTTGACAGATTTGAATTTTTCCTTTACTATGTTGAAGCTGAGGTTTCATTCAAATAAACTGTTTTTAAAAGACATGTTTATTATTACTGATTAAATAAAATTTGGCCTAAAGCAAACACTGAGTGGAATAAAAGGCAATTCTTTCTTTATCACATTGTCATTATAAAGCCACAAGAAAAACACCATCAAATGCTATAACTGAAAAAGTATCCAGTGTTTTTTCAATGTTTTCTATTAACTTGATGTGTATGATAAAATGTCAGTGTTATTTTGAGAGGCGTGCTAAGGATTCATGAAGTTCTGTCTCATTCTCTCATCTCCTCTCTCGCCTCTCCTCTTCTAAGTGGAAGTATTAGGTCTAGACAGGCTGTCAGCTCAGCAGCTCTCTTACAGTATCCAGCCCTATTTTAAAAAACACCTCACATTTTATCTCTCAGCCTTATAAATATTCAGCCTCCAGGTACAGACCTATTAATATTCATGTGGTAGTCCGCTGATTAGAGGCGCTGATCACAGGAGCAACAGCAGAGGTGGCGTGGTCCAAACACACAGTCTGTGATCAGGTAAAAGGAGCTTGTCCAAAGGCTGCAGATTGTTGTCTGAATCAAAAGACAGCACCCGTGGCTAGCACACAGACATATGAACCCCTTTGATAGAATAAGGACTAATAGAATTTGATTTGCAGGCTGTTCGCTGTCTCTTGCTCAGGCTTTGAAGTTGTCCTAAAATGTGGTTGAGTGGAAAGTAAGGTGGAAGTAGTAAAAGTAACTGGAGAGTGATGAAGTGATAAATTTCACTACTAGAACCAACAACACCTCTGTTTCAGTCCTGGTTTTCTGGCCTATGTCATCAGAGGTTTAATACTCCCTACAACAGAAGCATGGCCAGGCTTGAACAGACAATATTACAACGTGTGTTCATGTCAATGTCTACTTCAGTTTACTCTACATTACAGGAGTTCTTTGCAGCTTCTGGTATTAACCAAAGTTACATTGTTTTTTGGAGATTTGAAAAACATGCAATATACTGTATCTAACAACAAGTATATCCAATTTAGAGGCGAGGGCTGCTCGATTATGGCTAAAATTATAATCACGATCATTTGACATATAATTGAAATCATGTTTATTTAAAACAATTAGTTCTATATATATCAAAATATATGTCCAGAATATTTAGAGAAAGTTTAGATCCAATATATGTTATCAGTAATGTTTTGTGACACATTTTTGGTTAAAAGCCCATTTAGATTACAAAAGTGTCTTCTGAAATGAAAATAATTAATTGTATTTTCGATTACAACGACTGAATAGAGCAATAATTGAAGTCATGATTATAAATTTGAGAAATTGCGCGGCGCCAAAAGAGGCCTAATTTGATTAAATACAGATAATAGAAGACATAACAAAGCCAACAAATCCCAATGCATGTTTTCAGTTTTATGAATGGTAAAAAAAACAAAAAAACTATTAAACGATGAAGACAGCATGAAGACATTTTCAAATTGTTGCTTCTATGATGTGCTCTTTGGGTCAGACAGAACCGAAAGAAGAAATTGGGTCAAAAAAATACTCAAGTATGTTTGACTTTTCTCTCTGTCACTGGTTAACCACATACTCTGTGTGTGTGTTTGAACATGCCTCAGCAGTACAAGTTCACACTACACCGCTCCCCTCGGACTCCGCGTTTCATCTGAAGTTACCTCCATAAACAACAGTGGAGCTCGGGTTTAACACACGCTTCGCTATCTTTGGTCTTTATCAAAAGCCCGGCCACTGTTTGGAGCTGTGTGTTCGTACCGCCACTGGTAAACAAAAACAACAAGGACATTTGTGGGTCTTTACCGAGGCCTTTGTGCCTATTAGAGGAACAAACTTTGTAAGGACACGAGGATATGACAAGATGCTGCCAGCTCATTTGGTGCGACTGTCTGCAAAAACTTTCATTTTTATGGTGCATTACATGTCAGTAGTTGCAGCTCTCAGTATTGGATGCTTTATTAGATTAAAATGAAACTCTTTAATAGGCCTGTCACTATAATTACTATATTGACTTATCGTTCAGTATATGAAAGCTGGAACTATATATTTTGGAGCTCAATATTAAACACAATTTCTTTTTAATAGTGGGGAGATTTTTATGTAATACGTTAAGATCCGAGCTGTAGAAGGTAGAATAAATAACTTCTATGGCTTATTAGGCAAGGCAGGGCAGGGCAAGTTTATTTGTATAGCACAATACGGATACAAAGTAATTCAAAGTGCTTTAGAGAATAAGAGACATTAAAATCACAATACAACAAATCAAAACATAAATAATCACAAATAATCATCATAAAATTAACATTAAAAGATAAGACTGCAGAATAAAAACCTTTCAGTCATATGCACAGCTAAACAGAACCGTTTTGACCCTGGATTTAAACATTGTCAAAGTAGAAGCCTGGCTCACATGTTCCGGGATTTAGCTGCATAAAAGTGAAACGCTGATTCTCCATGTTTAGTTCTGACTCTGAGCACCAGCAGGAGCCCGGTCCCTGAAGTCCTCAGAGTGTGAGATGGTTCATATGGCACGAACATGTCGGACATGTGTTGGTTCATTCTGCCATTTATTTGTTGCTGCTCATGCTCTTTAATGATACTATTTTCAAAATTTTTAAAATCGGTTTACTGGGATTATTCTGCTTTGTGTCTGTGGTGTAAAGTAGTTTCGATATTATCGTTTATCGCAATATTTCTCTGTAGTAATATAGTGGGCTTCAAAATGTGCTATTTTGACAGGCCCGGAAGGTCAATTCAATTCATTAATTTTATAGGAAACCATTTAGGGTAATAACTTATATCTTAAAGCCACCATGTAACCTTTCAGCATAGTTTTCATTTGAGATGTTTTATTGCATTGAAAATCATGCGTCCTTACTGTGAGTGGTCTTGCATCTCCACAGACCTCACTCTTACTTGGCCTGGAGTAGTGCCACCACTATGGCATAAAACATATCTGTCTCCATGAGGAATGTTCCTGAGTATGGTTTTAACTTTCTATTGCTATGTTGAAGCTGCCACTATGGCTAGCTTTACACCCCCTTTTTTGTTGGTTTGCAGTGAACTTATATAGGATTTTCTAGGCTTTTGTGATCACCCCAATTCAAATATAACGTATAATTGAATAGTATTAAATCACATCTGCCTCCTAAACTAAAATCCCTGACCCCATTTAATTAAGCTGTAAGATAACATCACTGCTGTATCTCCATTGCACCATGGTGTTGCCCCGGTAACCATTGTGCCATGCAAACTGAGAAGAGGTCAGATCCAAAATAGGCCCAAGGTTAAGTCAAAATTTGTTCAGACTTTTCTTTTTTAAATTTCTCTACTTCACTGCACTCTTTACAGGCACAAAACAAAGTTGAAGATATGAATTCATAGTGCCGTGTTGTTTACCCGGCTGCTGACAGAAAGGCAAAACAAACTGACCGCTACAAAGAAAAGCAAAGATGGGCTTTTTGCATATAGAAAGATTCCAAAACCACAAGTGACTGGCACAACAAACTAATGCGGACCATAGATAACAAGTGTTTCCAATTATGGATTTGTCCTATTTTGTGGACGTGCCCTTGAGGCTCATTAAAGAAGATGCAGGAGGAGAAAAGAACACGAAATCATATTCAAAATTGGTATTGACAGAGCTGCTTGGCACACAACACACCGGAGCTCCTCTTGTTTGGGTCAGGAAACTCCAGGGCTTGTTAACAATGTAATATTGAACGACGCTGGACTGTTCCCTCAATGTAATAAATCTGACTTAGCAATTCAATGTCCCAAAACACTCCACTGTGTACATTAAGGATTATGGCTCTGTTAGTGATTGTGCATTGATGTACTGACCGTAAGATGGCAACTGTAAATGGGATGCCCTGATCTCTCGAGGAATAGACGCATGTCTGTGGAGCAGCTAGAAGGGTGTATTATTGATTAAGCAAGGATATGCTCGAGTATATGATGCGTTTTATCTCAGTAGGCCCTGAATGTGTGACTCAAACATACATTTTTCCTTCACAAGATGTCTTATATTCCTCCTAAGGGTCATGAATCAGTACAGAACTTCAAAAGCTAACAATATTGACATAACTGGGTAAAATTATTAATTGGACGTAATATCATCTCTCCAATGGTCTGGAGGTCTCAAATGGTCCTTTTGTTCCAGATCATTATAATGTCACATCTATAAAACTACAACTTTTGTGGCACATGTCGTACATATTAAAGACTTGTATTTCACTATATTACTTTTAAATAAGCAGAGCATTACATTTAACCTGACCCACAAGTTTCTAGGTTTTTGCTCATGGTCAGTGTACACTTTATTGTCCCTGTAGGGATTTTTGTATTTGACCCATTCTTCAAATCTCCTGGAGCAACCTGTCAGGAGCAGTGGCACCTGGTGACCTACCTTCAGATCCTGCGCCAGGCTCGGTCAGGAGGACAATAGCTGGAGGACATTTTCTTGCTAGTGCTTGACACTCAACCACTGTGCCGCCTAAGGGTCTCAACATTATGTCCTCTAAGTAGGTGTTTAGATGAAATAAATAGGACCATTTAGCTGCTAATATTCCCAGTTTCAGATAATTGGTCTATTTGTGCTTTTTAACGCAATTCTGTCCCCGCTGATTTATGGGAACAACATTTTTCCTCCTGGCTGCCGACTCAAACTTCAGTCGACGGTGCCACAAAATTGCTCTGTTCTGTGCCAGTCCCTTCTTGCCTGGTTTATTCTTCACTATTTTCAGAGATAATTCTCGTGCACCCACAAATGATTGCCAGTACTACACACAGAGCTCGGAAGTACTGTCATTCCGGATGGGAATATTGTGAGGCTTCCTACCAAGTCTCTAGTGGCAACAATGAGGTCTAATTTGAAGCTAGCTTGTAATGTTGCACAACTGGGTGGTCTGCTAATGCCTTGTGGTTACTACAGTTTGGGATGTAACCGAATTAGTACACAGAATTACAGCGGCATGTTTGGGGTGCTCACTGGTGTGTGGAGGGTGAGGGTGGGGGCCAGATGGCTGAGACCCTAGGCAACCAGCTCCAAAGCAAATAAGAGGCGAAATTTCAGTGCAGCAGCAGAAATGTCAATGCAAGTTGTTTGAATTCAATTTTGGAAAAGTTATTCCTTAAGCCAATTACCTTGCTCATTTCCTCAGTTCGGAGATGGCATGTCGATTTTTCGTGTTTGTACTGGCTGTTTCTTCTGAATGTGAAATTGCCTAAAAGGTGTTGCTGCCACACTGAGAACAAGGCACAGAAAGATTTCACAATTTGCAGAGATAAAATGATTATGCTAAGTCTCAGAATTTGTAAATGTCGCAGTTCCTATCTCTATTTTGTGGAGCTAGATGCATTTAAGCCTATGTATGTTTGTGCCACCTCGAAGATACAGGTCAAACTACAGGGCATCTGCTCTAAGTTAGATGTACTTTGAAAATTAAAGTAAAATTTGTCCATCCATTCAATAATTGAAGGAGTAGAAAAGTAGCGGTAGATAATAGATCACTCCTAATGCTAATGTTCTCTTTGAGCCCATCCCAAACCCACATAAAATCCCACATAAACCAAATTCAGAAACAGCAAGGAAAGAAGAATCCATTTTTGTTTCTATGACTTGATATGTTAAGAGCTCACTGTGCTCTACTTAGCTGAATGAAAACTTAATTATTCATATCTGCCTTGAGTAATTCCATTTTTTGCTTAATTTCTGTCATATGGTGTCAAATCTTGCCGGCTATGACTTGACATATTCCCAATACCTCTCTACATTACCTGCCAGCTCTAAAGCATGTGCGCTTGTGTATTCTGGATTTTTCCCACATGTTGTTGTTGGAATAATCCTTCCCCGGAGCGTTTGACAGCAGGGGGGGGGCTAGTGTGGTCACGGTCACACCTGATGTACCTGCAGCTAATCCTATCCCGCAATACCAGTGTCACTGTAACCAATCCCGTCACAGCTCTAAGGGCGGCCATGCTGACACCTCCGTCCCACCTCGCTAACGTTGTGCCATTTGCTCTTGCCCATGTCTCCAAACAGCTTTATAGACAGAGTTTGTGTCTTCATTCTCAGTGACAGGGCCTGCCGAGGTGCATCTTTGCTACCAACATCGTGCCTTCCTCTTTCTCCTCTCTCCAGGCGGCTGTGGATCATCTAATCTGGTGTTTTTGTCTTGGGATACATGTCACGTCCTCATGATCCTGCTGACATTTCCATTCCCTCGTTTGCTACCTTTCAAAACTACAAATTACGAGTTGTGTGAATTTGTATCCAGATCACCTATGCGATTTGGAGGATTATGGGCACTTGGATAATTAGGTGTTAGAGCTCAAATGGTCAAATGTGTTTTCATCCAAGTTAAGCAAGAATCATACACAGTATTTAGACTGCAGGAGGTCACTCAATAACTGTGCACCAGACTAGCTTAGGTAAGAGTCATTTATTTTAATAGATTCTTTTTTCAGACCAAGGCTCGGTTTGTTTTCATATCTGACAATTTTGACTGCTCAGTAGCGGCCTTCCTCAGAGTGGCCACTGTGACGTGTCCAGTCTGCTGATTTAAACCCGGACGATGGGGCTTTTTTACTCTCACGCACCTGGTATACTGTGCTGAAGAAGTCTGACGGCAAATAGCGCTGTTGTCTTGTTTCCACCGGAGTAGGAAGACAGCAGCAAAACTTGTTTAAATCAGGTGACCGGACACATCACAGCAACGTCACGTGACCACTCTGAAGAAGACCGCTAGTGAGCAGTTAAAGCTGTCAGGTATGAAAACAAACTAAACCTTGGTCTGGAAAAAAAAATCGGAAAACCAGATGAACCTCATTGGACTAATAGTCATTCAGTCGCTGGTTTGATATATGGAGACTGACAGACAACTATTTGGACATAATTGTTGTATTACATATATTATACTTCAGAGACATATCATGGTCATTATGCCAACCATGTAATTGTACTGCATAATGATATACTGTGTTCCATGCCACGCTGTGGGATTGATTATCACCTCAGCACAAAGCACTCATATGCACTGAAATGCACTGTGTTAGATTAAAGACCATTATACAGACTCTGTTTCTGAATATATAACTAACATTGGCTTTTTCAAGTCATCTTAAAAGACCATGCTTCAAATGTAAATTCTAATTTCACATGAACTAAGATAGAGAGTTGACAGTGAGCGTTACTGAAGTAGTTTCTGTGCAGAGAATCGTTTTGTTTTGTCTTTTATACTCTTTTACAATGCTATCCTAAATGCAAAGACTGGATAATTACATGGTGATTTGCTTTTACAAAGAAAATGTGCACTTACAAGTAAACACAAATATAGTAGAGCCTGTCTTTTGTTCTACATCCCACGAGCTTCATTTCACTTTACCTCAGTCAGAACTTGACAGGCAAGTTTATAAAAGACGTTTACAAGATGTTTTTAAATGCAGGATACAATAAGTAGTGTGTGGAGACTATGAAGACTAGTGGCCCTTAAGTGGTTGCATTCAATTTACTCATAAAAATCTTGTACAACCCATTATTTAGCATCTGCTTTTTGTTGAATAATTGATGACAACATGGAGGAAACAGAGGACAAGGACAGTCGCTTTGCAGTAATTTATTTAAACTTCAATTATTCTGTGTTGGTTGAGTTTTCACAAAACAATTTGAAAAGTCCAAATCACTGGCAGGCTACAGGTCACGCATCACAACACTCAAATTGCTCTGTGTCCTTCGTGTTCCCTTCTTCAAAATAACATTGTTTTTCCCTCTTTTGTGTTTCCCACAGAGAGCAAACTCCGAGTGCAGAAGACCAACCAGTCCCAGGCGTATTTGGAGGACAGCCGTGTCCGAATGAACTGCTCCATCACCTCTCAGACCAGCGCGGACTCCCAGCATGCCGTTCTGTGGTACGTGAGGCGGGCGGCGGGCTCAGAGGCGGACGAGCTGCTGCTGAGGATCGAGCGGTCTGGAGCGTTTGAGTACGGCGTGTATGCGGACGAGGAGAGGCTGAGGAGGAGGGTACAGGCAGAGAGACTGTCCCCACGCCTCTACACTCTCACCCTGAACCGAGCTGAGAGCAGCGACTCCGGGACGTACTACTGCCTGGTGGAGGAGTGGCTAAGTGACCCTGACGGAGCCTGGTACAGAGTGGCACGGGAGGCTTCTGGGTTTACACAGGTCCTGGTCAGACAGCCAGGTGAGCACACTGGGATTTCTAATCATACTACAATGGTCACAAGTGATATGAGGTTTGGGTTGAGCAGTCCAGCTCTTGCTCACCATCTGGGACTATGGGGACTTATTATCATATACTAGAATCTGAAAATCATCAATAAAGCATGAAGAAAAGAAGACTTATGAACAAACCCCTACTAATTCAGTCTTAGTAACTACTTAATTAATGCCCTAACTCTGTAAATAGTGTAGTTCATATTAGTTCATATTAATATGCAACGTACCTTAACACTAGCAGTATTGGAATAACTTCTCACTTCAAGGTAAAAGAAAAATTCAATTCTGCCAACTGGACTTTTCCTGTGGATCGTACCGGGAGGACTGAGGGATTACACAGACTTTACTCCAGCAGCACTTGGCTATTCAAATGCTACGAGGACTAAACCTAGAATAAACCTGGCTCCTTGAATTCAATTGTCATAGCCAAAATAAATACATGTTGAAACTTTAATTATAAAGACTAAAGGCAAATTCAGTGCTAGGATTAAACTACTTAGAGGGAGGGTATGTAGGTTGCGTTCTTACTGGTTTAAAAAAGAAACCTCAATCACAACTTGTTCTGGACAGACCATGGCTCATTTGAAAGCTTTGCTCTACTGACAGTCACTGAGCACAAACTACTGGAGGCTGCATTAGCCCTGATTAATGATTGGTTGCAGGTGCTGGATTGAGTATTCAGATTAGAGAGTGCTTTTAGGTTTATTTCCAACTGGTTTTAGTTGTAACATCTGGCAACCCGAAGTGATGAGCTCATCCTGCTTTCTTATAATCAACACTGTCCACCATGTACATTGTCTTTGTTACTTCACAATGATTACCATTAAAATCTGTATTGGATTTGAATATGTGTACCTTCAATCAAAACCAATCAGGACAAATGTAGGACTCAATCTGGCCTGAAGTGGATTAAGAAGATCTAAGTGGGACAAAGAACAGTGGTGGGTCAGGCTACCATCTTGTCTGAGCATATGGTCCTTAGTGGGGGAACATCCTAAAATGTCACTGTACTATTTTACATTATAATATTAGAGATTACTATTTATTATTATTTGTTTCTGGGTGGATTACGCAAACCTGACGTGGAGACAGATCCTTAGGAGGAGAAGCACTTAGCCAAAAACTTTGTAAGAAGGCTCAAGCACACTGGCTGCGGTTACAAGCTCACTAAAATCTGATCGAAATCTGAACCTAGACCTTTAAAAATGACTTAAAAGACACGTAAACTGCACAATTTGATGTAAGTAATCAGAGGGAGCATGATCAAAAAGAAGTCTTATGAGTTTGCTGTTGACTTTTCATTTTAGTAACTTTTTAGCTCCAAAAATCAGATCGAGCTGATTCAGAGTCAGATGTTGAGCTTGCATGTATCTGTAGCCACCGTCTCACTTCACATTTATTTGTATTAGCACAGCGTTTCAGTCCTTCTGACCTTCCTCCTTATTTATTATTATTGCAATAAATAGGGTGCTTGTTCTGTTTTACCAATGAAGCCAGAACCGGCATCTGTAAACTTGTAGAAGCTCATAGGTTTGTATATCTTTACAAATAAACACATTAGAAAGCACAAGACATTTATAATTGTTACCTTTTTAAATTGCACAGCACTTTTATTGGATTTTCCACACCACTATAGAATACCCATTTCTGCTCCAACAAGGCACCCATTTAAAACTGTATTGTTCGTAAGTTATTGGGTACTTCATTTTTATAGCAGATGTAAGCTAACCATAGGATAATATTAAACAGCAGGGATCCTGTTCTCTAACTGTAGGAAGTTTTAAACCAGCAGGAATTTGATCCGTGGTGCATGTACATAATAAGTTTAATGCTATGGTAATAAGTGAACGCTATGCACTGTGTAATCACCACAGGTATTCATAAAGGTGCTAAAAATGCACTTGTTCGGAGGCACCCAGGAAGCCAGCCAGAAATCTGCTTGTTGGGTGAAAAGAGGAGAGGTGATGCGTGCCAGGACTTACCTCCTTCTTGCGCTCTCCTGCTGTCCTCTCCGCTTCTCATTTTACCCCTAACAAGAAAACTGTTCCAATTAAAAAAAAAAACTCGCACATTTGGGGGTGTGTGAGAGAGAGATAGAAGAGCGGGGGTAACTGCACCAAAAGAAATGGGTCATTGTCGTAGTTTTCTTAAAGGCAGGAGCAGTGGAGTAGATGGACATGGACAGGAGCCCAAGGTGCAGACTGACCTCACTGAAACGCTGCTGATCGCTCTGGGCACCACCAGCAGATCCAATTAAAGTAGTTTACTCAGTTTAAAGTTTCCTGGACTGTTTGTATAGCAGGATAATGTACTTGGGCTTATTCAATTTATGTTTTAACTTTGTAAGGACAGTGGAGATTTGCATAAGAAGGGGATTTGGATTACACAATACAGGCGCATATCAAAAACTTGGAGGAGAAGTTAAATGAATTTAAAATTTAAATTTAGGGGAAAAAAAATAAAAACATCTGCATATGTAATTAAATCACAACTGAAATTATTTTGCGTGGGTTTTTTGGGTTTTTTTTTATGCTTTTACTTTCCTGTACTTAAGTGTATGATTGAGGCTGTGAATGACTTGTGCAGGACTTAATAGAAATTGACAACAGGATGTCCAAAGCACTTTGATAGGCACTGGTCATTAATTGGAGGTTCTGCCTGTATTGATCACTGGGCTCTGATGAGGACTTAAATCAGAGCGCGTTGGTCTGCAATCAATAACTGTTGCCAGTCAGCGGACATCTTTTTATCTTGTTTGTCAGTAAATAGTGTTTTTGATGTTGGATGTTATGTTTTCATTATAGCAAATGTAGTACCTTGATGTAAGCCCCAGGTACTACACGGTGTAACCTTGGTCTAAACTGGTTATGAGTAAACTCTGGTTGTGTAGCAGTTATTACTTTGTGTCAGGAGAACATATTTACAACTGCATCAAATTTGCACTACTTTAAATGTAAAATCACTTTAAGAAAAAAAATTATGCATTATGTATTCTTCTAACCTCAATAATTTTTTGCCTGCAGAGATCCGACTCCAGGTTGAGGAGCAGGAGTCCAACATCACAGTCCCAGAGTCGGGCTCCATCCGCCTGGGTTGCAGCATTCCCTCGCAGTCTTCTCGGGATTCCCGCTTCTCTGTGTCCTGGTACGTGGAGCGCTCCGACAGCGAGTACGACGACGCTCAGCCCGGAGAGGAGGGTCGGCAGAGGGAGTGCGTCTTCTCCATAGGGCACGATGCCGTGTTTGGGAATGGGAATTGTAACCCCCGAGACGAGAGTGGGCCTAACTCACGGCTGCAGTTTGAGAGGCAGACCTCAGACCAGTACAGCCTGACCATCCAGGCAGCGCGTCCTAGTGACGCAGGGAGGTACTACTGCCATGTGGAAGAGTGGCTGCTCAACCCCCGCAACGCATGGTACCGCCTGGCCACCAACAACTCTGGCTTCACCTTCGTCAGCATACAGGCTCGAGGTGAGAGCTGTCAGATATTGTTAATGTGTTTTATTTTTATGTTATTACGTTTTTATTTATGAGAGCAAGGCAACAAAAGGGCAACAAAACTGAAGAAGAATAGTATTAGATATTTTAGATACTTGTTTTTACATATTTGTATTTGTTTGTGCCCTGTGTAAGTGTCCTGGTGGAGGATACGCCACGTGTTTGTCTTAATGGAAATATCGCTTTGCCTAGAATATTCCACAGTATAGTATTAAACATATCTATCTCCATGGAGACAAGCAGGTGGTTGCGTCTTTCTGTGGAGAGACAACCTCATGTTTCCTAAGATATTTCTGAGCATATGTAATGAAATAAATGTCTAGATTTACACATTGATGTGAATAGATCAGGCTGGGTTTTATTTGTAGATTTCTTCAGGTTCACCATGGTTCAACTTATTTTTTTTTTTGCAAGTACAAATGTAAAAACAAGGTAAATAACCTAATTATGAAGATTATGGAGAGCATTACCCAAAACTGAGCTCACTACTGTTTTTTTCTTTCCTGCTTACCTAATGCTTCTTGAGATGCTTTCAATGAAGCATATTAGTCCTGTTTTTTCTTTGATGTGACCTTACCTTCTCTTCCTGATCCACTTTACATGGAGGCTATTAGCTTCCTCTGCACGCCATTCAAAACACTTAATTCTGCACAAATTACCTTGAGTATGTATCAAGCATGTAGCCTTGAAATCGCTTTGACTATACATTGAGCAGGGTAGTACTAGTAATGCTGTTGGTATGTTTATTCGGTATTGTACTACAAAACACTAAAAGAACAGTGATGTAAAGCGCTTTGAGTGCCTTAAAGGTGGAAAAGCGCTATATCAAAAATTCACAGAAGTTGCAATTGTTTACTCCTTTTTCCACATTTATGAGCCAACTTCTGTTGTTTTAACTTTGTGGAAACTGCAAATGAAACTGTTAAAGGTTTCTAAAATTAATTCTTTTCACTCTGAGATTTTTTTATTATTTTTACCAGAAATCATTTGAGTGTTATTTTTAATTAAGAACATTTTGTAAATATGAACATATTAGCTGAATTAATTTTAGTTACATGATTGTTAGACCTAGGAATTTGTCCTTTACTTTAATTTAAAATTCAACTCAATTTGCAACTCAATTTGAACATTAAAATACTATATCACTTTGCACAACACTTTGTCTTTGTATGTTGGTAGGTTTAAACAATAGATTGCTATCGTAGGCGCAATAGAATATCCACTGTAAACCACAAAGTATCCTGTTGTAACTCTAATACGTCAAAAAAAATTCACAGTTCAAAAAAGTTTACTTTGTTTACCTTTTGCCTATGATTAGTTATTTGAAAACTTCTCTCGTCTCGCAGGTGCCTCCTCCGTCCATTCCGTGGTGTGCTCCAATGAGTCGCTTTTCTACTTCGTCTTCTTCTACCCTTTCCCCATCTTCGGCATCCTCCTCATCGCTTTGCTTCTGGTGCGCTTCAAGTCCCGCAACAACAACAAGAGCCAGGAGGGAAAGAACGGCGCCCCCCTGCTGTGGATTAAAGAACCGCACCTAAGCTACTCCCCCACCTGCCTGGACCCACCCGCCCTCAGCCTGCACCCAGGATCAGTGGATTAAAGCTGATGAGAGTTTTTATAATAGTCCACTTCTTCTCTTTCTTATCTCTTAGATAAAACCAGGAGACAATCTAGACTCCTATAACCGTCCTTCACTGCTGTGTTCAAATAGGACTACAGAATGATGGCTACCTATTTTATGTTGACTGTATGTGTGAATGGAGTTGAGAGTGCTAGCATGAACGTGATATAGATTTGAAGGAGAGTATTATCCGCCTTGTTTTTTTTTATGATTTCAGTGAATGTCATAGCTGTATTTTGGGTTTTACGACCGTATATATTTGTCTATTTTTCCAAAAAAAAAGAAGAATTAGAAGTGTTCACATGGCGTTACCGATCCAGGATGGACACTATTGAGAAGAAACTTGACTCGGGCACTGAGTGGATGCCAAAAAGTCTTTGCACTGATTCTGGCCCGCTGATGCCGGTTGCCATAGTGATGGTCTAGGCCCACATACTCTGTTGCTGATGAGTTGGTTGGCAGCCCGCATACAGACAAAAGGCAAAGACACACAAGTGAGTGTCCTTTGCGAGCGCGTCCACCTGCCTTCACAACACATCCGCCTTGGCAGCCCCTGACTGTCCTGAGCCGCTGCCACACTGCCTCAGTCTCCCTGTGCTCTGGCCCCACACAGCCCGGAGCAGACATGTGTTTAGACTGAGAGAGCTGCTTCTCCCGCCTGGGTCCAGACCCATTGTAAATATGTCTGCTGACTCCTGCTGCGGCTGTACGGCAAAGGGCCTTTTTACATTCATTTTAAATGCGTGAGTTGGCCCAGCTGAATCACTCAGCAGGGATGGATTATTGACTGAATTGACCTGTTGCACATTTCTTTCTGTTGCCCTTTGTGAACCACTATGTTCTGTCTGTCAAAGATTTCAGAAGATACATAGAATAATGTTGACCTGTAAGAGCCACTCTAAAGATTATTTATGTGTAAATGTTTGGTGAAACGCACTAACTGTTTTGTGCTCATTAGAATGACAAATCAATGAGCAGAGGAAAGTGTTTGATTTGTGTTTATTTTAAAATTTTCTATTTATTATTTTATACTATTTTGCATAGCTTTGTAACTTTTTTGCTTCTCACTTCTCAAAGATATGTGCTGCTTGTGTTGCCAGGCAACTGCACCAAGCAGATTATGTCAATAGCCTGTGTGTTGGCAATGTGGTAGATGTAGAAATGCTAGATTTGTCCTGCGCATTGCAGTCTGTAGCATTTCATACCAGATTGTCCAGTCCAGTGTAAAGGCACTGTATATCTATATAACTATAGAGAAATGACTGTGGCTTTGTGTGTATTATAGTTAAACAGACAGGTCACTCAAATTGATTCACTTCATGCATTTGCTTGAGTTGCATTGAGTTTATTTAGTGAAATGTGATGTAACACCTAGGTAGGACGTTTGATCCAAGCAGGCTCAAAGTGAAGTAACACATCTCTAATCATGGATTCCAGCTGAGGGTGCCCTCGCCTCTCCTGACACAGCAGAGGGGGGATCCCATGTGAAGTCAGGGGAGCTGAGCTGGACCCTCTCACTGCCACCACACCGGACAGCCCTGTCTCAGTGTCAAACTGTATATTGCATGACAATATTGGGGAGGAACTTCAATGTTTTATAAACTCTGAACTCTTTGAGCATTGTGTTTGTGTGACCGAGCAGAGACCTGAGCCAACAGTTCCACCTTCATTTACTCCACTGCCAAAAACCTGTGAAGCAGTGTTAACGGCTGGTGTATAGATTGTGTTTGATATTATTGTTCATATTTGTCTTTTTATTCTTTGCTTTTATGCAGCACTACATTCAATAAATTTATGTCAAAATCGAACAATACACGGTGTGGATTTTAATCAATACAAAGCAAAAGCTATTGAAAAAAATTATATACACTTATTGTACAGGCTCTGTGTAAACTCACTACAGATACTGAGGGTTTTAATAATTTGTACTGAATCAATATCGTCGCACTTTATTGTTGCAAGATTCAGCTAACATCTCATTTATTATTTTGTGTTCCCCTGTTATATAACGTTGTATGCCTTTTCCAATATTTGAAGTTATTTCAGCAGATGTTACAAAAGATTGTGCGTCCCTGGTTTATTGTAAAAAAATACAACTTCCCTTAAGCGATATTTGACTTTTACACTCTATTAAAATCTTCTCAATATGCAATCCATCTTCTTGGCTATTCTTTTCACCCCTTAGCGTTTTGTCAAGGTTACCAGGAGTTACCAGAGTCTTGAAAGGTCCGTGTTGATTTTGACCTCTACATTACATTTGTTGTTGTGTGGTCTTCTTCTTCTGTGTGTAGACATGTAAGCAGGTCAGCGTGGATGAATGATGCTCCATGCACCTCAGCAAATCACAATGTGCCATCCATAACTCACCACTCACTCACTCAAGCCAAGTGCATTCTATCAGACCAGTCTTCAATTCTCATTCATGACTGAAGGAAAAAAAACATAAAACACTACGTGCTCCATGAATACACTGCAGACTCCTGTATGACAGAGTTACTTTAAAGGTCCTATATTATGTGGAATTAATTCTTTGATGATGAGCTTTTGGTCATATTATAATGTTACCTTCTCAAAAACATCCTGGAGTTGCGTTTTGTTTCATTCACACATTTGAGTAAACTGAGTAAAGCTCAAAATGCTCTGTTCCACCTTGTGATGTCATGTAGTGGTAGTTTTCAAGTTATCAGCTACCTTTTACCTTTTGTTCAGTAGAAATGGCCAATTCCAGCTCTGAATATTATACAAATGATTCTAGTGAAGGTGTGTAGAGTTTAAAAACACAGTGGAGCACTTCCTGTATTACCACATGACACATGACATCACAAGGGGTTTGTGTGTTAACAGAGTGTTTTTTGTTTGAGGAAACAAGAAGAATGTAACCTGCACTTTTACTGTTTAAAAAGGTATTGCAGTCACAACTGAGTGTTTCCAGTAGCTTAAACTGCAGTTCAAGGACACATGCTTTTTTCATTCTCAGTATACACACAGGCCATGCCTCATGTGAAAGTTCAGAACCTCCAGGATTCACTCACTGAGCTTCAGAGGCTGCACTAGTAATGGTTAATGATTGGTGGCAGGTGCTGGGGTTTAGGAAGTGATGATTCAGATCAACGAGGGTCATTTTAGGTTAACCAACTGGATTTCAGCATTGAACCTGGCAACCTAAATAAGAGACACATGTGAGGCTTTCTGCTTTTTGAGTGGATAATCATCTTGAAAACCAAATCACCAAATCATACCATAGACACTGTTTAATGGGAACTTCTGTAAGGAGCTAATATGCTACTTACTCCAAAGTCCAGTTACTTTATATGTATTTTTACCATGTTGAGATGTAAGATAAACAGACAGAGCTATCAATCAATGTTTACACAGTGGTGCGAGAAAATTAACAGTTTAGATTTTCACATGTTGGAGGGCTTTGTCTTCAGTGGGAATAATGGCGTCACTGGGGAGAGGCGTTTACCCGCTGATGGCTGCACGCTGATACATTTGATGTTCTTGTCAGTCAGCTTTTGTCACAACTTCTGTGGCTCTCTCCCTCTCAACGCCGCCTCCATGTCCCACTTGTTTGCGGCTTCTTTTTGTAGTTTAGTGTAGAGAAAAGTGTTGGTGTAGAAGTCAGAAATAATTCAATTGTGTGAGTCAGTGTAAAGTGGCTAAGGGCCAACACCGGGTCAAACTGGTTATAAAATGGAGGCTTTATAATAAGGACTTCACTATGAGTTACCAGTTAGAAGGGACTAGGATTTGTATTTCAAACATGACTTATCTATCTGTGTCCCCAAACATGAAGTAAACATGTTTTGGCTCCAATATTGCTTTTACTAATGAAGAAATGTAGATGTTGATTTTTTTTTTTAACCAGTAATGAAACCAGTTTTTCCCCGGTAGGAGTGCAGGCAGCAAGTTATTAGAGTAACACAGCGAAGACTAAAATTTTACTCATTAGGCTACTTTATAATGATTCAAAAACTGTTCCCCAAATACTTCAAATCCTGCCTCTTTTTCTATTGCTACTTTTCCAAATCTCAGTGAGACTTTCCTGATTAAAAATAACTGATGTCATACCTGCAGACTGCCAATTACTATTATTAGTGCTGGAGCTAAGGTAACAGAGGTGAAGGATTTCTAGTAAACAATGTTATGACAAAGATGCTAATAAAAACTAAAAAAAAAACTAAAATGGATGACAGCGCAATAAATAAACAACCTTCCCCATATGAAATGAGTAATGAGATATTAGCGAGCACACCTGGGACCCACAAAGAAGAAACTCGAAAAAGCAGCATTGACTAAAATAGGAACTCTGATCAAATCTGACATTTGTTAGAAAAAAACAAGTTAATCAATGTATCACATAAAGCATTTGATTTTCATTTCAGGGGTAAATGCTCTGACCATATTTGTCTTTTTTTCTCTGGGGCCACAGTAGCTCAGTTGGTAGAGGGTTTGTCCACAGATACAGAGGTTGGCAGTTCAATTCCCACTCTCGACTTAAACATCACTGGTAGAGCCACAGGTTAGGGACTTCCACAGATGAATGCTGTCATTGTGTCCTTGGGCAAGACAATTGACTCGCCACACCTCCAGTGTCTTCATACAGTGGTGGGTGAATGGGTGTGTGGTTCCTTGAAGTAAAGTGTTTTGAAGGTGAAAAAATAAATAAATAAGTGCACACGACCATCTTACTATAGCAGCCAGTATTTACACAATATCTAAAATCATTCTGCTCAGTTGAACTAGTTGTATCTTTTGATGATGCGATTGAAGCTAGTTCCCACAGCTCCTGCGTGGATGCACAGTTCTCTCCTCCCTGTATGACTCACTAGTGATGTAAGTGTGTGTCAATAGACTGCTCACTGTACTTTTACGCAGTTAGAGATGGAGAGTAGAGAACAGATGCAGAGCCAATCCCAATGAAATTTCCTACTGATGCATCAGCAGCAATACAATCTGTTGGCCAGTGTAAAAACTGCCTCATGCAATAATACTTTACACTCAGGGCCAGTTAACAGGGTTGATCATGGAAAAAATACATTAACATTTTAAAAGTTTCATACTATCACAACAATGCCATCCCCATATCATTCATAATAGATTAAAGACATGCACACATTTACAAACACTCTCTCGCTGAGGTTTCCTGACTTCATGTATAATTGATCCACTCTAAAACTGTGTGTCCAGCGGCAGTCTCTCAAATGTGGGAAGCGATGCTGTAGCTGTTGTCATAGTTGTCACTCATGTGCCTGTCGGAGTTATAAAAATGCATGCTCTAGAAAACAAAGGATACATGTTTTAAACTGACTGTGTGAATAATCCTTTTATGTTCAGAATATTTTGAGTTTTGGAAAACCAAACCAAAATATCCAACTTACGAAAGTGGAATTCAAACATCATTGCTTTGAATCCATCACAGGCCAAAGCAGCTCGTGTAAAGCCTGATAGTCATGTATAATGATACTGCTCATCAATAGCGGTGCAGAGTAATATTAACACCACAATAGATGTGTTGCCTTTAGGCAAAAATATGCAGGGAAAACAACATGCACACCAAACCTCTTATAGGTGTACTATACCACGCTCTGCATGTTACCTCAAGGCACAGTACTGTAATCTCGTGAAACACAATTCCAGGCAAGTTCTCTTAATTGTTAATTAGACTGTACTTCCTCAATCAAAGCCAAGGCTTATGTATAAGTAAAGTTAGGAACAACAGCGAGCTAATCACGATGTGCGTGGGGCTCTCTGGTGGGATGCCAGAGTAATTATGAATGAGCAGAAGCAAGGCAAAAACCTCCTCTGCTAATGTGCCCTCAGTGCAGGAGATGAAGAGCAGAAAGATATTTGTGTGCCATAATGATCCAACTCAAAAATATGGGGAGGATGAGAAGAAATTCATGGCAGGAGAATGTGCAGGAAAAGACAAAAGGTGTTAAACTAATAGTGTGAATGGAGGAAGAGCCGCTTCAAACTGGATCATGATGTGCCTGAAATGACAGCGCTACAGGAGCATCTCTCATGAAGAAGGTTAAGTATATGTGCGATCAGATACTGCGGCAGCACCTCAGACACAAATGTGGATTTTACACCTTTCTCACGGCAGGGAGAGCTGTTCCCCATGGAGGTGCTGAGTCCTTGGAGCAACCTGCTTATAGGACAATAGCTATAGCACTTGTGCCGCTGCCTTATGTGATTCACTAGTGTGTACAAACAATATCTGAGTATGGGCACAGTGACAAATCTCACTTAATTTAATGTATACCAAGTGATTTGGGCTCTTACTGTCCACACTGTAATTAATATACATTGATATTGCTAATAGCTCCTTACCAAACAGATCAATACCAGCTCCAGAGAAACTGCCTGTGTGTCCTTGGGTAAGAAACATCATACCTGTTAAGCTGCACTGAGACCTTTGTTTGAGCCATTTATTACTGTTATTGTATTTTAGTGTGCTTAAATCTCCCCTTGGGTATAAATAAAGTTATATGAAGTTAGTCGTAGAGAGTTTGGTGCTTGTTGGAGACATAGGTTCAATATGGTAGCCACTTTTTTTTTTTTTTTTTTTTCCAAAAATGCACAATTGCAAACGAAATTATATATATATAAGAAAAAATAATAATAATAATAATACTCAACATTCAAAACATCTATCCAAAGTGTTATAGCTTATTAAATCCAGTGCTTCCATTTTTGTCTTTTGGCTCGCACAGACCCCCGCACCCTGAAATGTGTAATGCTAAAACTGCCCCTGGACCTGTTGTTTGGAGATGTGCCTCCCTTTCATGCTGTAGTGGTTACATGCAGAGGTCTGGGGGTCTAGACCTTTGCCAAAAAGCTGCAATTCTCCCCCTGTGGCACTGCAGTGAGATCAAACACACCGCACGCTGCTTGTCCAATTCACTTTTAGTCAAATCTTTTCCATAGAGAAGTCGTTTGTGTGAGCTACAGATAAAATATATGACCGAAAAGAACTTACAATGGAGCTCTGACTATTTTTTATGCATCCTACCAGTGGCCTTTATAGTCTAAATTAAAACACAAAAAGATACTAATATGTAAAAATGCCAAAAAGTTAGGGGTAGGGGTCATCAGTTTCACCATAGCCTCTGCAGAAGGCTTTGAAAAACACTACTCATCAACACATAGGTAGGTATATAGCAGAGAGTAATATAAACTGAGAATGTAAGATGAACGTGAGTGGTTAGAAAAAGAGGAATGAGGTGGAATAAAATTAAGGAATATAAAGGCAAAGTATATCATTTGGAATTTAAAGAAAGTGTAGTTGTTCTGAAACAGCAGAACCTACAGAATGATAGATATAAAGATTGGTCTTACTATTATTAGGAAAAATTCTACATTTCACACACTTTACATAGAAGTCTGTCTATTTCCATTAAGACAAGCAGATAATGACACTAGCCCAAGTTTCAGGTCAGATTTGTGAAGACATGGCCCCGCTCACAGAAGAATACATGATTTGCAGGGATGCTTTAAACTAATATATAAAACATAAACGTAAAATAGACAAATTAATTCCCGACTGAGGAACATTTCAGACAAATTAATAACCTTCAAAGAGATATACAGGTCATCCCTCAGCAGAAAAGTTACATAATGCACCTTTAATGAACTGACTGAAATCACCAGATTGACTTGACTTTGTATTTAGTGTAGGTGCACATGCTCTTTCACGCTGAATCATGCCCTCGTCTCCTCACAGCAGCAGGCACATTGACATACAAAACGCCTGTCAGTATTTATTACAGGGGAAACACTGTTAGAGAATCCCCTTGTGAAGTTGTAAAGCATGTATGACGTTCTCCCACACACTAGATCCACATGTTCAGTGATCCATTGAGAAAAGCAAACCCCATTTGATGGCATCATTTGCTATTGTATGTGGCATATGAATGAAAATACAGATTTCAAACATAAATTTTTCAGAGGTCTGTGGATTGCCCTGCAGACATGTACTGCATTATTGAGGGAGAACTGCTTGTAGCTTGAAGTGTGTCATGGGTGACTATCACTGACAGCCCACAAAGAGATAAGGAGAGGACCAGACATGTTTTAAGTCTACAGTTGGCCCTAAAAAACCCTTCCCCTGTTGAGCCAACAAATTCAATATTATTTTTATGAAACAAGGTGCTGGGCGCTAAAATGGCATTATTAGATCTTTACCTTAAAGGTCAGTGGCTCAGCTGTGATTATTTTTCCCGCACAGTTTTATGATTTCTGTGTTTTTTATAACAAAGACATTTTTATTAGAGTGAGTGGAAAAAACACAAGCACATTTCTGTTTGAAGAATTATTCCAGTCATTTCCCTGTAGAGGCACTAATAATTTGGTGGTTTATTTTTCACGACTCACATCACATCATGACTACTTAATGTATTATAAATTAAAGCACCAATTCTACTCTAAAGAGAATAAGTCAGCCTCATTCAAACAATATGTGCTTGCAGTCTAATTTCATCCTTTTCAACCTTTCTTCCCGGAGTAGATCAACATTTTTGTGGCAAGTTCGCCCCCTAGTGTCTACTTTTAAAGATAACAGGATTGATAAACTAGTTTGTACGTATATAATGTGAACAGACTCGAATATACAGGTACATTGAAAACTCGTGTAATAGAGGAAACTGAATGCATATCAATAATAATAATAATAATTAAAAAAACCCTATAGTACCTGCTTCTTGTACTTTTGAACGAACGTACTTTGATTGAATCATTTGTTGCCATAGTAGAAATTTTTTTTTTCCCTCAGTTCATTTGTGTTGACCGAAAAGGCATTTAACTTTGTGCCCGATTAGTTCCATATGGATTGGCCCAGTAATTAAAGGGATATTAACCATAAACCAGAACAATGTTTGACAGTAAAAGGACCACAGAATTCACACCTGCTTACTGACTCCATTTAAAGACGTAAGCATACTAGAATATTATGATGACACATGAACCCAACCTATTCATAAAGTAGACAGTGAAACACTGTACCATAGGATGGTTTATTTAAACAGTATAATTACAGTCAACTTACATTGTAAGTCCAATTTGCTTTAGGAATGTAACTAATATGAAATCAGCATCTGGTTATTTTCAAGAAATTCTGACTTCAGACAAAGGATTGAAGATGAACAGGGTCAATTTGAAACGTATTTAAGAGCCTTATTCACTCCGTGATCTGGACATGGACTGACCACAGCCTCCACAAAAGGCTCTTATGTGTCACCATGACCTGGGCTGCTCACACAAAAGTCTGTTTCATCTTGTCCACTGGTGGTTGTTGTAATGGAGGGACATTGATGTGTGCTGGACACCACAGAGAGAGGGGACAGGTCAGCGGTCCAAAGAGCGTTTCTGAATGGCCTCAGCCACCACCGAGCGCAGGTGAGCAATGACTGAGCGAGGATCATCACTGCCTATAACGGCACTGCCTGACACTATCATGTTTGCCCCAGCCTGAGGTAAACAAAAACATGCAACAAATGAGCACGTCAATAAGTCACTCAGTATTCAGTATGTCAATAAAGCGAGCTCACCTCGGCACAACAATGAATGGTGTCTGGACCAACCCCACCATCTACTTCAATGTCCAGTGAGGGAAACTGGTTTCTTAACCACATAACCTGTGAATATAAAAACATACAACATTCAACAAACATACAAAATATAACATTATGAACATGCATGTCAAATCAAAATCACAATGGCTCACAGATACACATCTCTGCTTGTCTGTCACCACTAGATATATTAAACACTTAAACTAGACCTGTTCTGAGTCATCGGAGGGAGTTTACAATTTCCTTTCTCTGCAAACACAATGACATTCATTGTACTAAATATTTTAGTTTCGTCACTTCACTAATGTTTCCAAACTTCCTCTTCCTGGTTGTGCAAATTATATTTCACTGTCTATGAATACACACAATAACATGAAACAAACAAAAACAAAAAACAAGACATTTTTGTCATATAAACTGTAGGACATTACCTTGGGCATCATGTCTTCCATAAACTTCTGTCCTCCAAATCCTGGTTCCACTGTCATAACTAGAGCCATGTCTATCTGGTTAGCCCATGGTGCCAGCTCTTCAACTGTTGTACCAGGTTTAATGGCCAAACCCGCCTAAAACCAAAGTGGGCATTTGTGAAGGTACAATGTTTATGCGCAAAGCTGCATGTCATTTCTCACCTTCATGCCACTTTCCTTTATGTCCTTAATGAGGGCTGCGGGGTTGGACGTAGCCTCTAAGTGGAATGTGTACTGATTTGCTCCTGCTGCTGCCATTGGCTTGACCCACTGCTCTGGTCTGGACACCATCATGTGCATGTCTGAATTCACACAAACATTATCAGAGAGGAGCTAGGCAGGTGATATGCACGCGAGTTCAATTAGAAGAGATGATTTGCTTAAGATTGGAAAGGAAATTGCATTCTCAAACCATCCACTTACCAAAGAAAGGTTCTTGTCCCAAAGACTTCCGTAGGCACTCGACCATGGGATGACCAAATGTGATGTTAGGTACAAAATGTCTGTAAAAAAAACCCCAAAACATCACAATATTATTATTAAAAGTTGCTCTATGTAACTTTTTGGGGTCCACTACCTGTTTGTCTGCATGGCGATGTTATTGCTTTGCCTGGTGTTTCCCAGAATGACAAAGTTTGTGTCTATGTATTGTAGGCTATTTGCTCCATTGTACATTCGCAAAACAACTTACATTCTTTCTGAGACCAGGGTTGCTACTCTATAGACCTGATCTGTAATTTGGCCTGCTTGTCTCACTGGATTATTTTTATTTTTTTTTTTGTTTTTTGTATTTTAAACAGGACGCCCATAAAAATGAAATCCCTAGTGCTCTCATTGGGTTCTCCTGTATAAATAAATATAAATAACATAAAATAATCCAATACTGTGGAATATTTAGGCAGAGCAATATTTATGTCCATAAAAATCTCAGTTTGTATAACACTGCAAAACACCACTATAAAATCTACACTTTTTATTTTGCGCTTTTCTCCTTCAATGTTAATTTTTATTATGGTTATTTGTGATTACTTATGTTTTGATTTGTTGTATTGTGATTTTAATGGCTTTCTTGTTCTGCAAAGCACTTTGAGTTACCTTGTGCAAGAATTGTGCTATTCAAATAAACTTGCCTTGCCACGTGACAAAAGTTTGAATTATTTTAATACACAATGATTGTTGAATACATCAAAGTATGACTGAATTAATTATGTTCTACTGCATTTTAATTGATGCAGCCTTGTAACTTATGACAAGTTAGCTTAGCCTCTTAATGCTAGCAGGCTTAACTTCTGAGCTCCGAGTTAGCATGCTAATTTTAAAGTAAACAGACCCGTCCATGACATCAAGGTGCAGGTAGTCCGCCCCACACTCCATCATCCGCACACACTCACTGCCCAGGCAGGACAGGTCACTGCTCAGGATGGACGGGCCGATCCTCGCACTGTAAGCCATGCTGTGTCTGCTGTACTGTCTGCATGCAGCCTGGACGAGGGTGAAAAGCAACATAATTCAACAACACGACAAGCTGCGGGATATGCTTAAGAACATCCGCTAAAGACTTTCAAAATAAAAGACAACGGAAACGCGTGCACCACTTTCAGGGCTTTAAACTTAAACTTATAAGTCATCCTGCAAGCTTAACGCAAAATAAAGACGTAAATATTATTAGATAAAAACATATTATTTTTTCATATGTCGCAATGTTACTACTTTGACTTGTGTTGTGTTTTATTGGGCAGTCGTACAGTCGAGTTTCTACTGTTGTGAAAGGTAACTTGACGAAAATGATTGAGAAAGTCTGATCCCACTTCCGCTTTCGTCACGAGTCAGTTTCAATCATGGATCAATCTGTTGCTGCGTTCATGTAATCTCGTAAATTAGGGGATACGGATTTGCAACGAGGACAATAACAAACGTACGTGCAACAACGTAAATAACATACATTTGCATAACTTGAGTATCTTTGGTGATTCATTGGAAAGTTAAGCAAAAACTTCTAATTGTTGTGACAGACCAAAATAACGAAATATGTTGTTTCTCTTAGGCAAATTACGGATAAACTCTTTAACCCTTTAACTCTTTAACTATTAATTAGGATATAAAGCTGAATTTTGTTTTAATGTGTTTGACTGAGAAGTAAAACCATCAGTGTAAAATAAAACAAACTCTTTCTCGACTTTCCGAGGTGAAATTCCGACCCGAGTTTCATTTGTTCCCGTTTTTCCGAGTCAGATGTCGGCTCTTCCGAGTTTCCGAGATCACATGAATGCAGCATGTGACGCAAGGTGGCGTAGTAGACTATCCATTCTTGCCATCTGTTGAGCAGTTATGTTTATCTTATCGCTGAGCACATTTTGTTGAGTGACTGGTGATGATGACTAAAGATGTGTCTTCAGGTAATCAGTCAGCAAAATACATCACTCTAATCTGGGGTAAGGTTAGGGGAAATGTCCCAAAGGTAATATCAAATGTATTTTAAAATCAAAGCTGCAGACTTGTGCATGTGCATGTGCAAAGGGGTCCTCCGCAGTGATCCACAAAATCGTCATAGGATTTGTTGAATGTTTGCTTAAGCTGATGAAAACTGAGTCTGCAGCTCCACTTGAGGAGGAACTTTGAGCTCTCAGATGTGGAATTGTGTTTGTCATGTTTACTTTCATTGGTCTTTGGGCTTATTTGATTTGCAACTAGACTATCTGTTGAGATATTTATGTGATGGGGAGATTTGTGGCTGAAAATGCACTGAGAATGATACCAACATGTCTTTCTTTTTTCTTTATTGTTCTTTACTTTTTCTCCTGACATCTCATTTACAAAAAGACAACAGTTACAGAATATGCTCGCAATTTTGACGAAGAACAGAAAAATAGTTTCTGACTATTGCACCAGGCTGTGAAATGACTTCAGCTTTGGATATTATTGAGTGCACAGAAGAAGGGCTGTAACAAGATTGACAGCAGCATTCTTACCACATCAATACTAAATATTTTACGTTTTAAGGTCCTATATTACACAAAATAGATTCTTATGACCCTTGAGCCATGTTATAATGCTGTTACCTCTTCAAAAACATGCATGCAATTTGTGTTTTGTTTCATCCACACATGTTTCAGTAATCCTTTATTATTAGTCTGTCTACATCTCCAAAGATAAATGCCAAATGCTCCTTGTGATCCACCCAGTTTTCAAGCAGCTCCTTTTACCTTTTGTTCAATAGAAATGGGCGATTCCAGGGCTGAAATCATCCAAATGATTCTACTGAAGGTTTGTGGAGTTTAAACACAGTGGAGCACTTCCTGTACCACATGACATCAGTGTTTTCTGTTTAAGAGAAGAAATCAGCCTAAATATGTAGGAACTGTATGAAATCTGTGTGTAGATCAGAAAATAGCGTAATATGAGTCCTTTAAGTGTTGGACTAAATATTCAAAACCTAAAACTATTGCATTAGTAGCACTAGTGGTAGTATCTGAAATGATTTGATTATAGTTAGAGAAATTATACATTTCAGGTATTAGTGGAAATTGCATAAGTTAAGTTGTAAAATGTGGTTAAACAAAAAAAGCACATCTTTTTTGTTTACTTCATTATTTCAATTTTTAGTATTAAACTCGACCTTTTGTGCTTTTGGGTGTTTCTGTCATGTTTCAGTACTGCCTTTGTGGACGATATTAGAGATTTATGCCCTTTAAGTATGTAGTAGCGTGTATGGCTGATGCATTATGACAGCCAGTTTCAAACATATCGTCTATTAGGAAGATGGTTTATTTCACAGCAGCTGTAGGATGGCACATTACTCAGCTCACTGTAAACAGGCTGCCCAGCGTGTGCTCAGAGTCACTCAGTCATAAGCTTCTGTTTACTGGAGGCCCCCCATCACACACACCTCCTCTGGTCCGGGGCAGAGGAGACGGTTCAGGAATGTGACTTTGTAAAGCATTTATTATTGTGAGGAGGGTGCAGCTGTTACAGTGGTTGTTATAATGTGGTACAGGGCAGTGTGATTATTGGTGGTACGTGTGCTTTTTTAAGAATGTCAGTGTTTGTTTTTCACTGTCAGGCTTAAATCAGGTTGGATTTTCTTACACTTGATGTGGCTAGGCATATCAAAATTACTCAGTTAATTAATAATTGTGATTTTCCAGGTGTCTAATTGTACTTTTCTTTATCAATTAGACAGTTTCATTTCATAAAGCTGGTCATCCATCCATTTTCTTCCTCTTATCCGGGGCCGGGTCGTGAGGGGCAGCAGACTAAGCAGGGACTCCGAGACTTCCCACACACAGACATTTTCTCCAGCTCCTCCAGTGGGACCCCAAGGTGTTCCAAGGCCAGTGGAGAGACATAACCCTCCAGTGTGTCCTGGAGCTTCCTCAGGGCCTCCTCCCTAAAGCTGGTCAGTTTTGTTTGAAACTACACTCACCGTTCACTGTCTTTGCAAGAATCTGAAAACTTGATTTCCCAATAAATGTTTCCTTGGATCAGTTTGATCGTCTCCCCAATAATGCTGTATGCATGTGAGGTTTTGCAAGACTAGAGTTTGAAACTTGGAAGATGTCAACCTGCATTAACGTGGTGTATGGAGATTTGGGCCGGTACTCTCTTTCTATTACCATCAAGAAAAGAGTGAATGGCTGAATGGAATGGCTTTTCAATGTAGTGAAAGTAAAGTCAGTTAAAGGGCTCATATAATGACATTTTCTGGTCTATGTTTTAATGTTGTTTCCTCCTCAAAAACATACCTGGAGTTGTGTTTTGTTTCATTCGCACAAGTTTAACACACAAATCTTGCATATTTAGGCTGTGTTCCTCTCTAAAACAGAAAACACACACACAAACAAATTGAAACATTCTGTTCCACCCTGTGATGTCATGTGGTAATACAGGAAGTGCTCTACTGTGTTTTTAAACTCCATACACTTTCACTAGAATCATTTGGGTAATTTCAGCCCTAGAATTGTCAATCTCTCCTGAACTAAAGGCAAAAGGTAGTGGTTAACTTGAAAACTACTGCTTCCCGACATCACAAGGTGGAACAGAGCATTTTGAGCTTTGAAGATGTAGACAGATTAATAATAAGGTTACTCAAACATGTGTGAATGAGTGTGAAACACCTTTTCTTTTGGTTTGACCCTAGTTTGATTTTAGTCCTATAAAGTTGGTATTAATGACATTGTTAGTCTTTATTATCCATATCCATATAACCTAAGTCCTAAGATAATTTTAGTAAGTTTGGAAAGTTCTTAAAAAGCCTAGTTATAACTGGGAACTGAAGTTTGAAAAAAATAACTATCTGCTGCATCTTGCCTGTGGTTTTGTGTTATAAACTTAAAAAGAATCTGAAAGGATTTAATGACTGTAGTTCCTGAAAGCTTGATCAACATGGCCTGAGAACGTGGCGTTGTGTATATATTCTCCAACTCACTCATATGTAAAATGTAGTGAGCATGATCCTAATGAGCTTGCGCGTCGGCCATTTCTCGTTACATGCATTCCTGCATCTCAGTCATCTGTGAAGACAATTAAAAAATGGATTTTGGTCGTTGGTGTGAATGTGGTGATTGAGCACTAATGAATCCCATTCGCCTTCAGCTAAATTGGTGTTTATTTTCCTGTAATCTGTATTTATGAGTTTCAGATTAAATCAAGATTGCATTTGTTTTGGTAATTTGACATAGATTGTAATTTTCTCATATGAAAGCACTTTTTACTACTAAACTACTAGACTATTCCACTGATCCAGTATAATCTAGGGCTAGACTGATTAGGTTCATTAGTTTCTTCTTACAGTTTAGATTCTTATTCTTACTCTAAAGGATACAATATCTAGATACTAATTTGACTAAAACTAGTATTGAAACTATATATATATTTTTTTATTACACAAACACGAGAAAGTAGGACTTTTCTTGAATAGTTTTAGATGATCTTTGATTATATCAGAGATAGTACAAGGCCATATTATGTTGAATAAAAATAATACATGTTTTTTTAAGAGGTAGTTTTTGAAATTGTTGAGGATTAACTTGAGTCTTTTCTTTGGTTTCAAAAGTAGTAGTATCGTAACGCTAATTGAGTAACAGGCAAGTTTTGGAGAATATGAATAGTAAATGAATGCATGTGTAGAAATATGTACAAATAAAATAATATTTAGCCCATGCGTTTTTACATTGTGTTGACCTAAAGACATCACTATTTCCTGTCTTTAACTGACAATGTCCTGGAAGCCTGCACTTTTACACTGTCATTATTGCTCTACAGGGGAAATGCATGTTTATTGGACACAGGGAAGAATTCCATAGTGTACTTTAAGTGCTCCTCAAGATGTGTACAATTGTAACCTTAAACAGGGTGTGTTTACTTGACCTTTGACCCTCAAACTAAAGTGCAGGAAGAGTAACATTAAGCGTATTTAATTGTTCTTGCTTCATTATTATGATTAAAGCAACTGGCTGTGCTCCAAGTATTTCATGCATTGTCCTGTTGTTGCTTCCTTTTAGGAGTTGACTTGGGCCTCCTGTCTAAACAGATAGTGATTAAAAAGCTCCTGATGGTCAGCGGAAGACTACGGTCAGCACGAGTGTCCGAGATGACGTTCCTTTCCTCTGCTTTATGTGATCCTACTGGGAGTTTGGAGAATCAACCGGAAGGGTGCTACCTCCTTCAGCTTATGGTAAAACTGTCCAATCAAGTGTGCCTTCCTGCCCAAGGTTTATAAAGAACGTGTTGCATGAGTCTATACACTGGGACGCACGACAGGAAGACTTTCATCATGTTATGGATGTGACGGCAGGATGAATTTAGAAAGATTTTGGTGTACTGTCAGTGCACAGCGACACGCGAGCTTACTGTGTCTCAAAGCTAACTGTGTCACTTTTATTCTAATCGGAAATCATAAAAAACAACAACCTATTAAAACTTCCTCTCCCAATTATTCCTACCCAATTAGTTTTATATGTAGAATACTTTAGTTTGAGGCATTGTTTCAGTATTTATTATGCCTCAAAATTAGCATTAGTGTTAGCATTGAGACACAAATATCCCTTTTTTTATGGAGCAAGTATCCTCTGGTGAAGTATTTGGTTTATTTGTGTAGTTTTTATATCCACCTGCAGCTTCCTGTTCACTGCCTTATGATTAAATATGTATTCATTTTAGCATGACTTTGCAAAAACCTCATAGGGATAAAATTGGACAGGAAGTAGTGACACAGTGAGACCTCCAGGCACAGAGCCAATAATTAACGATTTGTCAGTTGAGTGGCTATAAACAGTGTTCCAAAGTCATTTACACCATTAATTAAATCTGAATTTGTAATACTATTGTTAACAACTGGAGCTTTGTATCAATATTATTACAAACTGAAACTACAAACTAAAGATTCTTTTAATACTATCACTACTAAGTGTGTACTACTTACTAACTGCGTATCATGGTGGTGAGTGCAAACTTGTGCCAACATAAGGCTAACTTTGATTCATTGTCACTTTTTTATTGCCAATTTTGTGCAAATAGATCAATTTACAAGGCTGCTCAGGTTGGTACCACCAAACTTTGGTTTAGTAAGTCAACACAGCAGTTAACAAACTACCACTGAGCCACTAACGACCCATTTTCTTCTCTGCTAAAAAAGCCAAACGGAAGATTTAACTCAACAGTTCAAACTCCTTCCAGCGTAGCTCCTTACAAGACACTAAATTAGGTTTCAAGTTTCACAGATGGTAATAACAATATAGGCACGCTAGCTCATGAGAATAAAGTGGATCTATAAACTCTCGTGTGGGGCACCTGCTCTTCAAGGGAATGCAGTAAAGGTCCAGAACTGTGGGCCCCCAACCCATAATGATTAACTACATAAAAGCCAGCTCCCTCCATTCCTTTGGTTCTGTTCAAAGAGTTGTGTCGTAATCTTTTATGGCAGATTTTAAGAAATGCATCCATCCAACAAGAACCCAAGTTTTCTTTACTCTTTTTTTGATTAAATAAGCAATTTGTTCCCAGCAGTGTGTCTGTGAAATAGTTACCAGGGATACAATGCGCGTCTCTGGTAACTATTTCAAGCTACTGGGATGTTGTGTTGTATTGCATGGCCTAACAACGCTGCACAAATGGCAGCAGTGGATAATTGTTTTAAGATTTACTAACAATTGACTGAGATGACCCACCGTGCTCTCTCCTTGGTTTGATCTCGTTCAATGCGTAACTGAACAAACAAAAGAAAGGAAACAAAGGCGAGGGAACAAAAGGGGACGCAGTTGGGGTGCGCGGGGCCGACCTTCTAAAACATCTGTGAACTAAAAGCAAAGAGGCCAGTGCTCTGGGCCAGTTTCAAGCAGCAGCCCTATTATCTATCATTTTAGCCCTTACAAACGTGTATTTTGAAATATTGGTAGACCGCCTAATCCCAAATGAATAGCACGTTGGATTACTTTGTCTTCTGACTGTATTTTTCACAGCTTGCCACGACATACAATTTCCCCCATGTGCTTCTGCATATAGTTCTCCTCTATTGTTTTGTGGCTTTGGAGGTAAATGGTTCTACTAGACATCTCTTAAATTGAACAAACATTTTCAAGTTTACTGTTACGCTAATTTAGACATTTAGCGTATCATTTGGAATTAGTAGAGCCTAATTTGGCCCGGAGGCTGTTTGTTGAGTTTCACCTATGTCCACCATTTGACCTTTCACCTTTATGTACCAGCTCATGTTGCGGGACCGTAGAGTGAGTGAGAGGCCAGCGTGTCATTAGAATAGTCTGTGAAAACCCCTCCTGATGTGAAAATGGCTCCTACAATAGAACGCAGTTCAGTGTAAAAAAAATGTCACTTCAGAGGTCTAAGAATGGACTCGTAGGGGCAATTGCACCTTTCAACACATTCATTTATTCTAACAAAAGAAAAATCTAAGGTTTAGACTTGCAGGAGTCTGAGGAGCTCTTTATGAAAAAGGCTTATGGTTATAAAAAACTGATCCATTTGATAAAATCTTTAATATTCAAAGCCGGATCAAATGAAAAACACAGCAGCATATTCTCTCTGTACATGTCCTCCCGGCCTAGTACAAGGGTTATGAAAATTGGAATTTCTTATGAATATTCTTTCTGTTTTAAAACTTTACTTGGTAAAATATTCTTTCAATATATTCCATTTGGGCTATCGTGGTTCTAGCAATATAATGTATATAACAGTTGAAATAACAATTTGTTATGAGAGGATGAAGTGGTGTGGTAATAGCCACAAGTATTAAGTCAGTACTTGTGTCAAATGTTTAAAAAAATAATCTTTTCATATTGTTCCAACTAGGGGTGTGCAAAAATATCTAAATATCGATATATTGTATCGTTTCATTTAATGATACAATATTGATATTGTGGGCTGCTGTATCGATATATCGCAAACAGTATGTTTTTGTATATTTTACCAAATTATTCTGTCACAGTGCTACATATGTGTGGCTTGTTTAGAGGAAAAGAAACTCATTATGCAGAACATTTGACATTTGATTCACTGCTTTGATTATTAAAATAGGTTTTTTTCATATTAGCTTTGGTTTAACAAAGACCTTTAGTATCACAGCTGTGATTTAGTAAATATGTTGTGATTCTTCAGAGCCGTTAAACTGCACGTCTCTGTTACATGTAAATGTGGAGCTCATATAAGCTGTGGATGAGTAATACTGGCCAATGTAACAGTCTGATGTGTTTTTCTAGTTGGTTAAATGCACAAAACAAAATGCACAGTTATGTTCATTCATTTTCAATTAATGAAAGCTAATAAAAAAATAAAAATAAAATAAATACTTATTTTTTGTGAAAATAGAGTTGATCATTAAGTGCCACGAAAACCTTTATTTTTCACTTAATCGCATCGAATAGATTTGAAATAGATTGTATTGTATCGAATCGACAGTGCACTGTATCGAGATGCATATCTTATCATGGCCTATGTATCAAGGTATGTATCATATTGGCAACTTCTTAATGATACTCAAAAGAAGATCTTAAATTAGTGTTACAAGTAGTAGTAGAACTAAAACAGTGACGACATATTTTGACAAGCCCATTATATATGGCCTTATCTATTGCATATGTACACAGTTTTACAACAGTAAACATGGCTATGAATCTAGAGCTAATAAACCACTGCCCACTTTTTTCTGGAGCACCCTGGCCTTGCTCCATCTCCTCTCCTGTTTATCATGGGGATCTGCTCCTCCACTGGGAACCGTTTACATGCTTCGAGTGCTAAGAATACAACACTTTACTCAGCTGTGCGCAAAAACAGAGCAAAACAAATGACTCCAGTGAGGAAAAAAAGATAACTCCAAGCTTGCTATCATAAGATCCATGTGGAAGTACAGACAGACGCCCCATGTGGTGAATCTAACAGCTGCGGGACCAACTGTGGCGAGACCTGGGATTACCAAATTGTAGCACAGAGCAATCCAGAACGCACATGGACACAGTTACATAGATACAAGTAAAAACATGTGCTAAGTTAAGAGCAAAAACATATACAAACCATGACATCCCCTCTTCTTCCTGCCTGCAGGTTAAAAAGGTTTGACAGAATAAGGCTCCCTGAAGAGAAAAACGACTATTTCACGTTTAGCAGTCACTTCAAAGGAGCGAGAATGCTTAGGGGTGAGTATTTTTGGACACATTGGCTATCAAACTCCTGCTGTCTTGTGTCATTAGCAACAGCTCAGGGGAGAGGTCCACACTGCTAGACTCCAGGATGATCTGGAATTAAAAAAATGTGTTCTTTAAAAGTCTTAGAAAATGACCTATAGCAATGAATAAAATGTCTATGTATCAGTCATGGAGTTCAAATGTAAAAACTGTGAAAAAGGAGTTAATACTGCATCAACTGGTGCAACTACTACTTACAATTACATGGTTGGTGAAATACGTCAACTGCAACCATATGCAATTTTTACTCTTCTTATATGTGTCTCCTTACTCTTGCTAATGCCCTCTTTGCTTACTCCATGCAGAGGCTCGGATTTTCTTTGGAATCCAAACTTGAAGTGGGTGCAAGACAGCAAAAAGCTCTTTTGGCACTAGGATAAATTTAACTATCTGGGTAAAACTACTTTACACCTCTGTAAGTGGGAGGAGAAGAGTGATGTGTTACCCTACCCCGAGATCTCCAGCACTCATGGGAGCACTTGACCAGGCTCTGATCTCAGTGAGGCCACTTCCCTAATTCTTCCACGCTCTTGTTTTCAGTTGCCCTCCAGATATCTGCAGAGGTATTTTTCACCTCCTTTGTAAGGCTGCAGCTTGTTGGCACAGAGTGTTGACTTTACTGATGTGTTTTGCTCTGGCATGGGAATGACTGACCAGCTTAGAGTGGCTTAGCAGAGTGTCCTGGCACACCTCCAGTATGTATAGTAGCTAATAACGGGACAAGCTAGTCACTTCTTATTGGTTGAAAACACTGGACTGGAAAGAAACTGCAATAGGAACAATCCACTTAATATGTTGTTTTACGAGCCCAGTTATTGTGCTGCAGAATCACTGAGGACAAATGAACCAGTTTAATGGACAGTGAACTAGTTGACATGCACCTGCTGGTTTTAAGGTACAAAATGGCAAAGTACAAATTTTATTGTGTTAACAGAGAAGCATAACACACAGGAGTGGCGAGATCAGTCGGCACAAAGCCAAACATATTTTTCAAACTACTCATTTAATAGGAATGGAAATGGATGCATAGCGTAGTAAACCACAAATCCTCAACAAATACCAAAGTTTTAGTCATAGTTAGACAAAAACAAAAAAAAACAAAGCATCACTGACTGTTAAAGAAGAGTCGCTCAAGCTACAAACTTCAAAATAACATGAAGTAGATTTAAAGGTACTACGCCTATATTTGAACCATTTCTCCACTTTCTATGTTGCAATATTGCCTAAGACAAAGAAAAATATCAGACTGCTTATCTGACCAATCACACTTAAGTACTGATCCTTGCTTCATGCACTGCAAAATTGTAAATACAGTGTAAAATGGAGATTATTTGTATATGTGAGAGGAATGTATCTTTTTTAAAATTACCAGCAATTGCCTCCAGTCTACTTTTAGTGCAACAAATGTTCAAATTCTAGCTAGCTAAAAGACAGCTCTGAAACACTGGCAACTTTTTGTGCAGATCCACCCAAGCTGTAAAAAAACAAGACAAATATGTAACAAATCACTGCAAGTTGTTTGTCAGTGGAGACGGGGTGTTCCCTTCTTGTGGGTTATATAAGGTCTGTGGAGTCCTGAAGATTCATTAGGCTGAATTTCCCCAGAGGAAACTCTCATAAGTGGTCTATATAGTAAACTAAAAGTCAAACATACTCGATGAAAATGTAATTTGTTAACGTAAACAGCTTTTAACTCAGTCGCTACTAATTCTGGGTGCTTGTTGTATTTGGGATTTTTGCTGTGTTTGTAATTCTATCAGTGTACACTCTTAATCTGATTTACTGTAGACCACCCACAGTGTCCCATCAAAGACTGCGCATGGCTTTAAAAGCGAAGTCAAACATTTACGCTATAAAATTTGTCACAACAGGACCAGAGAGCTACAGGGGAAGCGTGGCCTGAGCATGTTCACTCTCAAATCGGAATAAACAGAAGCACTAGCAGCCGGAGTGGTGCCTGTGCCCAAGATAACCAGGATTTATGTTGCTTGGTAAACTTTGCGTTGCCATGGCGTGCGTCTAAAAGAGAAAAAAAAAGTCCCTTATGCGTTCCTGTTGTATTAAGACACTTGGCAGGAATTTCCCCCATGCTTCATTGTTTTTGTTTTTGCTTTTCTGAGCTTGACTTGGCCCCGCCTTTTTTTCCCCCTCGCAAAGGTCACAGAAAGGTCAACCTCACCAAATCTGGAATCTCAAAAAAGAGCATCTATATTTTTCTCTAATTGGCTGTCATAAATCATCAAGACATTTTAAGCTTTTGACTTGCCGTACATTCTTCTTAAAAAATCTCTGTCGTGCAATTTGGTTTATGTGTCAAATTTAATATCCTGTTCAACATTAAATGGGTGAAGAAGGGTAAGCGGGATGTGAAGATCATATTACCGGCAGATAGATGATGAGATAAGCCTGGCGTAGGATACTCAAATAACAGAGTTTTGGCAACATATTTGTAAGAAACTTGTTGCCACAAAGAGCCAACTCATTTTCTTATATTTATGGAGACATGCTCTGAAATTATATCCCACAGTAATTTATGCACACAAAGTTAATTACTTAAGAATGTTATGTGAAAAGTTTCATTGTGTATGACATTTCATTTAGTTATTTTTGGAGTCCTGCATCATCATAAGTTGATATTGGGTCATGTCTGCTCAGTGACATATTTATGATGAAAAGACAAAAGAACCTTCTCATAATGAACTCAACAGGTACAATAATATAATAAATTGTACAAAGTGCCAAATGAATTAAAGGAATGACATTTACATTTTTGGTCAACTGTGCCGGGTTTAAATATAAAAAACAGACATAAAATAAATAGTTCCTGCCCAACACATTTGCACACCTGCATTTTCTGTTATGGTTCTCATGGAGTGAATTGGAGGTCAGATTTTTAAAAAATATCAGATTGGATAGGAAAAAACAGGCAGTGTCTTGGAAGGTGTTGCAGATTTATTTTGTCTAGAGCTTTCCGTGTTGTTTCCCTACGTGGTTAGAAGTCATTCACTGAAAGTTGAGGATTTGACAGTTGTCCAAACCTGCTTGCTGCCAAAAGATCTCCGGCTCCCCTCCACACGCAGCACTTTTCTGTCAGTTTGTTATGTATTATGACTCCACTTGGATTGCAGAAGTGTCATTTTATTTAATCCTTCAGTTCACACTGTTCGTTCGCCGCATGAGATCTCTATAGGCTCAACTGCGGACCCAAGACTCCATTTTCTATGAGTGCCAGTTGGCTGACACTGTACCACTCACCCATGACTTGGCTTTCAACGCTGTGCAGGTTAAATGAAGATGTTTATAACTGCAAACGCTTCACTTCAACTAAACTATGAGTTAGATCTAGTCTAAGGGCCATTAATCTACGCACATGATGTATTTCAAGCTAAAATGAAAAAGTCTACAAAGTACTGAAGTATTACCAGGCTTGAGTGTCAGGTAAAGTGAATATGAGATATGGTCTAAACCACTTACTGCATTTTTTCTCAATGGAAAGTGTCAGTGCAACATTAATCAAAAACAGCACAGGAAAAGTATGATTATTACTTCATATATTTGTGGGGGATTTGGCATTGCAAACACACTAATATTCTGGATAAAGATGAATGTGTTGCTAGATTGTTATGACAGCGCTTTGAAAAATGGATGTCCGCTCGCTCAAAAATGCACTTTGTTGATTTACTCTGCTAAAAATCTATAAGCCAAGCCTCAACCCCCACTGACACTGACACTGACCCTGTCTCGCAATAATATTTTTTATTTCATAGTTAAAGGTTCTCTCCAGTGAGCTAAAAGCCTTGTCCTCGTAAAAACAAACAAAACAAAACATTATAACGTGGAGCACCAAAATACTGCGATCGAGTATCTGTATTCTTTGCAATGTAATCCACCCAGGAACACGACTGTTCAACCAAACAAATCAAAAAGATAGCTTGCTTTTGAATTAGTGAAATATCTGAACAGAAGCTTTGACCCTATCCACTTCCAGAGCACTTAATGTGTGTGTCTGGGACTAGATCATAAATTACACTTCTGATGACAGGATTGAGAGGTAAAAGCTCTTAGCGCGATAAGGCTGTATTTCTGCTGCAATTGGAGAAAACACATGCCATAAGTGGGAATAATTGCACTTTGGATGTTAAATGGCAACAGAAACCTATGGAAACAATGTCTGATAAGGTACCTGCCCGTCTAGACCAACATTCTCATCATTCCTGCTCCTCTTGTCGATAAAAAGGGAGAGATGTGGGTTGCGCTCTCAAATATGTGCGTGGAATGAGATATTTGCAAACGCTTACCTGCGGTTTTCTTTAAGCCAATCTTTGGAAAACCTTAAACCTTTCGTGCCATGCGGTTATCCCCTGGCACACGCACCCCTCTCCAGACAGGCATGCTCGATCCTGGAGATTTACTGTCTCATACTTAGGCTCAGGAACATCTGGGAAACACCAGGCGGCATGGATAAATGGACAGGGTGTGTCCGTGGTATTTTCACGACATTAACATTATCGTTTCGTCCTTCACAGGGTTGTGTTGATGCATGGAGCCTATTCTCGTGACTATGGGATATTGGCAGAACAACTTGGTAGTGAAGAGGGATTGTTGAATCATACACATAGACTGTATTGCCTCATTCCGCCCCGCCCACCTTTGCCTCTAAATGCTACTAAACCGCACTTTCTTTGTGGTAAGAATCACATTCATTTCAATGGAGAATTTGGTTTGCCTCTAAAATATGATATAAACTAGGTTGATTTGTGTAAAATGTTTTATTTTCATGTGACCAACAAGTCAATAAGGCACCAATTCTCTTGGTGGCTTTAAAATGGCTCTGTAGTCCCTTTAGAACATATTTGCTGTCATGATCGGGAGCCCCTTGCAAAATGATACGAATAACAATGCCGGCGCCAGAATAGGTGAATAAAAAAGTGGACTAAGAGAGTGTGACGTTACCCATAGTGTTCGACTCAAGTCAGTTGAAGCTCATCGGGGCTAGCAGTTATAGGGACGAATTTGGAGTGAAGTTTAACCAAAGAGCCAATCCGTAGCGAGGCTGTTGAAGGTAACGCCTCTTCTCTCCTACACTGCTGATTTGGCAGGGAGAAAGAAGGCACCTCACCTGTTATTAATGTTCATATCTTGAGTTAAAGACAAAATAGTCAAATAAAATCACCAGGATCATGTAACGCAGATTAATACAAACAGTTTAAGAGCAAAATTATGAGCCTGATAGCAGCAGTTACAGAGACAGGGGCAATAGTTTTTCAAGAGAAAGTGATTTGGACCCATTGGAGATGATGAAGCCCAAGTACCTACGCACACTGTCTGATACATAAACCTCAGCTCTAACATTTAAAGACATGCTTTAACACAATTCTGTTCAGTTGATGTAATATGTCATTGGAGAGACAACACTCGAAAATCCATTAATCATAATTTAGCCTTGTATTCCAGTGTGTTTACTGTTTTGTGATTCAATATGCTTTGGCAGATTGATTTAAGTGAATCATTGGAACCATCAGAGAACTCATTGGGTGGAGGCTTAAGTAATTTCCAACATTGCTCTCCAGAATGACAGCAATGTTTCCTAGATGGATTGGTGCAATGTAAACTTATAGTTAGCAGGGCTGTATCGTACAAAGTCTATAAATGATGGATGCTTGTTTAGAGTGGTAGCAAGAATAAATATAAATCAAAAAATAATATTGGCTTAATTCAAAATATCAGTGAGTAAGATTAATTAAATTGCATAATTTTAAGCTTTGGGCTACAAGTGCTAATTATACACCGCAAACATAATCCCAGCTACACAAGCTTGTAATACACAAATAGTTGCGGAAAGAACAATCATGTTTTAATTAAAAAGTGGATTTACACAATCTGAAAATAATTACCCGCTGCTTCGACATAAAAGTTCGGGCAATATTTGGAAAGCTTGAACTAATGTGCTGGGGCCACCTGTGTAGACGCCCCGTGTTTGATGTCTATTTGTGTTTGTCCAGTCCCAGTGGTCTGCGGCCTGGAGGGGATCAGGTTCTGCGTCTGTGGGTGTCCATAACTAGACCCCCGTCGCTGGGCTGCAGTGATGGATGACGCCTGGGAGCCCTGGAGCCCTGAGTCTGCCTGAATCTGCCTGTGTTATCAGTGTCTAACCGCGGACACCTCCACAAGATGGATCAAGTGGATATACGGTGAGAATGAGTGACGTGACACTGATGCTGCTGTCTATTAGTGGTTACTCTAGCTTTATTGATGACAAAATGACAGGCATGTTTTTGGAGAGTTATATATACTCATAGCTCAGA
This sequence comes from Periophthalmus modestus, assembly GCA_019594935.1. Classification (NCBI taxonomy): domain Eukaryota; kingdom Metazoa; phylum Chordata; class Actinopteri; order Gobiiformes; family Gobiidae; genus Periophthalmus; species Periophthalmus modestus. The sequence goes on along the minus strand of JAIEZT010000009.1, from coordinate 23,257,513 downwards.
TACACACCTCCTCTAGGCCACTGTTTATCCAAGCGCCCCACTACAGTTATTAAGTTACAGCTCAAATCATATACTCAGAATATATGGCCTGCTATGAGTTCATTCTTGTGCTACATCAAGCTCAATCAAAATATTCATCCATCAATCTATAGCACAGACAGGTACAGGTTCACAGAGCAGGCTAGAAAAATACACAGTTTTTTCACCCAAAAGTCCCCAAATGTGTAGACTGAGGAGAATACTGCACCATTGTTTTACATTGGGGGTTAGTGTAATGTATATTCAGAGTGCTCTTCATGGGGACTTTCCAATGTGACATTTTCCAGGTTGAAAAAGTGGATTTGTCAGGTTCTGGTGTGAGGTGGAGTGCAGATGTTGTACAGACACCACTCATTGTCAAATTAGGCCCTTGTTTGTGTACAGTATGTCTGGTGGAGTCATTTAAGAGGACTCAGAATAGCATGAAACTGACCACAATGTTTATGTCTGTATTTCACAGCTACTTTGCCTTAAAGTTATTTACTTAAAAGGATTCTACCGTTGACTATCATTTATTTTTAAAAACTGAGACTAACGAGCCATTGTCAAGACTCAAGTGTAGTATTCCTAAGGTCCTAAGGTTATTCCTAAGTTTCATTTATTGTTTTCCCTGATATCATAGTTAGTCAGTCATTGACTCAACTTGTAGAATTGTGCTGTGAGACCTGCCTGCATAATGCTTTAAATAACCTAGGGATTGAGTGCTTGGAGTAGGAGAGTTGTTCTATATCTGGATCTCTTGTAACAGCCTGTAACTGTGTTTACAATCACTTTGATTTGGATCATACCAGTTTGTATTCCATGTATCTTTACAAAGCAGCCGTTTGCTGTAATCTTAACAAGTTGAGATGAAAGCTCAGTAGCTTCTGCTGGGACAATAAAACAGGTAATTGATACATTTTGTGGTGAAAAGCCAGTGGGGTGAATAGAGGACAGCGGAGGACCAACTCAAGTTCAACTCCTGAGAGCTGTCTACCTTTTCATGGGCCAGTCCCTGGAGGCATTATGGTGTGTTGTTTTCATTTGGCTGATTGTGCCTTTGAACGCTCAGATTTGGTGTCTTGCACACGCACACACAGGGCGTGCCCACTCTCGGTTTCCACACCCAAGTACCCTCACCCACAACGGAAACTACTGCTTCCTCCCCCCATTCATCTCACTACACTTTTGTTTTATTTCTCAGGAGTCCTTGTCTAAAACCAATTTGTCAACCTCACAAAAGTCTATTGAGTTGTGTGTGAGAAAAAAAAAATCACAAGTTGGGAACAGTAGTTAGAGAATACATATTTTTAGTCTTGGGTTTTGTGTACTAGACTACAAGTCATAACCAATAACTACTAGACTACTGTATTGAATCTAGGATCATGTTAAGACTATGTCTGCTTTAATTTATTTGAGGACACTCCAATCTTACCCAAGCCAAGGCTTTATAACGAGGTAGGAGTTGCTTTGAATTTACCTTTGATGTGAACTATTAGTCTTTTGCTTATGCAACAAATAGCCTTCTTTCATCTAATTTATTACTGCAGTATGAGTGGTAGAAAGTTTTTGTCTTGTGACTGTTGGTATCTTGAAAACAACATTTCATATGGTCTCTTCATATCAATACTGAAATACTGAAGAAAATGTGAACCGTTCCTGTGAACTCAAGAAGATATTGATGCCTTTGATAGTAAGATATACTCAGAATACAACCTGCTTTACAGTTGATTGTAACATGTAACATAATAGTCTTTATAAACTTGTGTGTGATGGTGGAGATAGATGGGTGAATCTGTCTCTGTGTATTCCCATTGCTCCCCAGTCTAAGGCGGGACAGTCCACACAAATTGCTGAATGACACGCAGACTTCAGTGTTAACCTTGGGGTGTGATCCACGAGTGAGAGAAAACTCCCCGTAAGACGATCCCAGTCTATCAGTGCTTCTTATCCACAGAACAGAGCAGGGAATAAAGCAGATATGTGCAGTGACAGACATATCCAAACATCGAGACAATTACTGCTGAGCTCAGTGCAACAATGGGATATTTGTGAAGAGCAGTTGGGGGAAATGCCACACAGACAGGGATAAAAGTCCAAAATAGACTGAAGTTGAAGTATTATTGTAAGAAAAATTGATTTTGGCTTGCTGCATGTGTTAACCATGTGGCCTCATAATAGAATCAGCAGGTGAGCCATATGAATAATATATAAATATGTGACAAATTATAGCAATTATTAATGCACTGCAGGTTTTGGCTCCCTGCACATTGGGGATGTTTTCCATAAAATGTCTTTATATATTCAAGTGTCTTATAATGATATTTAATGGTTTCCAGGTGAAACTCGGACATGGAAAGTTGAGGTCCAAACCACACTAAACAAGATCAAGTACCTGGAGTTGTGCTGGTGCGTATAGGAGCGTTATTAGTGATAGGAGACACTTTTAAGAGTGGTTTCCAACCCAGCAGTGTTGATTGACTGTATTCGGTAATAGCTTTCCATGTTCTGGATAAGAAACATACTTTTCAAAAGACTTGGACTTTTACTTGAGCAGAATTTCTTGTTCCCCAAGGAGATTGCTTGCCCATAATAGCTGAAAATTATAATATAAGAATAATTATACATAACAAAGAGAAATTAGTCTTTCAATAATAGTAGCAAAAAAGCAAAACAAAAACACAGTAATAGTCTTTAAAGTATTCTTATATGTGGTGTATAGCCATATAACAAAAAGGTTATGACTTTGGTTTAACTTGGGAGTTTATGTTTCTGAATTTCCTCATTTGTTTTTCAACTTTCTTTCAATTCCTTAAAATCCTGTTCTAATTCATGGTTCAAGACAGGCCATTCACCACTGAGACAAATATTCAGTAGGCTGCTATCTCTAGCCTGTAGATTAGAAGGATTAATGATTAGCTGATTATTACTCTGGGATATAAACTATGTGATGCAAAATACATTTGGACATGAACATTTGTTTTTGTAAGACATTTCCAAGTATACTTTAACCTTCTCTGCCGTGGTCAGTATGACTAATGAGTTTATATTGAATAGATGTAATTGCATTTAGAAAAAAAAGTGTTTTTCTTCAATAGTTTTGTCAGAGCCTGGGCCCTTTGTCTTATTATTGGGCTCATACCTTTATGAGATTAACACATTCTGAGTTCAGAATGTCAGATGGTGGTGTGCACAAACATAGCTGCATATTTTGTTGTAGATTTACATGCAAGAACAGATTTTTCCACATAATTCTTGGCAAGTAGCCTGCTAAATGTCTCAACTTCTTTCCAAAGGTGTGAGCCTGAGGTGTGAAAAATGTAACTTAATATGACATGTTGTGGTTCAGAGATACCATGTTGACTCTTTCTTTTGTTTTATTTTTTTCTTCGGAATGCCAGAGTGTGACCCCAGACAGGAACAACAAGGGATATTTGCCTTTGGAGACAGACAAAACATCGTGCAAAGCTAAAAAGTTGGTATTTTATAATCACTTCAGTGCAGCAGATAATTCCTGCTTTCAGTTTTATCACTACAAACTGTCAGCTGACATACAACCGTGTTCTGTCATTTACTCTCAGAAGCTGTGCAGGCTATCATTACCTGCAGTTTAGCTCAAAGAGCACTCCATAAGTCATTCATTAAGCCTGTAGAGCCCAGAGAGAGAGAGAGAGAGAGAGACGGAGAGAGAGAAAGAGACAGAGAAGAAGAGACGTAGAAAAACAGTAAACACACCGTAGTAGTGTAACATGCTGCCTCCTGGCTCCACCATACTTTGTGTCATCATGAGAATTAACTCTTCCCAACAGAGGCATAAAACATCTGATATGCAAAGATGAGTAAAAATGTGTACTTTGTTCCATGAGACACTATATTTTAGTCACAATCTCCCTTGTTGAGGCATGTACCAGACAGGTGGTAACCTTTACATTTGGAAAAAAGATGTACTGTGTTTTTTTCTGATATATAATTATAATCTATGATACACAATATTCACAATATTTATTTAAAACAACTTAATAAAAGAAACAGGTTCACTGACTTCCAGGTTGGAAAATTTCGAAGGCCAATGAGAGCTGATCCCATCGTGTGCTTTTACGATACATCACAACAAAGGGCTGCATGCTGTTGACCCCGCCTATGTGTAACCACGGATCACACAAGCAAGCAGCGGATTGAAAAAAAATGTTCATATGTGCAAAAATGGCTACACGATGCTGCTGAATCCAGTGGTGGTGAAAACGGGAGTAGCTCAGACCAATGACGTTGCAAATGAAGGAGAGGAAAGATTTCTCACACGAGTGGGTGAATGGGGATTTAAAACGATTATAAGAACGGTTAAAAGCCCTACAAAGTCAGTGAAGAGGTTGTTGCTGTGGTGGTAAAAGGTATACTTTTGTAGGAATGGTAGTTGTAAAAACGGCACATGCGAGATTGTTTTTAGGTGCAAGATTGTTTGGTGCAAATTGCAGAGTTTGAATGATGGGAATACACTTGAATTATTTTCCAAAAGCTTGTAGTTTCCATTTCCGAGCTAGAACAGATAACGAGGAAAACATCTGGTCTACAATAATATATATTCTTTCCCATAATAGTTCTCTAATACAGTTTCGATACAGCGGTCTTTTCAAAGCTTTTAAGCAGCTGTCTTCTTTTCCCTGACAAATGTCCTCTTTATTCTGTCCCCAGTCCTGCCGATCTACTTGAGGTTTCACCCATAGCAGCACCATAAGAGACAAGCACTCAGCTCAAATGAATGAGGTGGGGTGAAAACACAGGACCTGTAGACTGGCCTTTAAGCGTCCCTCCCCACACCACTGTCTCCTGCTTTACTGTGGTCGGATCTGGAGTAGATTAAACTGGCTCTTGATGGGTCATGGCATGCTTTACGAGGGTTATCACCATTCCAGCACCTCAGCACATTATTCAAGATCTGAAAGTACTTGAAAATGGTGGGGGTATAAATACTGTAAATGCATGACGCACACTGTACAGAATTGCTAATCTTTTTGACATGTATTTTCAAGTGGATGAGCTGGTTCTTTTTCATTAACATACACAAGTACACACACATTTAAGTTTTGCTCTGGAGGACACTGTAATCTAACAATGGCAAAATCATTTTAACTTAAATCTTCAGGAAAAGGAGTAAATTATGTTTGAGGAGCATACTATATCAAAACATCTAAAATCATACACAAGAATCTCTTTTTATTAAGTTATAAAGTTATTAAAAAACTTCAATAAGAAATGGATTGTCATAAATCCATCTTTCCAGGAGATGATTGTTTTAGCTTTTAAGTTCTTTTCAGTTGTTGTGATACACGGCGTTCAATAGACTTCAAAACTGACTGAAAATCCTAGTTGAGGTAGGCTATTTTCACAACAAAGATTGATGTTGGCTTGCAGCAGCGTTACCCGTGTCTCCTCAAAATACAATCAGCAGGTGAGCTCTATGAATAACTATATAGACGTGACATATTAAAGCAATTATTCATTCGTTGCACATTTTTTGCTCCCTGCACAATGGGGAACCTGTTATGTTTTCCATAAAAGAGTTATTTTTATGGAAATGCAAAAAAATGAACTAATCTCAAAATAAGATGCAGATTTTGTTTGTAGGGTTTATTCTTTAGGTTACTTAATTAATAATATGTCAATGATACCTGTAGAAATATGGAGATGACTTGAGCCTGGTCTGTTCTGTTCTTTACACAGCACCTCATCTTTTGGACATTTTTCACTGTCTAATGAAGAACCAGACCCTGGTTTGATGGATCTGTTGTCAGCACATGTACCAGCTCCTCCTAATGTTATCAGCACACTCAGCGAAGGTTAAATAAACCACCAATCTAGGTAAATAAATGTGTGCAATCAGTGTGGCCTGATCCTGCAACTGGTTTGTACCACTGCATTTGAACTTCACATCTGTCCAACATCTGCTCTGTGCTCTCTCCCTCCTCACGCTGATGAAGAGCTAAACTATCCATATCATTTCCTTAGCATTTGCACTGAAAACTCCCTTTGAGCACTGGCAGGTTTTTATGATTCATTTTCATTAATAATTCAAGAGTTCATAGTTAGTACAATGTGCTCATTCTCTTGTGGCTAACCTGGCATCCTTACCTCCACTGAATTCATTATGAAGGTTCAGAAGTTGGCCAAAAATAGCATTTGTCCATTTAAAAATTGTGCGTCTCCTTGCAGACGAAATAATTGCCTCCCTACTTTCAAATGAATCACCACCTCCGACCTCCAACATGTTTTGTATTTCATAAATATTATCTGGTCACAGAGCAACACACTATAATTTCACTATAAAGAGCTTGACTTCATCTGGCCCATTTCCTCAGTTCACTAAATCAAAACCACAGCCTTAGATACCCCACAGAGTCAACTCCGATAAGGTTTCTGAAGTCCAACCTGCTCCGATTGTCTGTTTGACACATCCTGCATAAGAAAATAATAATGGGAACACGGGAAATCAATGTCGAATCATAACTGGCAACGTGTAAAAGGAAGCAAAACACTTGACGGTGTCTGAGCCAAGGTAAACACAAGCTGTTCTCTCGACCAGCAAGGAGTCCGCAAGCTTTTGTACCAGACGTCTGTGTGGATAATTGGAGCACTGCATCTGGAAGTAAGATTATCAATGAAGCTTACACAAATACCAATCCACGTTTAATTAGTTTTTTCGGATTTCTTTCATCAACTCTTGATCCCTCTCGTGATGGAAATGGGAAAATCTTAATGCTACAGTGAAAAGTCTGAGAAATATGACCTCTATACAAGTTCATCTGTTACATCTTTATTAGTGTTCTTATGGTGCTAAAATTTCAAACTCAATTTCAGAAAAGGCTTGACACTTGATACTGATTTCAATACTACAATGACCATAACATAGTAGTTGTTTCTTTATTAAAGGTTCACAATATAACTTTTCTATTAGAGGGTCTGCCTCCTGCTTGTCTACATGGCGACGTTTTTGCTTTGCCTGCAATGTTCTACAGTATGGCATTTTTCCATATCCATAGAGACAAACAGATGAAGCCACAGAGACAGAAAAATGCCCCTGTTTCCATAGAGACGAGCAGTGGGTGGTCCCTCAACTTATACTAGCTCTGATACAATAGATCAAATACATTCTCAAACTGTTCAAGAAAGGTAAAACTGTGTTATATTTATGTATGCTCATGTCATGTCTTTATGCCTTTTTGTAATTCTTTTATATGGACTTTGTGGTCAGGGAACAGACTGGACATGACATGGAACTCTGTAAATTACTAGTCTCTCCATTAGTGTCAGTGTAGAGAGGAATACTTAAAACCCGTGACTAATTATGCCTTGTTGCTGTCCTACTGTTGTCCAGTGTGACTAAAAGAGAAATTTGAACCTATTATCCTGGGGAGATTACAAAAGCTATTTAAATCACGCTGGCTAGTGGCTGGTATTTTTGTATTTCTGCTGTTGTAATTTCTAAGTGTTTTTTCTGGATAAGTTACTCATCTAAAGTACTGCCGCTGGTATCTTCCATCTTGTTGAATTACTTCCAGACACTATACGATGTATTTAATGTGGTCTGTATTTACTTTTCAACAAGGAAATAAAAAACTGCCTATTGAAATATATGTGCAATGGGTTTCTAAAAAGAATAATAGGAATCGCATTTCTATAGAGGGCGGTGAAAGAATGGGATTTATAGTTCCATTGAGATGCTATAGAAAAGTGTTCAGTTAGAAATATGTTGGCCTGGGACTGTAAATATTTCCAGGTGAGAGATAAAACTGTACCTCTGCCTCACAGCCTGTTTCAGTTTGAGCTCCACATTATCAGAATGGATAGGGTATACAAACGCTGAGGGTCCCACTTAGTCTTTTTAGTGCTCATGAGCGTATATAAAAAGTGTGTGAATGTTCCTTCAGTTTAAACAAATCGACAAGTCTCCTTATACGTCAAAAACACCATGTCTGAGAATGAGATGTAATGTTATTATCAGTGATTTTGCAAGATAAGAATGCAGAGCTGATAAGAGAAGATGACTTCATGGGCGTAACAAAAGAGTTGAGACACATGGCATCCATTTGTTTGGTGGTCCATGTCCTAATGTAGAGTATTAAAGGTACACTTTCTAACTTTTCTGCTTGCTTATCTCCATGAATATGTTACAAGCTTTGCCTGTGGCATTAAACATATCTATCTTGCATTTGTTCAATTACAGATTTGTTTATTGCTTAAAAAAAAAAAAAAAAAAAAAGCATTCTCACTGTGAGTGGGATCACCTCTCCACAGACTGGACCTGTAACTTGGCCTGATGGCATCACATGGGATAGAAATGTTTACTGCATACTGTGGAACATTCTATGCAAAGAAATGTCGGACCAGCTACCAGAAAATGTAAATATTAATCATTTTGAATATTACATAAAAATTATGAAATCCACCCTCAAAATCTAAATCATCAATAAATGTTTGTTAAATTAAACATTTTCAGTTTATTCTTGTTGTTTTTTTGTTTTTTTTTTAGGGATCTTTATTGTAATGGGATCTATATTGTAATGTTAACATCACTAACACACCTGGAGTCATATGTAACTCAGCTAACACTTAAACCCTGCATATTCAGCCTTAGTTCTTCTCTCAAACTGAAAAAACACCTTGTGATGTCATGTGGTAATACGGGAAGTACTCCACTGTGTTTTTAAACTCCATACACCTTCACTAGAATCATTTGGATAATTCCAGCCCTGAAATTGCACCATCTTTACTGAACAAAAGGTAAAAGGTAGCTGTGAACTTAAAAACTTTTTGAGGAGGTAGCAACATTCTCACATGACTTAAAGGTGACAGAGTCAATTTTGCGAAATATAGGACTTTAAAGACTGAATAATATGTTTTACAGTGTTAAGTGTTTGCTTCTATCTCATTAGTGGCTTGTGAACCTACCAGAGGCACTCATTACAGGTCCCACACAATCCTGAGCAGCAAGGGCTACTTTCCAGTCTGTGTCCGGTGGTGACTTCCTGTTAGCAGGACCACATTGTCTGGAGGGCCTTGTAGATGGAGATGTGAACTACAATAATCTTTGGACTCAAGCTACTGAAGTGGAAAGCTCTTAACAGGTGCCAGGAGTGGGGGACGTGGACAATTAAAAGCACTGCTCCAGCTCTTATATTGTTCTGGGACAGTGACTCCTTTGCCTTGGCTCAAATAGAGGATGGTATTGAGGATTAAACATACAAAGAAACACAAAGAGGTTTAGAGCTAGCTTTGTGTGTCCAGATTTTAAGTTGGTGGTAGCTGTGAGGGGGCGGAAGTCCAATGAAGGAGACAAACCGTGCTTGTGGCGTGGTCAGACGAGCTTAGACATCTGACGGCCAAAAGGTCAACAACAGGGAGCCAAGTCGAAGCTAGCAGATGCTAACAGGAAATCGGCACAGAGAGACATTTGTGCAACGTAAGCAAAGGACAGCAGACAGATAAAACACTTGAGCTGAGTTTAAAGACTAAAGATGCAGTCAGGGGATCAGGTCAAAGGCAGAGGTTTACTGTGGGGTCATCAAGGGTCATAGGTCAGCGGACAGGAGTAGCAACCAGGGAGAGCTAGCTTTGACCAGCACAAAAGAATGAAAGAACCAGCTGAGATGAAGGGGGGACTTAGCCTTCAAAGTGATCAATGGTTTGTGTTAGTCAAACAGGTGGGGGCCTATAGCCGTGTACTGTCCTAAAAGAGTGCAGTGGACAGGGAGCAGACTGGGAGCTGTGTAAATTACTACACTGTCCATTATAGCCAGTCTGGAGAGAGGGACACTTAAAACCTGTGACTAAGTACACTGTCGCCATCCTATTTTCTCCAGCATGACTAAAAGAGTAATTTGAACCTGTAGTCCTGTAGAGATTAAAAAGGCTATTTAAAAAGCCATTGTAGTGTTATTAATAATAGCAGCGCACATTAGCCGTGGTTTTATGACATGTGGTCGCAAAACCCATCTGTTTCTCCAAAGGCTCGCTGGTGTGGACCTGGTGAGGACTTACAAGCCCCCAGAGATGTGGTAGTGCCAGTTATGAGCATGTCTGGGGAATGACAACATCCGCGTGATTTAGAGGAACGGACCATCTGGCAAGTCACATACAGCATTAGTTTGGTTGGAAAGGTTTAAAGAAAAAAAACATTGTATGCATTTACTTTGGAACCAATTTGCCTAATTACATTTTTACAAGCAATCAATTATTCACATTAGAAATCAACCGATATGGGTTTTTTCATTGCCATTACTGATATATCGATTACTTAGAAATCTGAACAGATGCTCGCGGATAAGCTCTGCCAATATGTATTATGGGTCGGTTGTGATAATTTAATCTTTAGCGTCTTCTTTGCACAAAGATGTTCAAATAAAGCTTATTTTTTCCTCAGGTAGTCAGCTTGAACCAACATATTAGCCTATATGTTCGAGATTCAAGTGCAATCAAAGTGCAAATATCTGCTTTAATTCATTCATTCTCTCATTCACTTGAAAGTACTGGGTTCTTTTACTTCACCCCAGTAGATGGATTTCACAAGCAACTAAAGCAATTAAGGTGATGCCCAACTTTTTAAGTCCCTTCTGCCAATTTGTGGTTAGCTTTCTTTCATCTTACATCATCTGTAATTAATAACATGTGAACCATTAGCATTTCACAGACTTGTATTCCAAACATAATTAGATTTTGGTAATATACTGATATAATGCTAGTGACAGAAAGTGCATTTGTGCATGATCCTGTAGCTCCAGAGTTTAATCTGCTGTATAGGCTCCAGATGTGGGCAACCACATGAACCTATAAAGTTTTACCTCTAGTCTAGTGAAGTTTGTTTTGTGTAAATGTAGTAAAAGCTTTTCTGAAATTCTGCCCACAGGAGCTTCTCTCTTACAAATGACATTCGGCTTGTTCACAGTATAGAGATAATGAAGATACAAGATTATGTTGACATATAAGAAAAATACAATGAGACAAAATACATTTTTTCAGTATTTAATATATACAAAACACATGTTATAGATTACAGTACAAAAAGGAATGCATTTGTTCTTGTCTTTTTAAATCACAACATCAGATTGTTTCAGTGTAAAAGCAGACATGTGTATCCAATCCGATGACACAATGTTGTATGTCTGCAAAATCAAAAGGACGTGTCTTCTTCCTACTACATACAGTGGGTAAACTGTGTTTACAGCTCTTAAAACGCCATCTTTTTGAGCTGATCGTAGATACACGCACAACTTTGAACTATTCCATGATGTATTCGTTATTTGGTCCTCAATAAACACTTTGTCATTGCACGCCCGAGTGGTAAAGCTATTCATTCTTGATGTTTGGTCGAAAGAGTTCAAGCCATCAGTGGCCTGTGAGATTCAAACCACATGCATATAAATATTATTTGCAGATTGACCATAAGTTCAGCAGTTCCAGCGGACGCCTCCCAGCATTAGGAGGAAGTTTCAATTTTCCTCTTTTCTTTGCCAAAAATCTGACTTTCCATTAGAATACTCAACTCAGAGAAATAATTTACATATGAAATAACAGCTAACATGAGGTTGTTGAGAACAGCAGGTCTACAACACTGAACTAAGCAATGGCTCTACCAAAACAATGAGGCAGCTATTGTACGAGAATGGTGTAGAGCACTGTGGAGAGCCAGTGTTACAAATTTGGCTATAAAAAGTACATATAAATACAAGTGAATACATATATGAAAATACCTTCTTATTTTCAAAGTCCAAAGACTAACATTCAATCACAGAAAATATGTACACAAATAACGTCACCGTTTTGCATAAGGAATAGTGACAACATCTGATTTTTATTAGCTTTACTGCATTCTAAGTGCTTCTGATTCAGTCAGATATCCAGTTTTCAAGAAATGGAAGTAAATTCAGTCATTCTCTGTATAAGTCACTGATGATTTTGACAGTATATACGAAATTCTAGTTGGAAGGTAGTTTTTAGTCCATTTAGATTTGGGGTGGGTTGTCCACAGCCACCACCGAGTACTCCGTGTCAGACACATTTGATGTCTCGATCAGCCTCGCCAACCCTGTCCGTGTGGAGTATTTAAAGATGAATGCCTTCATGAGGTCATAGCGGTAGTTCCTATTGATGAAGTTGTAAAGGATGGGGTTGAAACAGCAGTGGAGCAGGGACAGACACTGGGTGAGGTGTAGCGCCACATAGAGAACATTGTCTAAACCGCAGGTGAGGGGCAGCAGGCCGAGCTGGGCTAGAGCGTCTGCAAATAGGACGCTATGGTAGGGGCCCCAGCATCCGAGGAAGACAATGATGTAAGCTAGGATCACTCTTCGGCTGATGCGGCGTTCCTGCTCCACACTGGTAGAAGCTGCTGTTGAAGACGAGTGTCTGAATGTGCGCGCCAAGAGAGTGTAAAATACAGCAATGATCGGGAATGGGAGGACAAAGCCAAGCAGAATGAAGCTGAACTGAATTCCAACCATCCAGTCTCTGGGGTTCTCTCCTGGATAGACTGGCCGACACAGCGTCACATCTCCGTGTGAAGACTTGACCGTGTGCAGGAAATAGGTCTCAGGCAAACTAGCAATAAATGCTAACAGCCACACCCCCACACACGCAGCACGGCGAACCAGCTTCCTTCTCGCTCCTCTGTCGCTGTCATCACGTTTAGTGACACTGAAGTAGCGGTCAACACTCATGCACGCCAGGAAGAATATACTGCCAAAGAGGTTGACTGAAAACAGCAGGTGTGTTAGCTTGCAGGCCATCTCCCCAAAGGGCCAATGACCATGCTGTGCCAGGGAGCTGACCCAAATGGGCAGAGTGGCACACACACACAGATCTGCGACAGCTAAGTGGGCGATGTACATGTGCGTCTCGTGGCGAGGGGTGGAGTCACGCTGGGCACGGATGTTCACCCAAAGGACTAAGGCATTGGCAGCCAGACCAATGATGAAAATGAAGGAGTAGAGCACGCACATAGAGGTGAGGAGGGCGCTGCGGTTGAAGGCTGTGGCACACATCATCGTGTCCACACTGGAGATGTTGCCCAGGTGCTCTGAGATGTTGAAGTCACTGGAGGTCAGAGAATCCCACAGATCCTCCAGTTCGCTGGTGCTCAGGCTCATTTTGCAAGGTTCCACAGGACCACAGACCACTCTTCTGATGGGGCTAGCTCCTATAGAAACAAATGCAACATTTGTAATTACATGTAACACTTTTATGTATGTTCAACTTTTACTTGCATGCAGTGATTCAAGTGTAGATCAGTTTAATCACTGGTGACTGGATTCCTGCAACTTTACATCATCTAGTATTCTAATTTTGTGGTTATAGCTACTGGTGTTTTTGTAGATAATCCATAGGTATTGGATTTAAGAAGCAATTTTCCGTCACATTTGCTAAAGCACCCTCTGGACATTGACTACCTGAGCTAATAAAACATAAAGTACTTGCGGTTTGCCACCAGATCCTGAAGAATCTTAATGTGGTTAGCTTGTTAAAACAGCCCATTCAGGACCGCATACAGGGCTGGTGTTGTTGTGTCACAAACCTAAGCACTGTGTGATTGATGTGCAGTCAAAAGGGCCGTACAATAAATGTTTACATTAGCTCCACCGGTGTGGAGTGCGGATTGGACACACGGAAGTGGGATTGAGAAATCTAAACACAGACTATTTCCGGAGTGTTCTGGGCATTCCAAGATAAAGCGCTGGTCAAGGGTGGGAAATTGGATGCCACTTTGAGAAATGTTTTCCCTTAACAAGCTTCTTATAATAATAAAAATCCCTCATCTTTTCTAGAGGTGAAGTTGAGGAGCTGTCACCATATGTATGATCAAAGAAACGTCAGGTTATAGGTTCAAAATGTCATTTTACAACATCTGCGCCTAATAAGATGGAGGTATGTGCTCATAATTTCAAATGCCCTACATGTGTAGAGGAACAAAAGGTGGCCCAAGTCATTTGCAAGATCACAGCGGGAGACTCTGCATTCATAAAAGTAGAATGCTGCTTTTATGCCTAAGGTTAAGGTTAAAAAGTCTGTCACTGCGTGGCTCTGTCTGGCCTGTCTTCACAAGATTGAGCTGTGACGTCTCTCTTCCCTCTCTCTGCTTTAACTGTGGGTTAGCTGCACTGGTGAAGGTTCAGAGGTGAGAGGTAATAGATCAAAAGCAGAACACGACTGACTTAACCCTGCGCAGCCTGGACTGACGTGTACACCCGGAGACTGAGTTGTGAGTAGACAGCAGCGGGGAGCTCGACGCCTTGGCCCATGCACAGCCTGGGTCACTGACCAGTGGGTGACACAGCACAACCACGAGCAGTGAAACAAGAGCGCCAGCACATCTGTCTGAGGGGGACTTGTTTGGATGAGGAAGAAAAAGCTTGAACTTTTAAACTTATGGTAGTTGGGTTGACATGTTGTCGTTTTTTTGCTAGTGTTGATTTATAGATTTTCACAGAACTTTGAAAATGATATAATATATTTACCTACTAGTGAAATGAGGTTACATAGATGAATCCAAGCCATAGTGCATTATGCTATTCTAACTTGGGAAACGATCAACAGAGACCCTCCAATAGAAATAGACTGCATGAAAACATTTTTATAACATAAAATAAAAGTGTAAATTATAGTGAATGTGTCATGCCACTGGGAGGAGCAGACTGTAGTCCTGGCACGTACACTCAGAAACTAATAACAGTGCTATGCTAAAAATTTTCTATATTCACCCTGGAGAAAAAATATTTATTGTCTGAGTTTTCCCCTCCAAAATGACACTAGTTGTGTGACTAATTGTGTGGGTTCTATGAATGTTTTATTGTCTTTCACAATACTAGCTGATTCAAACAGATGTGTCAGTTATGGAAATTATGGAACAGGTAAAGTTATTTTTCAGGGTAACGTCTAAAAGATAAAAACTTTGTTAAAATCAGTGTAGGCTCTCAGATCCAGGGCTGTGTTAACCCCTGCTCACATAAAAGCTGTGGAATCCATCACATCTCCTCCAGTAAGACTATGTGCTTGTGGGGATTGTGAATGCAGAGATAATCCCTCACAATGCTCTCTGTCTAATTCCCTTCATATTATATGGAAAATACCTGTGGGTGCCAGGTAGCCCCACAGGCCCCACGAGTTAATTAACCTTTTAACACCCAGTCCATCTGATAAGACAGAGGCAGTAGCAGCGCGCACTGCAGCTCTGTATGCGCGAGCGCATCTCTCTCTGCCTCCCCCTTTGTAAGACGCGAGCATCCACTTTCAAATGAGCTGAAACGGCTTTTGTAATTCAATACACAGACAATAAAAGCGTTTGAAGGATAGTTTCATGTGCTAATAGAACCGACAGGCGCAGTGCAGGTGCAGCGTGTTTGCCCGACTTTCCCCTCCTGTCTCACTCTGTTTACATTCTTTAGTTAGGATAAAATCTTTTCAACGGGAATGTCAGGTTTCAGCGCTGAGTGGCACAAGTATAGAAGACGTTTAGCATTTGGCGTCATTACGCACAAGGGCCGAATCCAGCGAAGTGTCCCAGTGCAGCTCAGTGCAAACATACAATGACATTGTTGGCATTGTTGATTTCTATCTGCTGGAGACAGACTTATCAGATGTCACCCCGGCTTACAGTAGCCCGGAGCAGCGTGTGAATGGAGGGCAAATAAACCCGGGCGAGTGGATAACGAGTTGGTCAAGTGTGAGTAATGCGGCAGTAAACCGGGCTTTTACTTTATAATGGGGCACCTTCAACAAAAGATGACAAAAGCCCTGAACCGCGTTTTGCACCTTGCACCCTATTCTTGCAAAATCGATTTAACTCCGGAAACTCATTTAAAACTGTATAGTGCACCATGGAGCATCTCAGTTAAACAACAGAAAACGAAAATGAAGTCAAATTTAAACGTCAGCTTACCTTGTACTCCTTTCCAAAGTGGGAATATCCTTTGTTCTTTAGTTGATGTTTCTGTTAAGTTTAGTTTTGGTGGTTAATAGCAGATTAGTACTGAGGACTTGGTGCGCTCCCTCTGCTTCTTAAATGAATCTGAGCCGTGCGTCTGCTCCTCTCTCTCTGCACTTGCTGAAACTCACGAGAGCTACGCCTCTGGGGCTGGACCAACTCTAATGCATCCTGACATGGCATCACCCCAATAAACAGAGCGCGCTCCTTACGCACGCACCACGCTGCACTGAGAGTTTCGGCCGAGGAGTCTGAGAAATGAGTCTTAGTTTGTAGTAATGCCAGTATGCTTTATTATATGACTAATTACCAGACATATAGCCTACTAAATCGTTTAACGTTAAATAAGGTATATATGAAAGATGAGAAATGGCCCATAATGTGAGATATGGACATGTGGGGGAGGAGATGGGTTTCACAACAGGACAGTGGTGGATTAAGTTTTGTTACTTAAGTAAAAGCACAAATACTGAGGTAAGAAGTTCCTCAAGTAAAAGTAAAAGCATCCCATGAAACTTTAGAGTAAAAAGAAGTATTTAACACAGACTTTGATAGTGTTGTTAATTTGTTAATGTGTGAAATGTAGTGATACTGATTAAAAATGATACAGATTTTAGTCAGTAGCAGTACAAATCAGTTTCTTAATTTTCCTCATGAATTCTGTGTATTTATTTTTGTTTGCTCAAAGCCGAAACTTGAACTCGAAAATGTTAGTCAGGATGTTACCACAAACTTGGTAAAAATAACCTCTCAAATCATAGGAAAAGTACGTTTTACTTTTCAGTCTAGTTAAAAAATATAGTGGAGTAAAAAGTACAAAGACCTGCTTGCAAATACTGAAGTAAAAGTAATAAGTATCTGTAAAATTGACTTAAAGTACAGATACCTAAGAATTCTACTGAAATACAGTACTTTACTACTTTTACTTCGTTATCTTCCACCACTGGTCTTTTATGAGCAAACCATAGTGAGAATACTTGTACAAACATATTGCTCATTAATTATAATTCTGGGTAGCAACTAAAGCCAAAGTCATAACTAAATTGTGTATTATTAGTCTTTGCAGGACTGCACGGCACACTGCGAGTCATGTAGGGTAAAAGGGTTGTGGTTGTCTGCACCCATGGCATGCCTCGCCCTCCGTCACCTAAATATGAAACCAGATCGGCAGACGGCAACATACCACATCAACTGTTAGACGCTTCCACCCAAAACCAACACATGGGCTGAACCATCCTCCCACCAGACCACTGAAGGTGACTGAACACACCTGCTCAGTAACCGTCACTGTTACAAATGATGCACTTTATTTCAGTGAGGGCAAAAGGGGCAATTAGGAAACTTTTTTAAGAGCAAATTTGTCCTTGTTTTAAACTTCCTCTTGTCTGCCATCTAATCCAACTCTTACTATAGACTGAGTGGATTTTGTTCTTTGTATTTTACACCAGATACAGTCCTTGATGCAACTATATATAAAGCACTGAGTAGACTTTAAATTGTGATTTTTTTTGTGGCCAGACCATGAATCAAGCCAAGTGCAAGGAGAAACATTGTAGACCAGGATTCTATTCATGGGTTTCAGCTTCCTGTTTAAGGATGACATTTTGAGAACTTTGCACCATACAAAAGTAAAAAATAAACCTAAGACAATATTTTTGTTTTGAAATTTTGATTTCCTTGGCAACAGTGCTAACTTTTCATCGATTTCACTCTAAACCCACAAAACAATGTTCACTTTGCAAGAATGTGTTTACATTCTTGTATAGTGAACATTGTTTAAGGGCAGGACCTTATTAAAATGAAATTCAGTTGCTATAATTTGATTAATAGTAGTGAAATCAATGCAGCTGTGGTGAGATAGTTTCATTGTTGCAGTTTATTACCCACATCCTTTAACACAAAGCTCGGTTTGGGGCTGGATCGTGGCTTTTCTTGTCCCACTAGAGCAATTAACCCCAAGTTCAACCCTCCCAAGCTGCAATTCCAGACCATTCCATAACACCCCCGTAATCATTATAGCGTCGCCAAATCACCATAATATACTTTGATTTTGTTCATTTGTGACAGAAAGGTGCTTTTGATGTCCTTCCTGCCTGTATTGTTTTAACCAGGTACAATGTGTTTGCAGTGTTTGCTTAGGAAGAAGATATCTCGCGATTGGTATGTTTCCCCCGTCTGAAGTTTATTATAACGGTACGCCCTGCATTCTCCCTGATGAAATACAACCAGCAGGCCACCCTGACCTCATTACCGACCAGGGAAATGTGGTAAGTTTCTCCAAGTGCTTTAAACCGGGTAACCACTACGCACGCACACCCATTGTCCTCCCTATCAGCAGCATCGGAGGAGGTTGTAAGACTCCCTGATAAGCATCCGTAAGCTGCTGCCAACCTCTGTTCTCTATATCTCATTCACAGGCAATGGGAACTTTGTAAGATCAAGTCACATCTTAATGAGTTCTATATATATTTTCTTTATTGGCTGTATATTTGAAATGCTCAAGCTATTTGGGAGCGGTTGACATAATGAGACTAAGTAAATATAGCAGTGCAACGTCCTGTAGTTTTATAGAGCCTGCAAATTCTCTTTAGAACACTTATTGTAAGCAAATTACATCATACAAAAAGTCTTGGAAAGGTTGCAAGGTTTTGCTTCATTAATGAAAGAATGAAAGATAATATGTCTTCTTGAAGGTTTTTATTTTTTGCAAAGTTCCTTGAAGATAATGGAGATATCGTAGCCTCCTATTTCTACAATAATTCATGCATTAGAAATGGTTGAAGTGTCCTTGATTGGAAAGGTACTTTGTAGTCTCATGTCATACTATTGTGCAACAACTTTATACATACAAGTACGCAAATACTGCACATTACATACTGCACAGTTATAAGTAAGAGTTCCTTCATACCAAGGCAGGATATATTGCATACAAATTTTGAACTGCCCGATTAATTCATTGATATTGGCAAAATGTCACTAAACAAAAGCTTTCAAATAGCCTGACTATATAAATAATCAGGCCATTTGTCAAAGGCCACAATCCTTCATATAACAATAGCTCTGAGCGATAAACATTTCCCCCAGACTGAGATTTGAAGCATTTATTCTTGTATAGCAGCAGACATCAAGATAGTTTTCTGCTCCATTCTTCTCACAGTCTCGGTTATGAATAAACACGATGAATTGATAAGGGGATGCAAAGACCAGGGTGGCTGTGAAAAGGCTGCGCAGACGTCAGCGAGAGAGAAGTGAGAGGTGGAGGCTGGGGGTGGATGAGGCTGAGGAAAACAAGTAAGCGGGCCCATTCTGTACTCATGCAGAAGTAAAAGTACTGATAGTTGTGCTACTAAAGATACTAGGACTTCTGACACTAGGGGTACTTTTTATAGTAAGCAACAAATTCACTTTGAGGTGTATTACATAACTTCTGCTTGTTTCCAGTTTAAGTAGGAACAGTTTTGTGAGGTTTTTGATCATGTTCTCAGAAAGGCTTCTATTTCCACAACTGCTCTAAATGTACGACTTGTCTTTATTTAAAGGGCCCATATTACACTGTTTTCTTATCTATGTTGTAATGTTGTTTCCTCATCAAAAACATACCCAGGGTTGTGTTTGGGTCGATACACACAAACCCTCCAGTTCTCTCTCAAACAAAAAACACTGTTATATTATGTGGTAAAACAGGAAGTGTTCCACTGTGTTTTTAAAATTGGTTTTAAAATTTCAGCCCTGGAATTGCCAACCTCTACTGAACCAAAGGTAAAAGGTAGATAACTTAAACATTACCACTACATGACATCACAAGGTGGAACAGAGCATTTTGAGCATTGGAGATATAGACAGACTAATAATAAAGGATTACGCAAACATGTGTAAAAGTTATAACATGGGTAAAAGCTAACAAGAGTCAATTTTGCATAATATAGGACCTTCAAGTGCTTGAGTATCTACTTTCCCAATGACAACAAGAGGAAGAAAGTATATGTGTTATTCCTATAGACGGCGTTTTTATTGTAACTCGCTGTGAATCACAGTGGGAGGTCTTGCAGATGTGGGCTTTTTTTTGTGCTAATGCCCATTTACCTCCATTCACTACGGACCAAAACATCTTTAGCATCAGCCGCCGACCTCCCTAATAGACTATCCCTGCACATTCCTGCTCTTTATGCTCCTTAATCTCTCCCATCACTCATCCAATCACTTACTCTGTCCTTTTATGCCCTCAGATACAACTGTGAGCCACGTTGACACGCAGCAGGCCAAAGAACATGGCAACTCTATATAAAAGGAAAAAAATTGGCACCTTGATTGTGCATTGTCCTGGCTTTCCGAGCCACTTGTCACCACTGATATTGTGAATGCAGGTAATGAGGTGATGCACTGCGCCTCTCGGGGATGTGTTTGTGCAGGTGTAGTGGCAGGAAATGCAAAGCCACACATTCCAGGCTTTGACACTCCATCACTTTTACAATACGGATTGGATATGAAAGAAGAGATTTGTAGCATGCCATAACATTGTGTACAAGTTCAAAGAAAAGCTATACGGCAGGTGTTCAATACGGAACAGGGGGGCTTCCATTTTTGAAGATACAAATATTATTCTTATCAACAGACCTGGTTGGACATGGTAATATGGTGCTGAGCAGACATTCTGTTTGAGCTAAATGACCTGAACAGGCAGACTGCACAGGGAGCAGGAGCGTCACTCTTTAAATCACAGTACTCGTAATTACATGGTACTAAGGGTTAAGGTTATGTTGTTACATTATGCTTAATGAGCATCATAACATTGTGTTAACTGTAGAGTAAACAAGGTGTTAAAGAATCTGTCAAATCAATTTGTTCTTTTAAATGAATACATTCAGTATGTCCCAAAATCCCTTTAAACACTTAAATCTTGGCAAGATGAATAATGCATCAATAATGACATCTGGCTCGTGCTAAGCTTTAAAATGTATATTCATATCCATACACACCAGTGAATCAGAGCAGTGATCCAAAAAGTGATAAGCCTGTTTTACTGCTGCCAAACACATTTGCACAGTCAAACATATGTCAAACGTAAGTATTAAATTTAAAAACTAAAAGTCTTTATGGAGACTGTCTCTTGTTGCAGAGCCAAACCCAATACTATTCCACCCTTCTAATCTGTCAGTGCTTGATTCTCAGGTGCTGACCATGACCGGTTATGGCTGCCACGCTCCATTGACTTTGTCCATCATCTGTGCATGCCGCAGTAAGGCAAACCAAAAGCAAGTTCTTGTTTTCCCAAAGCTGCTATTGGTTTCAGTTCAGCCCCACCCCCCACTCCCTATCCGTGCATGCAGTGGCACATAGAAACCATGTCGAACAATATGAGACAGGTCAACGGGATCACGCTGGAAGACGCTATAGGAATAGTTGAAGAAAAGCTTGGCTTGGGGGGACAGACAGTGTCCAGTAGAGATTAGTGCATGACAGAATCTCTCCACGGGATCCATAAAGAGGTGTCTGTGACCGCCTCGAGCTGTATCTTCCTCCTAACCAGTAATTCTATCCATGTAGCGTGGATGGTGCTTCTTACAAAATGCCACTGACATCCAGTTTGTAGATAAGGTAGCTTGCTTTCACCCCTATTGTCTTGTCACGCTATATGAAAAATGGACCATGAGCTTTTTTTGCTGGAATGTGCTGGTGTTTTGGAGAAGCCTGCAGTGTGTAGTTTCACCATACATCACCTGTGGGCAGCGAGTGCGTGTATAAAGTTAAAGGTCTTACAAGGGTGGTTTTGAAGAACTAAACAAGCCACTGAAACTGAGACAAACGTGGCACTATGTTTCAAACTTTTCAGGGATGAGTAGTAAGAAGAATCCAAACACTAGGAGTTTTCTTGAATGTAAACACAACTCTAGAGCAGGCAAACAACCTGATAAGATAAATAACATGGATAAACACACAATATGAGTCATTTTAATGAGTTGCCATGGTAACACAGATCAGAAGTGTAAAGGACGACTGAAAGTTACCCTGAGACCTGAAGTGCTTGTCACAGGTGGTTCCCATTCATTGTGCAGCTCTGTGAGTGTGTGTACGTTCATGTATGCACTGCATGGGAATTACAGTCAGGATGTGGCATCTGGACCTGGGCTGACTGCGCCTGGAGCGAGGAGGAATGGGGCACAGTTCTACACTCATTTATCTAGTCCGGCCCATTGAAGTAGTCCCGAGAGATTCAACGTATGATCTGGACTTAATAGAAAAAAGGGTTTCAATTTATATACACTACCTTAGATTATTCAGTAGATGCCTGCTGAGAAATCGTAAAGGTTTTTCTATCAGCCATAATCCTGACGGTTACAATTCATATATCACAAAGACATAAAAACATGAACACAGACGACCTACTGCAAATGGTTATAAATAGGAGTGTAAATCAATAAATTGGCTCTTGAATGGATAAATCTACTGGCTGAGAGCAGTAGTAGTGCTGTTGTATCCTTGAGCAGCACACTTCTCAGATCTTGCCTCCAGTGTTTACATACAATTTCTACACGGATGAGGTAGAAAAGTGCTGTAGAAATGTGATTGTTTTCTTTGTTACAGGTTTGTAGGAGCAGAGGGAGTATCCCAAAGCAAGCAAAATGATTTTGAAATAAGTATTGACTATGAATTGACATTTATTTAAATTGTTACTAGTCTCTTCCTTATTTCAACAAACAATTATGTAATCCTTTTTCAGGCCAGGCTAAAACTTCTGCTATGGTATGAAACTTGGTCTTCATCTACTACTGTTTAGGCACACTCACAAGGTCTCTGAGGTTTTTTTAGTCCTCTTGAAATTCTGCTGCTGTTAAATCTAAATATTAGTAATCTTGTCCTTCAGAGAGAAACAAGAAATATTTAGTATGACAATTTGAAACATAAGGTGCAGAACGGGATGTACTGCCTTGAAGCATGTGTTTTTTCCATCAACCACAGCATTAGAGATAATGGAGACCTGGTTCTAATTATTGATACTTTGCAGTACCATCACGCTGGGGCTGTTCTACGTGTAGCTCTATTGGCAGAATGTTCAGCAGTTACCATGGTGACACAATGCACACATTAGCAAATACAGGCAAAACAGTTTTAACATAGTCTCAAAACCTTAGAAAAAATACAAGTTGATTTTAAACAACACCAGGAGCCTGTGATCAGTACGAGCATTCATACTCCTTTTTAGGTGTTTGATTTTTGACAAAAGGATGAGAGTGTAACTGGAAAAGTTCTTCTGATCAAACGTGATTGTGCAATCAGATTTTTTTTTTTTCAGTGACGCATGTGAAAGAAAAGAGTTCATTGGGCACTTATGATTTACAAATAGAATCAAAGTGATCTCACCTCAGATTGACTGAGTTGAGTTTCCTGCTTTGCTCATTGATTCTGCAAGAATTTGTGATATTTTTTGGTCCACTGTGATATTTTCCTTTATTTTTGTTTGATATGATGCGGATGGACCATGTCTGTCCCTGATTGGCTAATCCACTTGTCAATCACGCTCATTTAGAAACAGGGAGATTCTCCGATGACCAGACTCACATCTTTGTAAAGTACTGCAGAAGTGTGTATTCTTAATCCCAGGCAAAGCTAATTTGACTGTAATTTTAAGTGTGAGAAACGTGTTTAACAGCACAGATCATTTCACTTGTTGTCGTTCAAACTAAGTCAGCTCTTTCTGGTCGGATTGTGTTCAAATAATGCTGAGATTAAGTCGAATTTGAGTAACAGAGCTTCTAACAGAGTAGTGCTTTCAGTTAGCTTCACACCCACAGGGAATGTTAATGACATCTGCTGCAAAGTATCAATAAGGACACTCGTAATGGCTGCAGTCTTCATCCTGTGCACTCCACTGCTGCTAGTAAATAAGAAACAGGCTCGTCATGCAGCTTATCAATGCCAGGCACATCATAGATCACACAGCCAGGGCCCCACTTCACTCATTCATTTCAGTGTAGGTCCGTCTGGGTTCTATCACTGTCTGAGTCACTGAGGTGTCTGGCAAAAGTCGGATTTGAACTCAGCTGCATTTGGACATCACTTCATTTGTTCTAGTGCCTTTTTGAGCTTTTGTGCAAGTAGTTTAGGTAGCTTGGTCATAATAGATTATTTTCAAATGTTTATACAAAAGGATTTTCTAAAATTTGCAAAACCTACCCACCAGGATGATGAAACGTGCCACCTGGTTTGAAATTTAACCTGATGAACTTTCAGTGGTGGAAGAAGTACTCAATATTGTTTCTTAAGGAAAAGTACAGATACTGGAGCAAAGTAAAAGTAAACTCCAGTAAAAGTAATAGTATCAGATGAAAAAATCTACTTGAACAAAAGTATTAAAGTACCTGTTTAAATGTACTTAATTTAAACAGGTGTAAAGTAAAAGGGTTTTCCGCTGATTTTGAGATCTATAATAAAGCTTCAAATGTATTGATTTTGATACAAATTTGTGCTGAATTTGATTCAATAGAAACAATTGAATCAGTCTTTTTCTTGTGGGCTTTATTTTTTGTAAATGTTTACTTGCTCAAATTATGAAGAAGATAAAAATAAACCCTCAGTCTTTTCACCAGGTCTCAAACAGGGATAAAAATATTTTTACTTTTCAGTCCTGTTCTCTCAAATGTAGTGAAGTAAAAAGTATCGACTTTAAAATGTACCAAAGTAAAGTACAAATACTTAAAATTTGCACTTAAGGACAGTACTTTACTACTTTTACTTTGTTATGTTCCACCACTGATCATTTTTCTGATGGAGGATCAGCCACCTTCCTGTTTCATGGACATGCTACAGCTTTCTATGTAATGTTCCATAGTAGGGTATTGATCTTACTTGCATTCATTCATTGACTGGAGTTATAGCTCAAAAATGAAAAAAAAACAAAACAAAACATGCATCCTTACTGTGAGTGAGGTGGTCTCTCCACAGACCTGACCTGCCTTTCTCCATGCAGAAAGACATGCTTAATACTGACTTAATATTCCCGGCAAAGCAATAACATCTCCATAAGAACAAGTAGACGTGACCCAGACTAGAAAAGTAGCATAGTGCATCTTTAACGTTTTGGTATTTTACACACAGACCAGTGACAGTATGTGTGGCTTTAGATGGGTTTAGGCTTCCAGAGATAGTGAACTACAGATGTCTGTGGCATGTAATGCAAGAAGATGATACTACAACCCAATGTAGGCCAGTAGTAACTAAAAATAGTGAAATGTGACAGTGTTTTAAAGTTAAAATCTTGCATTGCTTGTCAGTGCATTGGAGATAGTGGAGATCTGGTTTTAATTATTGATCCTTTGCGGTGACACCATGCCCGGGGTGTCCTGCATGTATCTCTATTGGTGGAATTTTTAGCAGTTACCATGGTGACACAATGCACACATTAGTAAACACAGATGAAAAGTTTTAAGATAGTCTGAAAACTCAAGAAAAAATACAAAATGGATTTAAATAACACATTTTCAAGAGCCTGTGATCAATATGAATGCACATGGTCCTGTTTAGGTGTTTGATTTTCAACAAAACGGTAAGAGTGACTAACTGAAAAACTGTTAGTTAATACTAAGCTTGTGACTGTAATTTTAAGTGTGAGAAACTTGTTAAACAGCACAAATCATCTCACCTGTTCTAGCTCCAACCAAGGCAGCTCTTTCTGGTCAGACTGTGTAAAAACAAAGCTCAGATTACGTCTAACAGCAAGAAGATGATGCTAAAACCCAATGTAGGCCAGTAGTAACTAAAAATAGCGGAAAATGACAGTATGGAGTATAAAGGAATCAAATGACATGACATAACTTCAATCTTTTAAAGTTAAAATCTTGTGTTGTTTGTCAGTGCTGAAGCTAGAGACGCAGACAAAAGAAGCGATACATTGTAAAGGGCCCACGACTCATAGTGCTACATGAATCAGGTGCATTAACGCGCACCAAGTCATGTGTGAAAATGTGAGTGTGGAAAGTTTCCCATGCAGTGGAGAGAGGATAAGGCCCAACAAAAGAAGGATGGAGGAGAGGATGAAGAGTGCCGCTCTTGAAGGATACATCCTTTAACAGTTCATAAGGAGGAAGTGTTTGTTGTTATTTTCTTGGGCCCGTTCGCTGCGTAGGACCCCACTGCTCTGTTTGGGCTGTGTTCCTCTGCAGCTGCTGTAATCTAACCTTTTTATCAAGTTTTAACCAGCTGTTTGAGAGAGAGGACTCTTGAGAAATCTGAAACGGCTATAAAATCCTTTTACGACAATAGCACCAAATCAAGGTCCGAACAAAGATGGGACAGTAACAAGAACAATGCTACAGTTGGCTCCATTGAACACCTCTGAAAAGGAAATATGTTTTGCATTATTTATTACGGCGTGAATCTCTGTATTATGTCCTCACAGCTGCTGTTGTTAGCAAAGGACTGTCAGCTGCCCTATCCTAACAGATGCTAATGGAGGATATACGCTCAGTACCATTATTTTCTTTATGGTTTTTTGCAGGATTTTTTTTATGTTTTATGGATTTATCATATATATATTCTGTTTGGGACATGTAACCCTGCCCCTTTTGATTCAACTGTATTCATGACAGCCATTGAAAGTACAAAAGTAAAAGTACTCAAATATTTAGGTATTTGTTCTTTCTGAATGTATTATATTGCTTTTAGGACACATATTACGCCAAATTGCCTTTTTTGTTTGGAAATTCTGGTAAAATGTTTGTCCACGGATCTGAAGGTTGGCAGTTTGAATCCCGTTCTCAACATAAATATCATTGATTGAGTGGTCACATGTTGGTGGTGCAATTCCAGCTTCCACAGATTAATGCTACTTTTGTGTCCATGGGCAAGACACTTTACTCACCTTCCCCCAGTGTCTGCACACACTGGTGTATGAATGTGTGCGTAAATGGGTGAGTAGTTTCTTGATGAGTGCCTTGGAGTTGGAAAAGCACTATATAAAAATGTGACCACTGACCATTACTTCTTCCACAACTGATCCAATGCGTACTTGTTGTTTTTGGCCTGTCCTGACGCTAAAAACAAGCCACTAGTTGCTATTTGTGTTATTCATATTACTGCCTTTATAATTTCTTACCTCATAATTCTACACAGTGCACTTTTTAGGCCTGTGCGGTGGTTTTTGCAGGTGACATTGATGGGTGAGTTTGGGGGGGGCTCACATGTCGCTGTGAATTCCTCCCTTCTATAATGACACAGCGGTATACAATGGGCATACTGTGATAGTGAGGCAGAGGGCTGTTTGGAAGTTCACTCAAAGTATGCAAAGGTAAACGCTGCTAGTTACTCATTACAAGTGCTTTCCTGCTGCCAATCTTGATAGAAACGATGGCTGCCCTGTCCCGCACACATGGGCCCGCTCACGCAGCCACACACACAGTTTGACAAGCTGACAGGTAATAGATGGACTTTTAATGTGGTCATGAAAGCGTGCAGGGATGGATGGTATAAATAGTCTGACGTGTTACTCAGCACATGTGTGTCAGTGCCATCACTCTCCCCTCTGTCCCGGCTCTGAGCTCTGGTCTTTAATGCTTGGCCGCTTGTTAACCCGCTGACATCTGGAGCAAACACAGGAATCCATTTATGGACCAGTCAAAACAGTGCAAACCCAAGCACAGTCATTCAGACCCAGCTTAGCACTGAAGGGAAAAACTATAGCTACACTTACACAGTGGTTTTGGGCATACCTTTTGTAATAGAAATGAGATTGTTGTTAGCCTAATGTTAAACCAATTGATATTTTATAATGCTAAATACTACAGTTAGCATTCATTCAAAAATATTCTGACTCTATAGCAACAAATGCATGTACCATAATGAACTTTTAGACATTCGGTTGTGAGCTCTTCACAATCTTTGGAATCTTATGAAATGGCAAAATATTTATAGACAACCTATTAAGTACACAACAGAAATACTTGCAGTATTTCACTATAAATGTTTCCAGTGAGTGATTTGTTTGCGCTTTTATGTCTATTTTCTAACCAAATGCATAGATGTATTTAAAACTGTAAGAGCTGGAGTTTTTCCGGCGCCTCAGTTCCGTGTGGGGCAAATGCGTGCCCACTTCCTTACATTGATGCAGTTTAAAATGGCCTTCAATGGTCAGGCTGGGAAAACCAAATGGACAATGGGAGCGCAGGATGGACAGCGGCTCAGAAACCATAGCAGGAGACAAGCAAACACAAACAGACTGGGCCCTTGAGTGCTCATGTTTGAAAGCAAACAGCTAAAAGGTCACTGCGTTGGTTAAAAGCTTCAAACAGTCTGCCTAATTAGTGTCAAATACTTGGGATCGTTGGTACTTATGTGAGAATACATTCCTACATATCAGAAAAGTCAGAGATTTTTGTATTTGAGAAAGTCGGAAAAAGTTTTTCAATGGAACATCCAATTTATTTATTACAATCATTTCAGACCGAAATTTTTTGACAAATGCATGACTTGTTTTGTGTGTTCATAAAGGCACCTATTCTGAATTCAAATTACCGTAAAAAGTCAGAAAATGTATTCAGTCTTTGGGAGTGTGATCACCCATGGGAAAATCTGCTGTGCAATCCTTCAACCATTCCAAAATATTACTCTTGACAGACAGTGAAGGGAAAAGCAGACAGGTGATTTTGTAGTTGGACTTGTCTCAACAATAATAAACACTTGTGACCTCGTTAAACCTCCGCTGCAGAATTGGCCCAGCCTTAAAATCGTGTCACTGCTGAGTTCTGGACATCAGAGTACAAGTTATTTCCTTAAGTGAGCCCCCCCTTCCCCACCCTGTCGCACATCTCATTTCCTCCATATCCAAACAAAAGCCACTTCTCTGGGAACAGTGCACGACTACTTCAGCCTCTAAACCTGCACAGAGGTTAGCTCTATTGGTTTACAAGAAAACCACAAACCATGTTCAAAAATGTTGGGTGTAAATGTTTGACCAAGATGAATTACTTTTCACCCGCAGTCTTCAAATGGACTGGAAAGAATTTACCCCAAATGTTAGAATCAACTTTGGTTAGACATTTGAGCCAAATACCAAAATTTTAAAACCATTGATTTAGGAAAATGTGGAAAAGTAGAAATTCATGTGGCTGGTTTGACCTTTTACACAAGTTTATTCTCAAATCTAACTTAAGTGTGTACAGTTTAATTACTAGATACTTTAGCACGTTTAACAGTGAAGAATAATGTGAAATGATATCACTTCTAGAATACATGAATGTTTTAACATGGTGCGTGGCTTTAATGTTTGCACAAGATCAACATGGATAGTTTATAGATTTATTGAATGAAAACCATCTTTACAGTACATTCACTGACAGATCATTCAGACTCCAGCCTTCATCTGGTTATTGGGCGGCAGTGGTTTTCCCAGATGGATGCCCACAGTCAGGCCAAACTCGCTATTGGCGTGTTTCTCCAGGGCCTCTGATCGGAGCTGGAAGCCCTTCTCGCTGTCAAAGCAGGACATGGGGATGAAGGAGAGGGGTTGCTCCTTCAAGAGGCCCTGCAGACGAGTGCGCCAGGCCTCCAGCATTGAGTTGCGGCTCTCCAGTGGGGCCAACACAGGGGCCCAGAAGATCTGAGGGGCCAAGACTTGGAAGCCACAATAATGTAGGATCCCATTCTGGAAGAATGAAATTAAGTCAGGAGTGAGTTATGAAATAGTCAGAAATAACAGGACTACACCTACTTGTAAGGGCCATAGGGTGACATTCATGTCTCCATTGATCCCATTTGGACTAAACATGGTCTCCTGTGATCCTGTTGTGAAGGACAGCATGGCCTTCTTTTTCTGAAAGAGTAAAGTGCTGTTATTCCATATAAGTGTTTTTAGCATCTAATATTACGATGTTCCTTGGTTTATAGCATAAAAGTACAAATAATTTCAGTTTGTTGTGGGTTTCTCCAGTTTTAGGTCTGTAGCTCCATGCTTTTACCATCAGTATGTAATGTCATCAAAGCCATTATAATGCCAGTACCATAATTACCAATCACATTTGGAGAATCTATTTTATAAGTGAAGATCAAAGTTGAGGTGTTTTATTATCTCTTCATAATCTCGTTGGTCGTTTACCTCAAAGATGCCCTGGCTGTAGCGCTTTTCTTGTGTGTAAGCAAACCCCAGGGTGAGCACCCGGTCAAACCAGCCTTTCAGGATGGCAGGCACAGAGAACCAGTACATGGGGAACTGAAATACACAAAAATGTTTGTCAGTGCTTGAATGCACTATGCTTAAAATAATCTTCACCTGAAATATGATGAGATCTGCTTCATTGACTTTGCGCTGTTCCTCAGTGATATCTGCACACAACCGGCCGTCCTCCCATGCCACTTTCGTCTCCTCTGCATAGCAAAAGTGGTCGGCATTCTTCACCTCACCTGCAAAAAAGTGAAATCCATAATTCACAAAGGTCCAAGAGGGCTATCCTGATCTACTTGTCATGCTGGTGGGATAGTCCTCCTTCGCACCAGTGATGTCTTCAGCAGTAGCAGTGGCTTTGAACTTCATGGCATACAAGTCAGACACTTCCACCGTGCAGTCCTGGGACTTCAAAACCTCCACTGCAGCATCTTTGGCAGCAGCACTGAATGAGCTGGGGCTTTGGTGAGCATACACAATCAAGACTTTGCTTGCTGCAAGTAAAAAAATGCCAGTGCTAGAGGGGTAGATCAAACATAACATACACATAATGGAATACTGATGTTATCTGAATATAATCTCACCCATTTCAAAGCCAACAGACAGCTCTCAGAAACAACTCGTCCTAGGCCAACATTCAGCCATTATATTTATGCCGCAGTCTTATTGGCTCAGGCTCACTCACACAGGTGCTGTCAATCACAAGTCAATAAGCTCCCACAAAGAAGACCTCTACTGACTTCTTTGCTCATATCTGGAAGACATTTCTCCATTTTGAGCCAAGATTATATGGTTGTGTATGTTGTATTGGGGAAGCCAGCTGCACACTATTTTGTACTTTAATCACAGGATAAACTCACAATAGTCTTCCTGCTTTCCAGCTGCTACTTGAGGCAAAAATTTTCCCATTTGCTTGAGAAAGAGTGTACCTTTTACTCAAAACAGCCTGAATCATATTATAGCAAACCAGTCTGGGCAAATTTAGTCATGTTGGAGTTTATTCTGTGACTTCTGCTTGGGAGTAAAAGCTCAAATTAAGAGGATTCACTATGGCAACAGTAAACCATTGAGATAATAGTGGAAAAGGGATTTACTTGTTTATTGATAAATGATCATGTTTATATAATATCCATATTGAAAAATAAAAAGACCTGTGTGTCATTTGTGTTAAAGGAACTGTATGTAGCCTACACTCTTCCAGAGTTTTACAGAAGTACTACAATCACAACTGAATGGGCGCTGCCTTAACCTGCATTTAGACATGAACAAATGTGGCCCTGATTAATGACTGGTGCTGGGGTTTAGATAGCGAGGATTCAGATCAAAAAGAGTTCTTTTACATTTAGACCAACTGCATTTCAGCACTGAGACCGGAGAACCAAATGAGAGACTGTGAGGCTCATTCTGCTTTCTGATTGGCTCATCATCTTGTATATAACAAACAGCTTGACCATCATGTACCATGTTCACTGTCTAAACCCCAGCACCAGCAGCCCATAATTAATCAGGGCTAGTGCAGCCTCTGCTGCTGCAGTATGTGCTCCCCATAAGCTGAGAATGAGAAAACTTATAAAAATTGTATGTGTCCTCTATCTGCAAGTTGAGCCACTGACAACCCAGTTTCAGTTGTGATTATAATACATTTTTAAGGCTACATATAATTCCTTTAATTTCTAAGCATTTGTGAAGTAAGTAGCTATCTAAAATCCACCCCCAAGGTTAATTAAAATATATACATATGCAGTGATTCATCCAAATAAGACAGTTTTATGCAGCACCAAAAGCTTGCTTCTAAGAGTGTACTGGACTAAATCTGTCTTGTAATTTGAGGGTTTTTTTTTCATTTGAAGTGCATAGCCTATGTGGTCTTTGCCTGTATACAGTATGCATTATCACAGTGTGTCGTTGCGCCATGTCTCCAAACCACATGAAGGAGATTGGACAGATTGCTCCTCTCAGCTCTCTCCTCCTGCTTCTCCAGCTCTGTTTTCCTTTTGCATTACACTAAACTTTCCACCAGTAAGAAACCGTTGTCTGCGGTCGGGCCCACTCACGAACACTGCCCTGTAAAAGTAAAGAGAGGGAAAGGAGGAGCAGTGGGCATCAAAGTCAAACAAGAGCGTGCCAGGCTGGCACACATCTGGAGCCAGAGTCAATAGAGACGTCCCATAGAGTAGAAGCAGCCTCTGTGGGGAGGGGCTAATGCTGCATTAGAGTCCTGCATACACAGAAAAGCATCCCAAAAACTTTGGACATCTGGAGTCACGACAGAGATACCAAACGATAAAGGAGGGTTTATTCAAGTGTAACATTAGGAATGTGGTTCATTTGTGGTTGAGTGTGGCTTTCCTGTTATTCACACCATGACCACACTAATAGCGCAGTGCATCATTTTTTGATTAGTTGCTCTGTAGCCCAGGGCTGCACTCTCCTCACCGCTGACACAGGCTCGCGGGTTGTTCTTTGGTGAGTTCTGATTTGTGGGTTACGCGATATCTCGAGCTTGTGTTTTGACAAGTTTTGACATGAAATACAAAACCACTGCTGATCACCTCACGACTCCAGAAGTTTAGAGAAGCGTCATGATTTCAAAAAGAGTCAATGGTGCCATCTTGTGTTTGGTTTATACATTGCACGCAGACGGCCACAGCCTTATGACGCATGAGCAGCATGGATAACACTACAACATACACTACAACATCAACATACATAACACTACAACATACACTACAACATCAACATACATAACACTACAACATACACTACAACATCAACATACATAACACTACAACATCCTCATTAAACTTCAGGTCGATGTGACTTAAAATTAATGATGAATACTATAAATTGTATTTTATTCGAGGAGATACTTTAGCATTGTTTACTGCTACCAATAGTACCTAATACCAATACAACACTATATAGTTTACAGATATGAGTGCAATGATAACTATTTATACAGGCTCTATCAATTTATACAATATCATTCTTCAATTAAGATTTATTGTCATCCACACTACAGAAATAATGCCCAAAATGCTCAGAAAATGCTTCTCTTGTTATCGAATAAAATTAAAGAAAAATATATTTCTAAATATCACAAATCAGTTGTTTGCTCAGTTTGTTTACACTATTGTTTAATCGCATCCTAATCTGTTTATTTATGTCAAAAGCATTGCCAAATATGTAGAAGGTGCGTAGGAGCAAAGTGAGCAACAGTCTCACAGATGGCCGGCTGTAAACTGGCAGATTTTTTGGCAACACACAGCCGTTATGACTCAGCTGCAGTGAAACCTTCAAAGTCACTATAATTACTGCAATAATCAGGGACATTTAGAGATCATTTTTATGTATTCCACAGCACAATTTTACAGTGCATGCCAAAATAAAACCATATTGTTCTCGAGGGCTGGAATGAATTATGTTATATATCTAAAGTGTATGTTAAATAATCTCATTATTATTAACCTCCGCTCTTGTGAGTTAGTGAACAGATGCCCTTACTCATCAAACTGATGTGAGATAGGCTGTAGTCTCTCCATCAATGGTTTCTTTAAAGTCATTTTTGTGAAAGTTTTTTTTATTTTTTATTTATTTATTTTTTTAAATTAACTGTGCAATCATTTTCACAACCTTTCAAATCCCTCACTTACACTCACACTCACTCACACTTTCAAAAAAGAAATACAACAGATTGGCCATACGCAGTCCTTGGCCTATAGAGAGATGCATGTAAAATATATGAGCAGGATGCAGCTCTGTGGCCTTTAGACAGATGGTGTCCAGACTGAGCGGAATATGGGGGAGGACATGAAGTGTACAATACATGAAAATTCATGTATGGGTAATTATTTTTTGTAGGATCTTTACAATTGTTTGTTATAGTTGATAATTCAGTCCCTTAAATAGATGTAGTCTAATCAGCTGCATGACACCTACCAGAAATACTCTAAAACAAAAAGTTGTTTCTCACAAGCAAATTAAAAATAATAAATGTAGTACATGAGGTTCCTAAAATTAATATTAATAAAACATTTTTTTTTTTTTAATCTAGCGTCTTTAATTAATAGAATTCACTGCTACAACAGCTGGGGCAGTGCACACATACAACACACTTCAACCTCCAGCATCTCACACAGTTCACTCACAGGGACCAGCAGGGTGTCTTAGAGTTTTATACATTACCCTGTGCTCAGTGTCACATTGAATGTCAAAACTCTATAATCACATGAGCTCCATGGTTTTGGTTAGTGATTAATTTTACTACAAAATGGCACCTCAAATGAAGAACAAATGAGTCAACTGCAATGGTGTGGCATTCAGGTTTTTGATTTTTTTTTTTTTTTTTTTTTTTTTTTTTAATATTGTGCATAAAGTCAAATTGGTGGTGAAAAGTGCCCTCACTAAAGGCATAAAGGACGTCTACAATCACACCCATGAAAATGTGAATAAACTGTGCACTCTCTTCACTTTAACATGGTGATTATGCGTGATATCACCTGCAGCCCTATAAAGTGGGCTAATATAACTTTTTAAAATTCTTTAGATTGTTATTTATTTATTATTATTTTTGTTTAATCTAAACTGTTTCACAAATAGTAAATAAAAAGCAGTATATTGCCGGACCTGCTCTCGTGTGGCTTTGTGCGTCGCGTCACAGACGGGGTTTTACGCACAGCTGTGCAGGCGGGGCAGCATGAAAGGACCAGACAACACTGAACTCTATAGACACATAAAGCTCAGAGGGAGTGTACGGAGAATATTATACTGGCCTTAAATCTGACATTGCTGCTTCAAGAGCGAGTGAGGAAAGTACAGCTTCGAGGGACAACTTGAGAGCACTTTTCTCATTTTCTTCGCTTTTTATGTAGCTCGTGCGGGAAGGCAAGTTTGTTTGTTTGTTTGTTTATTTGTGATTTAACTTCACTATAGGCTACTCTCATTACATTACTGTGTGAGAGAACTACTTTTTTCGCTTTGAAAACATAATAGCCTATATAGTATTTTTTTTGTGTGCGGATTTTTCTGGAATAATATTTTACTAAGCCAAATACAGACTAAATCTTCTTAACAACTTCCAAACAAAATATTGACAAATTCTAACTAAATATTACTAGGGAACTGTACGATAAATTTATATTTTGAAGTATCTTATCTTGACAATATCACGCTGTGTAATTACGTTCAGCACGTCGGACAGCGCCAGTGCGTAAAGTAGCCTATTTGTCCACCACTAGAGGCCAGCACAGCCGCACCCTTATATTCACCACCACTTCCCAAATTGATGGCCAAATCTTTACATATTTATACATTTGTCATGCCTTGACTGTATGAACTCAAGTGTCTAATTAAAAAGATTCATTAACGTATTTACGCATTTTTTACCCTCAGCCAACAAGATGACGCTGACTTCGGACCAGACCTTATTGTGGACCGAAACAACCTCTTCAATGGGCCTCGGAGGACGCATGCCCAGTCAGAGCAGGGAGGAAAGGAGACGAAGGAGGCGCGCCACCCCCAAATACCGCTGTGCCCACGCGAGCAGAGAGCGCGTTCGTGTGGTGGCTTTCAACGTGGCGTTTGGGGAGCTCAGAAAACTGCTCCCCATCCTGCCCCCAGACAAGAAACTGTCCAAGATAGAGATACTCAGACTGGCCATTCGTTACATTTCATACCTCAGTCACGTGCTGGACGTGTAAGGACATTACTTTGACACAGAAGGACACAGAACTTAAAACATGGCCTGTAAAAAAAAAAAAAAAAAAAAAATCATGATGAACCCAATGATTTTCTAAGCAGTGTCGTTTATTAATGTTTTGGGTTTTTTTTTTTTTTTTTTTTTTATATTAGATTGGGCTTATTTTGTGTATTACATTGTATTTATTTGAAATAATTAATATATTTGACACATATTTATCAATTTAAGATATTATTAAACTTCTTGTGCAAATACAGGTCTGTGTATGGTCCATTATGCAGCTCTGCGGGTTCTTACTGCCTTACAGCCTACTCATGGCCAGAGGTTGTGTTTTATGAGCTCAGGATGTGGAAGGCCCGGCTCTTTACTTCTCCTCTCCATTAGTCACTCTCTGCTGTCTTTGTGTGTACCTCTGTGCGTAATGTGGCTCCAGGGGCCTGTGGTATTGTTCATGTCCACTCCAGCAGAAGCAGTGACAGGCTTTTGTGTTCTATGCGCTGCACTTCCGGTATAAAAGATGCTGTATGCTCAAAATCTGAAGCAGAATTTAGGAATTTGCGTTTTAAATAGATTGTTCAACATTTAAACAGTTAAAGTAGCCTGTCAGATATTAAATAGGTGTGTAGGCCTCATTGTTATCTCAACACAAGTGAGCTACAATGGGAAAAATGCAACAGAGGCTTTATATCATAGAATAGCCAAAGAGTTTATAAAAACTGTTTCTATCTCACGATTTAAAAAAAAAACATAGTGTGGTTTTAAAATCACTTTGGAGAAGCAAGTTGCATTTTATTGCCAAACTGATTATTAACTGAATATTGTATTGTATTATTTTGTGGAGGTAAGTAAGTAAATCCCTAATATTAAAAATCAGGTGTGATTTAAACCCGGGTGGATTTATTATGGGCCGGTTGGCAAAATGTCGTATTTTACGCATGCAACAATGTGCCGTAAAGCGCGCCCTCTAGCGGTGAGTGCTGAAACCTTCCCCTGTTGGTGCACTTGTGAGCGTACCTCGGCGCTGCCTCCCTCTGTGGTTTTCGCCACAATGGCCAGGCTCGTCTGAAGAAGCTGCAGCCGGAGCAGAGACGCCCTTCACAGTGGAAAAAAGCGCAACGTTTGGCTACACAGATCCTCCCCCTCCACACCGGGACAGGAAAAACAGGGGGGCACACATGTGAGGCAGAAATACGGTACGTAGACCCTTTTATGTTATTTTATTTAAACATTTAGCATGATTTTACCGGCTTGTACCCTGACAGCTCATAGCCTGGGGTACAACACCCCACAAGAATAAATGAAGTCCACTGCTGCTATGGAGGGTTTTTTTTTTTTTTTGAACGGCTCCTCAGAATATCCGGGCATGGTGCTGCTTTTCTTTCATTATGTCCCCTTGATTAGAACACACTTTGGCTTAATATTTGCATTAGTGTACGTTCAATTCACCAGTTATTGTTTAATTTGCACGAAACGGTGTCCGATTGTAAAGCCACTGATCTCATTGCTTCAGGATGAAAGCGGATCCATTGTAACCGAGACTGCTGTACGGGGGATAGCATCTACTACAGCCGGTCCCGTTCAGCCAGTAGCGTTAAAAAAGAGGCTTATACTGCCCTTTTTCCTCTCAGTGTGGTGGTGCGTATCGCCATCATCACCAGCTGCCTGGAGGATACTGTGCGTACAGCTGGATGCTTGGGCGTTATGTGAATGAATGAATGGAAAAGCCCATAGTCTCAAAGGGGCACTCTGGAGTACTATATTATTTTAAAACGCTGATTGGTTAAGGCGAGATCTATGGAGGAAGCTAGAGCACTCATTGATATTTTAGGCATTGTGAACACTGGACAGGTTATACTGTATTTTTCATTTGCCAGAGGTATAAATGGTGATCATACAGTGTCAAACTCTGAGAAAAGAAAGGTCTGTCTAAATAAAACATAGCCTACATCAAACTAGAATAAAAATAGACTGTTTACAAGGCACTGTGTTTTGCAATTAAGATTCACAAGCCTACTAATTATTAAGGGTTATGTCTCACCTGTAAACTGCCAATCCAGACACATATTGTCAGATTATCATTAACAAACACAATTGCAAATATTTCTTTGTTTTGTCTCAGTAGTTTGCATGTGGCACATTTTCTTATTTATAACTTTTACCTTACAACTAATCTACCCTTTTTAGTTCCAGTTGAGTGAACAAGAAGGCTAAGTTTGCATTCCTGAGCTGTGTGTCAGGTCTTAACTTTCTCTTTTTACTGCTGCTTGTGTTAAAGTGCAGAGGTGTGAGTGAGAGGGCAGGGAAGGGGGCGTGCCAAAGACCCTCAACTGTCTCCTAAAGGTCAAGCATTTTAATAATTATCTAGATGTAAAAAGTGATCATGAAGATTAAGAAATAACATTGAAGTGCCAGATGGTTATTGCAGCTAAAGGTGGTTATTGTAAGATTTTAACCTTGACATGTCCAAATTTGGAGCAAAGGTCTATAAAATGTGGCAAGGGTCTGTGTCCAAGGGCAGTCTGTGTGGAATGTGTGTAGGCCTACAGCTTGTGTGATGTGAGTGGGGCTGTAGTACAATAATATGTTAATCAGCAGCTGTTCCTCTGGTTTATCCGAAGTCTGAGGAGGGATTGGAGATGACTATCACTATAAATATCCCTGCACAAAGACGTTCACTATTCGAATTAACAGTGGTTTTACTATAGGCTTAGAGGATTGTCTTACTCTCTCTGCTCTTTTTAATTAATTTGGTATTTTAAAACTGGTTTGGCTTTCACAATTCTATGCAGTGTGCGTTGTGGTGCACAAATGAACAGTGCTAGTTGTTGTATCAGGTAGATTATCTCATGGTACATCAAAGGCATGTTCAATACAGGCAGAGGACGACAGAGCTAATGGGGTGAGGGTGCAGGTGTCATGGAGACCAGGCCTGGCCATGTGCTCGGCATAAGGTGGTGAGGCTGCCAACATGGTATCAGCTCTAACAGGCTAGAGCTGCTCAGACTTGGACAAATATGCAATAACATTATATTTGTTTATAATATTTTTTTTTTCAATTCAATTTCAATTATATAGCACATGTAAATACAACATCAGCTGCCAAAAGTGCTTCATTTTCAACAGAAAATAAATATACCCATTATACGATACATAGCCAAAGAACAATAAACAATAAAGCACCAATAAAATACCAAGGTATCCTGTCTAGCCTGTATTAAATGCCAGGGAGAAGTGGGGCTTTTTAGGCTAGTCTTAAACTGTGCTTAAGGCTGAGAGTTGTAACTTCACCTAACAACTGTCTGTAGTTTAGTATTGAACTGGAGGGCAAGTCAGAATTGTACTTGCATTTTATGAGTAATGTTAATATTGTTAATATTTCAGTTGTGCCAATTATATGAAGCACATCCTGGTTAAAATATATATCTTCTGTATTCTGTATTTTAGCAAGAATGAATCAAGGTGAATTTTAGCTTTAGTATAAAAATGTGGTCACAAACAGAATCAATTGTTGCCATTTAACTGACTAACGTAATAAAATATAACAGTCCCTCTAAAACTATGACATAAAAGTCTATAACGAATGAACACTGTCAGCTCCAGACCCTTGCTCATCCACTAAATCTGAGTCAGTCTACAGTTTGGGTCTCTTTGATTAAATCCTTCTGTCACAAACATGATATATGCAATACTTTTGGTGAAATACAGCAATATAGTCTTTGAAATACTGTGACAACAATACATATATAAAGGTCTGTCACTATTAACTACATTGCGAGGATATTTTGCAGCAGCCCTCCCCATAGGGCCTTTACTCGTACATAACTCCCACTGTGTGTCCGGCTGAATGCGTTAAACAAACACACTAATCAGAGTTTGTTTTACATTAGTGTCACTTTCTGCTCTCGTGACTCTCTTCGAGGTGCAGCCGACCAGAACGCTTCATAGTGACGTACACGCGCTCGTACAGTGCAGGGCAACCCCTCTGTTCCATCAAAGGGGGGCTGCTGAATCTTTCTAACTCAAGGAGGAAACCATACTTCCCTGTTACCCTGCATCCTTTATTCATAACTATCCGTAGGTTTGTAATTGATAGTTTTTTTTACCCCGTGGTGCAGATTTTCCACATGGCCTGGTTCACTATGGCCCTTCATGCTCATCTCTTGGATCAGTGCCTCTTCAGTATATGATTGTAACCCATATACCGCTGCCACGTGTCCACAGATCAGCACTCAGGGGGTTAACAGCTTTATTCAAACCCAGGCTTTTTGAATATAACCATTTTAGTCCAGAGGTATTGTTTGCTCTCTGCACCCTCTCTCTTAGCCCCTCTCTTCTATAAAGAGGTATATAACACACATTTACCCTCAGTGGGGTGATTGATTATTGCTGCTTGATGGCCCCCCCTGCCTCCTACGTTGCCGCGGTAACAGTGGATGCTGCAGTGATGGGGTAGAGATGAAAGATGACTCTCTTCTGTCATAACTCTCTTGTTTAAAATTTGATGCTCTGTGTTGTGAAGAGCATGTTGGTCTATGTTAACATGCATTATTTACATAGCATATAACAATGATGCCATTAGAAATCGAAATGTGGTTGTAACACTATTGGTAAACCTACAACACAATAAAATATAACTGAATTGAAATGGGAATTTATACACACACACACACACACACACACACACACACACACACACACACACACACACACACACACACACACACATACATACATACATACATACAGTACAGTACATATACAGTACATGTACAGTACTATAATCTTGTAAATGATGTGAGAAGGATCATCCCAGTTAGAGAGGCTCAGCAGTGGCTGTTGACAGGCAGGTGGTTGTCAGGACAACAGCTGGGAGACAGACACAGAGTAGATTAAGGCCTGAATGGACGGTCATGCATGGGGAAGCACTTAGGCACATACATTAGGCTGCATGCATTAGAATGAACGGGCATGTGTGTTTCAGGGCACAGCTCAAAAGCCTGACATAGATGGATAGATACTGGAGCAGGCTGCTGGTCTGAGTAGGTCATTAATGGAAATGGGCAACTGTTTTTGGAAATGATCATGGATGATCCTGCTAGGTGCTCAAAATGAATATTTGTGAACAATGATGTTCACACATCATTGTCATTACATAAACATTACAGATTTACTGACTATTATGATAATGCTAATTTTATTAATAATCATTTGTACAGCGAAAACAAGTGTGTCACTTTGTTCACTCCCCCTTATTTGTACATTTTCAGGTCAATGTGGGTCCCAAACAAGCCCTCGTGCTGGGTCTCAGTTGCTGTTGCTTCCTCAAGTCTGTCTCTATAGCAACCCATCCCTCTCATCGAGTGCTGGAGGTACCCCACCTTTTACAGCTCCTCTGCTCCCCTCTCCTCTACACTGGCCAATCAGACGCTCTGAGCCAACATGGACACAGAGTCCACTCACTCAGGCTACTCTAGCCGCTCGGGCAGGTCCAACCGGCACACGTGAGTATACCTCCTCCTTGTCCTTGTTTCGATCTGTGTGAAGCACTTTGGGCAGCTTAAGTTTATTTAAATGTGCTATATGGATAATATTGAATTGATCAACCAAACTTTAAAACTGAAATAAGGCCTTTGGTGTACGATAAAATAAATAAATAAATAAATAAAAAAATCAAATAAGAAAGCCACAAGGCAGAGACAGGAAACAGATACGACATCCCAGTGGAGTAGCACAAAGGCATTATAATGATTCACTGCAAATGGGAAAATGTCCTGCTGTCAAGGCCTTACACCTGACATTACATGCAGGAACCTTTTGCTTCCAGACTCAGTTAGGATTGCTCTCTTCAACACAAGCACAGCCACAACATACCAGAATCTACTAGTTTGTCACAATTGTTCTTATAGTATGGCTTAAAGTCTAATATGATAAAAACAAACAAACAAACAAAAAAAAGCTGTGTGTGCTTCAAACCATTTTTCAGGAAAGTAGCCTATTCATGGATGTCAATTTCCTGTTACAATGCAACATGCAACACTTTCCCCCATTCAAAATTTATAATATTTTAATTCATTATTAAAATGATGAATTGCTCATAATTTCTCATCATTCTGAAACCCATGAATGTGAACATTGATAGTAACGTTTAGCTTGAACTTCATGTTCAATATATGTCATCTTTTTGCAGAGATCGAAGCCGTGAGCGACACAAGGCCAGCAGCAGTAAAGACAGCAGTCGCTCAGAGCGGTCGGTGGTCTTAAACCCTCCTGACAGTCCATCCCAGGAGTCTCCTGTCCACAACGGAGAGCCCCTGCCTGGAGAGCCCGCTCCAGCGGCTGATCATGGGGACGACGCACAGGTACAAAGAACTATATTGTACTACAGTTAAGGCTCTGTATTTCTGGAGTTACTACATTCTTCTGTGAATAATCACAGAAGAATGTAGTAACGTTTAATAGTTTGGATGTTGGATCATAACCTCATAAAGCTACTCTCACAGCTGGCATCTCACTGACCCATAGTGACTATAATGACATGGCATCAGAAAGGTCCATGGGTTAGACTCCCTTTCAGAGGACAGCAGAATTTCTATCAAGCATGTTATGTGAGAGTGAAGCTGTGTCAGACTCTGTTTGAAAAAAATAATGAACCGAGGATGACATAAAGTACTAAGTTTCAAGTATGGCATATAAAGTATAGAAAAATATATGATTTTCTCTGATGTATCTTCTTGGGTCCAGTCATCTGCAAATGATTTGCATACATCAAATCATTTTTTACATTGACTGGATGGAAATGGGATTTTAGGCTTTTAATAATTTCTTTCAGTCTGGCCCTTTTTGTTCCTCTTCCTGGCATTCCCTTTTGGCATGGCCACTACATTCCAGTCTGTCATGTGATTGTCAGCTCATAGTGTCCATTGTGGCCAGTGTAACTTAATCTACCATTGTAATAGCATGCCCCCTCCCCCAGTCAAATTATTCTAAACTGTGTAATACTGAAGAACTGACATTTACCACCACCACCACTTTTTCCAAATCAAACCAGCCAGGGCTTTTGGGGGCGACTGTAATGCAGATATCACAGAGACATTTTCACAAACTGAGATTAGCCTAGCAAACTGCACTTTGAGGAAAGCTGATATGAATAATCCTCGATGTTTACATGCATGCCGATGACATAAGGCGGGAGTGTTGGGTGACAGCCCTGTGTCCCAGTGCGAGTGTGAGTCAGAGGAAGAGCGCCAGTTCTGTCACTGCGAGCCGCCATGTGCTTTGTTAGTCTTTGTGCCAGAAGGCAGCAGCTTCAGTTTCCTTTAGATGTTTGTACCACCATAGACTGTTTGTTTCATAGATGATATATTCACCACTTTGTTCCAAAAATCCCCCAAATTGTCATAGTATTATTTCAGCCTTATTTGGGGGAAAAAGCTAAAACAGTCTGACACACATCAAGATGGTTAATTCCACTTAGCATTATGTTTTGTAGTTGGCAGCCTTATGTGTGCTAATGACTGCTGTTTTGTGATAGAAAAAGTGCCCAACCATTTTCCATTAATACGTTGCCAGATAAGAATAGTGCCAAGCAAGCTGCAGCTCCAGTCTGCTTCACTATTTGTGTCTTCCACCTTAGCTTCATTACAGTGGATACTTAGACAGTATTTAATATATCAGGTGTATCCACATCCACAAATGTATCAACCAGCTGGTCTCAAAAATGTGAAAATGGGATTTTTCAGAGAAATGCTACCTCAAATATAGGACAAGAAAGATTACTCAAACATACATGAATCCACTCAAATAACAATATCGAATAAGCTGTGGGGAAAACAGGGTCCAAAGCTCAACAAAAAGGAACAATATGTCTAGATATAAATATTCTAACATTTTTTAAATAAATAAATAAATTATGATCAAAGAATCATTCTTGTGTGAAACTTCAGCTGTGTGTGAGGAACCAGACTTATTTGTATGGCTTTTTCTTTGTGCGAGGCGCCCTGAAGCACTGCACTACATTTAGCTGACTGTATAGTTTCACCCTTCACACATGTACCAAGATGTTGTTTTATAGTCCCAGTGGAAAGGCTCATTCACAGAAGTGGAGACTAGTTACTTCATAGAATCTTTTTCATCTTTATGTTTTGACATGGAAAGCAAAATTAATCACATATTTTATGTATTGAAGACCACCAGACAGGTTGTACAGCAGAGGGCTGTGTAAACCAGACAGCTCAATGTCATATCTATCAGTCTATACCTAGCCCCTCCTCCACATGGGATCATTTGTCTGCTGCTTGCTTTTTCTCTATGGCTTAATTGGGTGTGAACACTAATGGGATAGAGAATGTAAATGTAGGTCACTAATTTGATCTAACATTCAGATTTCACCACAAATAATTTTCTGTTTCAAGTTTGGGTTTTGGTATT
Source organism: Periophthalmus modestus (assembly GCA_019594935.1). Taxonomy (NCBI): domain Eukaryota; kingdom Metazoa; phylum Chordata; class Actinopteri; order Gobiiformes; family Gobiidae; genus Periophthalmus; species Periophthalmus modestus. Next base: position 23,213,254 of record JAIEZT010000009.1, on the reverse strand, counting down.
AAACAAAATTCAGTACTGGGTTTTTTTAATTGTATTCACGCACACATGTGAAAGCACTAAAAGCTCCTGGGAACTATAAAGGCCTAATGACACATATTAATGACAGCCACAAAGGAAAAAATGTCCCTTTGGACTAGGTGTCATTTATTCTTCAGCTTTTTCCCTTCGTTGGAAAAAAAATATCGTCTAAAACAACCCTGTCGTCTGGGAAGAATTAAAAATGACTCTAATATGCAGTGATGGGCTGGAGCATCTGCTGTAGTAATTTGCTTTGTGTCTATGAGCGGAGCATGTGGATGTGCTATTGTCATTCTCTGTCATATTCTCTGTTTCTTGACATAATGAGTAAACCTCCCAAGTTTCAAATATGGCATCAAAAGAGCATCCTCAGAGTAATTGAAAAATGGGCTAGTTTTTTTCTCCCCACAAAAACAGATGTCTTTCTTTCTTTTTTAGTTATTTATTTATTTATTTTATGGTGCACTATTTTACATAATCCCTTTTCTTTGCATTAAACATTTTGGTAAATACATAAACAACACACACACACATGAAAAATGAAAATACAATGCAAATTTTACTGTGTATATGCACAATTAAGTGATGTGACTTTTTTTTAAAAATGTCTCTCTGTGTTTCAGGATGATAACTGGGGAGAGACCACGACCGCTGTGACTGGGACATCAGAGCTGAGTGTGTCCCAGGAGGAGGTGGTGGGTTTGGGGAAGGAGATCCAGGACCGCACCCAGAACGTGCGGAGGTACCTGCCTGTTGCTCTGGGCGTGTTTGTGGGCTTACTGGTGGCCACCACACCTTTAGTGTTTCTGCTGCTACCGGCTTTGTTATGGCCAGACCGACTGCAGGCATGTGGGTCTGCCTGTGAGGGTCTATTTCTCTCCATCTCTTTCAAGCTCCTGATTCTTCTGTTGGCTATCTGGGCTCTGTTCCTCCGCCCGGGCAGGGCCAGCCTTCCCAGAGTGGACGTGTATCGTGCCTTTCTCACCACACTCACTCTACTGCTCACTATGTCCTACTGGCTCTTCTATGGGGTCCGCATTCTTGACGCTCAGGTAAGATGAAGCAAGCCCTTTTAATTTACTTTAGGCATTTTAGAGCAAAGTAATATGACCTAAGTGAATATGTGCTTATGCAATAGCGGTTTACTACCATGAGTGCATTCATTCACTGAGAATTTGTTCCACATAGGATGAGGACTATCATGGTATTGTCCAGTTTGCGGTGTCTCTTGTGGACTCCCAGCTCTTTGTCCACTATCTGGCTGTAGTTTTACTGGAGCTGCGTCACCTTCAGCCCTGCTACAGTGTGTGTGTGATCCGCTCAACTGACGGAGAAACTCACTATTACAACATCGGTCAACTCAGGTACCACTGAACACCATAAATGTAAGAAATAATGTAAATTTATATTGGCACAAGACAGAATAAAAGTTGTGATTGCAGGCTCATGTCTTCTAAGAAGACAGGGGCTATGACTGAATTACTCATCAGTCTTCCTGTCCAGCCCTTTGCTGCCATTGTTTATAGACACCATAGTAACTGTGTAGAGGTGGGCACAGGCCCAATCACCCAGTTGCCTCACTTTGGTTTTGTTAAACTGTGGTCATGACATAACTATGAAGCAAATCTTAAGTGTTCTGTTTAATTGATTGTGATGATTTAGTTTTAGATTTAATTTTAGGTTTGGTCTCACATTATGGTTTCCTTGTTTGATTAAGACTTTTTTTTTTTTTTTACTGTATTTCGCATTGTGGCACTGATGTTGTGTGGATGTTAGAAACAAATGTGTTCATATGTTTTTTCCTTACAGCATTCAAAGAGCAGCCCTCTCCATTTTGGAGTATTACTACAGAGACTTCCCGGTGCATAACCCTGCCCTCCTCACTGCCTCCAAGCAGCGTTCAGCCAAGCACTTAGCCGGGCTAAAGGTCTACAATGTGGATAGTAAGTCCTCTTTGGAATGAAACCTCTCCATCCCACTATTATGTGTTCAAGCATGATTTAGAAGTGCAATTATGTTTTAATGTTAATGTATTTTTTCTATACAGTTTAAAATGCATTTTATATTTGTTCAGCAATAGCTTTAACAAATGTCGTAAAAACATACCACAGTTCGCTGCAAATTGAATGGTTGAAGGAAGCACCACCCACCATAATGAGCAGTATCCATAAAGCACTGATCCACAGTAATCTCAGCTTGGCCAGTGTTGCCTTGCCTGTTGCACATGGTGCACACCATGTTGTACATCAAATTCTGCTCACAGCAGTTGCCCGTCCACTACATAGAGCCACCAGACATATGTGCTGTTAACAGGGATACAGTCCATGATATCATGTCCTGATAGCATTAGCACCTCCCTCACCCAGCCCCCCTCGCTATCAAAGTATGGTGCAAAATCCTCAGAGGGCTGTGGAATTTCAATCCTTAAATAATTCATCAGAGCAGCGCTCGTTTCTCACATTCTGCCACATCTCTCCTTCCTCCCGCACTGCCATTTACAATGTTGCCTTTTCATTTTAACCTCCACCCATTTTTATTGTATATATATAAGCATCCAGAGCTGATGGTTTGTATCATATAAATGTGATGTTCAGGGTTAAAATGCACATAATTAAACAAGATGTGCTCATTTACATGATTTTTTTTTTCTAAATTCTGTACAAAATGCCAGAATTTGATGGATACCAAGCACTGAATACACAAATATGCAGAGAATGACCAATGACCACATCATTCACAAACAATTACATCTCATGAACATCCTATGTCTCTGTACAAACCAAATATATTCACCATGGCCTGGCTGTAACAATAGAATGAATGTACACAAGATTTAAAGCAATAGCATCTCTCCAAATAGCCCATCCAATAGTCAGAATACAGTTATTGACATTCATTGTTAGAAAGTGCTCATAGTCCCCTAACAAATGTCATAAGTCACCCCTCTCATTTACCCCTCTACAAATTGAGACATAGGTCATTAATCACGGTGTGGAGGGGTCAGGAGACCCCTCGCTCCACATCGAGCCAATATGACCAATTTGCCTTTGTCCTGTCCTTCTGGCACAGCTCCAGGGAACGCAGCGGGGGCGCAGCCTGGTAATGGCAATCAGTCACGGCCAATGGGCGCAGCTGCCTCCAAACGCAAAGACAGTGCCCATAATGAGCTGTACTACGAGGAGGCAGACTATGAGAGGAGAGTACGCAAGCGCAGAGCCAGGTGAAGTATCATGTCCTCCTTCAGGTCATTTAATCCAATAACATAACATGCCAATTGTATAGTATCTGTTTAATAGGTTAGGCAACCCATCTGAGATGAAGTGCTAATTACCTTTTCATGCTAACAGGCTGGTTGTGGCTGTGGAGGAGGCTTTTACACATGTGCGGCGGATGAAGAAAGAGGATGAACAGGCTACTCCATCCGACATCATGGATGTCCGTGAAGCCGCTCTGGCTGTGTTCCCATCTCTGGCCCGGGCCCTGCAGAAGTACCTCCGTACCACCAGGAGGCAGCATTGTCACAGCATGGAGAGCATTCAGAAGCACCTTTCCTTCTGCTTGGTTAACAACATGAGTCCAAAGGTGAGGAGAGAATTGTGAATAATTTTGTTTTATATTATAGGTATAAAGTTTGTAGTTTGTATTTCTGTTTGGCTGGTAATAAATGCACTCTGTCTGTGTGTACAGGCATTCCTAGAGACGTACCTTTCCCCGGGACCCACCCTGCAGTACGGCCGTGAGCGCTGGATGGCTGACCAGTGGACACTAGTGAGTGAAGCCTCTGTCACCACAGGTCTGAAGCAGGGCACAGAGTTCCTGCTCAAGTGTCTGGACTTTAGTTTAGCCATCACTGTCAAAGGCATCCCTTACATCCGTCTCACGGAGGAGTACGTTGACCCCAAATCCCACAAATTTTTGCTGCTGCTCCAGTCGGAAACTTCAGTTTAGCAGCAAAACACACTTAGACCTTATTCTCACTGTTGAGCTACTCAAAGGATTTTTCACCATGACAGAAAAGATTTTGTACTGTTTTTTGTACTTTTTCACATACGTGTTTATGTGTTTGTATCGTCCCTGGAGACACAAAACAAATGGCCCACATTGGAGGCACATTGCTTGAGTTCCTCAGCCCTGGCACCAGAGATCAGGTATTCTATGCACTACAGATCCTGTCATTTGCATGTGCCAGTGAGTGCCTGCTGGGCTGTTCCTGCACAGACCGGATGAGCCAATCAGGATGCAGGCAGCGTTAGTTCTACTTTGTCTGGGAGACAGTATAGGTACGGTGAACACTGGGATCTGTCTCGGCCTGTCTTCTCTTTTTAAGTGTTACCATGGTGACCAAGGCATTTTACAAAAGCCTTGTTGCAAACTGAAACCATTGCTGCAAAAAGGTCCTTTATGCCTCTATTTAACTCTTTTTTGCAAATACTTGTACAGTATTTATACTTGAGTACCTTAATATAGTGTATCCATGTTTTGTTTTGTTTTTCTGAAAATGGCTTGAATCATTTCTATTGTGTATGTCTCAAATGTATTGGTGATTATATCTGGTAGCCAATGTAAATATCTGAATGTTTTGTAAATGTCAGATAAAGGCTGGGGTCCATTACACTGAATGCCATGCACAAAAGCAGCCAATAGAGACAGCTTGTGTTAAGAGGGTGTGTATGCCAAAACTGAGAATGACCATGAGAGCAGCTGATGTGCAGCGCGTTGTGTTGATCTGGATTCTGTTTCAGTGCTGAGTTTTCATTTTGATTTAGTAAACATGCAAAATATGAAGTACATTTTCAAGCACATTTTGATATACTCAACAGTAATATTTATCAAGTCACCCTGTACAGTTCTGGCTGGTTTATAGACGGACCAGCTGATGACTCTGAGGTGCTATATTACAAATGAAATGCAGAGACAGAAGGGTTTGTGCCAAAAAATGGTAGGCCTACTGTCATGTTCTCACTACATAACTGCATCTCATTGTCACTCTGCTGCCACCTACTGTATGTTAGTTTGAACATCTGGCTCAGTTCAATCCAGTTACTTCTATAGGTGAGTTTATGGGTTTGTTTTTTATAGTTGCTGAGTGCATTTTGTTGATGCATAACAGATCCTGTACTAATGTTTTTTTGAACTACACCTGTGCCTCAGCTGTTTGTATGCAATTAAACCTTTGCTGAGTGTGGGAGTAACTGATATGAGCATGATGATGAAAAAGGGAAACCTATAGTACGTCTAAGTATATCCAACTGTCTGTTATTTTATACAACATACTGTTAATGTCACATTTCTAAAAATAAATATTTGTACTGAGCTGCTATACAGTGTATTCCATACTGGTGCTATGTCCTATTGTTATTGAATATAGTTTGCTACAGTGCAATATTGGTAATCTGGCTATTCCATTGAGTGAATTACACATCATCTACCATATTCAATCGGCTGAATAAATAAAAAGCAACACTAGGGCTTGGCGATGTGACAGTATCATCAAATCATTGTATTGATCAATCACATTTTTAATTTATTGTTTTGCAAAAGAAAATTCACTTCTGTCAGCTGGACAAAAGTTTTGGAGGGAAGACGTTAGGCAACTCATCCAAGTGGCTTCAGTTCTGACAGGAAACTGGTGAGCTACTGCCTTATATCTGAAGGGAGTTTCTTTTTAAAACAAATAAAACTAATTTTTGACATTAATTTCCTGATCAAAAATACATTTCTTCTTTCAAAGCTTGAAGTCTGTCCTACATATTGGCTGTGGACATGTCAACATGTTTAAAAGACCCAATCATATCATTGATGATTAGAAATGACTGAATCTCGGTCTCAAATAAAATCTATGAAATGTACAGCCATAGAATAACAAAACCAAAATACTTTTTTTCTGAACTTTATGTGCCATGTGTATATGGTAAAAGGGAAGATGGATGGATCTTAAGTTCTCTTTATTCTTAACAATGTTGTTACACTTAAATGTTTAAATTTGTGTAAAGTCTCACTTTGCAGCTTGAGTTCATGTTTAGCCCAGTCTGTTGAGTAAACAGGTATAAGCCTAATCATCATCTTCATCGTCATCTTCATCGTCATCATCGTCTTCATCATCATCATCGTCATCATCATCGTCATCATCGTCATCGTCGTCATCATCGTCATCGTCGTCATCTTCATCGTCATCATCATCCTCTGTGTTCACTTTCCCAGACAGGACATCCTCAATCCAGTCCTCCAGCTCCTGGGCCGTGGGCAGGTCCTCATCACTGTCGATGCTCATCCAGACACTGTCAGCCTGAACACAAAACACATTTATCTACATTTAAACTGTATATTTAGTATGTTTATGTTTGTTATTATTATTATTATTATTATTATAACCTTTATTTAGCCAGGCAAAACATTAACACATTCTTATTTACAGTGTCGGCCTGGTGTGCAAAAGCACCCAAGGGAAAGGGAGAGGGAGTCAAACAAAACACACAAAAAAAAAACAATAATTAGTAAAACAATCAGAAATATAAATACATAAAAATGACCTTCAGTTACTAAAACATTTACATGAGTGTTTAAAAATGTCCTTCACTTTACATTTAAAAGCAGAAAGAGAAATTCTAGAGTCCAGTTTAAGAGAATTCTGAGCCAAATTCCAATCATTAGCAGCAGCACATCGAAATGACATGAGGCCAAAAGAAGAGCTGGATATGGGAGTTTTCAGTCTGATGAGCTGTGAGGAGCGAGTGCTGTATCTAGAGGAAGTCTCCTGTTGTAACAGCTGACTAAGATAAGTGGGTGTGAGTCCTAACATGGTTTTATATATGAACATGAGCCAGTGCATTTGACGACGGGACTGCAGTGAGGGCCAGTTCACTTGAGAGTACAGTAGACAGTGACATGTCCTGTAGGAGGCATTTGTTACAAAACGAATGGCAGAATGATAAATCACATCCAGCTTTGCAAGGTTACTTTTAGAGGCATGCCGATAAATGACGTCACCGTAATCAAACAATGGAAGAATACATTGTACTTACATCTGTGACATTGACAACTCCAATCTGTGGTCTGAACAGGTCCACCTTGAAAGTTTTCTCCCAGTAGGGGATCAGCTGAAGATGAATACATAAAGTCAAAACTAGAGCAAATCAGGGAATTAGCTGTGTGCTCACTGCCTCTGACAACCAGGTTTAGAAATAATGTATTTATTTATTATTATTATTAATATTATTATTATTATTATTATTATTATTATTATTATTATTATTGTTGTCTTTCATTAAAAACAGGAGAAAAAAAAAACAAAACAAAAAAAACATCAATATACAATGCTGGATTTAACATAGAATTAGAAGGCATTTCTTAGTAAAATTACAAAATATTTCATGTAGGTAGAAAAAGGATAATAACCAAGAAAAAAAGCTTTACTATTGTGACTGTAATTGAAGGAAAGATGTACAAAATATCAGTATCCACAGCATTCTGTCACTCCATAGTCTAGAGACTGTAACTTACCAGGGGGAAGTCATCTGGATCAATCCACACAATGCTGAGGCCAGGCAGGTGAGTGTTGTCTCGGGCCACTTCCTTTAGGATCTCCAGGAACTCAAAACCATCTGAAAAAAATACAAGGATGAGCATGTTTTTCCCAATTTAAAACAAATGTGCTGTCATGTCCATACCTGGATCTTCCTCCTCTGCAAAGGCGACAATGTGGATGCCATCAATGTCATCCTCCTACAAAGATTGGGGAAAAATCAAACAAAACAAAAAAAAAACCAGACAGTTTCGAGCTTTTATATTAGCTAGAATGACCACTAACCCAATCGTGTATATGTATTAAGAACAATCTAAGTAACTGATGTATTAGTTATATGTTTAGTTACAAAATGTCTTTCAACACTGACGCAATTATTGAAAGCCATTCTCAAGTAGTAGTAATTAGTTTGACCAGCAGGTGGCGTTAGAGACAAAACAGCCTGCGTGCACGTGAAACCAAAAATCAGAGAATAACACGGATCTATTAAAATAACAGAGAATAGCTAGCTTAGCGTTAAAGTTGCTGTACGATCCTGTTTACCATGTAAGTATTTATTACAATTAGTAAACAAAAAAAAACAAAACAATGTTTATTTTATCTTACACTTACCCACGTTTCAAACATGTCTTCTGCGCGTAACTTCCTCAGAGTTGGCCTGTTTGGACACAACACCCACATATGTAGTTATTGACTTCTCTACGTGATAATGTAGGGTATTTATTTTAATTTTAATTGTAATATTAATTATTATTATTATTATTATTATTATTATTATTATTATTATTATTATTATCATTATTATTATTATTATTATCATTATTATTGTTATTATTATTATTATTGTTATTATTATTATTATTATTATTATTATTATTATTATTATTATTATTATTGGTAGTAGTAGTAGTATTAGTGTTTTTATTTTATTTTACAAATTAGAATAGGCCTACATGTGTACTATTCAGTTGTATAATACAATAAAGCACGCTTTCTATGTCACATACATGAATGAATGATGAATGATGAATTTGGATGCAAAAAAACAAAAAAACAAAAACTGGATTCGAGGTTTGTATTTTGAGAATTTTACTCTATGTCAAGGCACTTACCAAGAAGTATGAATAAGTTAATGAGTTTATATTTTTTATGTTTTGATGCGTATAGTGAGTAATGATATTTTCTTCTTTGATGCTTATTGGAACTTGTAATTACATGAATGTATTTTTTAGTTTACCGTCTGTGCTCTGTGATGAAGTCCACCAGCTCCTCCTCTGTGTGGGGTTTGCCCGGGATGGTGACGGGCTCCTCCATGAACGGCTCGTAGAAGTCCACCTCATTCAGCCTCAAGGTCAGTTCTTTGGCCACCTAAAAAGACAAGTGGGAGTCACATAGTAATCAAAGTATGTGTATATATAGAAGAAAAACCTAATCCAAAGTCAGGTAGGCTGCAAATAACAATTATGTTAGTAATCAGCTTATTTTTTTCGATTAGTTGACTAGTCAAACAATTATTTCAAATGTACATTGAGTTTATAAGTACATTTTAATCAGATCAAGGTTAAAATATGGAGACTTTTATCCTATTTTGTCATTTTGATTTTTTAATACCATGGTCTATAAAATGTGTATTAGTCTATATAGTGTATTAGTCTATATTGTGCAGAAAGATTATGAAAATAAGTTTACGATTATTTTCAGTATAAACTTACAGATTTTTCAAATGTAGCAAAGAACTTGATGTATGGCTGGAACTCTTCTGCTGCCTCTTTAAATGCTTCGTAGTCTAAAACGCAATGAAAAAGTTATGATTTCCCACTTTAATCTACTTAAAATAAATAAATAAACTGTGTGCACTTAAAATAATCCTGTTTGTGTTTTGCTTGGAAATAGCTGATATGATATTTGCCCATTGGGGATAGGTCCATGATTCCAAATAGCTCAACTTTGACCTCTGTTTCTCCCAAGTTGAGTTAATCGGATGTAGCTCAACACAACACTCTAAATCAGATGGTGACAGCTGTATTGGTGGTAAAAATGGATTTGCAAAGCCATGGAGATGAAGGAGCATTTGTGTGGTAATAAAAGGAAGGAATTCAATCACACACAAATCTTTCTTACATTGTTACTGATAATTGCCATCATCAAACTTACGTTCTGATTCCTCATTTTTAAAGTAACCGATGAGACGGATGTCCTCTTCCATCCTGTCGAAGGCCCGGAGCTCCAGTGCATTGTCTATCACTTCAACAGGATCTTCCAACAGCTGTACAGAAGTAAGGACAGCAGAGTTACATCTAACAAGGTAAGATATGATAGATTTAATTTTAAGAGTTAACTCACATCCAATAAAAACTCTCCCAGAGTATTTGCAGATAGTAACCCATCAAACTCAATTACATGGTCCTCTTTAAAGACATAGACACTGCCCTCCTCCTCCAGACCTGAGGGTGATTGAGGAAAACAATTATTAACATCTTTACTATCAACACTTCCATTTTAAGAAACACAAAGATAGTTTACCCAGCCTTTTAGCTACTTTTGCGTCTTTTTGAGAGTCCACCATCCCAAATCCAATACCTTTGTCCTCCATCACTTGTGCTAGGAGCTACACACAAAACAAAAAAAGTGCATTACTAAATTATAATACAATAGTTGTCTGTTACTACTTATAACTCATTTAATCAAGGTTCATATTCACTAAATGTACAGTGTGATGGCACAAGAGGAAGTAGGCCTGCTGGTGATATATAATCTCACCTGTGAACTAATTCCACTTGTCTCATATCCTTGTATAGACCCAGGACTGGTAAAGTTAATCAAGATTGGGTTGCACCATCAAGATTAATATAATGTGTATCAAGCTGAAGCACAATAATTGTTTTACTTTCCATTTAGGATATCCATAAATATTTTCCTGTGCTGGCATTATGACATCATGCCCAGAAGTGCCCAGTAGCTGCTTACAGTCCATTACATAATCTTAAATACAGCACAGGATTGTTCTAAATATAACTAAAGGGATGGTGCACTGTATTACATTATGTATATTCTGTACTTTACTATTTGAGATCTCAGTGACATCTGTGCTTAATATATTTTCACACAATTTATACATTAAATTGCACTTCACTGAAATTGTAGACACTGCAGTTAGATCTGTCTTCACACTTTGGACTAGTACCTGGTCAGAAGTCACACCTGTGCCGTGTCAAATATGTAACGCTGCATGTCATGGTCCCCTGGGCTGGGGTCTTGTTACACAGTGGAGATCAGGGGGTAAGCCCCTGTGCCTTGTTGTAACTTGAGACCAGCTCAGTGCATTTCCACACTGCATTTGACTATGAGATGAAAAGTATGATTTAAGAGGTCTGGACCAGGTCACCTTGAATGCACAGAGTGTAAGCTCTAAAACATTTTGGACCTATTCAAACTAAAAGGCGAATATTCCATGGTTATGATTGCATTTTATGAGAATTGCATTTTTAGAAATAAACATGCATTAAATGAACATAGCAGATTGCAAAACAAAAATATAATTCTAGAGATCATTGTTTTTTATGTATAATATCTGGGTTCAGTGAATGCAACAACATCTATTTTGATCATCTTTGCATACTGTACCTCCAGCACCAACTCAGTCATCTGATGTTGCTTCTGCTTCTCCTTGTTGTCCGGGATAGGCTTATGGTAAAACAGGCAAAGCATGGTGTACTTCTTCATGGCTTTCTTGTAATTTTTGTCATTGATATCAATAACGCGATCTTCCCCATCGTACTGTGGCAGCTCCAAACCTTTCTCAGAGCTGGCTATAGGCACAAGACTGAAGCACGGGAGCAAGAATAACCAGAGGGCTAGCAGCTCCATGGTCCAAAATATATATTATTTTCAGTGTTCTCTCGTAAAAAAATAAAGATGTTTTTTTTTTAAGTTATTCAAGCAAGTTATTCCCAGCTGTAAGCATCCTCAAGTCTTGGCCCCAGACACAATGAAGGCAGCAGCGAGCGTAGGCCTTGTGCAGCACAGTGAGACAGATACCATACATAGCAGCCTGCTCTATCCTCTTGTAGGACAGGCCCATTTTTAGGAGACCAGTTGTTTGAACGCTAAAAATAAATATCCAACTGAGAAAGAGTCACAGAGAGTGAGACACTAGGCAGGACAACAGTGGAAGTGGGTTCAATAAAGGGTAAAGCTGCATCTCTAGAGGATATGGGATCTAAGTGGAAATTAGGAGGGTAGTAGTGCTTAAGTGGGTTCACATTAGCAATCAGAGTGGGGAAGTAGTTTTGTTGGATAGGGGTGTGTATTTTGGTAGCTGTTGTTAGGTCATGCAACAACAGGTGTGCAGCAGGCACCCAAAGACACCTAAATAATGGACTAGTCTCCAGGGGAAATTAGTCAAGAAAAATTTTAATTATTCTGCTTTGCTGTATATATGTAATCACTTGTTTTTTGCGAAACACCTGTTTTGTCTATTGCCATATCCACTTCCTTTGTGCAATGCAAATGTCAAGGCAGTTTGAAGAGCAGTCTGCTGCCATCTGCTGGTCATTCATTGAGCAGCCCTAGATTCTTGGTTAAATAAGGCATTCGCTGTGCATTGATTAACTGTCTAAAAGTGGTAAGGTAAGGTACATTTTAGGGAATTTTGTCCTTTGTATTTGATGCCACACCCTCAGTATGACACAAAATCTCTCAGTATGACGCAAAATCTCTCAAAATGAATTAAGGTATTTGTGTAAAAACTAGTAACAGCATCTTCGTAAGTGAAAAAGCTCCATACTTTCTCCTCTGCTGTTGTGTTTGTATATAAATAATCTTGATAAAATAGTTAGTCAACTAAAAATTTGGTTGACTAAGACACCTAAGTGACAACAAGCCTACTAAGCACAAATGGCTGAATAAGAAACAGAAAAGAAAAAGTTTAATAATTTGGTTACATTGTCGTGTTCTGTTGAGCTGTTTACACTAGTTTGTAGAACGTTTTCCATTGTTTGCATCTATGCAGCCATAATTACTTCCACTTCCAGATACACCCACAGCCTAGCACTACAAAACAATGCCTGTGGTTTTTAACAACTGAGCTCTTCTGACTTGACTTTCTTCCTCACTAGATTAATAGCACCTAGCTAGAACATGCCACATGATTATTAATTAATATTCTCATTATATAGAACAGTATATTACCAATACAGATCAGATGAATTATCTAGCATCCTTGACCCTGTGTTATCACTCAATGAGAAAAGCGTTTGTTTATTTTTGTGTTTATATTCAGTCACTGCAGTGTAAATAAAACACAGTTTATAATTAAAAATTGAATCTAATTCTAACAGATCGGTTATTCAGCGTGTTGCAGAGTTCATATAGCATTAAGCCTATCTCATGTTACAGTGTGGCTCACTGTGGCACAATGGAGAAGCATCTTTCTTAAGACAGAGACATTTGAGATCATGTTTCACTATATAATGTTTATTAAAGATTCAAGTTGATTCCTTGTCGCATCTGATCCCTTTTACAACACAGACTTCAGTTTAAATCATAGAATATTTATAATGTTTCTACACCAAGTTATGGGTTTATTTTGCTGCAAAGTTTGAGATGACATCACTCTGCTGCATCTCTGCGGTCCAGCCCTCCTTGATGTACTGGTGGTAGGGGTCGTTGGAATGCTCCTGCCTCTTGGACTTGACAGTGCTCACTAGTATGGCAACTATGATGAATGCAAATATACCAAGCATAACCGCCAAATAACATATAATATCTCTGACGTTGTCTTTCTCTGCATCGGACGAAGCTGTTGCGTTATTTTCCCAGTTATTGAGGAAGTTCTTTAATACACCAGTGAGGGAGTTCTCCAGGTACGCAGTCAGGTTGGACCATTCAGGCATCTAGTTAAAAGAAAAGAAATATTCTATGATAGTTACTCCTTACACTTTCAGGTGGAGGGTCCACTGCCTGTTTGCTTCCATGGAGATGATCGCTTTGCCTGAAATGTTCCACAGTATGATATTAAACTCACTTATCTTTTTTTTTTTTTCAATCACATGTGTCTTTCTGACTAAATATATTGGAAAAACTTCCATTCTTACTCTGTGGGTTGACCTGTCAGCTGATTTGACCTGTAACTTGGCCTCCACCTGTTTGTCTCCATGGAGCTAGATAGAAGTTTAATGCCATATTGTTGAACATTCCAGACAATCTCCATGGAGACAAGCAGGTGGCAAACCCTCCACTTGAAAAGTGACACAGTGCACTTTTAAATTATTTTTAAAAATCAAATGACAGCATAGGCTTGCTGATATTGTGCCACAGAAAAAACAGCCACTAGAGGTCAGTAAGAGTACAGATACTTTTGTGATAGGTACTGTCCTTTTCTGTATTTACATGGAGTATTTACCCATGACCTTAACCCTAACTCATCAGACCTCAGCTATTTTAAAGGAAAGGGACAAATCACTGCCCTAAAATGGTAATACTGACCCCATATAAGCGACTGTATGAATATTGAACTTGGTGGTGTTCCAGTTTTATAATGGGCTAGTTATTTCAAAGATATCTCCCTTGAACCAAGATGTCCTGCATTTTTCATTATTTAGTTGCATCTTCTTCTGAAGAATTTTTCCATCCTTGTTTCTTAGAAGGTTGTCCTCCTAGAACTGGTTTAATTGATTGCTGGACACAGCAATTAACCATTTAAAACAAAATTATATATTTTGAATGGGAAAAAGATCTCAAAATGCTGCATCAACAGGAAGTTGAAAACCCATGTTAGGTTGTCTTCCTGTGACAACACAATGTCGGAGAATGCATATTGCTTAAAACTGAGCTGGAGGACAGGTCTGAATTCTACGGTATAATTTGCTGTTGAACTGTCAGATTACAGATTTGTTGATCTGTTTTATGGTTAATATCTCTGTAATTACTGTAGTTATCTGCATGAAACAAAAACTGCAAAGTTCAATGCCTTTAGTGTCAGAAATGGCACAAATATTCAAAAGAGTTATTTTTGTTTGTTTGTTTTTTTTACAGTGGCTTCAGAAAGTGTTGCTATTATTCAACCCCAAAGACCTGATTGTTGTCAGTTCAAAGGAAAGCTGTAAGATTAATACGGCACATATGAAGGACTTTGATTGGAAGATTTCTTTATGAATTGCATTATTGCTAGACCAGTGCCATGCCAAATTCTTCAAATCAAGAAGGCATCCTTTCCCTGAAACTCGTGAATATTAGTGGTCATAAGTACTTCAAATTCTTGAGTTCTGATTTTCCAAAAAAAACAACATTATTTTACGTTATAAAAATACTACCTTGCCTCAAAATGAGTTGGCGTGACCACCAATAAATATGTTGCAAGAGTACCTCTGCCATCCCCCTTTCACCTCCACATTATTTTTCTTTATTTCCCAGACCAGGTAATAACATTGCAAATTAATGCTCTGATCCATTTGTGGTTTGAACATAATTTGAACATTAAGAAAGTAGTTCAAAGAAGTTGCCATACCAACCTTTTGTTGCAGCTGTGTGGGCCTCATTAGAAACTTCTGGCAGAAACCTTGGTGAAAGAACAGAAGAAAACACAATACCTGACTTAGACCTGCAGTCTACCTCAGCTTCTATTTTATTAACCTCTTTAATCTTGTTTGTCTAAGAGGCAGTGAAGGGAGGAAAGGGCTGCACCACACGACCTTGGGTTTGATTTCTTCTGACATATTTTCTTTGACTGATAAAGGCAAAAAAGATTTAACATCACTCACTTCATAAGAAGTAGTTAAGACTAGTCATTAGTCTTTGTCTTTGTCATGTCTTTGTTTGAAGAATGATACATTGCAGTATATTCAGTCATATGTTGCAAAATATTTAGGTTTTGGCATAAGAATCAACAGGCCTAGAGATGTGTTCATCAAAGGGACTGCTCATGTTAGTGGTGGCTTGGACAAGTACAGAAAGCAATTACATGGATCGTTATAATAAAGCAAAAGATTAAATTAGAAAGAGGATAAGTAAGTGTTGTCAGATACTGTCCTCACTTGTAAGCCTAGTATTAAACAATGTATGTTTCATATGCATAATATTCCTTGTCGTTCCCAGTATTTACACAAGGTGGCACACTAAAAATAATTTATGTTTAAGTTCAAATAAGACAATACATCCATAGAACTTTAGTATTACTGAGTTATAGAATATATATCGTAGTTATTTCTTTTGCAAAAATGAACATGTCTGTGTGGGTTCAGTATCACTTTCAACCCCTGGAGTTATGAAGGCTCTTTTGTTCCAGCCAAGGACAAGCACTCCTCTTTCTGACAGAATGCTTTGAGTCTTTTTGCCTCTGTTTGATCTGCCCCTTATTTCTTGATGTTGGGACCTTTATATCATTCCCAATTTCACACACTTTTTATAGTTTGTTGTGCTGTGCCCCCAAGTAGACTACATGGGAAACGAATATAAAGTGGAATTAAAGTGGAATTAAATTTGAGCATTAAGCTGTAACTCATGGTTGTATTGATAAGTAGAATAAAGCTTCTACACAAGATCAGACATGTAAAATACAGCACTGCTCATAATCCTATCTAAACATTACTCATTTATTAGCCCATCTTGTACTTTGAAAAGACCAAGGAGGCATAGACTTTCATCCTGCAAGTTCTTACATGAATTGACTAACAAGCTTCAGCAGTCTTTTCTGGTAAGTAAAGTCATGTTGTTCCTTATTAAAAAAGACTAATATAAACACATTTTTAGTTTTTGAGAACCAGTCCTGCCCTGGACATCATGCTCATAAAAGGACAGAGAACGACAGTGATGGCTCTCAGTTGGCACACTGTGTAATCTGACATCTGAGAATGCATGTGTGTTTCTCTATGTTATGTTTCAATGAAGTAAACTTTCAAAGTTACAACACAATATATTGTGAAATATGACAGTGGTATTAGTTTGTATTGGTCATATTAAAAATAGTATTGTGGTCTGGGTGACTCTTGTTTCAAAACAGTGGTTGTTTTGTTCCATTGTACTATATGGAGCATTTTAGAATCTACCACATTATAGGCCCGGGGCAGACCATTTTTCTCTGCACTAGTGGTGGGACATTTTCTTATTTTGAAACAATAACATTGGAGCTGTTGAGTATTGTTTAATTTACATCTTTGACTACTCATGGATAGTAATTAACTACTTCATTATACTTTTTATTTATCACAGCTGTTGTTTTTATGTTGTTGTTTTTTTCTGGAAAAAAAACAGATCACATTGTCATGTCTTTGGATGTTTCTGACAACATTTGAGTTAATTAGAGACACATCTGTGGATTTATTTGCAGGCACACCCGAACACACACTGCTTCTTTGTGTAACCTTATGGGAAAGTCAAAAGAAATCAGCCAAGATATCAATAAGAGAATTGTGGTTCATCCCTGGGTGCAATTTCCAGATGCCTGAAGGTACCACTCTCATCTGTTCAACCAATTATATGCAAGTATAAACACCACAGAAATATCCAGTCATCATACTGCTCAGGAAGGAGACGCGTTCTGTGTCCCAGAGATGAACGTGCTTTGGTCCGAAAGGTGCATATCAACCCAAGAGGTGGCAGTATCATGTTGTGGGGTTGTTTTGCTGCAGGAGTGACTGATGTACTTCACAAAATAGGTGGCATCATGAGGCAAGAAGATTATATGGAAATACTGAAGCTGCATCTCAAGACATCAGTCCTATTGAAAATTTATGGGCAGACCTGAAAAGGCATGTGAGAGCAAGACGGCCTACAAACTTGGCTCAGTTACACCAGTTCTGTCAAGAGGAATGGGCCAAAATTCCTGCCAACTATTGTGAGAAGCTGGAGGAAGGATAGCGAAAACGTTTGACCCAAGTTAAACAGCAGCAATAGTAGCAAATCCTAATGAAATGTATGCATGTACACTTGCGATTATGGAGAAAGTAATGAACTCCTGATCCTTCTCTCATTATTCTTAGCCAATAGAAGTAATTTTGGTAAAACAGGAAAAGTTTAGTCTGAGTTCATGTCAGACAGTGAAAAAAGTATATATCTTTTTATACAGTGTATGTAAAGTTCCGGTTTTAACTGTATGTTTACTGTCATGGATTTTTATACCTGATTATATTCTCATAAAATGTTTTCAACATTACATTTTTGGCAATTAGATTCAATGTTATTCTGCACTACACTTACATAACACCATTGTTTAGTGGTGAAAATTCCAAGAAGTCAACTGGTATTATGACACGTCCCTCTGGTTGTACCACGTTTTCTGGGGACAACGAAAATCCAACCAAAATAACTACAGGCTTGTGTGTCTCATCCACAGTTTGTGTGGCCTAAACACTGAATGCCAAATGTGGGTGTGTGTGTGTGTTTAATTAGTGATGAGGATTAGTTGTCAGTGATAGATATTTTATCAAAGGGCCAAAAAGGCCAGTAAGTTAAATGGTTAGCTTACAGTTGGCTGGGCAGAAGAGTTGTTTTTCTACTCCTAATAACACATTCACAGGATCTGGCCACAGCCCTACAGATAATGATGTGCTTTTTCACACTTATCACTTTTTATGGCCATATGGTCTGAACTGAGTCCCTTGTTTGAGACCCACAAACTTACTTTGCTTTGCTTACCTGTGTCACTTGTTTTAGTGTCCAATATCATCATTAGTCGTTTCAAATAAACATGTGTCTGTGTAAACTTAAAACAAAACAGTGACATTGTTTTAATGTGGTTTATGTGAAGGACTCATAACTCAACTTTGTTATTAAATTATTTTGTGACAGATTGCACGTTTTTTAAATAGTGCTCTGAACAGTCCACATATGCACTGTACTGATTCTGTACTAATGCTCTTTTTAATAAATGTAGGCATGGGTTAATTCTTTTATATTATATTATAATTTGTTAAAGTCAAATACAGCTTTTTGTAGGGTATTCAAAAAATAAAGACATAAACATTATATGACATTTAAAGCAAGTGGCTCTCCATGTTATAACAGAAGCTAAAAGTTACATGTGATTTGCTAATACCATAATATGTATATCTAAAATAATATCTTTCTGTCTGTTCTGTCTGTTGTCTACTCAGTTCCAAATGTCATGGTTTCCTTTGAATATAATATAATAAATGTACATATATAAGAATATTTGCATTTGCCTTGCTGTTATCTGCTGCATATAACCTGTAATAACACTAAAGAAAGTAGACATAGAACATCTTGTTAACTGATAACAAAGTACAAAAGTTAGGGCAAAGTGCCAAGGATTAAATTGGTGATAGTAAGTGACCGCCAGTCCATTTTTAGATACATTAGATTTGACCCAGTAAACTCGCAAAGTAATAATACCGCTGAAGCAAGTTCTTAGTTTGTGAATTTTGTTCATTGATGTCATTAAGAATTTCAGTAAAAGCAAGTAATGTTTGAAAATATAAAAAAAAGTTTGTTTTCTTATCAACATTCCTGCATGTATTTTACTTTAAACTTTGTCACTCAGTAAGAATGTTGTTGTCATCCTTGTTGTTTCATCCGGAAGGAGAGTAGAGGTCAAACAGGTGTATGCTTCATTACATCCCATTCAGCATGAGACCGCTGTTATTGAGAACTGGGAGGTAAATATTTCCCTTTGCTATTGAAGCCCTATTCCATGGATTAATGCCAGTATCCGAGGCATGCCGCCATAGTTTAGTCAGAAGTAGTCACTGGGAACGCCAAGAATGCACATACTTGCTGTTTGCTCAGTATTTGAAAGGTCACATTGATTTGACGTGTCATGGGGGGAAAATAATATTTTTAGCTAAGCTGTCTATTATGAAACTGATACCATGTGGAAAAAAGAGACTCAAGTAATGCACATAAATGTCTGAGTAAACTTTGTTGCTGATTCAGTCATGTTCATTTAACTAATATACCAAACGAGAAGTGAACAGTGATATTTTACAGGTTAGGGCTAACCTAACCTTAAATATTTTGGGTTTGTGTGTGAATCTTAAATAAAGTAAAATATTCAGCTATCAAATGTTGAAGTTTAACCAAAACTCCAGTTGTGTAACACACAGAGTACAAATATTAGCAGCACTCTTGAATTTGAATGTGTACTTAGAATATAGTTTGTACACTTATAACTTTGTGTGTAAACCCAACCCCAACCATTCCAAGAAAAACATCCCTGCTACAGTACACACTCATTAACCGGGTAGGACACCTAGTATGTGCACCTATTTTATTAAAAGATACAAATAGTTTGTATGTTATTTAAAATATAATATTAGTTGTACACAAATAAACACTGTTACAGTTTGTGGATTTGTTAATGAGCGAAGAAATGTCATTGTGCACTGGCTCAGTTGTCCTCTACAGCTGTTAGGCCACTGTCACTGACAGATAAGGAAACAAATATCATGTGTTTGCAACTCACAGCGGTTTGGTAAAAGTGCTGTGTTTGAATTACATTTTGATAAGAATTTTCCCCCAACAGGCCCGTCATCGAAGTGTAATGTTTTGCAATAGAATAGCAAGGTGTGCCTTCATGGATCATTAAGAACATCAACATTTCCTGGTACCAAATTTACATATATGCAGTAACAACAAAGCAGCTTTTTTCACTGCTTCTAATTATATCATGATTCCCTCAATGTGAAGACCTTTGTTTAAGGCTATTGTTCACATTCTCTCAGTCCAAAATAGACAATGGACAAAGCATAGCACAAATGCCTGTAGTTTTCCACAAAGACAACCATCATTGGTTTCCTCTGGGATGGTGTGGATGGATTTCACTATTTACTAAGACAACTTCTTTGATTCAGTATTATGAAAACAGTTACATGCATTTTGTCTTACATACAGTTATTTGGCCTAAGGTCAGTCAAGGACACCTCTGGCACTCACAATACTGGTACACCCCGGAATTAGGATTCTTTCACTAACGATCTTGTTATTATATTTATATAGTAGCAACTTGTTATTGTTATACTTGTTATTATATATATATGTGTGTGTGTGTGTGTGTGTGTGTGTGTGTGTGTGTGTGTGTGTGTGTGTGTGTGTGTGTGTGTGTATATATATATATATATATATATATATATATACATATATATATACACACACACACACACACACACACACACACACACACACAAATATTATATTATAAGTACTTACTTCATCAAGTGTTACTCATTCACTTTGCATGTTTTTTTCAGACAGAGCACTTTTAGTGAAACCCACTTGCTCACTGAAGTGCCCAAAAGTCAGTCTCTCTCTGAAAAGCATGTCACAGATTCTGCACTGCTCTGGTGACTCTCACCGAGTCATGGTTTAATGCAGATCATGGCTTGGGTGAAGAGTGATCAGACCAGACGGTATCTAATCGAAGTCATCATTTGAATTTTTTTTTTTTTTTTTTTTTGTATTGGCAAAAATCTATGGAGTGTAATTGTCATTTAGAGTATGCTTGCTATGTCTGGTATTTTCACTGGACTTGACCAATCCTCTTCTGCTTCTGAGCAGATTAAAACCTCTCCCGGCTCTATGTAATCCTTATCAGAATAACACCAAATCCAAAATAGCAGTAGTCTCCACATGGGTCTCTGTTGTAATAGATGTGGTATTTATGGCTAGTCTAGTTTTAAGTGCGAATAGAAACTTTAATAACAACAACTTCTAGTCAATATTGTGTGAAAAACAGTAGCGTTTACCATACCAAATTCATTAAATATTAGAAAGAATGACACAAACATAATAGTTGATTTTACCAAACTCTTTATTCAATAAAAAAAAACAATATACATCATAAAAATAACATATTCTTAACATTTTAAAGCTCTTCAACAAAAAAACAATCACAAGATTTACATCCTTTAAATATTTTGTATCGTTTATGCCTGGAACGACCTCAAATGTCACTTTGGACTGTCAACAATAAAAACAAAATGTCATATTCTTTTTGAGAAAATTTCACAGTTCTGCAGTATAATAAAAAACAAACAGCTTCTGTTTAAGCTGAAATTAATCTAGTTTTAAACTTGAAATGTATATAATACACATTTATAATAGTGCCATTCTCTGAGTAAATGGAAATAATTGAAAATGACACACTTGATTTTTGTAACTAATAGATTATATTCTTTACTAAATTACTTAAAAAAAAAAAAAATACACAATAAGACACATTGGGAAGAGTATAAAATCCACTCACACAGATAGAAGGGCACTAAAAGGTATATGAGACACAGCATATACACAAATCCTGGACATGTACTGTACTTTATCAACTAATACTTAGTCAACACAACAAAACCGCTGATAATAAACTGATAAAGACGTATAATGAGATCTGAGTTTTTATAGTAATGTTAGTATATATGCAAATAAATACGAATATCACACAAATAATCCCCTTCACCAATCTAGTAAGAATTTAGTAGGACTCAAAAACAAATTTGATTTTTTTTTTTTTTCTGTTCTAACAAATAAAGTGACAGCTAAAAAAATATTCCATCTAATATAGCTTTTCTGCTACAGTAGTAACTAAGCTGTAACAAGCTTAAATAAGGCAAATATTAAATTCATATATAATAAAACTTTGTAAAAGTAACAATTTTGCATGTACACTATGGGCACTGATATGAAAGTGTATACAATATACTGATATCAAAGAGCTGTAAATATTACAGACAGTGCTTCTCAAATATATGAAAAGTTAAACTGTTTGGAACAGTGTTATTCTCTTGCATGTAACTTCAAAAAAGCACAACTAGTTCCATTAGTTCAGTGCAACCTCTAACTAAAGTGAGAAATAGACAAACAAGAAGACACCCACACAACAAACGCACACCAGGACCATGTTGAGAAGAAGTTTAACTTGAGGGGGTTCGTACAATAATTGTTGGACAATTCTTGTTTCATCCTGCACTACTTTTTGCTGAATACTCTGTTTTCCATCTGTTTCATCTTTACATCCACAAATCCAACCCAGAATTCTAACACATTTGCTACACTTCCTGTCCTTGTGCCAGCCCTCCTCTGATCCTCTTAGAGTTCTACTGCCAAAGTGATCTGTAGGGGAGGTGATAGGGGACCCTTCTGTACTGGGAGTGGCTGGATCATGATCATTGGAGCGAACCAAGAGTTTAACATCCGCCCCATCCAGACACATTTGTTTTGTAACATCTAGGGGCACTTCTTTACAAGGACCACCACTGCTGTCATTGTTTGTAAGCCTGTAAATCTCTTCTCTGTCCTTTACTGGATGTTTTTCAAGGTTACGCAGGCCCCAGATTGTGGTAGTTCTAACCTGCTCCTCATCTGGTGGAGAAGTGCAAAGGCTGATTACTACAGCCACAAAACCTGAAATCCAGAAGAGTGCCCCTGCCACATACATGTAGTGTACCTGACTAATGAAGAGTGGCCTAGTGTCAGGCTGGTCACAGCGACCTGTGCGGTAGATAAAAGCTAGGATTAGTCTAAGAGTCCCCAGGACAAATCCTGTCATGCCACCCCAAAACGCTCCCTTTTCATTGCACTGTTTCCAGAAGACACCTAACAGGAACAGGGCTGCAATTGGTGGTGTAAGGTAACCTGCTACCTCCTGAATATAGAGATATGTCTGCCCTCCTTGCATATCAATAATCACAGGTACCCATGCGATACTAATTCCCACCATGAATACAACAAACAGGCGCCCCACAACCAAAAGTTCACGCTGAGATGCCTTTCGCCGGACAGTTTGATAGATGTCCAAGGTGAAAATAGTGCTTGCACTGTTGAATATTGAATCAAGGTCGCTCATCAAGGCCGCAATCATGACTGCCATCATTAGTCCACGGAGTCCCACAGGCATGACAGCCATGACCAAACGTGGATAGGCAATGTTGGAACAGCCAGCTTGGGAGCCACATACAGCCATACAGTGCTCTGGTCCAATGCAGGCAATCTCGTCAGCAAACATTATGCGCGAGATCATACCTGGAATGACTATAAGAAACATAGGAAGGATCTTGAGAAAACCAGCCATGAGTGTGGCTCCCTTGGCATGTACAATGTTTTTGGCAGCTAGTACTCTCTGAACAATAACCTGGTCCGCACACCAGTACCAAATAGAAGCAGGTGTTTGCCCAAGTATAAAACCGGGCCACGGGATGTCTTCATCAAGCGGGCCACGAAGGATACGCAAAGAGTCAGGTTTTGGATGAATACGGCAAGAAGGGGAGTAGGTGAAGTTTCCAGCAGCCGTAATAGCAGCAACATTAGGTACAGCTTGCATGTACTTGGTTCGGACACCCTCTAGCCCACCAACTTTTATTAAACCGATGATAGTTAATGTGAGTGCCCCACCAATCATTAGCACTGCTTGCAGAGCATCTGTGTACAGTACGGCCACCAATCCACCAGTAACAGTGAGGAGTGCAGTCATACTAATAAGTAAAACTATGGACAAATACAAATTCCATCCCAGTGACTCCTGAATGAAAAGGGCTCCAGCATACAAGTCCACCGACAGCTTGGTGAAAATGTAGAGCAAAATGGACAAAAAAGCAAAGTACAGTTTGAGCCTGTTGCCTCCGTAGCGTTTGGAAAGGTATTCTGGCATAGTATAAACTCCTGAGTGAATATACACAGGGATGAACACCCAGCCGAGAAGCTGCAGAAGTAAAAGTGCATTAAACTCCCATGCTCCCACAGCGAAGCCGCTGGCAGCTCCTGATCCAGCCAGGCCTATGAAGTGCTCGCTGCCAATGTTACTGACAAACAGTGATGCCCCTATCACAATCCATGTCATTGACCGTCCAGCCAGGAAATAGCCACTAACAGTACTCCGGTTGGCTTTCCACATTGCAAAGAATCCAATAAGTAGCACCAGTACAAAGTACAGTGCCACCACTGCTATGTCTGCAGCCTCCATTCCTGGAGCCATTGTTCTATGGTCAAATAAATACAATTCAAAATTTGAAGCAAAAGCAGTCAGTGCTTTGGTTTACTGTGCAGACGGAAGCAGTAGTGTTCTCCGTCACTGCATGCTTCAGAAGAGACTATCCACTGGGACAGAGGTCGATCTAAATATAGAGGATGCTGCAGGTTTCTGGTTTAGAAAAACCTAGAGTTTATATTCCTGCAAGACAGCAAAACATAGAAAAGACACTATTAGCTAGGCCAAACAGAGTCAAATATCCTTAGCACACAGACAAAAAGCAACAACAAGCGACAACTATAACATTAATACAGGGGTCAGCCATACACAGCCAAAGCAAGTGAACAGTGCAAGTGAAAAATTAGGCATACTTCAACACTTACTGACTCTTTCAGACACACAAACATTTTTTTTCTAACTGAACAAAAATGTTACTCATTTGGCTGGTTCAATACTATAATGTCTCATAAAAAAATCTAATATATAATAGAACTTGAAATAGGAGCTGGGATTACAGCACTGCTGTGAGTAATGCTCTTTTTTATTATTTACATTTGACTATTTTTTTGTTAATTCCCATTCATCCTAACTGAAGTTGTATTTAGCGGTTTATTAGCTTGCTATGACAGCTTGCCATGATACAAAATTGCAAAAAGACATGTGTTTTGTATTTTCTCACATATTTGGTTTGCTTCTTCTGTGGCTCCATTCTGCCATGCATGACATGAAGTAAGACCCAGCTTTCTCTGCAAACTAGTATGCAGAACTTTTGTTTAAATAAAGAAGTCTTTGTTTTCTTTCTGCCATCTTTCTAACATACTGCTTAGGCTGCATGTTGTTTTTAAGCACTCCAATATTTATCATGGCTAAAACACATGACATCCCATTGATTTAGTAAGCATTAAACAAGGGGCCGTGCGTAATGCAGTTTTAACGCACAACGCAGTCATTGAGCACCACGACTGACTGTAAATGTCTCCAATATGTGTTGTTTCTGTGTTTTAAATTAAGTTAGTACCTGCACTCTACTCAAAGCAGTTGTGCATTTGTTAACTCTTTGTTATGGTCATGTTACTTGTGCGTAATGTCGTTATTACGCTCGGTAGGTCGCCACTGGACTCTCACTGACCGCGTTTTAATAACATTTAATTGTGAACTAAACCAAATCCCTCACATCTTTAGCAAGCTATACCATCACATTTTAGAGTCACTCCATTCGCCTGAGGTTTTTTTCCTTCACTTTATCATTACAAAATCATCACATTTACTGGATGTATCTCTTAAGGACACAGGCTGATGCGCGTGTCGCACCTTGTTGAAGGAAATTTCTAGAAGTCATCCATTCATTCATTCCTCCCTGAGACGACTCAAACCAGGCTGATGTGCAGGAAGTTAGCCCGTATGCCTTCTGTTTAATAGCAGCCAGAAGAGTAATAGCCTATTTTTGGCGTATGTTAAACACAAAAGCAAACCAAATCGGAAAAGCGCTCATATGGCTTAGTTTTAATGACACTGTGCAATAAATGAGCGCTCCTCCCAGTCCCCCGCGTCACAAGTCACAATGGAGCTTTCATACTCACACCTTTAACTCTCTGCTCCGAGACAAAGCGCGTTAGTTAATAGTACATAGAGTAAGACATATACCATGTTAGCTTGGGCTAGCACGCACGATAAAGATGCTACAAACACATCCACGCCCCAAAGAGAAGATGCAGGAAACGGCGTCCTCCTCAGAAATCTCTCCGGAATGGCCACGACCTGGTTGTTGGTTTTCACTTTTCAGGGGTAGCTTCAGGATACTAGATTGTAGGTAATACCAGCTAATTTGAATATCATCTGTGTCCGGATGTAGAGAGGTGTGAGTGGTGACAGACAGCGCTGCCTCCTCCTTATAGACAGCCCCGTCACGCCCCGAGCACGTGTGTCTCTCCCGTGACGTTTCACTGTAAAATACCTGTTGGAATCTGCTCCG
This sequence comes from Periophthalmus modestus, assembly GCA_019594935.1. Lineage (NCBI taxonomy): Eukaryota > Metazoa > Chordata > Actinopteri > Gobiiformes > Gobiidae > Periophthalmus > Periophthalmus modestus. Next base: position 23,186,833 of record JAIEZT010000009.1, on the reverse strand, counting down.
ATAAGTCCCTGCGTTTACCTTTCACATAAACTGCACATGATCATGGTATGTGAGGTGATTATTGATTATATAAAACCACGAACTTTATTATAGTTGATCCTGCAGTAGGCCTCGTTAAAGGGGTTAATGACGGTGGTTAAGCTGCCCCGTGTTTCATTAAAGAAACTTAACATTAAAGACACCTTAGTGTGTGCAGGAACAACCGAACAATCATTTAAAAAAAAAAAAAAAAAAAATCTATTAAACCATTCTTTTCATTTGTCAGATCGTGCTAAACTCTGGCCATACAGCCCACAGGAGATGTTCTAAAAAGTTATATAGCAGAAGAAATAGATCTCCGATGGTTTTGTATAATTCCCCTTTCTTTTCGTATGCTGTAAAGATTGTGGCATTTGTGACATTTCAATGACTTTATTTTCAAAAGTGGTAGAATTAGGTAAATTAGGCACATCCCACCGGGGTCATCTTGTCCGGTTGTACCTTTATTATACGCCTAAGGCGCACATTATTGGCTTATTCACTTACTTAGTTAGCAACAAAACACTGGCGTGAACAACAGAAACCCCGCAAGACACATGGCTCGCGTTATCGGGGGAGGGAAACAGTAAATTTCCATTCACTGCTCTAGAATTAAATGTTGGAAATTTCCATTCATGAGAAACTGCGTTTCCCACAAATCCTTGCGCGGAGATCGCTTGTGTTTCGCGACCTCCACCTGGTGGTCGTGACTGAAGATGTCACTGTCAATAGGCTTCATTTCTCATCTCTCTCTCTCTTTTTATCATGCCATCTCTCTTTTTTTCCGGTTTTTGATGGGCTATTAATATACTTGCTAACATATGTCGTCAGTTCATGAACTTTAAAGAATTTCCCTGGTGTATGAATATAACTAGGCTGTGATGATCAGAATCTGAATTTTATGGCCATTGTCAGTGAACAAATTCACAAAAACTTCAGCATGATGGTGCAACATTAACCACAGAATAAAATAAAAAAAACTATGATCAAATAAAAAGGGCATGCAGATGTAGATAAGGTTAAAAGGATAAAAATGATTATTATTGTTGTAAATTTATACATTACTTAGTTTAATGGAATAGTTAATCCAGTATATATGTGTATATATATGTGTATATATATATGTGTGTGTGTGTGTGTATATATATATATATATATATATATGTATATATATATACACACACATATATATATATATACCATATATATGTATATATATATATATACATATATATGTATATATATATATATATATATATATATATATATATATATATGTATATATATATATATATATATATATATATATATATATATATATATATATATATATATATATATATATATATATATATATATATATATATATACTAGAGAAATACCAGGGGCTCAAAGAAGAGCTGGAGATTCTAGGACTGAGACATCTCAGTCCACAAAAGTGCAGTACTAGGAACAGCAAAGATACTGCACAGAACCCTCAAGCTCCCAGGCCTCTGTAGAGGTCCTGAGCGTGGAAAAAAGAGGGGAAAAAGACCACCCGCGGAGGGTGAGGAGGAGATTTTTTATTTATTTTTTTTAAATATATATGTACATATATACATATTCATTTTAGTAGGTTATTTTATTATTTTACCAATAATAATAATAATCATTATCTTACAATCCCTCACTCCTCAATGTCTTGCCAAAATGGACAAACCTGTAAATTAATTAAATAAATTCTTGTAAATGTTGAAATTAAATTTACCTAGGCTTATCAGGTAAAATGTCTAGACCAGCCTTCTAACATGACACAACTGAAAATATTTTAGTGAAGTAGCGCCATCTACAGACAGACAGGTTCAACAACAAAAACAGGTGCGCATTATCATTTTATAGAGCTATTGGATTCCCTGATAATATGGTGTTGTCCCTCATGAGTATGCTCTGTGTGGTGCTGTCTCAACCCTTGCCTCTCAGTGACAGGGCCCAAATATCTGACAGAGGAGTGAGACCTTTGTAAAGGCGGCACATCCTGGACTGTACCACTATTGAAGGGGGGGTATCTCTACTGCATCCTTAATGTTATACTTCAACACTAGTTTCACAAAGACTGACTGCTCTTGGCTTGGCTGTATAGAGATGTTTTAAGTGTGTTGAGTTTTTGGCGAACGTTTGGAGGCAAATAAGCCAGTCGCCAGTTTGCTCAGAAACGCCCACCCCTCGAAATCAAGAAGTGGTCTGTTCTGTTCTTCCCATGGTTTTTCCGTGGTTCTTCCTCTCAGCACGAAATCAGCTGAGCCTCCCGCCCCGACATGAACCTGTGCACACTGTTGTTGTGACGATTACGCGTATTTTTAAAGAACATTGGTCTGGACTTTTGGATTAAATCCTATAAAATGTAATCAAAACATTTTCGCTGGCTTCATGTTTCCTCTTGCACCCATTTGACGAGATAAATGCGCCTCCTGAGCTGGTGAGTCACTGATGCACCTGATCGCTAGCAATACTGTCTCTTGTCATTTCACAGTTATAATGATAATAAATATCTGGGTTTTTTGCCTAATACCTGCCTAATATTTTGGATCATTTCTATTCTAAAAACTGTACATACGATTACGACATTTTGTAGTATCGATTCAATCAGTTTATGCATAAGCTATTGTTTATTTCTTAGTAGAACTTCATGTATTTCTGCAGGATAGCTTACACATAAATACCACTTTGCTTAAAAACATGATGCCAGCTTATCTTTTTGGTATTGATGTGTATGGTGTCTGTGTGTGTGGTCCAGTTACATAACACCAGTGTGCTATTGATGCTGTATTCACGGTCAGTGCTGCAGCCACAGCCTTGTGTTATCTCTCAGTTTTGTCGAGGGCGCAGCGGAAGTTTGTGGACACTGTTCGCAGTTTAACGGCTGTTGTGCTGGTGTCAGTCAAGTGACAGTCTCTCTCTCTTCTGCAGAGCTTGTTGTTTTCCCTGCAGAAGTCCACGAAGCTCATTTATCTTTTTTTTTTCAAGTTCAATCAAGTTGTTCTGGTTAATAAGTCACCACATTTTATCATCTGCAGCTGATCCCAGCTCCCGTCTCAAGTCAATACTGTTGTCGTGTCCTTGGGCAAGACACTGAATCTACCTCGTGTTTAAATATTTGTATAAATGTGTTGGGTGAGTTGTTTTCTGTTAATCCGCTTTGAGTGCCTTGCAGGTGTCAAAAAGGTGAGAATTTACCATATACCTGATCACGTTGGCGTTGGTAACTTTTTAGGGAAAACTTTTTTTTTTACTCTTTGTATTTGGTTATTTGCGTTTATGATCTTAAGTGCTTGTATGTCAAGCAAAGTGTTCTGGGTGACGTGAATTGTTTTGGGTTTTTTTTAAATACTAAACTGTGTCAAATCAAAATGGCATGCCTGTTCTGTTTTTAGGAGTCAGTGTTTTTGATCATAGGTTTGTTATGGCCTCAGTACAATGACCAAGTCAATCAGACAAACACTGACCTCTTATGAATGAGATCATTTGTGTGTCAGCCAGCTTGTGCTTCTCCTACGACACAGCTAATTGGCTAATGTTATTTACTATTAAACCTCATAACATGGCTCAGACGAATACCAAGCTGTTTGCACACAACAAAAACAGATGCATAATTATCAGACTATTTACTTTCTTAAGACCTGTCACTTTTTGTGGATGTTTTTCAGTTGGATATGGTGATATCATACTAGATCATTATGGATCCTGAGGAAGTAGAGTTGATGAATGACTACCGCTACAGGAATTATGCTTCAGTCATTGAAAAGGCACTACGAAACTTTGAATCGTCCACAGAATGGGCAGATCTCATCTCCTCCTTGGGCAAACTTAACAAGGTATGATTTACAGAGAAAAGAAAACAATCCCACATCTGCTCTGTGTAATAGTTGTAGTCATAACCTTTGAGAATTAGGGTTATTTTTCAGATCACATTCTCACAGCTGCATTCATGTTTCACTTCTCTGTAGAGAAATCCCTGGTTTCATAATCTTGTTAGAGCTTGTGGCCAAAATACTGTAGCATAAGGATATTTGTTTTGGTGTGTCAGCTCAGTAGTGACAGGTGACAGGGTCATAAGACAAACTCAAGATAATATACAATTATAATGTTTTTTTGTGTATAACTGTTCTTTTTGTTTCTACTTTCACAGGCCTTGCAAAGTAATCTACGTTACTCCCTCCTACCAAGGAGGCTAATCATAGGTAAGCGTTTAGCACAGTGTCTGCACCCAGCTCTCCCCAGTGGGGTCCATCTAAAGGCCCTAGAAACATATGAGGTCATTTTTAAAATTATTGGAACCAAATGGCTTGCAAAAGATTTGTTCATTTACAGGTAGGTTTATCACTCCATTTGTTCCATATTTCTGAGCGCACCATTAGTAATCTCTTGTCTTTGGGATTTCAGCTCAGGCTTGTTTCCTTTGCTGAGCCATGCAGCCATGGCGGTGAAACCTGTCCTCCTGGCTCTGTATGAGCGATACTACTTACCACTACAAAGGGCTTTGCTTCCCAGCCTTCAGGCATTCATAACTGGGCTATTGCCTGGTCTTGAAGAGGGTCTGGAGGTGTATGACAGGTGCAAAGATGTTCCTCTTCCTTATTGGAATGACGTTTTCATCTCAATGTAATCATATTATTCATCCATTTAGAACCGATGCATTGCTATTGAAGTTGTCACTGCTGGTGGGACAACAGGTTTTCTATGGTGCACTTTGGGGCTGTGTTATGGTTAGTCCAATGGTTAGACTTCCAGCGTCAGTGTTCATCGTTACCCACTTCGACCGCATGGTTTGCCTGAGTCAGCAAACGTATATGCTGGGTTATGATCACCATCTTGTGGTAGGTAAACATTAATTATACAAAAGCAATGTATCGGTGTACTTTAACTGTCCAGTCTGTATAATTAGCTGTCTGAACTTTTTAATCTGTATTTCAGGTAAAGTCATTGGCTCTTTCTTTACAAGATTCAAATGTCCTTGTTCAGAGAAACATGCTAGAGGTTCTGCTCCACTTTTTCCCCTTTGCTACATGTTTGGTGTGTATACTGACTTATATAAATGTTACATTTGTAGTACACAACAACATAGTACTTTGCAGTATGTTATCAAAGCTATAAAACACCTCTGTCATGTGTTGCCCAGAGCCCAGCAGAGGCTAGTATTGCCATGAGTGTGGAAGACTTGATATCACTGGTCTCTGCTGCACTGCTCACACTTCTCCGCAGAGACATGTCCCTCAACAGACGTCTTTATGCATGGCTTTTAGGTATTCATCGCCACAGTTGGAATAATATATAATACAGTGAGCACTATGTAATGCAGAGTTTATTTATTTCAGGCACAGACATTAAAGGTGGCATGGTTGCCCCTCACCCTGTCCTCTCTACAACAATTGAGGAGCATACAACTTTTTACTTCAATACTTACTCTAAAACTTACCTCGTGAAGGTAGGATTAAAATATGACAAAAACATTATTTGAATGTATGATAGTAAAAATGTTCTGATCATCCCAGGCTTTGATTAATATAATCAAGCAAAAGGACATGGAGTCTGACCCAGAGAAGGTTGTTGGCTATCTGAGGCCATTTCGCATTCTCATGAGCCTGCTGGATAAATCAGAAATGGGTGTGTGCTTCATAAATAAATTGTTTGACATATTGTACTTTTCTCTTTGGTAATTTGTAATCAAGTACACTTAATTCTATATTTATAATGAAATGTATAATTTTTTCCATAGGTCCCATCATTTTGAGTAATGTTTTGCTTGAGTTGGTTCGAGCCTTCTACAGCTACTGTCGAGAAATGCTTGGTGAGGAAGCCACTAACAGCTCAGGACTTTCAGGCAACCAATTAGCTAGGTAATATATTTAGTAAAGTATTGTTTTAATTAAATATACAGGTAATGTGACATTAAAAGCCCCTTTAATGAACATTTTTCCTTTTTCATATTTTATACAGCAAAATAAAAGAAAACAAGAATGCTTCTGAGATTATTAAGACAATGAATATGCTCATGAGTACTATGAACTCTGAGTACTTGTGGGAATACATGACACAACGCTTCTGTACTGCTCTGAGGTATGACATGTGGCAAACCCAGAAATACTTACATTTTTATGTTTCATGCCTAAACAAAAGTTGGTTACTTACTGGTTACACTGCATGTTTAACACCCTTTGAAACATACTTTCAGTAATTACTTCTCCAATGGAACACATCTTAGTGCACTTCTGCCTTTATATTTACAGTATAACCACAGGAAGCCTGCTTTCTCTTCCGTAAACTGTCAAGTGTTATATATTTTTTTCCTCTAATAACTGAGAGATGCTTCCTGATTGGAAGACTTTCTGGAAAGGAAGCGGGCTCACTGTAAGGAAGTGTTTTCAGCTCATAGAGAGGCAGCTGAAGAGATGTCAAAAATAATATATATACTATTATTAATATTTAATACATGCTATAATTTGAATGGCAAGTAATCTTCTCTTGTTTAGGACTGGTCCATAATAATTTGGAGTTAAAAGAGCATTTATGGATGTGTTTTATTTCCACAGTTCCAAACATGACCCTCAAAAAAACCCTCAACCAGACTCCAGTCACCCAGCTGCTTCTGTCACAGAGATGTGCCAACTCATAATTTTTCTACTTGATATTATACCTTTGGTAAATAATTAAAGCCCTTGTTTGACCACCAACATATCCAACAAATGTTGTAGTGTATATGCATTTATTTGTATTAAGATTGTATAATAACAGGGCATATACCTTTTTATATTCATGATTATTGAACTAATATAAAGGATGAATTAACAATTAATGAAATAACCCTCATGATATGTGTAAATTAATTGTTGTAGTTGAATTATATATTTTTTTTCTCACACAGGAGCTGCATGCAGACATCCAGTCTCAGTTCCTGCCTGAAATGTTGGGCACAATGTTGAGAGCCTTGCAGAGCAATATCAGCTCTGTGAGTCTGCAGGACATCACCCAGAGTCTGAGGGCCTGCTTCAAGGTTCTCAGTAAGATCCAAATGCCGGTGTCTTACATGGACATGGAGGCAGGAACCAGCACACAAGAGATGTTCTCACAAATGCAAGAGAAGAGAGACAAAAATAGCAAGGTTTATCATTTTATTTGGTTGCACCTCAGTGTTTACACAACATACATTACATGTTAATCCCTACATTAATTATTTTGTGGACAGGGCATTGATGAAAAAACTGCCAATGGTCATGTTAATGGCTCCTGTGGAAATGCAGAGTCCATCAGGAATAGCGCAGATGAGGCAAAGTCTGCCGTCTTTGCACCACTCCAGTCTGAAGACAGTGGGCTGGGCATCAGTGCATCTCCTTCAGAGCAACAGCTGCCTCCTATGATGGGAGGAGAGATTGTGGAAACTAAAAGTGCCAAAGACAACGAAAGAGTGTGGCGTAAAGGGGGCAGTATTCACAGTTTGGTCCATTGCCTTCAGGACATTCTTGCTTTCTTAAACACCAGGTAAACAGCTGGATTTTAAATTGTGCATTCAGCAAAATAATAGAGAAATGCAACAATTCAAGTAAACTATAATAATTATTACAACCTTTCAGATACCTGCTTGTGCAGGTGGAAGAAGTCCATGTTCAAGAGGAAGAGCCACAGTCTCCCTTGTCCTCTACATCTGTGGAACAGAAGAACCATCTTGCTGGAAGGGAACTTAAACACAAGCTCTCGGAGCTCTTTACTCCTAACATTCTGAAACCTCGGTACCCACCAGATGGTGCAGTCTCAGCAGAGCTGCAGACAGCAGCCTGTGATGAGCATTTGAAAAAGAAGAAAAAGCATTTTGGGACTCCTGGATGTCTGCACTGGGGAGAGGGGTATATGCCCAGAGGAAAGGGAGATATTTCTGAAGACTGTCGACAGGCGTTTACGGCTTCTTGTCATCTTTTACTGGAATGCATTACCTTCCCAATCTACCTAAGTGAGGAGGAAACACTTTCTCTCTACACAGAAATGTTTGGTCACTCAGGTAGACAAACACATCACTGATCGAGCTTTGGCACAAACATTTGACATCAGTAAATTAAACCTATACACTTTTCTTTTGTAGGTTGTAACATAGAGGATTTGCCAGTGTGGCTGCGATCCTTAATGATACTCTGCTGTCTGTCAAGGGACTACTACATCCAGCACACTGCTGTGGCTACACTGTTGGAACTCATTAATCACTCTCAGTCTTTAGCACTAGTTATCCAAGACAAACATCGGCGATACCAAACCTCTGACTCCAATCCACTGAGTGGGAGGCTACAGATGGTCACAGAGCCACCCATTTTCCCTGCTGTACTTAGAGCCATAGAGATAGAAACCGATTTCTATCAGGTCAGAAAATCATGTCTCAGTATGCATCCACAATTTCTCCATCCATCTAATCAATATTTGTAGAAACAAAATGTTCTCTATTTTAGAGGATGTCTCAAGTGCTATGGTCACAGCTTGACACCGAACGCAAAGACCAGCACATTTCTTGTGTGGAGCTGTTCTTCAGGTTTCACTGTTTGGCTCCATCTTCAACAATATGTGAGGACATCATCTGCGAGGCTCTAACAAACCAAGACAAGGTATACTACGTACACACACACATTTAGAATGTGTTCCTTGTTCCTTGTTGAAATCTAATGTAAACAAAGGCTGACAAACGGGTCAAAGAAAATCTTGTCATGTCAAGAATGAGGTATAGTGTGGTCTGTGTGTTTTCCTCAGACTGTCAGACTAGAGGCATTACATCGCTTCACAGTCCTATGGCATCTCACCAGAGAGATCCAGAACAACAGATCTATGTCCCTCCATCGTTCGTTTGATAGGTTTGTAATACATTCAGTATATAATAGAAGTAAAAATCCATAATGTTGGCTGTTGGAGGGTTTAATATATTTCCCTTTTTAGATCGCTCTGTGTTGTTGTGGACAGTCTAAACTGCACAGATGGCTCAATAGCTGCTGCAGCTCACTGTTGGCTGGTCAGAGCTCTGTCCTTGGGTGATGTGATCAGAATCTTAGAACCAATTCTGTTGTTGCTCCTTCACCCATCCACTCAGCGATGCTGCATTCACAATGTCAAACAAAATCTTACTGCTGGTAAGAGAAAAAGTTCCAAACAAATATAAAATGTGCACATGTAAATCATTATTGTCTTTTTTAAAGGGTACATAAAGATACTAAACAGCAGAAGCCGAAGCTCAACTAAATCATCAACAGATACAGTGGCAACTGAAGTCACAATTTTTAACATAAATAGTATCCTTGATCGAGAATCCCTGTGGATTGAATTGGACACTGGTCCTGACTTGGCCAAAGAATCAGAACTCTCACTATTGTCTCGAAGTGAGAGTGAAGAAACTGAAGAGGATGAGGAGGGGCATGAAGAGGAAGATGTGAGTGAACACACTGAGTCCGCAGATACCAGTGGGGCACAAGTTTCTACAGAAAACTCCAGCTCTGGGTCAGCAGCCTATCGCAGTAGTGAGGAAGGAGCCTTGGCCAATGGGCTGCACAGGGTGGAATCTGAGCGAACACAAGCCTCTGACTCTTTGTCAAGTGAAGATGAAGACCAGGAACTGGAAGCTATGGCCAGGTCTCGTCTAATAAAGCAGGAGCGTGACAAGAGGGAGGCCATCGATTCGCTTTTCCGCCATGTGCTGCTATATCCTGTGACAGGGGGCTGGGCCTACCTGCTCCAGGGCCTGACTTTGTTGCACAGTTTGCTCAAAAGCAATGCCCACTCTGCCCTTGTGATGCCCTCTCTGCCTCCTCTCTGGACACAAGCTCAGCAGCACATTTAAACCTGATTTCTAACCTTTTACAACGTCACCAGCTGTCTCAGGATGGCAAATCTTTCTATGGCTCTCTCCTGTCTTCCTGCTCCTCTCCTTCTACCCCTCCTGCCCTCCTCATTGAACTTTTGATCTCATTGTGCTTGAGTTTCATGCGCTCCCATTACCCGTCCTACCTCAGCCTGGGACCACAGGATCTGCAGGGGAACAGGGAGGTGCAGGTGAGGAGCGTGGAGGTCCTGACACAGATCATGAACCAGCTCCATCAGGTGGTTTGTGCAAACAACAGCCCCACCCTGGAGCTAATCCGGAAAGTACTTTTCGATTGTAAAGTGCAGCAATATGCCCTACTTACTCTGTCTGCATCTATGTATGTCAGCCAGAGAGGGACTGAAAAGGGAGTGAACAAGACTGTAGAGTTGCTGGGAGAGGAAGGGGAGCTGACTGAAGAAAGTTTAGTTCACCTTGGTTCAGGGGGAACGCAGGAGCAGTACCCTTTACAAATGACATTACTAAAACTGCTCCAGTCACTTATTGTACTTGAATATCACATATGTCCAAGTGGCGGAGTAGTTAGCCAGCCTGGGGACCCTCGGGAGACGCCAACTGCTAGCACACCTCTAACACGGGAGTGGCAAACTGCTGTCAACTTCCAGCAGTCCATTAAAGCAGCTCAGTATGTACAGAATCAGCCAATCACAGCCCAGGGAATGTTTGTTTCTGCTGCGGCCCGAGCTTTACAGCCACAGTACGGTTATCCCATGCATCCTCACTGGGTGGCACTGCTGTGCTCCTCTTTGCCCTATTTGGGACGTTCGCTTGGCATCATCGTGACCCCCTTTGTCAACCAGATCTGTAGGAATTTGGATGAGCTTGTCAAGATTTATGAACACGATGGAGCAAAGACCAGCCAAAGGTGGGTTGTAGAAAAAGTGGAAAAGCATGCATGATTTTGCAGTTGTTTTCAGGATCTGGCTACTAAGGTACTTTTTTTTTACTTTTCTGAAGTTTTGTCCATGTGTGTTTATTACAAACAAAATAATTATCAAATATTATTATATTTGCACTCTCTGTATATTTCATATCTCAGTGCAGTGCAAAAACATGTTATTTTGTGTCTGTGTAATCCCTCAGTCTGATCCATAGTAAAACATTAAAATTTTTTACTGAAATGTTTTTCTCGCCTTTAGTTTGGGTTATAAAAAAGAAAACATTGCTCCTGATTATGCATTGACACTTCTCGAGGGCCTGACCACCATCACACACTTCTGTCTTCTCGACACGAAAAAAGAGTGAGTAACATAAAGTAAAAACATGCAGCAATGTATTTAAAATCTGAACTCAACACCACATATTGAACATTTAAATTGTCTTTTCTTGTAGTCTCAAGTAACCTATGATGCTATGGATATTCGAAATGCTCGTAATGCTGTGATCGAGGCACTGCCGCACCTGCTGAGCAGTGCAGCTCTGTTGTGGGGTGTAGTCATGAAGGAGGAGAATCAGAAGCGCTTATTGGATTCAACTCCAAGCAGGCACAGTTCAGCCTCTGTGTACTTCAAAACCTCCAAGGTGCTCTTATGCCTCAGCTGGTTCAGTTTAGCTTAGACAGGCTTAGATAGGTGTAATTATTACCATGCTAATAACATTTACTCCATCTGGACAGATTCTACGGCAGCGGATACTGGAGTTCCTGCTTCCGTTAACAGCACAATATGGCACTCAGCTCATGGCTTCTGTGGCAGCAGTGTGGAGCAATAGAAAGAGCAAAAGGAGACCCAAAAACAAAGTAAATACATGAAATCTAGACACCTCAATATTTGTATCATTTTCTTACGTTTTGTCTCTCAGGTGTTACCTGTGGCTAGTGAACCCCGTCTAACTATTGTGGATCTGGTGAAATCCCTGAATACACTGAACACAGACACCATCTTACATCTGGCTAAAGAGGTGGTCAAAAAACCCCATCAGATCAAAGGAGACCAAGTGTGTTATTACTTTTTTTCAGTGTTTTAATAAGTTAAATGTTCACTTTAACACTTGTTCACTTTTTGTATTTTTTTTTCAGAAGTCAGCCTTAGTTGACATTCCAATGTTACAGTTCAGCTTTGCTTTTATTCAGAGGTATTAAGCCCTTAAACTCTTAATATCTGTTTGTACATATATGTTTTAAATGAACTAATTATTAACTGCTAGTATTTTTGTAGCATTTCATCTCAGGCCCTGCAGGACAATGTTGTCCCTATTCTGACTCTGTTGAGGGAGTCTGTACAGTTGAATCTGACTCCACCAGGACATTTCTTACTGCTTGGGTTTGTATTCACATATAAACAGAATTTACTTGTTCATTGCACATGATGAATAATCATCATTCCATTGGCCTTTGCAGAATCGTTAATGAAATTGTTAACAGACACAACCTGGACAACAAGAGGGATGCTAGAGATCTACAAGTATGATATCATTACTTAGTTTTAACTGTTGGCATGCCTATGGTGGAGGAGGACATCTCTACATTGTCTTGTATTTTGGTTATTCAGTATGTAATTCATCTGCAGGAAGTGACCCAGAGGATCCTTGAAGCAGTAGGAGCGATAGCAGGCTCTTCTTTAGAGCAAACTAGTTGGCTTAGTCGAAGCCTTGGGGTCAAAGTTCAACCACAAGTGTACCAAGAAGCAGATGAACACGATTACACAGACATGGATGGGGAACTTCATGGTATTCATTTTCTATGTTTTTCATAAATGTTACATTGAATGAATACAATTTCTCTTTCCATCTTCATCAGAGTCAGTGGCCCAAGCTAGCACAATGGTTTCCTCATCAGCTCCCTCTGTCTACAGTGTTCAAGCTCTTGTACTGCTGGCAGAGGTAGACTGTTATTCAGCTTAATATTAATACATTATAATACATTATTTACTTTAAGCTGGCTTTAATAACTATTGAATTTTTGTCATTTTAGATTTTAGCCCCACTTCTTGATATGGTGTATCGCAGCGATGAGAAGGAAAAGGCTGTTCCTCTCATCTCCCGCCTCCTTTATTATGTTTTTCCTTACCTAAAAAACCACAGGTAAGTGCAGATATACCATAAATTAAAAGTTATTAATGTAATTATGGTTGTATGAATCTTGGATGACCCCTAGGGGATAGTGCTTAAAGTGTTAAATACTTAGGACTGCCAGTGGTCAGTAGGGATGAAATAGAATCCAACATTTTCCACATCCTAACTGTTCTTCCAACTATATTTTTTTCTGTTTTGACAGTGCCTACAATATTCCTAGTTTTGAAGCCGGTGCTCAGCTCCTGAGCAGTCTGAGTGGTTATGCCTACACCAAAAGGGCCTGGAAGAAAGAAGTCTTTGAACTCTTCATGGATCCTCTCTTTTTCACAATGGAGGCTTCTTGTGCACCCAGGTGAGCATAGACATTTAATCAGGGCTAATCTCACAGTGTTATTAGAGTTCCGGCAACTTTTTTAGCCTATTTCCCAATATATGGCACCAGTTCAAAAGATGCTTCCTTAAATAATAAAACTTCTTCCAAGTGATGTTGAGTTTTAAGTAATTTGGTTTCAGTTGGAAATCCATTATTGACCACCTGCTGACTCACGAGAAGACAATGTTCAAAGACCTTATGAGTACGTATGACTTTACATGCTATATCTCTTCATTTGGAACTAAGAAAAACTAACCATGATTCTTCTATATCTTGATACAGGTATGCAAAGCAGCTCTATGAAACTATTTTCCAGTGCAGACCAAAAACCTATGCTTTTAAAGCGTCAGGCGTTTGCTATGTTCAGTGGGGAAATTGATCAATATCATCTCTATCTGCCTCTGATACAAGGTAGTATTACAGCTTGTTATTCATGACTGTGTTAACTAAAATGTAGACATCTTTTTTTACCATAATTTACTTTACAGAGCGTCTCACTGAAGCTTTGCGCATGAGCCCAAGCCCGGCTGTCTCAGCTCAAATGTTTCTGATGTTTCGAGTCCTGCTTCTGCGCATCTCATCACAACACCTTACATCACTTTGGCCAATAATGGTCACAGAGCTGGTAAGATGACATAAAATAAAGCAGTTTTGTTTAGGAAAAAATATACATATTTCAACTTAAACATTGTGAATGTTTTAGATCCGTATATTTGTGCGGTTGGAGAAAACTCTGCATATAGAGAAAGAGAACTCCAAGTAAGTCCATGAATTCATATATCCACCTCAAGGCATGGATTGTATTTACTATAGTACTGTTTTTTTTCTTTATCATAGACAGCCAAAAACTGGACGTGGAGACAAAAATGGACCAGTGAACTTCTCGCAGACGGAGTTAGACATGTATCTGTCAGCCTGCAAGTTTCTGGACACTTCTTTGGCTTTTCCTACCGAAAAGATTCCATTGTTTCAGATGTAAGAAGTTGAATGTTTTTTATAAATGGTTATTATATTGTACAGTGTAACAATAATGCTCTGGTTCTTGGTGTAAATTCACAAACTTTTCACATAATGCACAGGTATCGTTGGGCATTTGTGCCTGAGGTAGATGTTAACCATTACAGTGGACCAGAAAATGCACTGATTGAGGGAGAGCAGGAGAGCACACCCCATGTTGTTAAAATACTTGAGGGAATTCAGCAGCGCTACGGGGTATGTTTATACTACATTGGAATTGATTAAATATCTTCTAAAAATACACATTTTTACTTATGGGTTTGTTGTGCTGTTGTTGCAGGCTCTAAATGGACTGAGTGAGGAGTCAACAACTGAGCGTTTGGAGTTCCCTCTCCTCACCCAGCGCTCCTTGATGTCCATTACTCAGCTGGTGCCTTTCCTTTGCACTGTTTGCTGCGCTTTCCAGGGGCCTCCACCCTACAGTGAGCCAATGCCCCACTTCCCGGTGGTAGAGTATCCAGCATCCAGTTCAGAAACGGTGCTTAAGAGACTTGAAAACACCATTGAGGAAGAGTTCCTGGATGGTATGGAGAGTAAAAACTAGAACAGAGCTTTCAATGCTTTTGCATTGTAGTGTTACTAAAACATTCACATGTGGTAAACAATGAGAAGTACAAAGTGTAGATTTTTTTTATGTTATGTAATGTAATATATCTCATCTAAAAGCATCTCATACCAAAGGCTTTTACCTTCTGTTCAACTTTAGACCTGACTATTAGTGTTTTTACCAGTTAAATAAACCCAATAAATATGATAAAATCTCTTCACTGGCTTCAAGGGCACTTTCAGGCAGATCATTTACATTTGAGACTTTGGGAATGTAGTCTGTGGGTCTCTGATTTTTAGTATTGTGTGCAGCATTTTTGAGGAGCATTTTAATTACTGAATGTAATACACATACACTGGATAAATGACATTCACTTCTCCTTGGAGATTTTAAGGGAAAAAATATGTTTCTGTGCATTTATGACGTTTCTCTTTTATTCACTGCTAAATGTTAATTTATTTTTGGATGTTTCATTCTTTAAGGACTGTGTTAATTTTGCATAAATGAATAAAGTTATACACTTAACAAAACCGTTTTTCTCTGAATCCTTCTTAATGCACCTGTATGGAGCTCCACAGTGACAGCTCATGTTCCGGAAATATATTTTCCATACATTTCAGCTCAAAGGTATCGCGGAGGCTAACTAACTAATATCCATAATGTGGTTGTTTTAAGTCCAAAAGGGCAAGATTCTGCGAGATGTTTAAGAACTTAGCGGTTTATAAAGTTTCAGAAACAATTTTTTTTAAATACAATTCTAGGTCTTGTGGCCATTAGTTTCAACGTAGCTGATTATCCCCGAGCAAGCTTTAGAACTTTTTTTCTTAATTTTTGTTCGGAGAGACTATGGCCGTGTCCCAATGCGCCACATGCACAGTTCAAAGTGCCCTTCCCTTTACTAATGAGCTACACAGCTGTTTACTCTAGCGCTAAAGTGTAAAATGGACACTGAAATAATCACAGTTTTATTTTTAATGATTTATTATTTAATAGAAGAAGAGTCCCGATGGCGTCGTCGTCGTCGTCGCCGCCGCCGTTTATTTCTGCTTAGATTGAATGAAGTAAGGAATTAATGTTTCCCTTTGAATGTCAACAGTCAAATATAACGTTGCAAGTGTTTTTTCCAATTGTAGCCACTACTTAACTTTCACAAAATATACCTTGTTAATACCCTCTAACAGAGACAGAGGCAAACAGTATCATTTTACATTCATAGTCTATAAGCCAGAGAACACTCATTGGCTGTGCATAAAGTGAGATATTGCAGTTAAACGATTCTGTATTTGGGCAGGTTTAATTTGATCTGTGGCTAAACCACTTTAATACCAGTAGAGGGCGCTGTTTACCTTTTATGCCGTGCCGGTTCATTTCATTTTATTCTTCTTCTTATTGCAATAATAATTTCTAATGATAATCATGTATTATTATTCTTTTTGTCTGGGAATAACTGCACATTCCTTTATTCAGTGTAACTTGTTTTGTTTCCACAACCAGCCCCAAATAATGTAGAGCAAAATAATGTGCCAGAGCTGGAAAGGTTTATAATCATCAAACACACTTCCTGTACATATTCGGATTTAACAGTTTCATGTAGCACTGTTGTAGGTGACGTAAACCAGAACGAACATTTGAACTTGCAGTGCGTAGCGCACTCCATTTTCTTCTCTTTTTTGCGTAAGCGCGGTGTATGATGGGATATAGAAGTGCTCGAAGTGTGCATGGATACACGCTTCGGTTACGGCCGATCTCCATAGAAACGCTGGAAACGCAGGCCACATTTGTCAGGCGCATTCGTTGGGTGCATTGAAATGGTACAGCCCGTGTCGCGGCGGAAATTTACGTAAGCCCTTAAATGCACCGTTCGAACGGCCACAGTTTGTGAAATGTGTGATGTCAGACTGTGTAGTACCGTGGATGGCCTTGCGGGGCGCTGTAGTGCAGTAGGCGGATGTTCTCAGTCAGAGAATAACACGGGGTTTCAGGATCATGGCTGCCCAAACAGACCGCGGGATCCCAGTGAGCACAGTAAGAACAATTCTGTCCTGTTTAAAAGCAGATTAGATTTACAATCTTTGTGATGTATCAACGATGTCTTGTTTACTTGAAAGACATTAGTATCGGGTAAAGCTACAGGCTAATTGTGTTATTATTAAGTTGTTATGCCAAGTCCGTTGGAAATGTGCAATCTAAAGGCATTCGTTATTCATTAAGTTGATAAACATAAGTGGGGGATAGCATAGGTTTGATTTTATTGTTGATAATCACTTTTATCTGTATAATAAAAGACTCTTCGAGTTAGTTTCACTTTGCGCCGGGTAAATTTGCATATCCTCGGATTTCAACTTAAGTAACTACTTCATCCAGTGAGGTACAGATCTTATCCAAAGAAAATAAATGGTTTGAGAGGGGAGTTAAAGAAGCAATTTCTGTTGGGAAAGACAATCCTTCTTTGAACAGAAATGGGGGCCTTACATCATGTATTTCCTGTTTATAACTCCATCTTCAGACTTATATCTAAACAAAGAAACTAATAGTGATAGCCAGTATGCTAATGGGGGCATATTTAGAGGCCTGAATAATTATGCTTATGATGAGTATGACTGGAGCATAGTTCAAACTTGTAGTGTAGCTCATTAGACCTAGCCAAAACAATAGAACCTGGAACTAAATAAGGGTAGTAGGTGTGTCAGTTTCAGTGTAGTTAGCGCCTCCCTTCAAACAGATAAGGCAGAACTGAAGAAGCAGCTTGAATGAGCAGCGAAATGTCTTCACTTCTACAACTTTTTGTCCAGTTGACAGATTAGAATTTTTCTTTTACTATTCATACTTTTCCATATTTATTTTTTTTTTGCTTTTTAGCTCTGTCCCAAATATCTTCACACCAACTCCACCAGCCATACCTGGCCCTTCAGCGCCATTGCAGAACTTATTGGTGAGTCATTATTGTTCTGTGGCTCTATTAACTTGACTTTTCAATGTAAGCAAAACTGTTCTTTGACTGTATTCCAGATAATGCATATGACCCTGATGTGAACGCCCAGCACTTCTGGATTGATAAAACTATGGTCAGTCAACAAGAGTGCCTAACCTTTATGGACAATGGCAATGGGCTAGACTACCAGACTATGCACAGGATGCTTAGGTAAATTATAATTATAAGAAAACCATACAAAACTGCCACCTTAAATTTATTTTCTTGTAAAGAAAAATATTGAAAATTGTTTGCGTTTTTTAGCTTTGGTTACAGTGACAAAGTGGCTCTTAACGGTGTTCAGCCAATTGGTATCTATGGAAATGGGTTCAAGTCTGGCTCCATGCGACTTGGAAAAGATGCCATCGTGTTCTCCAAATCCAGGACTGCAATGTGCATCGGGATGCTCTCACAGACCTACCTTCAAGAGATTAGAGCAGAACAGATCCGTGTGCCTATTGTGTGCTTTGAGCAGAGAGGAAAAAAATATATCCTTTTTAAAATAATAAGTCTTTTGATTTATCCAGCCCTTTTCTGGACACAAAAAGATGTTTTACTTTGCATTATTCATTCACTCTACTCTTGGTGACGGCTACAGCATATACCCAATTATTATATAAGCAATGTGGGTGTCTTGCTCATGGACAATATGCAGTGGTCAGAGTAGGAATAATACCTCTGACTTTCCGATCTGTAGATGAGTGTTGTAGCCAAGAGTTTGTGTTCATATTTGTAGCTTAAGTTGCCCTTGATTGTGGTTTTACTCAGTGTAAAAGATGAGCACAAAGCCAGTCTTCTGGACATTCTCCGCTATTCACCCTTTAAATCGGAAACCAACCTGCTCACTGAGATCGATGCTATTGGGCGTTCCGGGTCTGGAAATAAAACAGGGACACGGATCATAATCTGGAATCTCCGCAGGTTTGTCCTATTCCAAATATTTTAGATTACACATTAAAACAGATCTATAATGAAAACCTACTCATCTAAACCTTTGCAATATTTTGTGCCCTAACAGAACATCACAAGGTCGACTGGAGATTGATTTTGATTTTGACCGTTATGACATACGAATGCCATCTGATGTTTACCAGGAAATGAGTGACATTTCTTACATCCCTGAAAGTTTGTACTCCCTTCGGGTAAGGTTTCTATATTCTCTGTCTTCAACTATTACTATTTCTGTATTTTCATCAGTTATGTTTTTGTATAAATGTTTTGTACAGGCCTACTGCAGTATACTCTACCTGAAGCCTCGATTGCAAATCATAATACGTGGTAAAAAGGTGAAGTCTCAACTCATTGCAAAAAGTCTGGCTCACAGTAGAAAAGACCACTATAAGCCAACGTTCCTTGTATCCTTTTGTCTGTACAATTGTGACATGATGGATTGTGAATGTATAATATGTACATGTACGCTACAAGTATTTTTTTCCCTTAACTTTTCTTTTAGAACAAGCGTATTCCTATTACTTTTGGGTATAACACTAAAAGTAAAGATCAATATGGCATTATGATGTATCATAAAAATCGACTGATTAAAGCTTATGAACGTGTGGGGTGTCAGCTTAAGGTAAGACCATTATTTACCCTGGTTTGTTTTATTTTTGAATTACTGTGATTAAACAATTTAACAATTACATCAAATAGGCTGACAAAAAAGGTGTCGGTGTCATTGGCATCATAGAGTGTAACTTTCTGGATCCCACTCACAACAAACAAAGTTTTGAGGAAAATGATAAGTACAGGTAGTATTCTTAGTAAAGCATAAACAAAGATTTTTATAGCTTTGTTTTTACTGTTGAAGTCTAACGATTGATTTGTGATTTTAGGAAAACTATGACCAGTTTGGGGATCAAGTTGGAGGAATACTGGAAAGAAATCAGATACAGGAGATCCAAAGAAGATCCCACTGGTATACCAGTAGAAGATACAATGTAGGCACTCAGTGAAATTTATTGTACATGCACAATTGTATTTTGTATTTTAAAGCTACCATCTGTAAGTTTATTTTATTTTTTTTTATTTTTTTGGTTACCAGTAGATAGATATGAAACCTGTTACCCCCTCCCCTGGCCTAGGGCTGGGCAATTTTGCCTGGGGAAAAAAAAAAAAATTCACATAGACTCACAACTTTTGAGCTCTTTTTTTTTTTTTCCATCGAGAATCTTTGAAGACAAAATGTTTACTTGATAACAGAAATAATCCATTGTGCAAATATATTATGTTGTTCACTTCACCTTTTTGTTGTGTGGTGTCTGATCAATGTAGGCTCGATTTATTCATTGTATGCTTATATATTTTTGTATGTTTGAACTCAGTAAAAAACCAGATCAAAGCTGGGTGCAATGTGATGAGTGTTCTCGATGGCGAAAACTGCCTGATGGAATTGACTGCTCAAAGTTGCCAGAAAAATGGTATGCTATATGAATCCAGATCCTCAATTCAGGTGAGCAAAGTGTAGCTCCTATGTTCAGATTCAAAATACAGCATACATTATAAATCAACAACATTATTTATAATACATATATTAGTATAGTTACTAATAATATACATTGTCTTTTTCCTCTTTTAGGAGTTGTCAGGTTGATGAGGAACCCGAGGACTCTGATGATGAACAGCCTTCATACTGCAAGACCTACAAACAACAGTGAGTGCTCTATTCATTTACCACAGGATGTTGTATGGTAAATGTATGCATAATGAAATGCATAAATGGTTATATATTTAGGGATATTGTTTTTACAGTTCAAATCCTTTCAAATGTGTGACTGTTTTATAGGGAAAGGGAAGAGAAAAAGATGCAAGAAAGGAGAAGACAGCAGGTGAGAATAATGGATTGGTTAGTCACAAAAACTGAAAAAAAAAAGTCTGACTCTAACCCACAAAAACTCAAAGTGTTATTTAAGTAAAACTTTAGTTTTATGTAATTTGTCAATTTTTTAAATGTAATTTGTAAGGCCCGTGTTTTGTATTTTACCAAAATGTTCAGGATTAATTGGATAATCAATTATTCACCTTTATGGGCTTAATCGGTTAAAAGACCGAACATTACTCGTATTTCATTGCATGTTGTTCAGATGAGAAAAGATACAATACTATCTGAGTCAGACGTAAGAGCGAATGTACATGTCCTATAAATTCCCATATATTATGTAAAATGTGTTAAGACATTAAGACAGAAATTGAGAGTTAATAAATAATTAAGAATCATAATTGAATAAAGAAACTGCACAGAACAGGTGTCCCTAATTTAATGTTATATAACTTTTCTTGTGTTGCACAGGCTGAGACAGAACAAAAGCAGAGAGAACAGCAACGACTACAGGCTCAATTTAAACGCCAAACAGAGGCCATTCTACAGCAGCTACGCCAAGATGTACAGTGGGGCAAAAAAGCATTTAGTTAGCCACCAATTGTGCAAGTTCTCCCACTTAAAAAGATGAGAGAGGCCTGTAATGTTCATCATAGGTACACCTCAACTATGAGAGACAGAATGGGGGGGAAAGAATCCAGGAAATTACATTGCAGGATTTTTAATGAATTAAACGGTAACTTCACCTACAGGCCACCTACAAACAAGCAAGATTTCTGGCTCTCACAGACCTCTAACTTCTTCTTTAAGAGGCTCCTCTGTCCTCCACGTGTTACCTATATTAATGGCACCTGTTTGAACTTGTTATCAGTATAAAAGACACCTGTCCACAACCTCAAACTGTCAGACTCCAAGCTCCATTATGGCCAAGACCAAGGAGCTGTCAAAGAACACCAGAAACAAAATTGTAGACCTGCACCAGGCTGGGAAGACTGAAATTGCAATAGGTAAGCAGCTTGGTGTGAAGAAATCCACTGTGGGAGCAATTATTAGAAAATGGAAGACGTACAAGACAACTGATAATCTCCCTCGATCCGGGGCTCCACGCAAAATGATCACAACAGTGAGCAGAAATCTCAGAACCACACAGGGGAACCTAGTGAATGACCTGCAGAGAGCTGGGACCAAAGTAACAAAGGCTACCATCAGTAATACACTACGCCACCAGGGACTCAAATCCTGCAATGCCAGACATGTCCCCCTGCTTAAGCCAGATGAAACCAAAATAGAACTCTTTGGTAAAAACTTGTGATTTTTTTTTTTTTTTCCCCTCATTTTGTCTCATAGTTGAAGTGTACCCATGATGAAAATGACAGGCCTCTCATCTTTTTAAGTGGGAGAACTTGTACAACTGGTGGCTGACTAAATACTTTTTTGACCCACTGTATATTTATTTGATTTGTTTTAAAAACATATTTGTCCATGAAAATGTTGTTAGGATTATGTCATTTTTTTCCTCAAACTAGTGTGTTGTTTTATGTCAGACTGAATCTTCAAGACCTTCTGCTCCAACCACACCAAGGAGCAAGATGAACATACATGCAATACAGAGTGGCTCTACCCTAACCCCTTCCTCCATCTCACAAGCTGGTATGGTTTTATTTTTTTTTTTATTTGTTTTTTGATTATCTTGTATGCACTTTTTTTGTGTTAATATATCTCCTTTTGCCTCTACAGGCTGCAGTCCCTCCACCAGCAATGGTCTTCCAATTATTTCAAGTGTATGCTCTCTGGCTTCAATGTTAAGGTATAAAAGTTATGGGTTTCTAACCTACAATAAATCATCGAGCTACAAATGCAAAAAAGTGATTGCACAATTGTGCTGTAAATGAGAATTTAATAAATCTTTCTTTACAATTGTGTCTTTGTATGTCCAGGAAAAGGCAGCAGCCCAACACTTCAGACACCACACCCAAAAGACCAAGAGTAAGCCAGGTGCAAAATAACATTTCAGGGCAGGTTTTGGCTTTGGATGTGAGTCCAGCAAGATCACCGTCAATCCCCATCAACAGTAGTGATGATGAAACAGATGATGATCTTGTTATACTGGAAGGTGTTAGCACACCTAAACCTAAAAAGAAAAACCCTGCTTCGATCACAGTAAAGACTGAGCCCACAGAGAATGAGAGTCTGAACCTGCTGCTGGAGTGCAGCGATGACGCAGCTGTAGACAATTCCACTGCAGGCGATGATGCTCCCTCCGTGGCTGCTCCTGGAGTGGCAAACATCACCACACAAACGGAAGCTCCTAAAATTAAAGTAAAGAAGGAAGAGACTGATGAAGGGTGTACAGCGCAAACAAATGACGATAATAATGACCCAGCGACTTGTAATTCCAGGGACACTGAGTGTGAGAAAGATTTGAAAGACAAGCCACTCAATCAGCCTGTGCAGGATGGAATTACACCTGGTTCAGAAAGTAATGATAATCAAAGTCCTTCTGCTGCTGATGTGGATAATAGGGAATCCCCATCTTTGCTGCGTCCTCACTTTTCAGAAAAGCAGAAGGAACTGAACCAGGTATCGGAGCTAAGACGGGAAAGGGACTCTTTAAAGGAGCAGGTACAGCAGCTCCATTCTCAGCTGCAGGAGCTGCAGAGTAGACTAGATGTGCCTCCTATTGATGTAAAAAAGGAACAAGATGAGGAAGATACTAAAGGACAGAACTCATTGGACTACAAAACACTGTTTGAGAATGCCAGGCACAAAATCGATGAGCTCATAAAAGACAAGCAGACTTTACTGGCAACTGTTGAGGTCAAGCCAAATGCTGACCCAAGTGATGAAAAGGCCATGGATGAGATTGCACTGCAAGTGGATCATCTCATGCGGGAACTGGATGAAGGCAACAAGGAGAGGGAGAGACTGCTAACACGGGTCAGTGTGAGGGTGCCGAGTGTTTGTGTGTCATGTTTCTTCAGTTTAAGGTTTCAAGTAAACAAAATGCCATGTCTTCCTTTTTTTTTTTTTTTTTGTTTGTTTGTAGTTGGAGTCAACAGAGGAGGAAATGGCCATTCTGGCAACTGAATGTGAGACTCTCAGATTAAGTCTTCAACAAATGAAAGGAAATGCAGCTACATGTGTTGATTTATCAGTGCAAACAGATGCCCAAGAAACACTAGCTGATCCTGAGCCTTCATCCAGCACTGATGCCTTTCAAAGGTAAACTAGTTAATTGCAAAAAGACAATTTCTTTGGCTGTTTATTTACGTTTTTGTTTTGTTTTTTGTCTCCCCCCCCCTTCTGTTTTTTTTCAGTTTGGTTGCACTCCGACGCAATATTAAACGTCTCCTCGTCACATATGTTGATTTCAATCTGGATGATGTGAGTTATGAGGGAAATGAAATAGATGGAGTCTTAGAACAAGTTCTACGTCTGAATAATGCTGAAATGGGAAACACTGCATCAAGTGACCAAGGACTGTCATAATAAACAAAAAAAATACATGAAAATGTATTTGGGGTTTTGTTCAATAATACTTTACTGTTTATTTAAAATTCTCTCTTAAATGTTAAATCAATAGATTACATGCAATGTATAATAGATTTTGTGGAGAAAAGCAATAATGACCATAATATACAGTTTTTGGATGTGTGTTTTAAACATTTTTATACAATTTCTAAACATTTTATGTCTGTTAAATGGGCATATTGTTGCTTGTTTTTCTAATGTCAGAATTTATTTTTTTAAGCGTTGAATAACAATGTTGCTTCAAAATAAAGCACTCTTTAACAGAAGTGCGTTTAGCCTTGAAGTGGTTACAAACTGTTTTAAGCCTTGTTAAAAGAAATGTGTGTATTCCTCGTGATCACTTTCGCTGTGGTTGTTCGACTGAGATGAAAATTCAGATGTCTTAAAGGTTTTGACAAACTGGCATCTAAGGAGTTAATAAATTATGGCAATCTCTTAGACTGTGTCTTTAATTCGTTATACAATTTATGGTTAAGCTATAATACCAGTTAAAGACTCTGACACCAATATATTATTTTAAGGGCTACCCCTTAAGAAAAACATTGAAAAATATTTACTCTTTTGACGATTTTATGGTAGTTAAAAAACCGAAATACACAATGTGTTCGAAACGTAATTTTCTCAACAAGGCGCAAGAGTTAATGCTCAGTTACATTTGTTTTCGCAACGTCACAAAGTTCCGCCCACTTTTGACCGTTTCCGTATTGTTGACCAATCACATGCGTCCTCTAAACCGGAAGTTTCGCTGAACAACAGTACGCGGGAGATTGGTAGCCGTACACAAGCGGGAAGAGGTAAATCGACATTTTAAAGTCCTAAAGGTCTATTTCAAACTGTTTTCGATTTTGTACGCGATAATCTAGGTCGTCCATTTACGACATAACAAATGTAGTATTTGTAATATAAACTTCTGTCTTGTTATCGGAAGCTTTAGCAGCTTCTGCTGTAGCCCCAAAATATTTTATGAGTGTAGTTGTTCCATGTAAATACAAACCTAGTAAACTTACACACGAGTGTTCCGTTTGAAGTTAAAAATGAAGGTGGTAACTTGTGAGATCGCTTGGCACAACAAAGAGCCAGTGTACAGCCTGGACTTTCAGCACAGCTCCGATGGACGCACACACAGACTAGCCACGTCTGGAGTGGACACCACCGTCAGAGTGAGTCATTTATATCTCCTGTGTCTAAAAGAGTGATCAGTAATGGCATGTTCACTTTTCTGGGTCTGTTGCAGTTGTGGAGAGTAGACCTGGGGCCGGATGGAAAAGCTGTTGTAGACTTTCTGTCAAATTTGTCCAGACACACAAAAGCTGTGAATGTGGTTAGATTCAGCCCCACTGGAGAGTTCCTCGCTTCTGGAGGCGATGGTGAGTTTTTTTCACACCAAACATGGTGAGTTTTTTCACACCAAACATAATGAATTGCGTAAAGTGCACTATTTTGTCTCCCAGATGCTGCCATTCTTCTGTGGAAGCTGAATGACAGTAAGGAGCCTGAGCACACTCCTGTATTCCAGGATGATGAAGAGGCTCAACTCAACAAGGAGAGCTGGTCTGTTATGAAAACGCTCAGGTAAAAAAAAAACAGTTGAAAGCATCTGCAACAAATCAAAATGTATATAAAGTCACTTTTCTAAATACATATGTGTGTGTGTGTGTTTTTGCCTGTAAATAGAGGACACATAGAAGATGTATATGACATATGTTGGGCAAGAGATGGAAACTTGATGGTTTCTGGGTCTGTGGACAACACTGCTATCATGTGGGACATTAACAAAGGTTGGCCCCCAGTAATTACCTGTTTAACATTGTTGATGCTCTCTTATGTATTGTTATTTTATTGGCAACAGATGAGCTTCAGTTGAATGTTTTCAACTGCTGTTAAACTATAAAACTATTTTTATTTGTATAGGACAAAAGCTCTGCATTTTAAATGACCATAAGAGTTATGTCCAAGGAGTGGCCTGGGATCCGCTGGGGCAGTATGTGGCCACATTGAGCTGTGATAGGTACAGCATAGTCAGGAGTTTAAAGTCTCAATAAAAAGTCTTATTTGTCTCATGATTTGTTAACTCATTGTATCTTGTGTGTAATTGCAGAGTCATGCGTGTGTATAGTACCCACACTAAGAAGAAAGCATTCTGTATAAGTAAACTGAGCTCTGGGGCTGTTCCAGAGGGGGACGTAAGTAAACCCAATTAGACTCATAATAATAATCACAGTTTGATTTACATCTCCCTATATTACAGGCAAAACCATTCCGAATGTTCCATGATGACAGTATGAGGTCATTTTTTCGGCGCCTTTCATTTTCACCAGATGGTTCATTCCTGTTTGCCCCAGGTATATGTCCCAAATAACTGATCAACGTTGGGGTTCCTGTATTGACAATGTGGTTAAATACTTTTTTCTTTTTTTTTTAGCTGGTTGTGTCGAATCTGGGGAAAGCATTATAAATACAACTTACATATTTTCTAGAAAAGGCCTCAAGAGGTAAGTTTTTTGTTCAAAAAGTGAAAAGTATTTGGCATATACATGCTTTGAAGGCATTTAAAATATTGTAATCTGATATTTTGTGTTTAATTCAGAGTTGACACCTTTTGTTGTTTTTGTGACTGCTTATGTGTTGTCAATGCAACTGCTTTTGTATGTGACACTTGGTTGCTATGCCGACAAGCGAATTTTGTGTTTTACTAGTAGGTAATGCATTAGTTGGTACTGTTGGTATGATTTATTTACATTATGAACCATATGAAATGTAGATGTGTATATATATATATATATATATACATACATATATAAGTCTCTTGTTATAATATAATAATACTTGTAAACCTGACCTTCAGGCCTGTGGCTCACCTGCCATGTCCATCAAAGGCTACACTGGCAGTGCGCTGCTGTCCGGTGTACTTTGAATTGAGGACTAAGAAAGCAGAGGGTAAGTATTACTATATTTTATACTTTTATATGGCTTTTAAATTATTTTTCTCTAAACTAATGTTTATGGTTAATACAAATAACTTCTTGTATGTATTTTAGATGGGTCTGTGGAGACTCTTCCAAATGTGTTTCAGTTGCCTTATCGAATCATTTTTGCTGTCGCATCTGAAGACTCCATCTTTCTTTATGACACACAACAGACCCATCCTTTTGGTTTAGTCTCTAACATCCACTATCACACACTCAGTGATCTTACATGGTGAGGACAGCAAAATTATAATTTATATAATTTAATATAAATTACATTTGTCTTTTCTGGGTCTGTGACTGTAACTTGTATACATTTTTCTCAGGTCACAGGATGGATCCTTCCTGGCTGTGTCTTCTACAGACGGTTACTGCTCCTTTCTGTCCTTCTCTCCTGGCGAGTTGGGAACACCTCTGAAGGAGCCTCCTCTTCTGGAGCTCTTTACTCCCGTCAGTGGAACTGAGAAGAAAGGAAAGAAAAGTTCAGGGAATAAAACCTTATCTCCTGGTTCTCAACCAACAGTTCCAGTCCCGCCTACTGCTTGTAAAGACACCTCTGCTCTCCCGTCAGCTTCCACAGCTACACCAGAGGAAAAAAAGGTCTCAAGTGCCAAATCCAAACCTCAACCACGCAGAATCACCCTTAACACTCTTGAGGGCTGGGGAAAGCCCACTCCCCCTAAAACTACCCCTCCAGCTGCTCCTCAGAGCCCAGTGTCCGGAAGTGCTAGTTCTCCTTCCACTCCTCAGCAACGCACAGCTCCGCTCACACCCTCCAACTCCTCTGCAGCTAAGCCAAGGGTCACCCCTCTCACTCCATCTACCCCCAAAGTGCTCAACAGTGCCAACACATCAGGGTGTTCTACTCCAAAAGGAAGAAGCACCCCGAAGGGGCCAACCCCCAGGTTAGTTAATTTAATTGATTTAATTGCAAAGTATATTTGATCAAAGGAATAAATCAAAACACAAATGGCTCTTAAGGTTACAAAAGAGAAACCAATGCCCAGATACCAGTCAATACAACTATATATTGAAACATGAGAAACTGCCAAATTGGATTGTCCCTAAGCAGCTAAAATAGGACATGGTGAGAATTGATTTAATTTTATTTTTTATTTTTTTTATTCCCTAATTTGCTGGAGAGGCTCTAGTCCTGCATGAACTATTATTAACTCTGTACACACGACTTTGTCACGACATGGAAGAAGTACTCAATTTTGTTACTTGTGTAAAACTACTTGAGACTGCTGTAAATATATAAATGGAAAATAATCTAGAAAATAGCATTGTTGATTTCTGTGTTTTTTGTGTTTTAGGCGAGTTTCTCTGACTCCAGTTGCAGCTCGTTCACCAGCAGCCAGCTCACTCTTCACAACACCCTCATCCACAGAGAAGGCTAAACATGGTCAGTTTGTGACTCTAGATACAATAGATGGATTCATCCAATTATACTTGCCTATCCAATAGGCATACTATATACTTAAATATATTAAATATATGAATCATTTTGACTAGGTGTGTGATTATGTTTAGACAAAGGTAACTGGTAATATCTAATATCCATGCAGAAGCCCACATATGGAGATCTGGAGGTAGCAGCCTAAGCTGAAGATTTGAGACATAGGCTATACAGTAAAAAGTGCAAATATTGTTTTGATAGTAAGTTGAAATCTTCTCTGGGCCCTGTCACTGGGTATAACATAAAACTACACCCAGTGACAGGGGTCAGGCTCTGGAGCGTTTGTGCTTGGAGGAATGTAGCGTCGTCACTTAACTATCACTGCTAACGGATCCAGGTGGTAGTACCTGTACAGAGTGCCAACTATGACTGTTTAGGCAAAGGCTAGGAGTAAGTATGTCAAGTGTGCTTATGACAGCCCAGATCTGTAACTTGGCCTGGTAGCACTACATAGATAATGTATGTGCCTTAGTCGTCCAGGTCTGATCCATAGTGAAAGCCAAAGTTAAATCTGTCAACTGGACAAAAAGTTGTTTAAAAAAAACAAAAAATAACTTTGGCTTTTAGTTACAGAATCCTACTTTGGCTTTTACATAAATGTTACTACAGTTCTACAGTGTGGCATTAACTTCTCCATGGAATCAAGGATTGTATCCCTTCTACTGAAAAAGGGAAGGTGTATATTTTAAACATGTGGAAATATACAAGGGGCTTAACAACCAGCACTGATTTTCAATGAATGTTGTGAAAGAAGTCCTGTTCTGGTGGGACAAAATCCAATATGTAATTGAAAAGCATTGCCTGTTAGGTAAACAACACTCCCTTTTTTGTAGAATAAAAACTATCCATATTTTTCTAGAGCGTCCGTCTCCCTCATCGGATCCAGTATGCCAACCTCCAGAGTCCAAAAGACCAAAGACTGACGGAGACTCTGCAGAGAAGATGAGTGGCAGCTAGACGACAATAAGTTTGAAGTGTCAATGAGAAGGACCGTAGACATTATCTCTAGAAGAACAGGCACACTTGGCTGCAGGTGGTTACAGTATTTCTGTAATGTAGGGTCCTTGTTTTTGTAACTTTTGATTGTCAAACTATAATCATTGTATCAGCTTGTTTTTGTAACCCCAATTCTCTTTGAAAACTGATGGATTTTATTAAAGGAACTATAAAAAAAAACAAACTATTGTATTAAGCTCTGTATATTGATTAAAATTGGCTAAAAATGGCATAAGAGTTTGACGAGTTCAACTTTGCAGTTTCTCTAAGCTCCATGTTCACAGAGACGAGCTCCTGCTGTCAAGAAAACGGACAGCACCAGGGAAAGTCCGATAATTCGGGTTTGAGGGAGGTAGTGTGGAAGCAAAAATTTAAAAGGGTCAAATGAAAATAATGGAACACTTTGTAAGTTCTCAGTCCCGAACTTGGTGTGAACTTTCAGGTGTGAATCAGCCCTAAGTCCTTTTTCGGTCTTCTAACAGAGCTTTATTCCCTGTAGTTCAGCGGTTCGCAGAACAGTTCTAGTGTCAACAGTCCACATAAAAAGAAAGGAGCTGGTGCACTCCAAAAGTTGACAGCGATGGACTCGGTTCCAGCTCGTGAGGAAGCTTTTAACAAACAAAAGAGCGAGCTACTGAACTATGCATCCCGACTTCACCACATCATTTGTACTGTTATTCAATACTTCCCTAGATGGCCTCTAAGCAGTTTTATCAGAGTTTCCTGTCGATGCAGATAAGGCCTGTCCTCTGGTGTTTGCCAGTAAAACCTTGCGCAAGTCCCAACAGAGATACCCAGCTCACCAGCTTGAGTTCATGGCCTTAAAGTGGAGCATCACCAAGAAGTTCAATCACTGGTTGAAGCGGCACAGGTTCACGGTCTGGACAGACAACCCCTGACTATGACTTTACACTAAAATATATCCCTGGTCCCAGGCAGCAAGTTAGTGCAAGAAGCCAGTGGAGCAGAAATTGACACAGATGCTTTCCAGCTTGGCCTTCAGCAGTTTGTTCAGTGCCTTCATTCTTCCAATATGACCCTATGTACTGTCAGTTCCCAGAGGTCAAAGCAGTTCTCCAACCCCATGACAACTAGCAAAGTAGCACTGAAACCCACGTAGTACAATTCATCCAGCATGTTCAGTCACTGGAGTCTGCAGACCTCGAACCCCTGCCTACATTAACCTTAAGTGAACTTCCAGAACATCAGAGTCAAGATGCCACTGTGTCAAAGCTGGTTCCCCTGGTCATTCGCAAGATTAGACGATCAAGTCGCTGACATGTCGACTTTAATCCTGACCAGCTCACCCTACTGAAGTCTTGGGATATGAGTCCAATATGGGATATTGTATAGAGAATGCAAAGATCCAGTCACCAAAGTGAAACGGTTTCAGTTTGTCCTGCCAGCCTCAAAAATAATGCTTTGGAAGTTGTCCATGATTTGGCGGGTCACCAGGGCCACTTCAGAGACTTCAGCCTCTACTTTGAAACCCTTAGATACACTCTTTCACTCAGCCCTTTGTTTCATTACAGGTGATGAATTAAAAACAGAAAAAATAGGTTTGCCATTGCTAACTGTTAGAAGAGATCAACACCGTATGAAATGCATTTATAGGGGACTGGAATATCACTGGCTTGTTTATCATTGATACTAGAACATTTAATATAAGATCACATGATTGTATAAGTCTAAGGACTAGCTGCACCAGAAGTGAAAAGGGGAAAAAGGACTTTTGGCTGTTTTGCTTCAGAAAAATTTTATATTTCAAGGACAAGCAATATTGGATACTTGGGTGCCACAAACACAATTTAATAATCTGGTAATGAACTTTTATACCTACATCTGCACCTGTTTTTCATGTTTTAAATAGACTTATATACTTATTTGTTTAGTTTGTTTTTTGTTGGTATTTTCAACAGGGCACCCATGAAAAAGAGAGTACAAGTTCTCTGATTAGGCCTCCCTGTATAAATAAAGATAAACAAATAAAAAACCCAAAAAACTCCAACTCACCCACCAGCATTTTTATTGGCCAATTACGGAGAGAGACGTAATTGAATATGTTTGTTGTTGTCCACACTATGTCCTTCTCAAGACCCATGAACCCACTGCTCATGCCCCATTAAAGAGTATAAAGACCACTGCTCCCATGGAACTGGTGTGCATTGATTTCTAGTCTGCAAAGGACAAGAACAAGAGCTCTGGGGATGTGCTGGTGGTGACAGATCATTTCACCAAGATGGCCCACGCCTTTCCTTGTCGCAGTCTTTCTGCCAAGCCGGGACAATGTTTTCTGTGTATATGGGTTCCCAAAGCAGATCGATTCAGACCAAGGGACCAACTTTGAAAGTGAGCTGCGCTTGTCTGGTGTTGCAAAGTCCCACACCACAGCTTATCATCCTATGTGCAATGTCAGCACTGAGAGATTCAATCAGACCTTGGACAACATGATCAGAACTCTCCCTTTAAGATCCAAGCAGTGGCCCAGCAAATCCAGACTCTCAACTTTGCCTACAACGCTACCACCCAATGACATCACAGGCATTGCTCCCTTTTATATAATGTTTGGCCACATCCCTTGGCCTCGGATGTGGTGTTCCAGTCAGTGCACAATGACCAGTGTAACGGACTTCAGCACCTACTCCACGACTCTCCTCACAAACCTTACTAAGAGCGTGAACGGTGTGTCTTTGCAGATTGGTGACAAAGTGCTGGTGGCAAATAGAAGCTTGCAGACAGGTGGGAGCCTACCATGTACACAGTTGTGGACAGACAGCAAGAGATACACATGTACGAGACCAAGACTCCAATGGCCACTGCAAGGTTGTGCACAGGAACTTGCTCCTATGAGTGAACTTTCTTCCTGTGAATTGGCCACAAATTAAGGACATTTCAGAGGAGAGGAACTAAATTATCCCAATAGTCTCGCAGTGGAATCCACAGAGGAACAGACGTGCCAGGATATCCCAGATCCCCTCCCAAACCCACATGTGCCTACTGACTACCCCATGACTAGTAGCCCCCACTCACCTTCTCAGACTGACTTGATACACAATGGTTTAGACTCTGACTTTAGGCTTCCTGTAGTCCATGTCCCAGGACAAGTTATTTCTAGAGTGAGTCGAGTAGTTAAACCAGTCACCAGATTAATTGGGATGATGACTCAGGAGCACTATGGGAGTTAATGCAGCGAACACGTTTACGTAGTTGTCTCATAGTATTCATCTGCTCAGATGTTTGTGTTTAAGGCCCAGATTACCTTGAAAGTGTAGACTGCACCTCTTAGTCTCAAAGGGTTACAAGGCCTGTTCAACCTTTTGCCTTTTTGCAAATTAATGTTCTGTAAATAGTTTATTTTGTAAATCATTAAATAATGCCTTTTAATTATCTAGAATGTGTTATACATGTTATAGGCCTATTTAAATGTTAATCAATATTTTGTGAGATAATTAAAATCAGTTACGTTGTTGCCACTCTGTTGGACTGTTTTTGAATAATTTTCTCTTAATGAATGTTTGCTGGATGCCACGACTCACATCTGTTTGTTTGTTTTTTGTATATAATGTATTTAAAGATGGGCAGTACCAGTTACATATCAGATGCAATAATAGACTGTATATATAAAATAATGTATACAGTCTATGAAACTGACTGAGCCTCTGTCATCTGTATCTCAACACCCAGAGCCCAACGCAGAGTGATATCAAAAGGACCGATTACAGTAACAATAAAATCTAAATGACACAAAGCCTCTTAGGATCCGTCTACAAAGGAAATGTATTGTATTTTATTGAATTAATTCCCATTTCCAAGTTAATGAACAAACTATAATAAATCTAAAATTACATTAATGTGTTTTTGTATGGTATAATGTATTTTTGTAAAAATAAATATGTGTATTACGTCAACTTAGCTGTGCAGCAAGTGAAGAAGATACTAGTACAGCTTTGTCAACCTACCTTGACATAAGTAGGCGCAAACTTACGTGATTGACAGCTCTGTTGGCCAATCATATTCGAGAAAGCAGAAGTTCTTTAATGCTCCAGCCAATAGCCTTTGCCCAGGGGCGGGGTGGCTAGGTTAGGCTGACGATTAGCAACAAACAGAAGGTTACGAGTTTAAATTGTTGGATTATTTGCCAGACAGACTGGATTTTTGTCATCGTGAGTGTTCCGATCCTCGTCGAGTGTCTGTCATGCACTATTTGGCTCGCTTTGGAGGCGGCCCCGGGGTGATATGAAACATGAGTGGATATCGCGGAGACAACCTCGCTTTTAGGTCGTTTCAAGCGGCGATGCTGAGCTGAGAGCTGCGTCATCATGTTGCTTCCGACCCGAGTTGGGAAAAAGAAATCTCAAGTTAAAGCCAGGGGTAAATCTGTTCACCGCCAGCCAGCGTTGTAGACCACTCCCGAGTCCTGAAATAGATGGGAAATGGACTGCCGTTGAGAGAGGAGCGGTGAAGCCTTAGCGCAGCGAAACTGGTGACTTTCTTGTCCCTTGGCTGTTGGCGCGATATTTCCCTGGGTGAATTTATTACCTACACTTGGCTGGACATACAGACACATTCAAAAGGACAATCGCCACAAAATGACCACGTAATGTTCCATACGGTCTTATGAAAACTTGATGTCTGTGAGTTTTGGCATTGAAGTACAGCGGTTTCGAAATGATGCTTTGACAGTGTCCAATCAAGGCCTGCAGAGAGAGATGTAGCAATGTGCTTGTTTACCATGGCCACAACGACAAGCGTCAACACTGAAATATAAGTGATAATATGGAAGGACACTAATTCAATGGCCTTTTCATAGCTCATTAGTTAGACTACTAAACGATGTATTATGCAAATTGTTGTTAGGTGTATAAACTGTTGCGTCCTGTCATTGCATACACGTGGACTTTGTTTCAGGATGGTGCACAAAGTTTTGGTGGGGTGCTCCCTGCAGTGATACGCTAGGGTCCCGCTGATCCGAAGGTCTCAATTACAGCTGTGACACTCGTTCGTATATAAGGTGAAATAACTATATTTTAGTCTAAATCAAGCCCTATGCAAATGGCTGGTGACTGCACCCATAGCAACGCTCAGTACGCGCGCACGGAGAGGTTTTGTCCGTCCAAACGCTGGTCAAACACGGACAGGGAGATGGAGGCATCCGAAAACTGGGAAGGGCGTGGGCACTCGGCGCCGTTGCAACCCAACTTCGAGGTAATTGATGGATTGTTGTACCGCAAAAAACTTGAAAGAGGATTTATAAATTACCGAGAGGTATTGGATGAAGACCGGCGACAAGAAGCCATTGGTACGTTTCACCGGCGACGTCCAGATCAGCGCCATCTCTCCTTAGAGGACACTTACAAAAGTGTGGCTGATAACTACTGGTGGGATGGTAAGAGGCATCACTTGCCTTCAACTGATTTTCTAGGAGGCTACATATTCATATAACCCAGATACATCTACTTCTGAAACCTGATAATAACACAAAAAATCTTAAATATCGTAAAAACTTAACTATGCTTTGATTTACAGGGATGTACTTTCATATAAAAGACTTTGTCCTAAACTGCCCAGAGTGCAAAAGCCAGCGCAACAAGAAACATGTGGTAAGTACAAAATAGATTCAAATGAAAAAAATAATGAATCAATAACTTTTTGATTCACATTAATTTTACTGTCTGCATTCACACATTAGATTGTGTTATACCATCTTCATGTATGTTTTACTCTGTCATTGCATGTTAGGGACTGGGAAGCAGAGCATGTGTCACCAAGACGATGGCGTCATACAGCAGTGAGCTGCTGAGTAGGTTGAAGAGTCAGAGGGACGCTGGACTCTTCTGTGACATCACTCTGCACACAAGCGGCCGCTCTTACTCTGCACACAGAGCGGTTCTAGCAGCTGCAAGTGACCACTTTCAGGAAATCTTCACCGAGATGGATTCCAGCACTAAAGCTGACGTAGATCTGACCGGTAACACATTGACACTTGCAATACTCACTTAAGTTTGCACCTGTGGATCCTTGGCCACCTCAGAGCACTGCAAAGTGCCCACAATGCACTGCAACTTTATTTAACCTGTAAAGTGCATTTTAATAAAATCAGTCACCACACAATAAATAAAATAAATATTTTGCTGTTTTAGCAACATTGCTGCAGATAACACTATTACCAGATTGTTTGAAATCAGATCAGGACAAATGCAGCAAATTGAGCAAAATGTTTTTAAAAAGGAGATTGGGGATAAAATGGTCATCTGAAGATGTTTTAGGCTCTGCATCTACTTAATTGTCAGCCTAAATCAACTGATAATAGATGATTCACTTGCCTTCATTATTCACATTTTTGAATGACTGTTGACACACAAAAACTCTTTTTCATTTTTAGAAGCATTGATTTTTTAAAATGATTTTTTTAATTTAAAGTCTTGAGTTCTGTCACATTTGATCTGATCACATGACACAGTGCAGTCACTCCCTCCAGAGCCTGTCCGACATGCACTCCAGGCGCTGTGTACAGGACACTTTGAGTGCTCTTTGGGGGAAGGATCCTGGTAATTGAGAAACATCCACCACGTATGTTAATATTAAACCAATCCACACTAGATTATTTTCATCATCTACATTATTTTCCCTCTTTTGCTCTAAAACTTGTCATTGTGTTTTTATCCCACCTTTCTATTGCCTCAGATATTAAGTTCAGCATTGCTTTGAGCTGCCTTACATTAGTGGCAGTGATTTTGCATGTTTAATGAAAGACTTTCCTTTGTTCAGGTTTCAGTGAGGACAGCCTTGTATCGCTGCTAGAGTTCTCCTACTCCTCCACCCTGTCCGTTCGAAAGGAGGATCTCCCTGAAGTAGTCACACTGGCTCGTCACTTGGGCATGTGGCCTGCGGTGGAGGCCTGCAGTGCCCTCATGAAGGAGCAGGAACGACCACCTTTCATACACCACACCCCACTCCGTCCATGTAGAAACCTGACATCCAGCTTTGGCAGTCCCTGTCAAGAACAAGACTACTTGCTCCGAGAGGGCAGGAGAAAAAAAGGCTTTGGTTTCCCCGACAGTCTGAATGACAGCTTTTCTCTAACACTGGATGCATCAGACAAGTCGACAGACATGACTCCGAGGCGCATTTTACGTCAAACCCCAAAACGCCAAGGCCATAATGGCCTTCCTTTGAGTACATCTCCAAGAATGAAACTTATGGACTTTAAGTCCCCTTCATCAAAGAAGCCAACCTATTCACCAGTGTCTCCCGCACACACTCGTCTACTCCGGTCCACTCCCGGAGCTGCTAAAGAGGTTCAGAGGCTGCTGCCACAGTCTGATAGTTCTCCTCGATACAAGAAAACTCATTCAAGCCCTCAGCTCTCGAGCTCCTCTAGAACTAAGCCTAGTTCTGTATGCAGCCCAGTGAGAGTGAAGCAGGAGGCCCCTGATGTGGGAGAAGATGAGGAGGATTACGAACGAGCACAAGAGAAGTACCAACTCATGCATGTTCTGGGGCTACAGAGGACTGCTCTCCTGCCCAGACCAGAAGATCTGGTTGGATGGAGACAAAAGAAAAGGCTAAGGAAACTGAAAGCCAACAATTATTCACTGACCAAACGAAGGAAACCCCGTGTCTCAGCACCAGTACTACCTTATAAGGGCGTGACACTAGCACTTCCTCTCTGTAACCCGGTTAACGTTCACCTCCTCCGTAAAACAGGGAAGACTATGTCAGCGAGTCAAATCACAGCACATGAAATTAATGTTAAGAAAACAAAAGGCTCACCACGGCATGTTCCCCCCAGTGACAGGAGCATGAGAAGTAAAGGAGTAGTGCCCGACATGTTCCAGCCCCCTTCGAGGCTTTCCTGTGGAGTACGAGAGCTGAGGGAGCTGGTCAGGAAAGGTGAAGGGACACATCTTCGTTCTCAAAGGCCAGTGCGACATAACACCCCAAAAATAACAGCCAAACATTCAGTCAGGATCAAACCAGAACCAGCAGAATACTCCATCTCAGGTGTGTCTCATACTACCCCACCTTCACAGAGGACACAAGCCAAATGTAAGGATGCTGTCAGAACGCCTCGCTACAACAGCAGTCGGCCCACGCAGAAGACAAAGCTTAGACAGGAATCCACCAGAGGGCCGAAGACAAACGGTAAAGCTATAGATGAAGGCAAGAATAACGATACTGGTGGACAAATGGCTGATAATACACCTACTTCCATCTACAGTCATGCACTGTATAAAGTAATTAAGGAGGAGCCTGCAGATCCCATCCCAGTGGGCCAGTTTTGTGACCCCCCATCCCTGGACCTTGGCAAACGCCAAAGCAAGCCCCCCATCAAACTGCTAGACTCTGGCTTTCTGTTCAGTTTCTGCCGCTCTCCAGGAGGACCCATGGGACTGAAGAAGGAGGAGGAGAGTGTGGACATCTGCCTCACCCGCTCAGTGACTCGGTTCAGAGGAGAAGAGTCCCACAGAGCACTGAGAGCCAGAGCACCCCCACCAGTGTCCACAGTCAAGAGGGAGAGAGTGGAGAGAAGGGTGGCCCAGCGAGACCGGACAAATGCAAGAAAAATGCACAAGCCCACATCTGCTGTGCCAAAGGTCACACTGAACATCTCTAAGGTGAGTTCCTTTATGGATTAGCAAAATGGCAGTGAAGCACAATTGGTAGATTTTATGTAAATCTTGCACTTCTCATTGCCATATTTCATACTTGATTAACTACAAATTTACACATCTGTTGCTTTTCAAAACCAGTTTGTAGTACAGCTTAAAGTTAAAGCTGCAAGAATGATGATGAGGGTTGGGGTGGTAGCAGAATTGTGTATAACTGGTTGAAGGTTGCATTCCTGACACTCTACTTGCTGGAAAATATACAAATAAGGAGATTTGGGCTAATGGATTTGCAATGGTTACAAATCAAATGTATATTATGTTAGCTTTTATTAAGCTTCAAATAAATCTGTTCTTATTTGTCTGTGACAGAAAGGCAATGTGACTTTGAGCAGCAGGAACTGTGTCATATTGGACTCAGTACATAGAGCCAGGCTAAAGCAGCTTCGAGGGCCACGCAGCCAAGCCCCCAAAGTCCCAAAGTCAGCCCATGTGTGTCCACAGTGCCCAGCCTCCTACAGGGACTGTGACACACTCATGACGCACCGGCTCAGGCATGTCGAAGGCAAGCACTGGCCATGTCCGGTAAGAACTGTTGCTGTTTTTACAATGGTAAAAATAAGCTTTCAGAATAATGTGGAGTTACATTTGAATGTATATGGTCTGTACCTAAACACTATTTTGCCCTGTGTTGCGCAGCTCTGCAGTAAGACGTTCTTTAGACTGAGGAATGTCCGTAACCACATCCGCACTCATGACCCAAAGTTGTACAAGTGCCGGATCTGCATAGCCGCTGGTTCCTGTGGCTGATTCAAATTGGCACTGCTAAAGGTATATGAAGGCATTTCACAAGTTACTTATTCAAATCTATGTTTATTATCTTGACAAACTTTTTGAATGTCCGTTTCTAATTCATTATCTGTATTTCAGGTAGAAGACTGGGCGACACTGGACTGCGGTGTGGAGAGGAAGGCACTGGATGGACCTGCTGCATGTACATAATGCATCTGTCCCACAAGCACAATGGTCTGTGGAAAGGCATAATCTAACTTGTATTCTAATCATTGCTGCTGTCAATGATCCCTAATGTTATTTAAATAACCAAACAAAGGTTGCTGTAGTTTGCATTTCCGTAGCGTCAGAAGGTTAAACTTGAACTTTACACTCAGGGGGTTGGGATGAGTTGCCACGGTGATACAACCTCATGGTTGTGTATAGAATTTAATGTAAAGTGATTGTTATAACTATTACAGCTACTTATTGTTATTTTTGTATATTTAGATGAACTTTGAGTGCACTTACGTCATAGCTTCTGTTGTAAACCTAAGAAGTGGTAATGAACTGAAGGCTGCGTGTCAGGGTGTATACTTGAAGTGATGCAAAGATGGGTGGGTATACTTGAAATCAGAGGAATAGTTAGAATTGAGCCTGTTTTTGGCGTGTTTCAGTCGCTGTCCTTTTGGTGTGCTCCATTTAAATTATTCCAACCCTTTTTCTTCATCATTTTGAACTGCTAGAGCCAAAAGACCTTGCGTTTAGGTGGATTTGTGGAGTTGAGCTGGCATGGTAACACTGCATGTGTAATTGTAGACCATTTTAGCCCATTGTCTTTTCCAAGACTGCCAATTTTTAAAAGGGAACTATATCTCGTTTTTAAATGTGAATTTCTGAAATACATATTAATCTAGTGTCCTTACAGATGGCATAATGATCTCCCTATTCACTTTAATCAAAGTTGGGGCACTTCTGCCTCAGATCCCCCTTCTACTGAATAAATGCAATGTGTGCACATAAAGAGATGTTTTTGACAAAATGATTTTAGAAAAATTATCTTACTCCTGCTATCTGTTAAAATATAATAAAACTTTACCTTTTACATGTCTCTTTTATTGTAAATTGTATCTAATTATTGTTAAAAAGTATATTAATCACAAATGTATCATGGCAAGATTGCCACAAAGTATTTAATAATCCCTGTTAATAGGCTCAATCTTTCATCTTGTTTAGTGAAATTTTGTAAATTATCATTACGGGCAGATTGACAGCACGTTTAGCCGTTGAATCTTTAACAATTATTTTACCAGGCAGAACATGAATAAGTATGTTGACCTGGGAGCAATATGAAGTTGTGTAATGTATAATTAAGTAGTATTGGGGCAATTCTTTTGAATGTTTATTTGTTCATTCTTTCAAATAGAAAGCACACAATATTATCTAAACTGAAAATGTTGAATGTTCCTTATTATGTGTTGGGGATTAGGTCCACAAACATGTCAGTATTAAAGTAGTGACTTGTGAGGATGTTGAATTGTAAAGAGTACTTGTTTACCCAGAGCTGAATCAAGGAAAAGGGACCTTCAAAAGTCTGAATGTGAATTTATCATAGAGAACATTTGCTAGGGGCCCAGCAAGATGGTTTGGGGCCCAGAGTTTTCTGTTACATCCCTGATTAGTGTTAATAATTAAGTATATTATGAGCGAATAATGCCACATCCTTCTGACTACTGTAAAAAAAAAAATTGTGTTGGCAGAGAAGGTATTGACATTTCTCTAAGTCTTCGTTTAATGTAATGTAGTGGCTAAACACAGACACATCAGCCATAAATCAGGTGAAAACTAATGTAATCTGAAATTCAAAGGTGATTTCTACAATTCTAGCCTGCCCTTTACCTCAATAATTTTAGATTAAGGCAAGTTTGTTATGATTTCACGCATACTCTTGAAAGTTTAGAGAAAAGACTGTACCTAAAACGGACACTAGATGGCAGGCTTCACTTATAGATGGCAAAAGGTATTCTATAACAATGAATGCAAAATGGTTCCAGGCCCAGTAACATCAAGCCTTACCTATGAACCACTCCACACAGACATTGGTGAAGACAAATCTGGTGTGAGTATCTTCAAATGTAAATTCTTTCACGTAAGGCAATTATCCTGCAAAGCGTGCGTAACAGACGTGATTGTGTTAAATTGGTTGAAAGGTAATAATTACAGTTGTAGAGATCACAAGGTCATGTTTCCCTGACCTCGAGTTACTTTGAACTGCATCCAGTCTGTAATAAAACGGTGTGAATGAGACTTAAACGCACAAAAGTACCGTTCGTGTCTGCGAGGGAGTTTGGAGTAATTAGAAAGTATTGATGTTACCCCACAATACCATTAGGCCCCAGTATCTGTTGCAGGCTTATTATAGAGTTCAACTCTCAGCGCTTTTCACACTGCTGCAGTGTTCGGGAGCCTTGGTATACTTTTTCAGACTCGTAACCAACAGGGCTTACTTGGGTTACCCTTGTCCCACCAGCAACTGCATATGTGGGCTTATGTGTGTTTAGGGAGCCATGGAGAGTACGCCCAGGAACAGCTGACAATTTATGCTGAGGGGCCCCCACATTCTCAGAGGCAAGGGGAGAGAGGAAAGGGGGTGTAGGGGTGAGAAGGAGCGGACAGTAGGGGAAACGGTGAGCGCACAGGGGGGAGAGGATGTGCGGCGAAGGAACACACTCTGGGCCCAGGCTGCGAGAATGAGACGGGGCGAGAGGGGAGAAAGGGGTGGCTGTCTTGTTTGGAGCTTGTCAGCAATTGCTCGAGACAAGCTTCCCCTCCATGTGTGAAAGCTACTTGGCAGGAATGCTTGGACCGTACCAAGTGCGCTGAAACGAGAGGGGGGTGCGCACAACCACCAGAGGAACACAGAGCCCCGGATCGAGCAGCCAGGGAGAGTGTGTGCGTGTGTGGCTCAAGTAATCCTTCTACGTTGTCGGCGCTTTGATGCTGTATCTATGTGGCTGTGGGTGTGAATGGGACCGGGGCGAGCAGTCTGTATGGATATGGGCTCACTCTCCCCGGCAGCGGCAACAAAAGAGTGGGAGTAAGACACCCCTGCCTCCCTCCCTGGCTCTCTCAAGAGAAAGAAAGCCAAAAAGGAAAGATGATGAAACCTGAAGTGGTCCTGCAGTGTGAACAGTGTGGATGGTCTTATCTCTGCGTATCTGAATGCGCCAGCAGCGTGCTTGCCTGTCCAGTGGAGGCCGTAAACTCACATTCTGTGCGCCCTAACCTTCCTACATGTCTCATGTTAAGGGAGCTGCCCCCAGTAGGGGCTGGTATTGTCTTAAGAGTGTATGAGGTCAGTCTCAGTAGCCTGTTGCTCCACATCAGGAGGAATGCAGACTGATGTATTCTTCTTTTCTAATGTCATCATTCTCTCTGCTGCTCCTGAACAAACAAACACAGACGAATCTATGGTGCACAATCAGAGCAGACATGTAAACACGTAAAATAAACTCTAGTGTTTTTGTTTTTTTTTAAAGGAAACAAACAACTCACTACTGTTCCTGTAAAAGAGGAGAACTTTTAAAGAGACTCCACCATCTCTGCTCCTCCCACTTTTTCTTCCCTATACTTCCCAATTTAACTCTTATTCTCATGCATCTCTTTGTTCAAATTGTGCACAAAATGTATTCATATCCTTTACATTTGTTGTTTATTGTTTGTCATTGTCAGTATTATTTAAAAAAAATAGTTAAAAAATATTTCAACTCCTGTTTGTGATGATTAAGCAATAGAAATGCTCACTTACTTATTTTGTGACAATGGGCCTATAAACAAATAATTTCTAAACCCAGGCCCAGGGAATGACCACTGTTATACTTAACTTTGAGAAGCTCGTCAAATTTCTGTGACGGTGACATTACAGAATAAAAGAAAGGACTTATTTTTTCAAGTGGCATACATAAAATGTCACTTGAAAAAATAAGTCCTTTCTTTTTTTTTTTTTTGCATTTATTTATTTAAGCCTATGGGATTTAAGTGAGGATTT
Source organism: Periophthalmus modestus (assembly GCA_019594935.1). Classification (NCBI taxonomy): domain Eukaryota; kingdom Metazoa; phylum Chordata; class Actinopteri; order Gobiiformes; family Gobiidae; genus Periophthalmus; species Periophthalmus modestus. The sequence continues at coordinate 23,143,820 of JAIEZT010000009.1, read as the reverse complement.
TTTGATGTGATGATCTTGGATTAGAGTTTTTAGCCTAAAATGATGTCACTATCGGTGCTAAAACTACTATCAAAACTAGATAATCATTTGTGTAATTACTCAAAAAACGACAAAATTGGACCTTTCCTGAAGAGCTTTAGAAGGGTCTCGGATCTACAGTATATCAGAACTAGTATAAGGCCACACGGTAATACTAAAGAAACTATCAATCTATTATATAACAAAGAGTTTTAATTACCAAGGTATCAGATTTGGTGTTATGTATTGAGTCTTCCTTTTGAGTTTGACATTTTAGTATCATGGCACCAAATTGGAATCAAAATGGCAGCCCTGTTAATGTTAACAATCCAAGCAAATCCCAATCAGTGAGAATGTATCTAACTGCAGATTTATTTTCCCAAAGCTCTAAATTTAGTGTGTTGTACAACAGTCTGCCACATTTGCACACAAGGGAGAGACGGCTCCTCTGGTCCTTTCACTGCTGCTCAACATCGTCATGGCTTGTGGTTAGAAAAATACAAAATAAAGCAGCAAAGAAACAGCATACAATTTTGAATGAACTAGGCCGTGAATAATTCTCAGGATGTCAAAATGTATTGGGGTGAAGGTTTTAATGCAATTGGAGCAGCACTTACAGAGACATTAGTTCATTAATAGAACACAAATGCATGGAATGGGGGCTTTGGAGTCACGTCTTTGCCAGTTGCCACACACCTACGCAGCTTCTACCTGAATGATGCACTTGATGTGTTCATGACCTCATTTACATGTCCCCCTTTGAGGAGGGCTGCAGGAATGAAGGGACGGGACAAGGATACGAGCAGGTGAATTTTTAGCCAAGAGGTGATGATGAAAACTAGATGAGGTAAAAACTCTTGGGGAGGGGACGGCTAAAAGAAGTGGGCAGGAGAGAAGGCAAAATCAGGCTACGCAGATGAAAGGAGACAAAAGTTGAAAGGTAAGAGAAGGGCGGAGGAGAGGATGGAGGGATGCACGGAGGCAAGCTGGCAGAAAGAGAGAGAGAGGAGGAGAGAGGAGGGAGAGGGAGGGAGAGGGAGGGGGTCAGGCCTGATCTCTGGGGCTTGGAGCACATTAGTATTCATGGGGAAGAGGAGGCCACAGACAGCAGTGTGTGTAACCAGGCAGTCCCATGGCTCTCCGCACACATGCCCACACAAAAGCATATAGATACTGGTTATATATCTATTCTGTGTGAGGTTTAATACACAGGAAAAATGAAAATGAACTGTAGATAACAAGAGCGTCACAAGACAAGAAGCAGTAAAAGAGTGCAGACCTCTGCCAAGCCATTGCAGTGCCACCCTGTCACCTGGAGGAGCTGTTATGTCAATGTCACAATTAAGTCACAGACCCGCCCACAAAAGATGACTGTGCCATAGTTTCCTTGTCGTCCGTGTTCAAAAAAGTGATGACAAAAATATATGGGGGAAAAAGTAAAATTATTATCCTATTAAGTTGTCCACAATCCTACAATATAAATAAATGTTCATGGGAAAGGTTTGGGTCCTTCTGAAAAGTTATCGTAAAGTTTTGTACAGTTTTTCTAAAGTTTGCGTGAAAATTTGCATCTATGTAATATATTTTTCATTATTTTCGTGGATTTCACTTTTCTGTCGGCGTATTTTTATGGACGTGAGTATATTTTACAGTTGTCTGACTCACTGATAAGTTTCAGTTCTATGTTACAGAATCTTTATGTTGGCAATATTAAATAAAAACACACATTTTAGTTTCTTGCATGGTTCCTTTAAATCTTTTTCTCTTTCTTTTTTTCCTAAATGTTGTGGTCTGCATACTTAAAAAATAAATATTTAATGTACCAAATTTCTTTTCTTGTAATTTCTTGGACCATTTCTATGAACTTGAGTAATATTCTTTTGAAGTAATAGCACCAGTTTGGTTTGAAATAATGTAATACTCTTCTGCTGAAGCTTCCTTCCCCTGACTCCTGCTCAATTCGTCAATAATAACACTAGGGCTCTACATGGTGACGTCTACAGTCTACTGCAGGTGACTCATTTAAAGAGAGGGGGAGGGGTGGGGTCAGCTCTTGGGAAGGTGCATAAGACAATAGAGATTCCTTTGCTTCATGTTGGTGCCACTAAAACACCATGGGTATGATGGTGGCAGGTGGAGAGGAGAGAGGAGCGGCAGCACTCTGGGCCTATGCTATTCTTAGTGCCCTCCTCAGAAATGTGTGTGTGGGTGGGTATTTATCACATTATGGGGACTAAAATCATTTTTTAAAACATAATTCATGGGGACCTGCCTTCCTAATGGGGACAAAATCAGGTCCCCATTACAGATATCCTCCATTCACCACCTACATGGAGATGGCATTAGAGTCGTCTTTCTTGCATTTACTCAGTTACATATGATTTATTGCAAAATATACATATATCTTGAAAAAAACATGCATACTGTAAGTGTTGTTGGTTAATGACATGCTGTGAAACACTCAGACAAAGCATTAACATCTTCATAGGCACAAGCAGGTAGCATCTCCACCAGAAAAGTTACATGGTGTACCTTTAAGACAGGGGTCGGAAAAACCTAGGCACGCGTGCCACAGTGGGCATGCAGAGGAATTTTGAGGGGAAAAAAGATGTCCTGCTGCGGTCATTGGCACATCATTACTGCCAGGCACTCACTACCACAGCCCAGAGGTGCTTGACAAGTGCTTCTATGGTGACTCTGTCTGTACTGTATCTCTCCCTCTGTTCTTTTATCATGACCTGTGTGTGTAAATTGTGCCGTGTAGTTATGACTATGAGTAGAAAGCTGCAATGCTGCAATTACAATACTGTATGTCATCGAAGTGCCTCTTCCTATTCATTTATATTAGAGGGGGGCCCATGTGAGGCTTCTTGTCCCCGGGCCCCCAATTTTCTGTTGACTGGCCTGCAAATAGGCTTAGAGTGACAGAAGATGCAGGCAGAGGGTTCACCTCAACAATTATCTTATAATATTTACTGCAAGCTACACACAGAAAATTGATACATTACTGAATTAATAATAACATAATCTAAATAAATTATTATTATTATTATTATGATATAATAATATATAAAATAAAAATAATAATAATAATACATATTGTGTTTTTGACAGTTTCTTGAAATAAAATAGGCATTATTTGGAATAAATTATGTTGCTGAGAATATTAAATATTAGCAAAGTGGCACCAAAAGCATCAGAATATAGGGATTTACTTCAGTTTACTTCAAATTTTTGTGGAAGAATTCCCCCACACCCCCTTTTTAGAATGTATGAAGGACCAAGGGGCTCTTTGTGGAGAGTTTGTGTGATGGTTTGAAAGCATTTTGAGTGATATTATTAATTAATGAGCTGCACTAAATGTACAATATAAAAACTGCAATGTGGCAATTGTAAGAAATAAGCAAAAAAAAAGTTCAAGCTCAATATCATGTGACTGAGGCAAGTGATGGCACACTTGAAGGCATGAACATTTCAAAGTGGCACCAGGAGTCAAAAAGTCTGCCAACCCCTGCTCAAAGACATGGGTTAAGTGGTTAATATTGAGGTGTAGGTTAAGGTTAGGTGAGTCCTTTTGGTTAAGTTTACTATCGGTCTCCAGCTAATTAATGTAAGTGAATGCAACGTCACCATATACATACTCGATACATCTGGACCAGCCTCCTTTATGGGGACAAAGGTTAGCTCCCCATGGCGTAAATCCTTTATTATCACCAACTGCATCATTTAAAGTTATGGGTTAAAATATGTTGCGGTTAGGGATTAGGTTAAGGTTACAAAGGTATTAACCATGATTAAGATCAGTCTCTTGGAAATTACTTTAAGTCAGTGCAATGTCCCCAAAAATCATGGAAACTCAAAGTGTGTGTGTGTGTGTGTGTGTGTGTGTGTGTGAGAGGAGTGTTGGCGGGCAGGTGGTGTACAGCTGACAGTTGATTTGCTGTGACACCAGACACACCGGCTGCTCTGGACTCCCATGGCCTAGATATCGCAGTCTCTTGGAAGCTCTTAGCCAGTTTCTACAACACGTTTAATCAAATCCACACACACTCCAGTTATGTACCTTTCCCCGAGTTCAGATATATCACTTTAGTGTGCAAGCAGGTGGTCTGTAATGATAGTCCTCAAAGTGACAGAGTTTTTCAAGTGCTCTTTATTCTAACATCCATGTCTAATGTATACTGTGCATAAATGGCACAATCAGGTGAATTTGTAAAGCACTTTACTTCACCCTGCTTGTGATTCAGCCACTCTTAAATAGCACAGAGACAAGAGGCTATGGTTGAGGGGTTGAAAGTGTTTTGCCCAAGGACACTTCCAGAGTATAAATGGGAGCAAATTGGTTAGAATCACCAACCATGTTGATAATCATTTTAAGTAGCAACTAATGGACAAAGATTTGTGCTGAACTACAATTGCAGTTGACCTGGATTTAAATTCTCTCCTTTCGTTTTTTGCCGAGGTCTGACCATATCATTGGAGAAGGCTGTGGGTAGGCACAAACCGTAATCTAACCATACTGTAACCACTCTGCTCAACAAAAGATATGCAGTTGACTAGTATTATGTGAATTTAAATTGAAATCAAAACACTCAGCAAATCTTTGCAGTAATTGCCACACCACGTTGAGAATGTTCGATCTTGTTAGATCTCAGAAGCTAAGCAATTTGCGCCTGGTTAGTTAAGAATTGTTTCATGAACTTTAAACAAATGTAATCATATCCATTTTAAAACTTAAAAACTTACGCACAAGGGCCCCTAAAAAGAGCCCAGCGTTGAGATGACTTGAGACAGACCGATACTGGCTTGACACACCCCACAGGGGTGGTATGTGTGTTGAGGGTTAAAAAGTTAAAATCTGGGTATCCAGTGGTTAAAAAACAATAATCCAGATAAAAACTGAGTTAAGAACTGCCATGATCGTCATTAGATCTAGGAAGTGTCCTTAGAATCAGAATAAAGAAACTTTGGAGTTTGGTTTGCTAACCACAAAGGACGCTAGCAAGACACTTCACCCACCTTGCCAGTAGAGGTCATTTAGGCTACTTTTCTGTCTTAATTTTGTAATAAGTTCTGGAGTAATTTATATTCAATGCTGAAGATGACAGCTTCAATTCCCTATGTAATTCCATATCTAAAACTCCAACTCTGGTGGTCCCAAACCTGGATAAACAGAGAGAAATGACAATGTCATTTGAGGGTTCATTTGCCAAATTACCCATGCGAACTAATGCTGAAAAGGACTTGTTTGAATTCCACAAGCTATTGCTCCTTGTTACTAGGCAATAGCACAAAGTAATATGAGCAACAACAAATAATGGACACATAATATGCTTAAAAAGATTTCAGGTTTTGTGCATCTCTTTTTGATGATCTCTAATACCCTTTATACTTATTCAAAATGCCTAGCCCATGCAAGTGTGTAAAAACCCTACAAAAGGGGGTAGAAAACTGTAATGGGAAAAACCGGGGGAGACAAATGTGGTGATAAACAGGCAGAGAAGAGAGAGATGGAAGCTGAAAGAGGAAGATTGAGTGCAGGCAAAGGAGGCAGAGATCCCATCATGTAAACAGTCTAAAGCAGCGCGCCGCATCGAGATGGAGGAGGCTGTTGCCATGGCGGCAGAGGCTGCATCCTTTTGTTAAAGATGTCACTCAGGGGGAATCAGGGCTAATGAGGAAGGACTTTGCGCCTCGCCTCTCCTCGCCTGCGCGCTGCCTCTGCTGTGTGTATGTTTAGTCAATGTGTTTCTCGGGCAACGCGCTCTGCTGGTATTCTGGAGTGTTGGAAGGCATAATGCTCTCAATTGAAGAAGCACAAGAAAAGAGGGAGCTGATAGTGGCACGGTTAAGAGCCCCTGAATTAAAAATAGACGCGGGTTTGAAGTCAGGCAGAGGTTAGCGTGTGGAGAAATGTCAATGTCATTGGGAAGAAGAAGGGCACAAAAGCTTGAACTGGAGACGGCTGTGTGTGTCAGTGAACTCCTCTGAGACCATAGACAGAGGGCTATATGCGGCTCATGTGTGGCACTGCGTAGGTGGTTTGTTCTCTTTATCTCACTGCAAATTAGCCACGAATCAAAGGCAAACAGGTTTCATTTAATCCCAGCCTCTCTTGTCTGTCTGCGCCTCTCTCTATTCCTTCTCTTTCTCTCCGTCCTCGGCAAACAGCCTTGAGCCTCCCACAGAGTGAATGCAGACATCTGCCCGCACTTTCTCTCCATCTCTCTTTTGCGTTCTGTCCTTTTTCTTTTTGCAGTCTGAGAAGCAACAAACACTCACACACGCGCGGTGCAGTTGTTTGGCTGTCAGCAACACCATCATGGATACTAAAAAGGTCTTAGTGCCATTTTGCCACTTCTCCTTATACTTGACTTCTATCCATCCTATCTTAAGGCTTCTATAGACAAGGGTAAATAATGTGATCTATAAGGTTTTTTTTTAAATTCCACCACTCTGAGAGGTGTGACGTTAATCTTTTATTATCTGCTCTCTCATTCTTCCTCTGCCTCTTTTCTTATCTCCTTGGCAGACCCCTCCCTCTCCCCTCTCTCACTCCTTCCCTCCAACCCGTCCTTGCAGTATTCTAATGATTCATATTTCACATCCACTGCCTTTTCATTTAGGCTGTCTACACCGCTTCAGGGACAGCTACTCACGATCTTAATTGACTGAGGAGATATGGAGAGGCGGGCTAGGTGGCAAAGGTAGAGCCAGTGCCAGTTATGATGGAAGAATAAACAAGGCAAATGTGCACCCGCGAATGAGAAGATGCTGCTTATTTATTTATACAGATAAACAGTGTGTAAAGTATACATTCAAAATGAGATAAGAGGGACACATTTGTTCTCATGGAAGGGAGCAAAATGTGGTTCCACTACACTGCAATCTGAAGGCACAGGCCCATACTGTGCCCGTGGATTGGTGCAGGACACATTTGACCAATGAAAACTGTTCATGATGCTATAGCACATTTGGTGTCATTGTATTTTAAGATACATTAATACATTTATAAGATTGATATATTTCATATATGTTAGCAGTCTATAATCTAGTACTGACAAACAGAAACCCAACTAGTGAGCATTCTGAACTCTCATGCCTGCTTTAAGTGACTACAAAACATAAAAAAATAAAAATAAAACTATAGTATATAATTAAATACTAATTTCAAGGCGTATGGATACTGTAAAAATTGCATAAATGGAACCAAATCTGACCAATGTTTTAGTATGGTCTTGAACAAAACTAGTATTATAAAACCACATGGCAATCTTAAAACAAGTATTATTTTGCATTAAAATTACATTTTATTAATTTTTTTTTTTCTTCTTTCATCAATAGTATGAAATACCAAGCCTTGAAATCGAGTTTCAGTTTTTGTATTGTGACAATATGGTGATCTTGAAGCTCTGACAACGAGGACAGTAGTGTACACTAACCTAAAGTTGAAGTCCATGCCAGCACTGTTCAATGTTGTTCTTATTATCAACATTCTTAGTTGTGCATTGGGCAAGACACTTCATATAGATATACAGATGTGATCTGAGTGTGTTGTCAGTGTTGGTTGCTACCTAAAGGCCGACATTAGTATTTATATTATTTATCCTACCTTTAGACTAATTAATAATCAGTGATAAAAAGTTATCAAAGCAAGAATGAAATGAAAGCTTTTTTAATCAGAATTATTAGCTCAATATTCATACTGACTGACATATTTCTATTGTTGGGACATTGCACAATTTGTGTCTTCACTTAAAGGCAAGATTGTGTTCTTACATTTACATACAGCAGGCATATGCAAATGAGAGCACCCAGGGGGACTGCGGAAGGGTGCACACAGATTTCCTCACCACTAGTAATTAAGCTGTTGATTTTTCTTAGGGTCATGGGAGTGACGCAGAGCCAAAATGATGATGTCAAGGCGAGGATGCTCAGATGTGGAGAACGCAGTGGGCTCTCTCTCCTCCTCCTCCTCCTCCCCTATCCCTCCCCTTCACCCTCCCACCCATCTCTGTCTGTCTGTGCCTCCTCTCCTGTCTTTGATCTCAGCCTCTGTCCCACACTGCATATTAAGATGCCCGGGCCCCCTGTTTGGTATTCTGAGGCGGGCACCGGGATGCCAGTCTCCATATCCTCTCCTCGCTTCTGTGTGAAAGCGAGCAAAAAAAGCCCTCTGTCTGTCTCAAGATGCTTATCCCTGCTAAATGGGTCTGAAATAGCTGGAGAACGGAGCAGTGTGGTTGGGGTGATGTGTGTGTGTGTGGGGGGGGGCCTTCATGGGGAGGGGAGGGGGAGGTGAGTGGGTGGGTGGTGGGAGGAAGTAGACACACCACAGACGGGTGCTCGCTGCTGGTTTCGTCTTGGGGAGGGGTGAGGCAGAGTGATAGGGCTGATTCAAGCTAGAGAGCATAATTAAACGCTATTATCACAATGGGCCAGTGATACATGCAGTAACCCGCCCTCCCATGCAGGGTTTTTTGGGGAAGCAGAGTGAAGCAAGATTAATAGGCGAAGTGGAGAGAAAGACAGACCGATGTAAACAGAATTACAAAGGCAGAAGCAGTTAGCGCAGTCATCTTTGGGGTTGATGGCTCCGTAGTGTTTGGGATTAACACTATTCCTCCACTCTCCTCCTCTCTCACCCGCTCCTTCTCCCTTATAAGCCCTGGGGATGCACAGCTTTAGTTAAACTGCTCTATTAAACGGCGCCTGCTGAGAAAATCAAATTATAACTTCCTTTAATCAGCGAGTATCAGTGGCCCACACAGGAGCAGCCGGGCCCTGACAGCACACAGAGAGGAGGAGAGAGAGGAGGAAGGAGACCAGTGGAGACCTGGGGGAGGCCGATATGAACCTGTCTCCCGTCTGCTGCCGTTCCCATGGCAACAAGATAGAGTGAGGGGGAATTATGGGTAGCGGAATGTCTGCATCTATCGTTTCCTCTCAGTAAGCATTCATACAAAAAGATACTAGAGTTTTTAGAAGATTCAGTGTTTCAAAAGTACAGAAATGGTAGATGCGTCGTCACAATTAATAGCACAATTGACAGATGTTTTGCTGGTGAAAAAAATAGGGCTTTTTTACCAGTCAAACACTGAGAGTACTCAAATCTGTGATGGCCCTATCCTGCATTGTTCTGAGGTAAATGCTTTATTTAAACCCCATCTATCTGATTGAATATCTTATCCTATCTTGCAATAATTAAAATAGGGTCCAAATATTAACTCAGATATTAATGTAACAAGTTTATTGCATTTACTCACATTAATTTCCCCTTAAAGGTGCTCTGCGTTATTTTTCTGGTGGAGGGTCTCCATGGAAATGTTATTGTTTTGACTGGAATATTCCACAATGCAGCTTTACACCGATGTTTTGCATTTACTCAGTTAAAGGTGTTTTTATTGCTAAAGATAATCCTTGGAAAAGCATTGCATTCTTACTTTGAGCATGGTCTCCTCTACACCAATAACTTGGCTTGGTGGCATCGCCTGCTCGTCTCTATGGAGATGCATAGGTTGTTTAATGCTGTATGGTGGAACATTTGAGGCAAAAACAATAACATCGTCATGGAGACAAGCAAGTTTTAGACCTTCCACATTGTATACCTTTAAATGACTATATATGACCAATTTGAACATGCCATATCCACCCTATTGGTCCTCCTTAACCCCATCAGAAACAATTGCTTGTCAACAATGGTAAAGTACACACTAACACAATCATAAATTCTTCCCTTTAGGAGGCGTTGTAATCACTCTCGCCTCTGATTAGTCATTAAGAGTCCAGTTAGCCAAATGGCGAGGTGCAGGTGGGTGGGCGCCTGTTTAGATCTCTGGGGTCTGCCTCCACTGGTTAATGATCAGTTAATTAACATTGTTTCGGTCCTCTAGTTTGTTTACTTTCTCCTGCCATCGGAAAGAGTCAGAAAACACCACTGCAGGGGGACGGTAAACAAGATGGAAGGAGAATGATCTTGTGATTTCTAAACCAAATTAGATTCATTACCAATCTGGAGACGGAAGTTGTGGAGTTGAAAAGACATTGCAGTGAGGCGACCATCGTTATAAAAGATCTGCAAGGGACTGCGTGTCTCGGTTACTCATAGCAACACTGCATACATGATAATAGACTGACTGGTGATTGGTCAGGCTGCCACACTCCGGTAAGTGACCTCAGCGCTGTGCGGGTGAGCTCACTGTCTTAGTATTTTGATAACCCACTCACTGCTGCCTCTGTTATCAACACCAAACCTATGCATGCGAAGAAGAAATAAAAAGAACTAAGCAATGACGGAAGCATAAACAAATCTAATAGCAATGACATTTAAGAGTTCAACTTAAGAGTCTAGAAAGCCAAAGATTATTTGAATACAATATTTTACTGCCTCTCCCATCTCAAGGCTTATCTAGTCTCCTCTGGGTCAACGTGGTGTGTCCATTGCATAAGGCTGGTTATTGAAGGCTTAAATAATGCAAATGGTAATATGATAAGTGAACAGTCAGTGTGTGTGCTCTGCTAACACACAAGACACATAGTAGGCCTGGATGTGGCACGCACAGTTAAGCCATAGAAGAAAAAAATGCTTTTATATTAAGTTATATTTTTTCTGGCTATTATCATTGAAATGAAAAAGAAGCTTTATGAGATTTCGTGTTTTAGATAAGAGATGAGCATGTTAAAATAAAAAAGGCTATTGCTTTTACTGATAACAATTGCAGTGTTGATTTATTCATGTATTTATTCATTACAAAAAAGATTATACACGATGGCCTTGTTGTTTGTGTTATAATTTGGTGTTTTGGTTCTCAAGATAATTATCCAACCAGAAAGCAGACTGAGCCTCACATGACTCTCTCATTTGGGTTGCCAGTTGTAATGCTTAAATCCAGTTGGTTAAAATTTAAAAGGACTCTCTCTGATCTGAATCCTCACTATCTACATCCTAGCACCCAAGGGCAATCATTTATCAGTGCTAGTGCAGCCTCTGCAGCTCAGTGAGTGAATTTTCAAGGTTCTGAGCTCTCATGGTTTGTCCATATACTGAGAATGACAAAAAAACTTGGAAGTATCTTCTACATATGCCCTCTATATATGCAGGTTAAGGCACTGGCAACCCAGATTTCCAGATTATAGTACCTATAAGAGTGCATACTACATATATTTAAAGAAAATAGAGATATGATTAATTAATTCGCAGTCACAAACACTATTTATAAGTTGCTAAGTGTGTTACAAAATGTATTCCAAATGTTATAGTGGTTAATAGTTCAGTCTTCTCTTAATGAAGAATACATCTGTTTAAAATGTACGCTGTGAACAGAGTCTTGATTTAATACAATAATCACAATTCTAAGAACCATTCTGTTGTAAGTTGTTCAGCCATATTAAGAAGACATTTTGCCAGCATTTTTTTTCATTGACGGGCCCATCCCTAATTCAAATGTTATGTTCTTGTTTCCATAGAGTTGTGTGTTAGTCATTACAGAGTGCATTGCTGGGGAGCCAGGACACCGACCTGAAGAGCTTCTCTGGTGTGCATGGCTAATACAACCCCAGTCTGGGAATACTGCCAGTCTACTGTTACTCCACCATGGGCTTTATCATACACACATATGCACACTCACACGGCACACAGCTCTGAAGGAGATGAAGGCCAAATGTTTGTGAACAACAGTGAGAGAGTGAGAGAGGGGAGAGAGAGAGAAAGAAAGGCAGGCTTTGTAGTGTGTCACTGATCTGAGGTAGCGTGCACAAACATGCCATGGCCTGCTTGTCAAAAGTCACAAATATGCAGCTCTCATCCCGTGATTGTGTCCTGTGTCATCTAAGGCTATATACAAGAGGTTTCAAGTTTGGCTTTGCTGACATGTGCTAAAGTACAAGTGCATTTTCTGTGGTATGGTAAAGTTGCACTATGGAGATGTCATTGCTTTGCCTGGAAGGTTCAACATTAAAGGGGACATAGTAAAAACGAGCTTTTAACCCTGTTATAATGGCTGTTCTTCATCATTAACTTCTCGAGACTTGTATTTAGATTGATTCGTGCCTGTTTGAGTAATCCTTTATTATCCTACATTAAAGACTGTGTGTTTTCACCTACCTCCTATCACTAGACACATGCCTGTACCTCCTTTTGATTATTCAAAAAAAATCAAGCTTTAGGTCATACATGTGTGGTTAAAAAATGTCAAATGTCAACAATAAAAACACAGCAATACTCCTCTTGTGATGAGAAAATGCCACTATGAAGGGGTGGCACTTCTAAGTTCTGCAGTTTTGAACAGTAACTCAATGGATTGGTTTCTATTACTAAGGTGTTTTAGATCAATGTTACTGTTTACAAAAAACAAACTGTAAAATAATGATCTGTGGTTATGGTTTAATGTGAAATACCTGCCAAAAATCGTATTATGCCTTCTTTAAGCTTGTAGTTTAAGCACTTATTTAATTACAGGTGTTTTTTATGGCCTTTCTAAAAAAAACTTACTTACACTTACTGCATATGAACAGGCTCGCCTCTCTACAGATCTGACCTGCAACATGTAATGTAATGTAATCAAGGGTTAATTCTTGTTAGCAGCAAGTCAAATCAACTCAATGAACACTGTTTAACCATGGTGACAGTATACACTCACAACTCCCTAAATACAGAGATGCTCCAGTCCTCAAACAGCCTCGTCAAACCAGGACTCAATGGGCTGAATGTCTACAGTGTGCAAAAACAGACTTGCTTTGAAACCAGGCTTCACAAAGAGAGTAGAGCATACACACTCATACACACCATCAGACCAGCAGCTATTAACATGTACACTTAAACACCAATTCATTCAGTCCCTATTTGCTGTGATTACACATTTGGGTTACATTTGAAATGTATCTTGATTAAATATTGAGCAGGACCACTCTCAGTTCATGTCCTTAATGTTTCACTCTTCCTCTGAGGCCCGCTATAGTTCTCTAACTATGTCGGCTTATGTGCAACGTGTGCGCTTTAGCTCAATATAATTTTATTTTGATAATGGCATCAGTCTGTTTTTAACATCATTAACTATTTTTCTCACGAACACTAAAACCTCAGTACATAATAGCTGGTTAAGAAACTGAATTATAGGCATAGAGGGCTCCTCAAACTGCAGGCAAAAATGAAGAGTAGTTGGAAAAGCCTGGCACGAAAAAGAAACATTACCATGTTTTAGGCAAAAGCTGAGTGATCCTGCTGAGGCCAGGTGAGTCTGCCCCACACACATTTACATGTCCTGTCATGTCATGCAAATACGTTTGTCTGAGTATAGTCTACTCTCAAAGAGTCTGTATAGTCTTTTAAATCGACTTCTGTTTTCACTTTACAATTATCAATGTTGTAATTATCTCCAGTAGGGGGAGTGCCCAATATGAGGTGAGTTGCAGTATTTACTCTTGATTTATGCATTTACTAAACTGGTTCTAAAAGTAGCTGGAATCCAACAGACTTTTACTTGAGTAAAATACTGTTTGAATACCTGCATGTTTGTGTTCTTGCTGCTAAAAAAGTAGCGGTTAGAATTTTTTATTTTTTTTTTTCTTGTAGCAAAACTATTCCAAATATCAATTATTTTATGTTTGTTTAACTAATTACTCCAAATATAAAGATTTATATTGCACCACAATATAGGCTATAGCTAGGCTATATAATAAAATTAATTATCTTGTGGAACAACAAGTAGGGTAGTGGTTTGTTTCATTCACATATTTGAATAAGCCAATAAAATTTAATCTCACTGAGGCCTGGATCTACTTTGTGATGTCATTTGGTTGGAGTCTAACTGGGAAGTGCTTCTCTTCCCTGTCCTCTGTTCATATGCCTTTCAAACTCATTCTGGTAATAATGATGCTCCAATTTCTTACACTAATGCAACTCAACTTTGAACCAAACAGCTTGGTTAATGATTTTAGCATAATTTACACTGCTTCAGCCCCAAGTGCGCCCTCTACTGGCATCCAATGCGTCCTGTTCTGTAGTAGGAATGCTTATAAATATTAGTTGAATTAGTTTTAGATCTACTTTTTCTATACGTAGGATATTGACTTATTTAAGGCTTGTGAAACACAAATTCTAAGATTGAATACTGAAGAGGAATAATGAGCAGTCTATACAGGGCCTTTAATCAGCCTATTCTGACAATAAACGGAGTTGCTCAACTTTGACACATATTTTTCCAAAGCTCCATACGATTGTACCATTTGTGATAATGGTGAGCAAAGACACTCAGGCACGTTTACACAGTTCATAGACTGTATACAGTCCCAGTAAAGAGCGTATCACCTGTACGAGCTTTACGAGCTTCATTGACGGACTTGTCCGGCAGCTCCATTCTCACAGCACAGCGCACATTGCACACAAACCTGACCTAGAATTGCTACTTAGAATTCGGACTGAACCATTGGGGCGCAGCGGAGGGGGGAGACGACAGGAAATCTTGACTGGGATGTAATGGAGTAGGGCCACGGGAAAGCGCAGGCGAAAGGGGGGAGACATATTTCTATCATAATGTTACCGTGATAATGTTGTGATTTGATATGAGCGCGGCGTATTTTCGTCGTTTGGGCAAAACGAGGATTAAGTTAACATTACGGGTAAGTGGTGTTTTATTTTCAAATTTAGCCAGAAAGTGAAGGAGCCATGGATCGCCTCCTGGCAACGGGCACACGCGGGTCCTCCTCCCGGGGACATCTCACTCCGGTATCCGTTCTTCTCTGCCTCTGTCCCCGAAGGCTGGCTAACAAACCCACGTCGTGTCTGGCCTGGCAGACAGCGTGCACATTTTAGGCATGAATGTTGTTTTTCCAGTGCAACAAAAGCGGATTATTCACGATGTTTTCGGCATGGTATAAAACCCGCGGAGAAATATTGGTTTTTACCCCATTATACTGGAGGACCGCCCGTGCTTCGTGAAAATGAAAAAGGATACAATGCAGCACGCATGTTCTGCATTCTTCGGGAGTACCACACCGTTGGTATTGTATTTTCTTCATTTCAGATGTTTTTGATATGATTTATAAACGCGTAACGAGATTATAGGCCTCGTCTACTGATTGTTTCGGCCAACCCTATCATCTACCGTACGATTTAATTGTTACATTGTTAACCAAAGCGGACAAACTTCCCAATAAACGTCCAGCTAGAAGGGTCTAAATGACTTTATTGAAACAAAAGCCCTGTATATGTGTGAATTATGTGTGGATTTGTTTGGGTTAGGCTTGAAGTCGTTGTTCTCGCTCCTAGCCGCCGTCCACTGCCTCCCTCTTCGGGGAAGACTTTGTTTGCGCTGGCCAAGGCTCCATGAATGCAAGTGCTCAAGTCCTCCCTTCCCCCCAGTTCTCTGGCGAAACAGGAACAACTTCTTTTAGGAAAAAGAAAAAAAAAGTTCCTGGAGTTTCAAGCGCCATGGAATTACTTTGTCCGCCAAGAGTTGTCCAGTGAGGCGCTGAGATTTGAGGGGGAAGGCTTGCCTCTAGTGCTCTGCTTACGTTTATTTGCAGTTTTAGCTTTGAACGTGTCTGAGTGTATTTTAGGACGACTTCTCGAGTAGGCCCGTGAGTAACTCGTGTGCCATTGTGCTGTCTTAGCTGGGCAGAATCACATACATAGCCTACACCAGAGAGGTGAAAATAATGTGTGATAAAAACCAACTTGACCTTTTTGTTATAACTTGAAAGTGAATATCCTACTTTCCAGTGTCTCCAGAGAGTGTCCTCAATGACCAATGTTTTGAGCAAATGTCAAGTTAAGCCTCCTTGAATACCATCTTATATGCTTAGTCTCAAAATCTATCTGATACTGTGGTCTAATTTTGTACTAAGGTTTCTTGACAGTGGTCATTAGCTGACTATGATGGCTCCTTTTGACTCAGATCTCCTCAATTGCTAGGCAACACTGCTGTCTGGCATTGAACATGGATCTGTTGCATAGACATCAGGCACATTTTCTTGCAGTACTTATCTCTTTATGTTTGGTTAGTAAATGCACAATTTCGCTCCTTTTTCTGTGTATCCTCTTCAGCACACATGTCTGTTAAAACGATATTCTAGTTACTTAAAAATACTTAATGGAATCTATGGCGCCTGAATATAATTTGTGTAGCTTTTGTTTTGACTCTTACTCTGTTAAGGTGCCATATTTTAAAAACCTCTCAAGTTGTTTTCATTGGTTTATTCTAATACCAGTTCTTACCGTTTACATCATAATAAAAGCTATCATGCTAGTGCTGCCTTACACTTGTAGATCTCCTCTCATTACCTGAAGCTCGTGTACTGAATGAATCCCTGTGTATTTCAGGTGTGAATGAGCAGTGGCTGTAGCGTGGCGTGAGTGGGCCCGGTTCCTGCACAGCCTCCGTGGCTGCCTGCCTGGGAGGAGTCTAGAGGAGAGCAGACATCAGTGCCCAGGGGAGCTGAGGCCTGCCTCTCCATATGAGGCCCTGCTGAAAGGGCAGGGGGGCTTCTGAGGTAACCCTACTCACCCCACTCTGCCTACCTCTGCTCACATGCTCAACTCTTTGTACAGCATCACTTTTATTAGGCATTGTGATTTTTAATTTATTTGGCAGCCAATAATATCAGCAAAACTACACAAGATTGCATCCATAGGTATGCTCCACCAGGTCAAATCAGGTCTAGTTATGATGACTTTTGTACATCAATCAAAATACTACAACATATATCTATATCTATATATATCTATATCTATCTATCTATCTATCTATATCTATCTATATATATCTATCTATATCTATCTATCTAAAAATATATATATATATATATATATATATATATATATATATATATATATAACTTAATTCTTGTTAACATATTTTTTTCTTTTATTGATGACATTGTCTGTTGTTTTGGCACTATCCTGTTCAAAATGTCCCGTCCGTACCTGTATTATTTAAATTGCACTTAGTTGTCGCTGTTCTAATCCATCCTTTGGTCTCTTCCTTGACATTTATCTTGACATGTGCTTGCACCTGCAGTGATGGGTGTCTGCATTGTGATTAGAGAAACCTTGAATAGTAGATGAGTATGACCACCAAATGTCTCTAAACGTGCCATGAGTCCAAACCTGGGCAGCTGGACTTTTGTATAATGTCCAGTCTCATTCACAGATCTGGTTTAGCTGCTATCGAAGGAACTAAGTGTTAACCAAAAACCACAGCACGGCGAAGGATGAGCGGAAGTGGATATTGATGCGAAGCAGAAAGGATTTATTTTCTCCTTCGACGACTAGCCTCTCGTGTTTCCATGCATGCGTTTGCTCCATGGCTTTTCTAATTAAAACTAGTATTGCTTCTGTTATGAATGACATGGAGTAATTTGTTTGGTTTTGTTGTGAACAGCACACCAGCTCACGTATATCTTTAGAAGCGATATTTCTTCATTCTCTTCACAAAGTGTTTGAAATGGCCAGTTTTATCAGTTTGATACTAATGTACCTGCTGTTCTAAGTAAGACATTCAGTCACAATTAATTAAGGAATTAAAGTTCAGCAGCATAATGACTTTCACCGACACAATAGTACAGTAATTATGTGGTATTCCCTGAGGAGCAGGGGAAAAGGTTGCATATTTAATGTGTGTGTTCATGTACTTATTTAGCGTTGATGTTCCATTTAGTGAATTACATGCAGTCTATTGAAAGATTTGAGATGGATATTAAATCATTTCTTTATTGAATGTTTTCTGGAGACTATTTGAACACAAGACGGAGAGGACCACGTACCAGTTGATATGAAAGTTGTATGTCTTTTCTATTCTGTTGTACACATGGTATGTTAAAATGAGCAGAAGTTGTTGCTGGTACAGGCTCTGGCTCACAAACGATGCACAATCTGTTTTTGAGTGTATCAGCAGTGATTGGCAGATGTGGCACACATGCTGATCTTGGTGCACTTTTAAAAGGCGCTTCTTTAAGATGCGCTATGCAACTTTTCTGATGGGTATGTGTATGCTCCCTGCGTCTCCATGGATATGTTATTGCATCGCGTGGGATGTTCCACATTATGCCATTGAACATGTCTATTATACATTTATTAAAATATTTGTGTTTTTATTGTTAAAAATACCTTGAAAAACATGCAATTTTACTGTCAACGGTCTCGCCTCTTTACAGATCTGTCTGTGATCTTGTCTCCGTGAAGGAATATTTGTGTGTATGGAACATTAAAGACAACGGAATAACAAGCAGGTGGTGGACCCTCCAACAAAGTTGCATAGCGCACCTTTAAAGCTCCTGAGTGGAACCTGTAGGCTGGTCTGACCTGCAGTCACCCCCACTTTAAATGTTGAATGCGTTAGGATAAGATGAGGAGCCATGTTCTGGTTTAGGCCACTGTTTGTCTTCTGTCTAATAGGGTTCAAGAACATACTGTTATTCACAATAGTTTAAAGAAACTGATCTCATGTACAAGCCGTAAGAGTGAAAGTGAAGTTGCTCTGAAGTGATTACACACTGCCGAGTGCATTTGGTCAGCTGCCCCTGGGTTGTGCCACTGGGCTCTTGTCCGCACATTTGTGTAACAGATTTTTCACTTACCTAATTTACCATAGAACATGTGATGCATTTTACAGACCTCGATTTTAATTTGAAATCAGTTTTCTAATTTTACGTTTGAGTGATAAACATCCATCAGCTGTATCGAATCTTTATTAAAGAAGCCTTGACTCAAGTTGGTGTAAATGAGATAATAGTTGTAAAAAGAATGTGCTGGATTTTATATGAGAAAAAGCAGCTCTGACAAATATCACAGATGTTTAAGGCATACTTGGTTTGTTCAGAATAATATTTATACACCCTAAATAATGCTACCACCAGGAAGTATACTCTTTTAGCTAAACCTGTTGACATGTGTCACTGGGTGACATGAGAATTTTTTTTTCTGATTTATCTTATGTATTTAATATAACAACAGCATATTTAAGGTTAATACACATAGCCTTTTAGCATCAGATTAAAAAAAAAAATTTAATCCTGGAAACTCCACTGTTTTTACTGCCACTGGATTTCATTAACACAAGCCCAAAGCTGATTGTTACAATCTGTAACCTTTGAATCATAATTTGATTAAATACACAGAGTGAACTATTACAACTATTACAATTATAAAGAACACGGAAATCTGTTTTCCAGCTTTAAATCAGCCTTAAAGAATAAGATTGTTGTTTTAATGTTTCCTTGCAGTTCTCTGGTAGTAAAGTTTTCAAAGGTAGACCTTTAGACGATGTAAACTGAAATCAGCAGTTCTCTATCTGCAATAGCGAGGCTAACTATAGAGGCTGTACATATTGGAATTATTTTTATTGTCACAATTATGAAAATACAGTTACTTTGAGACATGATTCTTTGATTCCACTGTACAGTCAGTGCAGTGTGTGAATGTTGTACGAATGAGTGAGTGTATATTATGCTATGTGGCCTTATAGTTAATAGGGCAGATCTTAGCCTTACTCATTGTGTTTAAAATTCCATGATAATGACACAGCATTGCTAGGGCAACCTCGGGTAACTTAGGGACATAATCTGGTTCCAATAAATCTTGACTTCCTTATGGTTTAGGTGGATGAAATAAGATTTGGCCATGGTCAATTCTCCAATAGTTGTTATCATGGATGTGGACTGTGTGTATGAAAAGTCTTAGTGGGGGACAAGGAAGACCTCAGTGGCCTGTATGGATTGGAAGGGCCCAGCCGTTGGGATTTCCCACAATGCTTGTGGTTACAGGGAGACGTCCTCCCAGCATGAGCAAGGGAGGAATGTGGGCCGAGTGTGGGAGCGACTGTAGTGATGGAGGGAGGGAGTCACGGACCAAAGAGCACAGTCAAGAGAAGGGTCTGCAGTGCACAGGGCAGCACACTGTCTGTAAGCTCCAGGCTCACACCATGGACCCAAACGTCTTGTGTGTTTCCTCTGAATCTCAGTGTCATCAACAGGACACTCCAAGGAGATAAAAAAATGTATGTCTATTGTGTCTTCTTTCATGGAGCACATAGGCACTATATTACTAAAGTCAGTTTTTTTTTAACAGTGTTATTTGTGGTTTCTGTGTGCATGTTCAGAGAGGTAGAGAAAGGGTATGTGAGCCAGTGGAGAGGACAGATGGACAGAGGCAGGAGCAGGGTGAAGTGTGTGAGACTCTGATCAGAGCGGGCTGAAGTGCTGAGTGCCCGTCCTGCTGCTGGAGCTGGCACCACACATGGCAGAACGCCCGGGCGACGCCAGCAGATGTGTCACAAGTGAGTCAGCTCTTTATGTGTGTCTGAGAGAGACAGACACCCACGCTCCCCCTCCGCACACTAAATGTGGAGCATCACACTCTGTGCTTTGCTCCTGTTTTCATTGCCACTTCCATCATTGTGATGGACACACAGAGGCTTCTGTCACTGCCATCTGATCAGACAAATATGACATTACACACATGTCACCTCCCTGGGGATGGCAGGGCATCATGGTCTGCCACTAGAGGGGCAGATAGACCACCAGCACTTCCAGTCCACATAGCACTTTAGTATGTACTGATGCCCTTTACCAACAAATGCCAGCATGTTAAACTGACGTAAATATTAATTTATCATCATCTGCAATTGCAAACAATTAAACATTCAGCATCAACATGATGTGGTGAAATGACTCTTGATATGCTGAACTGATCCAGTCCAGTAAATACTTTTGAATCAGACCTGATGACCAATGCCAGTACTATTGGGGCTGATATGACAATCTGTCAGTCTAGAGCCATCATTGTATTGTAAAGTATATTGTAAACAGTGCTGTTCTGTGTAATTCAGTTCTTTCCCCAAATATGGACAGTCTGATTGGCAGTCTTTATAATCCATGAAAGTTGTATTTGACTGATAGCAGTGAGGTGTTAATTTTACTGGATAGCTTGATAATTAATGACCACTTATTGAAATAGAAAACTGTCTCATACCTACATGATTATTTCACATTTTCTTAATCACAAACTACAATATTGATTGAAATCAATGTAATAATAGAAACCGGTCCGTTCACTTCCTATCCAAATCTACAGATCTGGTTTTCTGCTACTGGCCCTACCTCTTCATAATGGCAGTTAGCCATAGCAAGAAGTGTATTTTTATTTACATATTTCTTCATTTTAAATTCACCGGCTACACAACATTAAGCCTATATGTTTGACTAAGAGTCAGTATTTTTAGGAAGCAAAAGTACAAGAACAGAGCCATGGACAGTGACCGTTTTTCTGAACACTCGAACCCTCAAATGCAGGACATCATGCAGGACATGATAGTCAAACCTGTATGAATGACTTAAAATAAAACTCAGAGTAAGACAGGTTCTCTGCATTATCCCTGCATCATTTGGAAATTTCGCCCTTTGATTCAGCAAAAGTCCACCATGAAAATAGCCATTGCAATAATGTCTTCTAATTGAAAACCATGTCCAAATGGTTTTATTTTGAAGCCTGTTGTTACCATGAAGCATGCCTGTGGAGGACAAAGAGATGCAGTCGGTCTACTTCAGGAACTGTGTAGAATGCGGAAAAGTTTTTGCGTTCTGTGTAAATATTTGTATATCTTTTGTGTTATTAGTACTAAAAACCAGGTTTTACTAGTGTGTGCACTTGTTCTTGTCACGAACGCTAAGTGTATTATGTCAAATGTTGCATTGGTGGCGTCACAGCTCTATGTTTAGTGCCACTTTGCATTCCTCACATTCTGAGCGCGGACTGTGAGAGCGGTGTCTGCAACTCTGGGTGTGTCATTGGAGTGAGCTCATACAAGAGACTCCTCCACAGGTGAGAGCGAGGCTTGCTCTGCACACAACCATTTTCACCTCAACCATGGATCATCACGCCACTTGACTAAAGCCATGCCAATTTATGTCTTCAATGGCCAAAATGATCTTTTTATTCATGTCTGAACTTTTTATTCATGGAAAATGAGGACAAGAAACATTTAAACTTAAATACTTTCCAAATTTCTTGCAGAAAGCCTTGGCCCTTAATTTGATCCATCAGATGTTTCTGAGCAGTGCTTGTACCTCCCATGTTTTGCCATTGCTGTTGTGGTATGTGAGCTAATGCACTGCTGCTGCTTCAGACAGCTTTTTTGGATGGAGAGAGAGGCGGAGATATTGTCTGTAATACAGCCCTAAACAAATAATGGGCTGAAGGTATTCTTGAGATGGAAGTTGAGCAGACGCAGAGAGCGCTCCATTGTGACTGAACTGCAAAATGGGATTTGCATAAATAAGGCTGAAACATCAGCAGGGTCTTTACAGCCAACAGCAGGGCTGAGATGAGCCAATGAGAATGTGTGTGTCTGTGCACTTTGATACTGCGCTGCTGTAGCAGTCTTCACGTTTAGGCTCTGACTCCACTGATTTGCAGCAGGCTGGGTTCTGAGTCCTCTTCATTCACACCTTAAGCCCATCCTCTCTGTGACAGCTCTCAACCGGACAGGATCTGCTCTGATCATTGCCCAGCCTGCGTACCACCACTCTTATATAAGCATGAAATGCTCCCTTTAGTGCCTCCAGTATTGGAAACCCCAATTCTAATGTGATTGAACTATTTTCTGCTCACTTTTTATATAGAAACTCATATTTATATCAGAGGCAAAAAGCTCATATTTAGAGCCTCATTATACTGTTTACCCATTAACTCATCAGCAGTAGAGTTGCTCTGGTGTTATGATCCACTGGAGATGGAGGGAGAGAGAGAAATCTGATTCTGATTTTTCTTGTGTTTGACTTTGCTTAAAACGTCTTGTCAAGTCAACACGTTTTCCGTTACACTCATTATTTTGCAGTCTACAGTGAGTGACAGGTCCCTGTTTGTGAGCTGTGAGCGCATATATTCCTTTTATTAATGTCTTTGTACTTTTGGTTATGGTTTAATAGATGCTTTAAATGGAACACCTTTGCTTTAGGGGCCCCAATTATATTGTAGACCACAAAACTAATAACTTTACTATAGTGTTGTATCTATTTTAGAATTAAATATTTTACAGTCAAGAAAAAAGGTTAAAAAGCAAAAAGCAGCAGACACATACCAGAAATGTGAAACTAGTTATATTACAATCAATTGGAAATTACATATTGTCTGTGTAGCATTTGAAAGTAGCTTGCCTGGGATCCAGAATACACACAATACTTCACAAAGATGTGAGTCCTGTCACCAGTGCATCCCCCAGAGTTCTGATGGGTGTGATTGACATTTGGATTAGCCAATCAGGGATGCAAAACACGAAGAAGGGAAGGGAAAAAATATCAAAGGGGAGTGAAAACAGACTAGTCTATTAACTTGTTACATGCCATTTGTGCAGTAGTTAATTATGCAGCGAAGTGTATACAATTGTGCACACATTACATTTATTTTCACATTGATCAGAGAGGGTCATAACTTCTTCTGTTTATAGTAAAGCATAGATTTAGAAACACAAGGCCCCTTTGTGTGCTCCACTCATTTGTAATGGTGAAACATAACTGCGGACATGAAGTAGGAGCTGTAAATGACATATTTGTAGACACCAGAGAAGCAGCAGCAGCAGCAGCAGCAGTATGTTTGTCTGTTTCTCCAACACACAACCCTCTCCCTTCTCCTCCACCAGGGGGGCGCTCCAGAGCCTGTTAGAATGTGAAGTTTTTGGAAGAGATTCTGAATATTTTCTGGATGAGAGTGTAATTTTAACTGACTGGGCTGCTCTTTTAAACAACATCCTCGTTCAGTTTTCATCATCTCAGTAAAGGGCAGTCACACATTCACTGATCACTAACTAGGCCTCTAGTTCTAATATTTACGTGCTTACCCACTGTGAAAGGCTTTGTCCTTCACAGCATTAAAGACATGGCTGTGTTGTACAGTAGCTCTGGGAAAAAATATTGTTTTTTTCCTCTAAATTAGCCTCATCCTCTTGATTGATTTTGCACATAGAACCTTCATTTTTTAGTCAGTAACTAGTTTGAATGTACTACAAATATATGCAGCTGTACGTCTTAGTACAAAGGTGTGCTATGCTTGGATGACAGTGTTCTTCAGTTTTTTTGATGATTTTCTTGCAAATAGATTTATGTTTATTTTTCCCGGATTCACTCAGAGCTTTACTTTTAGCTAGTGTAATGTAAAAGTTTACTATAGCTACTGTGCTGGCTCTGGGGTTAAACAGCTGTCCTTTAGCTTGCACAGATTGTCTGACTGACTCAGGGTGGAGTTGTGTCCGATTGCGCCTCATTTTACTGACTGTTCTTTTCCTCTCTTCACAGTGTGCCCGAGGGCCATTGAAAGCCCCCTTGGGGGAGTTTCATAAACACCCAGAACAAGAGAAGACTCCTGCAGTATTGTAGTTTGAACACACAGCTCATTCTGACACATACACACACAGCACACACTACATTCACCACACACGCGCACATACGCACACACACACACAGACAAGGAGAGAGGGAGAATGTTGGAGGTCCAAGAGGAGAGGCCAGCGGCGGCAGGATCAGCAGCGACACATTTCAACAAGAAGGAACGAGGAAAGAAAGACCGGGAAGACGCCAAAGACCGAAACCTCTCCAATCTGGGAAATCCTGTTCAGGGCTCTAGAAACGCACGGGCCAAAGCACCTCTCACAGCACACAGCGGCAGCCCTCACCAGCTCATTACTCCGCCCTGTTCTGTGGTCCTGGGAGCCCCATCAATGCACTCCAATCGGCTCAAGAACTCCCCGTCCACCAACACACAAAGGTGAGAGCAGGTCATATAGGCCAACTCTCCCCTGTGTTTATTTATCACACACTGCTCTTGACAACAGACTGTAGGAAATCTAAAAGATCTCTATTGAAGCCTTGTTCTTCAGGGCAGAGGAAAAATGTAATAACATTACCATCATTACAGAAAAAGGGGCTTGAATATTACGATAATTAGTATACAGTGAAAATTCAATACTGAGCAACTTGGAACAATATTACAGAGGTAGAAAATAGGTTACATAAGAACATCATCTAGAAAGATAATTCAGGGCTGCTGCTTGCCATTTGGGTGCCTTAAGCAAAAAGTCGTTGGTAGCGCAACCATGCCCCCAACCTTCCTTAATTATGTAAAAATACATTGAGCTTTGAATTATTAGTATTACTATTTTCATTGAGCTATATACTTTTCATAAAATCAACTTTGTGCATGCTGCAGTGCCAATGTCATGGTTCAGTTCGACAGCTGGACGCAGTTTCTGTAACTTTTTTCTCTTTCTCTAATTGAATATGAGGTGATTTTGATCAACTAAAGCAGAGGTGCCCAAACTTTTTTTTTTTTTTTATCGAGGGCCACATCTCAAAACATTCGAAGCAGAGGGCCATAAACCGGTGATCAACGCAGTGCGGTGCTTTAAACATATCTTTGACAGAGCTACTGTATATTAATAAGGCTTGAAACACATTCATTTTAGGTCTGTATCACAATGCAATGTGATGTTTGAGGATATAGTGGTAGAAATAGTTTAATTTGTTGTTAAAAGTAGTGCTTATGATCAATTGAGCCGGTTCAGCAGGAGGCTTGAGGGCCTCTAAAAACTGGTCTGAGGGGGGGCTTAGAACACATGTGACCCAACTCCTCCAAATGGTGCCCCTGATCTGTTTTTAAGCTGTGGCTTCTCTACCTACTGTGGTGATGGAGAGAGATGCACAGACTCCAGTCCTAAACTAGTTTAGAAATGATAAAGAAGTCAAAGTAGATCTGTAGATCTGCTGTATGTTCCATGTTTAATTACAGTAGCTACATTCATCTACAGCACAAATTGTTTAGTTACAACTGCATGGTCAAGCTGGTGCTCCTCAGACATCTTGATGCCCTGTGCATTGCATGTGATGCTTGTAATGGGAGCACTGACAGTGAAATAATTAATGAAATCTTTGTTCAGAAAATGTCTTTACTTGTTTAACTATTTTGTCATTATTTTAATCAAGTTACAAAGTGTGTTTTTAGACAATTATGCATATAGGAAATGTATGTGCCATGACTGCTCTGTGGACAGGTCTGCCATTGCTTTTATTTATCAAGTACAATTACAACCACATCTTGGGTGTCTAACAGTTAACACCACCGAGACACCGTAGTATGTTCAAATCTTTCAGCATTTGGAATTTAATTGCTCTAAAACAAAACTGTCTATCATCTCTTTTAGTAAGGACTTCCTGGTGTGTGATCCCAAGTGGCTCTGGGTTCAGGGAGTCCGCTGAGCTGGGATGTTTTCCCTGCTGACTCACGGCTCTGGAGCCTATGGAAAAGACTCTTAGCTGCCAGAGTTCTACCTTTGCCATGGTTTTCAGATGATTATGTGTCTGCCCGGTGAATGCACAGAATTACACTAAGATACAGCTAGCTTCAAAGACTGTTGTTTTGTATACTTGTGAAATTTGTGTTCTGATGTACAGGAGAGGGAAGGAGACGTAGAGAAAGGAGGTCAGGGTGTGGTGATAGTGCACCCTGCCAATTGGACTGCTGAACTGTTCTGGTTGCAGCTATGCCTAGATGACTATGGCCTGAGTCTCCTGTATGGTGAAAACAGTACAGTATTTCAGTTGATATTATCAAATTTGATCAGCCATTTGTAACTTTGGATTTTCTATTATTATCTGTTAGCTGTAGCACAGAAAGGGTTTCACATAGTATCATGCAATTGCTACTTTATATTATATTAGAATGTTGTCTTTATTGAAGCTCTTATTAGAGACATGTACTTGCTGGCACTATAAGAAGTAAGGCCTAATCTATGAGTTTCTGTAAGCCAATATTGATAAGGGGTTTGACAACGCTGATAGTCGATGTATCAGGCATAAATGACAACACATCACAGACAATATAGGGCTTTAATTTGACAATTGGGACAATTGAAACTGTAATGTATATTAATTCTGCCTGTGTATTAGAATTCCATCCATCTATCTTCCGCTTATCCGGGGCCGGGTCGCGTGGGCAGAAGTCTAAGCAGGAAGTCTCAGACTTCCCTCTCTCTGAATACTTCCTCCAGCTCCTCTGGGAAGACCCCGAGGTGTTCTGAGGCCAGCTGAGAGACATAGTCCCTTCATTGTGTCCTGGGTGTTCCCTGTGGTCTCCTTGTGGGACATGCTCGGAACACAGCCTCAGGGAGGTGCCAGAGGCAGATGCGCAAGCCACCTCAGCTAGCTCCTCTCGACGTGGAGGAGCAGCGGCTTTACACTGAGCTCTTCCCGTGTGACTGAGCTCCTTCCTCTGTCTCTAAGGGACAGCCTGGACAGTTTCGCCTGCCATGAAGAAGATCCTGAGATACTTTACCTTACTCGAGACAGACACCCTCCACCCACCTGGAGAGGACAAGCCACCTTGCCCTTAGCAAGGGGCCCTGGACCTCATACTCCCAGAGCACCCCCAAAGGACACCACAAGGGACAACCAGTCCACAAAGCACGTGTGAACTCGTTGGGCAAACCATGAACCCTCGCATATGAGAATTCAATGACAGAATTGTGTAGAGTCAAATTTTTTAAAGAAGGTATAATGTATCCAGGTGTTATAACCGCAAACTTTTGGCTGCTACTGAGTGGCCAATATTTTGGTGGGGCCCTAATATGAAACAATATTAACAATATGCTCATTTAATCAATTTTTGCTTTTAGTCTGGACTCTATTCATATAATGTAGTTCTTTTGTCATCTAATTTGGTATCTTTTTTGTTTTTTTGTGTCTTGCAGCCCTAAACCTAAGACGGAGGTCATGGTGCGATCTCCTCCTGTCATGTCCCCTTCCACTGCCGTCCAAATGGACTCTAAAATGCCCAACCAGGGCAAGCCTGGAAGCACTGGCAGCCAATCACAGCCCTCACCTTGTGACCCCAAGACGCTGGGTTCTAAAGGGGCTCCAGGTGTGGCAGGAAGCATGGGACTAAAAAATGGCCAGAGCTTGACATCTGGCCCCAGCTCCAAGGTGAAAGTCAAAAGAGAGAGGAGCACCTCTGTGGAGTCCTTCGACCAGCCAGAGAGTGGCACGCCCACCAGTGAGGAGAAAGGTAGCACATACAATCTGAACTCATCATCCTTTACTTTATTATTGTGTTATTTATTTATTGTGTGTTTGTGTCTGTCTGCAGAGAGCAGCAGGGTAAAGCGGATGTGCGTGGCAGAGAGGAGGCAGCCTTATAGTGGGGCAGACTGGTGCTCTGGGGGAGAGAGCGATGAAGATGACAAAGGATTCTTCAGTAAGTGTGCTAAAAAAGGCCAACATCTAATCATGTGCAATAGGCCTACAGCTGATTTGCTTGATTTATAATAACTCCTTATAATGGCAATATTCCTAACAAACAAATCCTAAAGTTTTCCTTGTGTTCTCTTAGACTGTAACAGTGACGTTAAGCCCCAAGACACCCATTCTACCTCCAGTACGGGACTTAGTCGCTCCTCTACACCTTCCCACAATGCTCTGGGTCAAGGGTCAACAACAGAACCTGCCAGTAGCCAGAAACCAGGCTCAAAGCTTGTATATGTCTTCACTACGGAGATGGCTAACAAGTAAGACGTTTTCTTCTATGAAAGCAAAAGTGCTTTTGAAGTTTGCCTGACACACAAAACTCATGTGTACATTGCACTTTGCACTGTATCTGATGTTAGTGGCCCTGTTGAATGTTTCTTTAAATGATTTAAATCCACATAAATGTGGGACGGTTGTACAAAAACCCACAGTGAATCCTTTTGCTAAATCGCTGTTCAGATTTAAATGGAATAACTAACAATGTCAATCGCCTGAAGTACATCTGTGTGCCCCTGTCATTAGCAGTAGTTGTCGTCTTTGATGTTTGTTTGCAGCTGTTTATGTGAATGCTGTTAGGATGCTCACTCTTTTCCACCCTGCCTCCGCTTTCCCAGTCATAGCCTAAACCTAGTGTTTCTAAACATGTGTGTCTCTCAGTAGGACTTGGCTTTTGGCTCAGATGAACACAGTTGGGAGTTAGATCAAACATGTTCTGTAGAAGGTGTTGTGTGCAGCAGTGAACAGCCGGTTAACCTTGACAAATCGTCATGACCCTGAGTGTTTTAATTGTCACACATGCACTCTATTTTTCTAACTATGTGTATACATTTCCATGTCCTCAGGGCGGCTGATGCAGTGCTGACTGGCCATACAGAAAACATCATTGCCTTCCACATGAAAAACATCTCCAATAGCAAGGACAAGGCTCATCTCCTTTTAGTAAGCACCAAATCTTTTATCTTGAAATACTGTTTTGCATCAAACTTATTCCGATTTTGTCTTTTTAAAGAACAATGCAGCAAACAACCTTCGAAACGACTCCAAGCCTCCCCAACAACCGTCTGCTCATGTCCAAGATCAAAGTCTCCAGGCTGGTTCTAAGCCGTCCTTACCTGGCATGGCAGAGGGAAGTGCATCGCAGCCTTCAAACCAAGGAAGCCAAACGGGTGTTCTTCCACAAGAAGGGTCATCTTCTTCCGGCATAGAATCCAAAAATCTTCCCAGCAGCAGCCCGAATAACACTACAGCAGCAGTGGACCAGGCTCCAGGCTCCCAAACGGAGGCAGGCCTGAACCCTGCATCAACAGAAGGTCCTGTTGGAGGTTCAGGAGGGTCGGGGCTGACCCCACAGCAGCAACAGCAGCAGCAGCAGCAGCAGCTGGCCCAGGAGCTGCTCAACATGGAGGCCAACACAGAGGGGCTCTCCCAAGAGCAGCTGGAGCACCGGCAGCGCTCGTTACAGACTTTAAGAGACATTCAGCGTATGCTTTTCCCTGACGATCGTGACGCTCCACCACCTGGCCCCCACAGGGCCATGGTGGACCCCATGATGGAGGTCCTGATGGTGGCTCCCGCAGGCCCGAACAAGGTCCCCTACAGGCCATGATGGCTCAGTCACAGAGTTTAGGGCCACCTGGTCCTGGAGGCCCACGTCCACAAGGGCCACCCTTTGGTCCTCCTCATGGTCCAAGGGACATGCCACCATTCCCCCAGGATGAAATGGGCCCGCACATGGGTGGGCCGGGGGGCTGTGGAGACGGGGAGCAGATGACTCCAGAGCAGGTGGCTTGGTTGAAACTGCAGCAGGAGTTTTACGAAGAGAAGAGGAAAAAACAGGAGATGCAGCATCGGCCCATGCCTGACATGATGATGCATCCACATGGTCCACGGGGCATGATGCGAGGCCCGCCGCCCCCCTACCAAATGGGTCCAGGAGAGATGTGGGGAGGACCTGGAGGACCCCCAGACCACTATCAGGAGCGTATGAGCATGGGCCCTGGTCCGAGGGGCATGCCCCCACACATGCAGAGAATGCCTGGATTCTCTGGGATGATAAATCCTGAAATGGAGGGTCCACCAAGACCTGGCATGGGGTGGCCTGATGACATGCCTTCACGAATGGGAGATGGGCGTGTGTTTCCAGGTGGACCTGGGGGTATGTTTGCTGGTCCAGGTGGTCGAGGAGAGCGTTTCCCAAATCCTCAGTCTGTCCAAGAAGCAATGTTCCACCAAGGAATGGGAGGAGAGAAAGGGCTTCCACCAGGCATGATGATGGACATGCAGAGAATGATGGGCCATCAAAGGGGGGGGATGGAGCCAGGAAATGGGATGGGTATGTTTCCCCGAATGCCCGGAGATGGTCCTATGAGCCCCTCATCGAGGCTTCAGGGAATGGGAGGCAGAGATATGGGGCCTGACTTTGGCATGGGGCCTGGACCTGGCCCAGGCCCACATATGCACCCGTCAAAGCTGAGAGAGCCTCCAATGAACATGAGTCCAGATGAAATCATGAGGCTGAGAGCAGGAGGAGGGCCGCCCATGGACAACATGGGTCCACAGGGCAGGCCAATGCAGGGGCCACCCTTCCCAGAGCAGGGGCAGCCAGGAGACTTTCCTATGGGACCTGGGCGGCCCTTTCCCAGTGGGCCAGGAGGAATGAGGGGTCCACATGGAGAGCAGAGTTTTGGTCCAGAGCATAGAGCTACACCCACAGGGGGTAACGGCCGCATAAACCACCTCCCCCCTGGTCCTGGGCCCGCACAAGGACAAAGGGGCCGCAAACCCGCTGACCTCAACGTCCAAGCTGGAGGGGGCAACTCCCCCAGTGTCAACCCGCTCAAGTCCCCGCCTCTGAGACAGGTCCAGTCACCTATGATGGGCTCCCCCTCTGGAAACCTGAAATCCCCCCAGACGCCGTCCCAACTGGCAGGCATGTTGACTGGTCCGACAGGCCCCCCTGCCCCTCCAGCACCACCAACATCAGCGCCCATGAAGTCCCCCCACTCCATGTTGGGCTCAGCAGGTGCCTCGCCTGTTCATATGAGGTCTCCTTCTCTTCCAAACCCATCTCCCGGATGGGCCTCTTCACCAAAGCCGCCCATGCAGAGTCCTGGGGTGCCACCTCAGGGTGGCAAGCCTCCGCTCAGTATTACCTCACCAAACATGATGGGCAACATGGAGCAAGGTATTATTAATTCTGAAATATTAACACCATGTATATTAAAGTGTAGGAAGGGCAAACTTGTTTTTCATTAGTTGTTATTTGAGGTAGAGTCAAGTTTATAATACTTAAAATGCCTCAAAAATAAGTGTACAATGTCACATTTCAAAATGTGCAGAAGCCGTGTAAAGAACAAAAATGGTTATTGCTGTCACAGTAGTAACATGTATCAAAGACAATCATTGGAGATTGGTGACTAATGGTACAGTAGCTCCCTCTTGTGGACATTGAGCAGTCAGAACACAAATTCATACTGAAAAGCTATGGATTTGGGATTGCATTCAGATGGTTGGTAGGCTTTTAGTCACTGGCTCTCAGATGGCTCTCCTTAGTGACCCCCCTGCCTATATGCAGGTTAATTAACAAAACCATTCTGCAAAGTAAATTATGGGATCTAGTAGAACCATGCTGTCAATAGTATGAATAATGACAATTTCCAATTACTGCAGCCAACGGTATTTGGTGTAGTGACACCAAAGTCACAGCAATTCACTTTCTAACATAATGGTGAATTATGGTGATTTATTTAATGACTTGGTACTATCACTAATCACAGAACTAAATTATCAACAATGGCACTGAAAACTCATTTGGGTTGTTGAATATTCATATTTGTAAATCACCATGACCCAATATTTTAAAAACCTATTGTTAAGTTTTAGGAAGGAAAAGTAATGGTACGAGATTCAGGATGTCATTATTGCCAACTACTGTGAATTTAGTGTCACTACACCAAATTATGTAAAAGCTTAGGAGATTGATATTTATAAATCACCGTAACTTGACATTAATTGTTGTAAAAGTTTAGATTTTTACAAAATCATAATAATTAATCAGATGAGTGTATTTGTTTGGTCCTTCACAGGTGGTAACGGTCCTCCCTCAGCCCCTCCTTCATCAGGAGCTCCATCTGGACCTATGTCTCTCCCCGGCAGTGTCCCGTCTGGCAGCCCGTACACAATACCCCCGGAGCCCACGCTATCTCAAAACCCCCTCTCAATCATGATGTCACGCATGTCCAAGTTCGCCATGCCCAGCTCCACCCCACTATACCATGATGCCATTAAAACTGTGGCCAGTTCTGACGATGACTCGCCGCCTGCCCCGATCTCCCAACCTGCCTTCTGGGAACAATAATGGTAATATTTACTCACCAAAAGCAGTACTCCCAAATGATCTATTTTAACTTTACATTACTGATTCTGTACTGTTTTATGTATGTATGTATAGATATATATATATATATATGTATATATATATATATATATATATATATGTATATGTATATATATGTATATGTGTATATATATATATATATATATATATATATATATATATATATATATATGTGTGTGTATATATATATGTATATATATATATGTATATATATATATATATATACATATATGTGTGTATATGTATGTGTGTGTGTATATATATATATATATATATATATATATATATATATATATATATATATATATATATATATATATATATGTGTATGTGTATATATATATATATATATATATATTTTTTGTGTGTATATAATTTAATTATTTTTTTTACTTCATTGTTCAAATATTATTTTCTGTATATTTTACAGTATATTTTATATATTTATTTCTATATGTAAATACCAAAGATGTTGATCTTTTGTTCTGCATATTCTCAGGTATGCCAATGAATCACCAAGGCAACCCGCGGATGATGATGGGACCTGGTAACTCTGGACCCATGCCAGCTCTCAGTCCTCTGGGAATGAATCCTATGGGGTCCCAACCTCTGTCCCATGGAATCCCTCCACAGATGCCCTCACCTAATGCCCCCAACATGGGGCCAGGCATGATGCCCCATGGCATGATGATGCCACAAAATCCCCAGGATCCTGGCATGGCAAATCCTCAAATGATGCCCCAAGGACGCATGGGCTACCCCCACCGGAACCAGGGATATCCTCTGACACAGTCTCCTTCCCAGCAGGGACCTTTCTCCCCACACAACGGCCCTGGTCCACAAGGCTTCCCGGGCCATCCCATGGGTTTCCAAGGTGATGGAGGACCTATGGGTGGACGTATGGGGAACATGCCTCATGGGGGCGGGGGTGATGGAGGCATGTGCAAACCAAACACACCTGGAGGACCTGAGTTTAACAACATGCCAGGTGGATTTAGCGACGCAGACCTTCATGAAGTCATGCGCCCCGGAGCATCCGGTATTCCTGAATTTGACCTGTCCAGGATAATCCCCTCTGAAAAACCCAGCCAGACTTTGTCTTATTTTCCGAGGGGAGGGGGAGACAATCCGGGGGGCAAACCGCCACACCCGTCAGGCTTCCCTATGCAGGGCATGATGGGCGATGGTCCTCTGAGGATGGGGATGTCCATGCAAGGAATGGGTGGGATGCCAGGGGGGCCGGGTGGAGGAATGGGCCCCCAAGACATGCCGATGGGAAACCCCGGACACAATTCTATGCGGCCACCGGGATTCATGGGCCAAGGAATGATGGGGCCGCAGCACCGGATGATGTCTCCTGGGGGCCCAGGCGGGATGATGCAGGGTAGACAAATGGCCCACCCTGGTCCTGGCGGCTCACCCAACATGATGATGTCGCTGCAGGGCATGGGTGGCCCCCCTCAGCAGACAATGATGATGGGAGGTCAAATGAGGCCTCGCGACATGGACATGGGCTTTAGTCCTGGCCCTGGAATGTTCTAATCCAACACAAACTTTGTATCTAGAATGTTCTTGGACTAATCAATGATGGAGTGAAGACTCAGTGGTGTTAGGACAAATCTGACAGACTCACACATGATATGAGAGGATTTATCCCGAAATGAATAGAATGGCGTTTATGTCCGATGTGGGAACTATTGCAGTGTAACTTTGTACTGGCCCAGACAGGAGTACCTTGCCACAACATTTGAAATTGGCTCATGAACTTAAGAATGTAAGGGACTGTTGTGCATCAATTTTGCAAATCTGTTCTTGTGTTTTTTGATTATCTGACTGTAAAGTTGACTCCAACTTCAAGAGGAATCAACACTTAAAGTCAGTGTGGAGATGCTACAGTATATGTCTACTTTTGCATATTAAAAAACAGATTTGTCCAGAAAGTGGTATGGAACAAGAGAAAGGAATAAGAATTTGTGCTTCGTGAAGAAATTAGTGGAACTCCATCTTGTCTCTGGCTCCATTGTTTTGACTGTTTCTGTACAGTGTATCCGTGTGTGGATGGGAGGGTGAATGTTTCACAGACTGTGTGTTTGTGCGTATGTGTATGTATAGGCATCTATCAGTGACCTCTCAGATCTTCCTACCCAACTTTCATTGGGGAGGAATGCCCCCTAAAATACTGTACTGTTTACCATTGGTGGGCTATTCAAATTTTAGTCTATTTTAATTTTCTTTGTAACTCCAGTGTATAACAAACCAAACTATGACCTCATTAAGATAATAGTATTATTAAAAAAAGCACAAACATGGACCGTTTGCAGAAAGCGTCTTCTTTTTCTATTTTTTATCAGTGAACGCAACACAAAGTGGGAGGATCCTGGCAGCGTTGCAGCACAATGATCTTCAAGTCCTATTTGAAAATGTGACCGCCTTTTGATGAATGCTTCAAAACTTACAGGGCTTGTGTTGCCAGTGTGAAGAGTACTACTACCCAGATGTGCTGTGCGTTTCTTGTTCCTGTTGTTTTTGGCTCTTGTTGACTCTGGGTAAAAATCATTCCCACAGCAATAATCCCCCAATGGTCAGCAGATAGAGACAGAAGACAACCGGTGTTCAAATAGAGGTAAATTTGATTGGCATCATTTAGTGTGGGTGTCAGAAGAGGGCACACAAATATAAACGCATACTGCTTACCATCCAGTTGGCTTCCTTTTTCTCTATTGTATAAGCTTGTCATGTGTTCTCCATTGGCTTTGGTGCAGAATAGCCTTCCAGGGCTGTGGTGATGGACTACAAATAAAAGATATTGTTTTGGTATATACATGTTGTCTGTTGAGTGTGCTGTTGGTGTGATGTGATTGTGTGGACAAATTGTTCTGTGTAAGTCTGCATATCTGAACTTGTCAGCGTTTGTCCACAACTTCAACAACCAGATGGGTCAAAGACCCAAAGAGGGTAGTTTAGGAGTGTGTGATTAAACACAGCAGTACAATCTTTATTTAAATATTTTTAAAACATGTTTTAAAGTTTTAATATATCTTACAACTATTAAAACTAAATCAAACACCTCAAGCTAACATGATGTCAAGACATGGTAACTACTGGCAGCTAACACGGTCAAAAATAGACTTAATGTTTAATGGTTAATTGACTCACATATCCAGAGGTCTAGTTGTTCAAAGTGCCAAATGGGGCATAGCAAGTGTAAATTAAAAACCCAAGTGCTGAAATGTACATTTGAAAGTACAGGCATTAACAGATAACAGCAGCAACAATACCACTGATAGTATCTAAAATATACATTTTGTATTGCATTAAATGCTTTCATAATTGCTATAATTGCTGGCCAAGGGGTCTTAAAGCAAAACATTTGTGTATGTCCAGACTACAAGTTGTAAACAATGTAAGAGTGATTTGAACTATTTAGGTAAAGGTTCAGTGCTATTGCAAAGTGACTGGTAACGATCAGAGCTCAAGGAGTGGGCTGAGAGAACCTGTTTGAATTCCTGGAGGGGGCAGTAGACTCCATTGCATCCAGGAAGTAACTGGTCCTAAAGAGGTCACACAAAGTTGAGGACCAAATTGGAAATGAAGTAAATAAAAATAAAGTAACTATCTAAAACCACAAATACTTACCTGGCCTATGTATGAGACTTTGACATAGGCTTCATTGGTTTGTCTGTGCTTATACAGCTCCAAGGTGATGTCGGCAGCATACGGTGGCCATCGCATGTCAAAAATTCCCATGGCCATGAGACATGGGATTAGTGTGGTGTCATGTACAGAGTATAGAAACAACTTCCTGCATTATAGAAAAAGATTGCAATTATAACAATGATACTGTGTCGACAAAAGGTCCCTCATTTTTAACATTTCTTACCTGTTCGGCTCTGGTAAGGTTCCCTGCAGTTTGTCTTCAAAGTTGTGTAACACAATATGCAAGAGTGGACCTACACATAGCTGCAAGCTCTCCCTGTCATCAAAATGAGGTCAACATTATATACAGAAAATGTACCTGTATCGATATAATTAACTTTTTATTTTTAACCTTTTGCTGGGGTTATAGATGTAACACATCATATCAACAGCTCTCTGCTCTATTTTATTTCTCCAAGTGTCCAACGCCGGGGGGCAGGGGAGGCCATGGGTCTGTAAAAGAAACAAAAAAAATGTATAATTACTTTAGTTCAGTTAGTGAAATCAATACAAAAAAACAAAAAACAAAAACAACTGTAGTAATAAGCAATAATTTGTCAAATTCAATTCAAACTCAAAATTATACTTGCTTTTTGTTTCTAGGCCGTCATTTCCAACCTGTCTACTTAAAAATAACCTGTGTATTTTTGGGGATAGTAATATGAATCATGATGTGGCACTGTCACCTCTCTGGCAACCATGTCGTCTCTAATGAGGATGAAGTCGACTTGCTGAGCAGCGATGCCCAGCGCCTCGTGTATGCTCCGCAGGTCGGCTGCGATGTCTGGCAGTGTGGACGACTCTGCCCAGCGGTGGCTGCACACAACACACACTGTCAGACGCACAACATAGATACTGGGTGACAAACTGTCACAGAAATCTCAACTCTGCGTCACAATTGCACAACACATTATTCAAGATTTCAGTTTTGGATGGTGAGCATGGGACGACTTGACTGGTTTCAAATTAAACTCATACATACCCGCCAAGAATTTTGAGCAGCTTGCACCCATGGAAGTTTGGGTACAGTATTTCAGCTTCAGCCTCTGTGGTTAATATTGGCAAAATCTCTACAGAACAAACAAAGCATTATAAGATGTTTACAGTCTGATAAGGGCCAATCTCACTGGCCAACCCGTTTATTCTCCAAAATTATTATAAAAAATCTATTTTTTTAAAATGTATATTGAGTTAATATTTTTTTGGAATGTTACTGTTGGGTTTGGACATTGGAGAAGACTCATGAAATGGCATTGAAATTATTTTTATTGAAGCTACACATTTAGCTTTAAATAACTCAACCAAGTCCAAATGTTCAAGTTCTGTAAACTTGTGCCATCATCAGATTGTCAAGTTGCAATTCCCACTCCAAACTGTCCCATGAGAAATAAAGGATTTACAGGAAGCTCATTGCCAGGCAAGAAAAAAATTGGGAGAATAACTTTACAATAGTGGTTGTAATGTAAAATAATTTCTTTTGGTATTTAGTGATCTCATTAGTTTGCATTTTGTTCTTTGTAAACCACAATATTGATTGGAATTGGCTTAATAAAAATTAGAAATGGGTCCAATAGCTTCCTGCTCAAAATGTACAACCAATTCTCTGTTTCTGCCATACTCTATAAAGAGGTTTTTGTCTTAATAAGGATGTCACAATGTCAAATTTTAGTGTTAAGGTTTTTGGAAAAGCATCACATTTGGCAATTATTAACACCATAAGCTACTTTATGAATTGAAACACTTTGTCAGAGTATAGAGAAGCAGAAATTACTTGCTTCTTAAAAATGTTACTTTGTCATAGTTACAATTAGACTGACCTGTATGATCATAATTTTTAACTGGTTAATCTTGTCCTCTATTGTAGACCAATTCTTATATATATACCTGCTTGACAATACTCAATCATGCAGATCTCTCAAACTAAACACCAGGTTAGTACTTGCATGTATGATTGCTGGGAATATCAGGCGCAGCAGGGGGACAGCAGTCATTTTGTCCTTTCTTAGCCTGAATTTGGTGTGTGCGTGAGTGTTGGTGGTAATCGGAGGGGCCAAGAGCACAGATTGGCAGCCTCGCTTCTCTCAATCTACCCCACTGCAGCTCTGGCTACATTAATAGCTTACCCAAAGCTGTATGGTGAGAATGAATAAAGCAATGTAAAGCACTTTGGGTGTCTCTATTCAAATTATTAATATTCTTATTTTTTGAGCAGTATAAGACATGTGGGGGAAAAAGCACTGATGTGAATTAAAGGACGGCAATATTTAAAACATTTAAATTTATATGAAAGTCAAAATCAGGTGTGTTTATACTTGCACTGTCCATATACATGTTTGTACTTATACCTTTTTGTTTTTGCTGAAAAAGCCCTGCTACCAGACACTTGGCAGACTCAATAGTCCTCCAAACATTAGTAGAACGAACACTAAAAATGGAAAACAAGCACAAATATTTATTTTTAGCTATGCTGTGTGTTGATACCATAATATGCATGATGTTGCCTGGAGAACACTTACTAGACTTCAGATGGACTAAATGCAGGAGAGAGAAAGGGGCTGTCTTCAATGTATCTCTGCCTCAACCTTTTGCCCAGTTCATACAGCTGTTGCATGCCTATTGTGGTCAGCTGACCAGCGAATGAGCCACCCTAACAAACAAACACAACGTTACCATTATATTATTAGACAAGCCCATACACATACACCCATACACACACACAACTGTGGATCTGAGCAAAAAAAATGTGATCACAGCAGCAGTTGGATTTAAGAGTAAATCTAGTCAGCAAAACCTCCTATGGAAGCAACAACAGCATATAATGCAAGTAAATGTAGGAATCTTAATTTAATAAACAGAGTTGCATCACAATGGTTTACTCACTGCAGCCTTGTTAATGCTAATACATGACCACTAGATGGAGTTATAACTTATGAACATACATTTGATGAGTCTGAAGTAATATAATTCCAGCTTATTAACCTTTATATACGGACATTGGTGCAATTGAAAGATTTGTGTATGTGAAAGAATAAATAATTAAATTATTGCAATACAACTGACATAGAAAACTTAAAAGTCTGATTCATTACAAATAAGTTTAATTCTTTGTAAAAAAAAAAAAAAAAAAAAAAAAAAAAAAAAAAAAAAAGCTAGTCCTGTTAAACAAAACACACCTACTCACGGTCAAGACATTTTTCCGATAGTTTTCTTCCACAGGAGCAGAAGGTCTGGGGCCACCATTGAGATCTGTTACAACAAAGTTGATGTGGGTGTGTGGAGGAGGCTCCAGAAGAGTTGGTACCCACTGAGCCTTCAAAACATTTAAGTATAGTGGTTAAACTACTAATATTGGACATATTTAACAAAACAAACACATTTACCTCCATAACATTAGGAATAGACTTCAGTGGGGTCCGTGCACCATGTCGGAACAAGACTTGGACCAGTTGAAGTTCATAAGGAGAAGAGGGGTCATTGTCCGGGGTGCTGCATGTTCTGCTTGAATTGGAATCATTTGTTTTCTGTGACCACAGAATTGAGCCAAATGCAGCAGAAACTGAACCAAGAATGCCAGCATTCACCCAAATTTTTTTCATGGCTGTAATTAAGAGTTAATCAGAGATTCAAAAACGGGTTACTCATCACAATTGTACAATCATGTTTCATGTAATGTTTATTACCATTTGGTTAAGTCTCCCAATATTCCAGCAATGCATTTCAAAATGTGTATTCCCCAAAATGTGACCTTTTCATAATCTCTGGCAATAAAGCTTATCAAGTGACAACAAAGGCCTTTTGTAGACAAGAATATGATAGCTACACACTTTTTATAACAAACAGAGCTGAAGCAATATTGAATATCAAATAAGCCTATCAGGTCCCCGGGTTATACCATATTTATGATTTATAAGCGAAAAAAACGACCAGAGCAACTCTTTTTACACTGGTAATAAAACATCTGGCATATTAACATAATCGCTGGTTAATAATACACTTTAAATGCGTCAAGTTACAGTAAAGTAGAACAATACAGTGTGGTCTTTGGGTAAATTCATTCAGAACAGTGTGGATCCTGTAGCCTGGACACACAGCTAGCCTTCAAATAACCAGCGAACCAAACCGGAATTACATGATTTCCAACTATTTTGTTTTGGATATATGATCCGTAACTAGACGTGACATAAGACAAAATATCAACTTACTTTTTGTCTGGAAGAGAAATGAGCTGCGTTCAGTGTTCACTTGTTACCCAACTTCAGCTTCATACTCCTGCCACCGGTTTGTATCGCAGAGCATCATGGGATCTGTAGTGACCTTTATGACTTATTTTAAAGGAAGACGGAGAATGAAAACTACATTTCCCAGAACCAGCAAAATGTATCTCTTCCTCTACAATTTATGCTGCAGCTACTGTCCTGAGCTGCACACTGCCGCCCCCTACGACGATCATACGTATGTACATTTTACAAAATGCTTATGTGTGTTTGACTTTAAGTATACTTTCTGCACCGAATAGAATATTTTAAAATCCTAGCACATATTTGGTATGTAATGTTTTATTATATCATGTCTTCTTCATGATGATTGTTTGAGTTTACGTTCAGTTTTATTATATTTTTAATCAAATTAAGCGGTTTCAACCAGTTAATTTAGGCTTATCACAGCACGTGTCACGTCTCAATCCTTGAAGCTAACCTTGCAAGTTTTCAGAAAAACGCCAAGGGAACCGGTTTAAAATGTAATTCTTTATTCACTACTGTGTAATTGTTTCGTTTACTCCACTGCCAAGTGAAATAGCTGGAACATAAACGCACAAGACACGGATGATTTGTCATATAATAAATCCAACAAGAAACAATAGTAAGAAATGAATGAAACTAATAACCTGAATGAATACATAAAACACAGTTTGACGTAAGTGAACCATACACACACAGATAGCCATTTATTATGTACAAATTAAAACCTATAAGGAGAAGTGCAACGTTGCCACCTAGTGGCCAAATCTCTTCAGCGTCAGACATTCTGCCATCGAAGGTTTTATAAAAAAAAAAAAAATTAAATTGACTGAAAAAGAAAAATAACGAACTATTCACACGATTCTGTTCATTTGTTGTGCTCCGTGTGAAAATGTTTACCACATTTATATTATTGCCCTTGGCATATAGGAATGTTTGTATAAAAATATATTGCATTGTGTGTTAAGGCACTTTTAATCACGAGTTTTGTATTGCAAGATTTTACGACAAACCGTTTCTATAAACCTTTGTTTATAGTCACATATAGTGTCATATATAGTGCAGTTTCTAGGATGCCATTCAACTGATCAATTTTGTGGCGTGGTTTTAACCACTTCCTTCCATGTTTATGCGCAATTATCAGGTTCAGAACATCTAACCCTGTAAAGTAATTTTGCAGTTTGTTTTTTCAAGCATAAGAACATTTTACATAACATATATTCTCAAAGATTTCATGTCTCTCACAGTCAATCAAATCCAGCATTTTGTCAGTCAAACCCTCTTGTGCTTTATATTTTCACAGTGAGTTTATACAGCGAGGTCGTCTTGGCGGCCCCTACTACTGCCCCCGCTGATCTTGCTAAGGCGCCGCTTGTCCTTGCTGAAGCTGGACTGTATCAGAGGGGACTGTGAGCAGCTGTTGGGCAGCTGTGTGGGTACCTGCTCGTACCTTATCCTCAGAAAATCCCTGTCACACTCCCCATTGTCACAGCTGTGGTGTCTCTCTGTGGCCAGATTGACAGAGTTCTGCTGCAAAGCCATCCTGTTGTTGAATGGATGTGATGCCATGGAGCTCTGGTCCGATAAGCACTGGCTGAAGTCTGGGGGCGGTGTGCAGGTGGAGGGCGGTGGTGGGCTGTTGGGTTCAAGAGCTGCAGAAACAGACACTGTCACTGCCTTTCTCTGCATCATCCTTTTGTGTACAGACTTTTTAATGGTCTTCCAGCCCAAGTGATAGAGCTCCAATATTGAAAGCAACAAAGAAACACCAGCCACTACCAGCATGAAAATGATGAAGACATTCTTTTCTGTAGGGCGCGACATGTAACAGTTGACCTGATTTGGACAGGGCTTTGAATTGCATAGATACAAGGCGTTGAGGAAGATCCCGTAAATGAGGTACTGCACAATAATAAACGTCACCTCCATCACTGTTCGGATTAAGATGCTCAGGATGTAAGTCTGCAACAGGGCCCCTTTTAGCCGCACTTTTCCAGGCACTTCAGATGAGACTTCCCTCCTCCTCTCCTTTTGCTGGATGTACTCCTTCTCGCCATTCAGGTCTTCTCTGCTCTCAGCCCCGCCCTCCTCCAGCTCTTGGCGTCTGCGCTTTTCCTCCTGTCGTACGATATGCATTGCATGACCCATGTAGATCAATGATGGCGTGGAGACAAAGACAATCTGCAGTACCCAGTAGCGGATGTGGGCAATGGGGAAAGCGCTGTCATAGCACACGTTGGTACAACCGGGCTGTTGTGTGTCACATAGAAAGTCACTCTGCTCGTCACCCCAAGATGATTCAACCGCTGTACCCAGAACCAAGATCCGGAAAATAAACAGCACTGTGAGCCAGACTTTTCCAATAGATGTGGAGTGTTCCTGGACCTCCTCTAAGAAGTTCCCAAGGAGACTCCAGTCCCCCATCACTGCTCACACACAGCCGAGCTGGGTCCAGACACAGACTACAGCGATAGGACCATGAGAGGAAGGTGCAGGGGAGGCACTGTACCAAAAACAAAGACCAGAGCAACAGGTTAGTGTGATAGTTGAGATGATTTTTATTTTGCAATGGAATTATAAAACTGAAATATTGGTTTGTTTACATCTTAGAAACCCTATCATCGCTGACGCAAGTCTGGGGAGAGCCGACTGTTATTACTGGTGGTATTGCAGGTAAGTTGCAGGTATGCTATACGCTGTTGACACTGTTTTGTTTTTTTTATTTCCATTACAAGTACAAAGGGTAGTCACTAGTCAATATGATCCCCAAAACATCCTTTATAAGAAAATACAATTCCAGTTTCACACTTTTGTGAGGTATGCACTAAATGTATCGCTATTAATAAAAGTTAAAATGATTTTATTGAATTGTGCAGCAACAGAAAACAGACATTTATTTAGTAATGCCATTTGTATTATCTTGTAGAATTTGAAGAGGGAACTCTTCAAATTCTACAAGATAATATAAATGACATTACCTATGTGTAACAAATACATGTTTATTTATATAGGTTGGTTTAGATGGGTCTTTGTCATGTAGTGAGAAATACATTCTAAGAAGTCAGTCTTGTTACTGAAAAATAATCCATACCCTTAAATCTAAAAATAACTTATGTCTTTGGCTAGACTATAGCCTGAGAACTCATCATTTTACAAAAACATAAAGTTCAGAAGTCACGTAAAATACACAGACATTTTTAGGGAAAATAATTTTCCTTTGCCTTTGAGATATTTACAGATTCCCATGTCCCGAATAGTGTGAGTGACAGACAGAGCGATGGTGTGCCATGGGCCATGTCAATGCTGGGAGACTTTGTCCTCTGCTTTGACCCAGAGCTGCCCGGTGTTGC
The DNA here is from genome assembly GCA_019594935.1 of Periophthalmus modestus. NCBI lineage: Eukaryota > Metazoa > Chordata > Actinopteri > Gobiiformes > Gobiidae > Periophthalmus > Periophthalmus modestus. The sequence continues at coordinate 23,099,841 of JAIEZT010000009.1, read as the reverse complement.
CTTAAGCACATTCAACTTCACTATGATAGACCACATTTCATGTCCACTGACTATTTCTAATTATTAAGCTCCTTTTACTTGTGTAATAAGCAGCTATTTCAAGGTGTTGATCACATCTACACCCTTCTGTGCCAAAAGTGCTCCTTCCATTGACCCTTGCATTAGTGTCAGTTTGGTTTGAACCCAAACATGGCAGTATAGCTAGCTGGTGTGTGTCAGCTATGGATGGCTTTATAAGGCATTTTACCAGACAGCTTAATGAGTGCTATAAACGCCCCCCATCATCTTGAGGTCAAGAAAGCCCATCCAAACTACGTGCAGGGACTATCTTTATGTTTTCACATACACCCAGATAAATTAAGCTCTTACTTCGCCATTAGAAGATCAAAGAGAGATGAGTTACAACATGAAGAAAAAGATTGCTGAATAACAAGCTGACAGGTTTTTCCAACACGTCACCCAAGTGGACCTACTACCGTACTTGGGAAAGTTATTGGAAATATACATTCTCTTTAAAAAGCAGTAGTTTCTGACAGATGCTGAGGTTAAAGTTAGAATAACAAGCAGGGTTAGAAAGATAGCCAAAGAACGCCTTACCACTCTTTATCCCTTCCGAACAGTACAATTCCCTATAAAGGTAGTTAACCGCTGTCCACTGGCTTTGAGCTTGCTTGGATGACACCAACCCTGGTTATGTAGTGCGAGGGAGTGATGGTCAACAGCATCTGACCCCTCCCTCTCTCCCTTCTTGCTTCTCAGATGTGTGGATATATATGGAAATAAAATTTCAATTTAGATCATTGTGGTCTTCTATGTTAAGGTGCCAAGAGCTGTACAAAATGGGAGCATGTGTGAGGTAAACATCCATCCATGCCCATGGCTGAAACTCCAAAGGAATTAAGTAAAGCTATTCTTCCTGTCTGCCTAATGGAGCTGGCTACAATAAATGAGCCTTGAGTAAATCACAGTCAGGACACCTCACCATAAAAGTTACATAGAGCCTTTAAGTTCAGTTATTGTAGTGCTTTTTTGACAGTTTGTATCTTTAATTTAGATAATTGTCGCCCATCTCTAGTACATAATTGTTGCCCATCTCTAATATTTCATTATAATGACTCATTTATTTTCAGTTGCTCTCATTACTTGTGTAGTCTAGCTTAATGTCTATCCTGTTCTTTTGCTTTTCCTGACAGTTCCACATTGCGTCTTCCTGTTCTCAAAAGGAAGCAATCCCAAACAATATAATTTCCTGAGGACAAAGGTGGTACACCGACACTACAATTCTACTTGTGAAAGTGTCTATTGTTCCACCTGTAATTACCAGGGATTTACGAGCATACATCATGGCTTTTGTTGAGCTGCCTGGAGATTGTCCTGCTTGTCATATGTGTTTATAACATCAGTGCTAGATTAATGGGAAGGTGATGGGCATTCTGGGTGTTAGGTATTCAGACCAATAGAATATGAGGCAGGGCTGAGCTAGTCCCTTGTGAGATTGTACATATAGTCTGTGTGTAGTGTTGGGAAGTAACTAAATGCATGTATCGAAAATAGGTATTCAAGCAGAATGCCTAATTTGTGTAACAGATACTTTTTCATTTGGTGATATTCAGAATAAAGTTAAGTAAAATGAAAGGAATACATTGTGGTACTTCATGCAATTTGGGCTCTAGACAAAAAAGAAAACTATTATTGTAATATGATGTGCATTTTTTATTTCTCTAATTAGTGACAAATAAATGTATAGCAGGAGCTGCAGCAAATAAACTGTTTAAATCCGTTGTCACATTTTTACATTACAATATATTGCAGCTTAAAATAACTTAAAATATTGTATTATATGCATATTTGTTTTTTGTCTTGTCTTGACTTTTATGTGAAGCACTTTGGGCAGCTGAAGTTGTTTTTAAATGTGCTATATAAATAAACTTGAATTGAAAAGTAGTACTCAGAATATAGTACTCTGACTGGACCAATTGAATAGCTTATAAAATATATTTAAATGCAGGTATTCAGTATTCTGTAACTGTATTCTGTAAATACATTTTCAAAGTATTCTTTCCAACACTGTGTGTGTCCTTCAGTGTAATGGGATCTACTGCATCAGCTGTAAAAGTGTTATAGAGTCATTGTGATAAAGAGAGATGTGTGTTTGAAGTGTAGCCAAAAAACTACAGGCATCTAATGACTTTTGGCTGTGACAGCTGTTTTGGTATGAGCTGGAATGCTCGGATGAACATTGGACAGTGTTTTAAAAGGTATAAAGGGATCTCTCAGACATTTTAATTGGGAATTCACAAAGATTTTAAAAAATATATTTCAGGTAAGGGTCAGTCTGGACGTGGCTCAACAATTCAAATTCAATGCATTAATGTATTTTTCCTTGCTTCTGTGATGGTGTTAAGGTGTCAAGCTGTTTGAAGCCATCCAAACTCTTTTGGGCCTTAAGTTACAGCCAACCACCATGAACAAGTCACAAGGATGTATTTCAGGTAATGAAACTCTTCTCTTATAGTGTACTAAGAGTTGTAATTGTTAAAAAGTATATTTCATTTCTTTATATTAATGGATTTAAAAGGATAAGATTGTAGTTGGTGTGAGCTGTACAAAGCTGATGTAACAGTGAGTGTAAATGACAGTATCGGTCCATTGTGCGTCACCTCGCAGCAGTACACTGTGTAGAGACCAGCCTTTGTTAAAATGCATCTATAAATCCTTGCACATGCACACGTGTTGGACCCGCTCCACACTTTTTCACTGTGAAAGTCTGAGATGAAGGAAACACCTTGTCACATGTGATGTTATTACTCAGGCTTATCAAAATTAGCTATTGTGCCAAGGTGACAAACAAAGTGGATGTTTATATTTATGTTTTACAGCACAACTGAACACTGCTGCTAGTTTAGGCCTATCACAATAATTACTATATCGATTTATTGTTCAATATACTAAGGCTGAAACAATATTATTTTTGGGGCTCAATATTTATCATGTGTACAATTGAGTTGAGTTTTTTCTTATTTTAATTGTAGTATGATTAGATTTGAGCTGTAGACGGTAGAATAAGTGACTTCTATGGCTAATTATTGCTTCATTCTGTTATTTATTTCTTGCAGCTCAGGCCTTTTAATGATACTGTCTATTTTTAAATGGTTTACTGAGATTATCTTGCTTTTTAATTGTGACAGTGGCAAAAAATTGTTTCAATATTATCTTTTATCGTTATACATCTCTGTAGCGAAATATCGTGCTTCAAAATGTGTTATCATGCCAAGCCTTTACTAGTTATTCAATTTTTTTGGTGCTTCCTATTTCTGAAGAGTGCATACGCAAACCTTGCTTGCAGTGCTGGAAAATCTGTCTAGTTATTTTCTTTTAAGTAAAAACTTTTAAACTATTCTGACATTTTTAAACTAAATATCTGACGAGCCAGCAACATGTCCAGGGGGAGAAACCTAAGGAATTCTTTCTGTGACTGCTTTTGGAAATATCAACAACAGATTAATGAATTGCAAGCACTGATATTTCTTTAGAATCTGAAAAAGGACTTTATTGGATGCTGCCTATAACCTCCAGTGGTAAGCAGTCCACAGTTACTTTCAGAGAAGAGGGTGAAAACTGCAACATTCAACTTAAACCTGTGTCTTTTCCAAAACTTTGTAAGGACCAAATGCCAAGCCAATGCAGGAGGTGATTAAAGACAATGTTAATATTGCTACATCACCGAAAAATACATCTTACAAACAAATTTTAGCACCGTCACAGACTGATGGTAACATACAAATTTATTTTTGTCACAAAACACGAGCAATGAACTTGGCAAAAGAGCACAGGCAGACAGGCAATCTGTGCCAAATATCAAGGTCAGAGATACACTACTGCTAGGAGAAGGTGCTAGTGGTGTGAGCCACAAAGATGTCCAAACATGTTGCTATCCCAGTTACACTGTTAGACAGATTACAAAACTCCTGCCAAACGTCTTGTCAAAGCACGGAGGAGTTAAACAGCTGATTGTGCACGTCGGTGCAGTTGACACTAGAATGGAACAGACTGAAATCTTGAAAAGGGATTTCACTAAATAATTTGAGGAGCTTGATAAAGACATTCATCAGTAGACCCCTTCCTAATTTAGACAGAAGGAAGATGAATACATTTACCCGACTGTTTCAGCTAAACATATGCCTGCTCTACGCGTGTTCGCCCATAGAATTGCACTACATTGAGAACATTGATCTATTCTGGAAACAAGAGGACCTGAGCGGAGGTGGAGTGAGAGTGCTGACAGATAACCTCCTCTACGCTCAGATGCACCGGCCTGGACAGGGTCCTGTGCAGCCAGTGAGAGGAATAAGAGAAGCATTCCTGCTGCGCCAGCCAGAGACCGAGCCAATGTGTCAGCACCACCCCCAGCTAGGCATTCCACAGCACTGCCACCTCCACCTCCCCCAGAGAACAAGTCAGCAGTACCACCACCTTCCCCATCAAAGGATTCATCACCACTGTCACTTCTCCCAGGGCCCTTGTCACAAGTCTGGGACCTGTCTATGACAGCAGAGGTTCAGTCCCAGCAGCACCCCCATCACCTCCTCTGCCTACAGACCAGCCCGGGGTCCCTTTGCTGCACATACTTCTAGGGACTTTTCACTCTCCTTTTCCTCCCCACCTTCACCCATGGCCCTTCCATCTAGAAAACCTCATCAAATCAAGAGTGCCGGCATCATCTATGCTGAACTCTTTCAGGTACAAAACTATACCTGTTTCACCACCAAAGGCCCTCCCACCTATCCCCCTCTCATCGTTCACCCAAAATCCCCCTGCTCCGCCTCCTCGGCCCTCACCTGGTCCCTCAGCCAAACTCCTCCCGCTTGCCCTCCCCTGCCTTTTCCCAAAGTTGTTATCACCAGGAGCTAGCACACATAGAGCCTCCGCCCTCTCAGAACATACAGTCATGATAAAGGTAATATAGGCTGAGGCCCTGTGATGGAGCTATATCTACAGTTACACCACATAGACTAGTCAACAGAAGGACATGTAAACTATTAAATCAGAGAAATTTAGTTCACATTCCCTGTAAGAAGATAACATTCAGTGCTATTGAAACTAATCTGGAACTTGCTGTGTTCAATGTCAGATCTTGTAATAAATGTAACAAATCATTTTTAATTAAGAATTTATTTTCCTCTGTTAATCTTGACTTGATGTTTTTAACCAGAACATGGCTTGACAAAAACATAGTAAATGCAATTCTGGTGGAATCAACTCCACCTAAATTTTGAATCAGAAACACAAGCAAACAAACAGAGTGGAGGTGTGTGTGCGTTTTTAGAGATAATTTAGTTACTCACTGGTTGTCATTTGGGGTGTTTTCATCTTCTGAGTATGTTTCCTTTAAAACTGAGCTTAAACAATCACCCTCCCACACTCATAGTCACATACAAACCTTCCCAGCACTGTCAAAGTTTTATTGATAATTTTAATATATGCATTGACTTTGATGTTTTAGTCATTACAGGTGATTTTAATGTACATGTGAATAATGTGTTTGACAGAAACGCTAAAGAGCTCGGTGCTTGTCCTTTGGCATGTCAGCGAGCTCACCCAGAACAGAGGGCCTGATCATTACAAAAGGAGTAACTATTTCAAATATCAATGTGGTGGATGTTGCTCTGTCTGATCATTTATGTGTCTTCTTTTACTTTTCTGTTATTCCTAAACCAGCGGCTGGTCCTGTAGTTGTTCAGAGGTTACACATAAATGAGAACACAGGTGCACTGTTCATGGAAATGATACACTTGTATAATTTCATGCTCTAATGTTGATGATTTGTTGAATTCTGTGACTTTAAGTGTTTTGAATGTTCTGGACACCATTGTGCTGATGAAGGTTAAAATGGTTAAAAATAAGCAGAAAGGGCCATGGAGGAATGATGACACAGGGCACAGAAAAGGGAGTGGTTCATTTTGAGATTTACAGAGAAATGGTGTACATAGAGGTACAACCACAGTTTATGTAGAACAAGGGAGAGGTATTTTTCTGACATTATTGGAAGTTGCAGCAACAACTCTGATGTTCTGTTTCAGATTAACAAACCCTCCAGCTCTGCTGCCACATCTAAGTGCAGTGAGTTTGCAGTATTTTTTAATGACATGGTTCAGGGCATTAAAAATGGCACCAGTTCTATGACACACATAAAAACCCTGCAGCCACTTAGACACTAACTGAGTCACTTTGCACCTGTAATTGGCAAAACTGTCCCAAGACATTGTCACCAGTCTGAGTTCATCTAAACGCTGCCTCGATGTGTTACCCACCAGATTTCTAAACGTCTGTGTTCAACAGTTTGCTGTCACCACTCGCTTGCATAGTTAACATGTCACTTTAATCTGGAACATTCCCAAGAGCTTTGAAAACCGTGGTTATCAAGCCTCTCCTAAAGAAGAGCAGTCTTGATGCCAATTACCGACCCATCTCAAATCTGCCATTTTTAGGCAAAATTCTTGAAAAAGTTGTTTACCAACACCTTATTAACTTTATCCAAATGAACAACTCCTTTGATGTTTTCCAGTCAGGTCAGACCCCATCAAAGCACTGAGACTGCTCTTATCAAGGTGACAAATGACATCTGCCTGAACTCTGATGCAGGAAAAGTCTCAGTCTTGATCCTGTTAGATCTGAGTGCTGCCTTTGACACTGTTGGTCATGAGATTCTCTTACAGAGACTAGAGGACTGGGTGGGTATCTCTGGTACAGCACTAAACTGGTTTAAATCCTATCTAGAAGACAGGGAGTACTTTGTTGAAATTGGAAAATGTAAAGATGTAAAAAAAATAATAAAAAAATGTAAAGATAAAATGGCCCTGACCCGTTTGTTGCCCCAAGGGTCAACCCTGGGACCTCTGCTGTTCAATCTCTGCATGCTGCCATTAGGCCTGTTAATAGGCAGCAATAATGTGTCCCACCACAACTGTGCAGATAACACTCAGATGTATGTCTTACAGGCAGCAGGTGAATATGAACCAGTGGATTCACTCTGACACTGCTTCCAACAGATCAGTGTGTGGATGCAAAACAATTTTCTCCAGCTAAACTCAGACAAGATTGAAGTCATAGTCTTCGACCCACAGAAACAAACAGAGACTGTCAGCAGTCTCTCTCTCTCCAAAACCTTCAAATCAGGCTAGGAATCTAGAAATCTATTAATGGACCCAGGCTTGAACTTTAACAGCCACATCAAATCAATAACATCTGCAGCGTTTTACTATCTAAAAAGTACTGCAAAAACCAAAGGTCTACTGTCAAAACCACACTTGGAGAGACTTATCCAAGCATATGTCTCTAGTAGGTTAGACTACTGTAACAGCCTGCTCACTGCTCACTGGCCTCTCCAAACAAGCTATAAGATAGCTGCAGTACATCCAGAACGCTGCTGCTCTGGTCCTAATTAGAAACGGGAAATGAATGCACACAAGTCCTGTGCTCAAGTCTCTTTCTATTGCTCAGAGAACGGTCCTTTTTCCAGACTATAATGAAGATTTGTTAATTACAAATACATTACTGTCAGTGTCAAGTGGAGAGGGTTCATACTAGATCATATGCTCAATATCATCCCCTTGATTTTATGTTTTTAACTGGAACATGGCTTGACAAAAAAACACAGATAATGCAATTCTAGTTAAATCAGCAACTTCAAATCTGAATCAGGTGTGTGTGCATTTTTTTAGAGATAATTTAGTGACTCACAGGTTGTCATTTAGGGTGTTTTCATCTTCTGAGTATGTTTCTCTACTTAGTCACAAAGTCCCAGCAATCATGATCAGTTTTATTGATAATTTTACTGAGATGCTTTCAGTCATATGGTTTAGTCATTGCAGGTGATTATGATGTACTTGTGAAAAATGTGCTTGACAGAAACGCTAAAGAGCTCAGTGCTTGCCCTTTGGTCTGACTCAGCATGTCAGCGAGCCCACCCACAACAGAGGGCACACCCTGGACCTGCTCATTACAAAAGGAGTAAATATTTCAAATGTCAATGTGGTCAATGTTGCTCTGTCTCATCTCACACTCTGAGGACCACAGGGACCGGCCTCCTGCTGGTGCCCAGAGTTAGGACTAAACATGGTGAATAAGTGTTTTAGTTTTATGCAGATAAAACCTGAAACAGTCTTCCTGAAGATGTGAGACAGGCCTCTACTTTGACAATGTTTAAATCCAGGCTTAAAACAGTTCTGTTTAGCTGTGCATTAGACTGAAAGGTTTTTATTCTGCACTCTTTTCTTTTAATGTTAATTTTATGATGATTATTTATGTTTTGATTTTGCATCTTTATATCTTTAATGTATTTCTTATTCTGTAAAGCACTTTGAATTACTTTGTGTATGAATTGTGCTATACAATTTTTTATACTTGACATCATAGCCTAGAATTATATTATTAACGGATTTGTCCAGCTGTTCAATTTAACTCTTTTGCTACTGACCATGTCCAAGGATTAACATATTGTAGGCTTCAACAGAATGAGCAGTTTGTAGATTATATAATGTTGGTTAATGTACATTGCTTTGTGATCTCTACCTCATTGCATACACTGTGACGGTAGAGTAGACAGAGTGCAGATGACTGGGAGCTTAAACATTCTATACAACTTAAATACAAAAGAATCTGCACAAAATGGGTTCTCGTCATTTGTAGTTTACACTGGTGCCCTTTGTCATCATACCTTCCTAATGTGTCCGACCAGTTCACTCAGAGATGCACCCCTCATAGGACTGTGTGTTTGGACTGACCTGCACTAAGACTTAAGTATTCAGAATTGTTGAACAATTACTTCCATTGTGTAATACAGGGATAGGTAGACCTTTCTGTAATCAAGCGTACAATCTAGTTTGAACCCACTCCACTTGACGCTGACAGTAATATATTTGTCATTAACAAACCTTCATTGTATTCTGGAAAAAAGGGCCATCTTATTTGACATTTTCTAGTGGGACAAATTTGGCGTCAGATCCTCACTAAACTGAGTAAAACCAAATTTGGTGTGCGTGCGCCAAAACAGCACTGACATTGTGTTGTATATAGGACAGCACTATAGATCAATGTCGCCACTGTTTTTCAGTAGTTTGTGCTCTTCAAAGATCACTGTTGTTTTTACTACAAAGTAAATATGACCCAATTTATTTATGTGTTTTTCATTTTTTAAAATAAACCCTTTATTTAATGGTTAAAAAGCAGAATATCTAGTGACTTTATTACAGAAATTCTGCCCGTGCAATAAACACTCCTTATTACGACATGTTTTCCCATCGCACTTTATCTATCTGATGAAATATTTCATCAAACCACAAGATAACAAGTCATTTTTACAAGTATTGGCTTTACATGATGGTGCTTTAAATCAGTTCACACTTTAAAGTCAATTCTAAGATAAGATAAGATAAGATATGCCTTTATTAGTCCCACAGTGGGGAAATTCTATTGTGTCTGTTAGCAGGAAAAATGTAAAATGTTTTTATTGACGTGTCCTATGACTTCTGTTTGATTTGACTTAGTAATTTCAGTGGGCTTCATTTCATTTAAATAATTTTGCCATGTTTTCTCAGTATTTAATAGAACTTTTTTCATTTGCAGCATGCTTCGTCTTACTAAAATGTTTTTATTGGATCGTTTATTATTTTTCTTATTTATGTAGTTAGTGACTGGCTTTGAATTATGCGCCCAAGAAACTGAAGATGGACAAGAACATGAGTTTCTGAAAACTGTCAATGAAGTGTTTCCTAATTGGTGTTTTGGAGTCAGCTGCTTCCCTGTAGTGACACCATTATGAGTAATACATATGATTGACATGACTGATGTAAGCCTGTAGTCGCACTTGTGTCTATTAGTGGCAATGCTATTAACACGTGCCGGGGTCAGTCCTAGTCTAACAGCAGCTGGACCGTCTCCCACGAGGTTAAGGATTACAGAATGGAACTAGTGAGGTTAACTTTAGCTGCGCTGGCATTGGCAAAGGATGATTTTGGGTTTCTGCGACCTACTACTTCTTACTACTATGTGAATCTAGTCAGAATACTTCTCAGCCGAATTGTTCACCTGTCCCCACCACTGAGAGGCTGCCGATTAGTATTAGCAAGCGGCCAGAGTGCTGCTGCCTTACATGGTTGTTTGGATCTTCAACTGCCAGAGTACACAGACCTACAGCGTTGTTATGATCTATTATCTTCAAATGGCATGACACGGCAACACAAGTGGAAAACTGAAAGGTGTGACAAAAAAACATAGCCTCATCGGATCTAATGAGAGGCAGACTTTTTGGTGGCTTTTGATTAATTCCAGACTCATTTTTGGGAGAGTTTTGCCACTGTTGTCACTGTGAAATCTAATATGTTAATACTTGTGTCACATTTTCTAGCACTGACTTTTATAGCGAGTTAATGGCAGCTCTTGATGGGAGATTTACATTATGGCAACTGCTGCTTAACCTTGTTTGTCAGAGGCTGCCACACGGTCAGGTGTGAGAGAAGGAAAACCAGATGGATTTTTAGCTTTTGAGCAATGCTTTTACTTTTAAGACAGAATTATGCTGATAACAATAAGATGAAAATATGTCTTTTTTTCTGTGTTTTTACTGTATTTAATGTATTAATTTTATTTAAATATCCTCACCTTAGACTGGTTAATTTCAAATCTTAACATAATTTACTGGTTCTCATCAAATATATATATATTTTTTATACATTTTTTTTTATTTTTTATGTTATATTATTACAATTTAAAATGTCTGAAATCCTTAACAGACTTAAGTGTTTCTTACATACAGTGTTAATTCACTTAAAAATTAGAAGGTTAGCCATGGTATGGGTCTGATGAGTAAAATATTACTTTTAACTTTTTAAAATTTGAATACTACATTTTCTACATACAATCTATTAAAATGGTAGTTAAAAAGTAAAATTGACTCACCTGAATAATAGCTGCGTAATGGCCAGTGTCTGGTGAGGGTTACTTCTGATCCTGCACTTATTGGACAGCGGCTGACCGACTCCACACTGGAAGTCCTCATGGGGGGACCAGAAGAAAATTCGAGGCATCATACTAGACTTTTTCCCACCCTGGCCCTCCCTCTGGTCCCTCCTCTCCCCTCCTCACCCCCCTTTTCGTCTTAACATCCCTGGTGCACTATTTTCTGCTGGGAAGCATTCTCCGGCAGCAGCCGAGGGGAAGTGGAATTGTTTTCTGAGATCAATGGCAATTCCGCTCCGAGTAAACTTCCAAAGTACTCAAATTTACGGCATGTTCCTAGCAGTTTTCAAATCTAAACAGTCTGAGTCCACAGAGTTCATCTACTTAAAATTGGAGTTATATGGTGAAGTTTACTGTTTGCGTTGTTGCTAATGGAATAATTCACCAAACATTTCAAAGAGTTACAAGTAGGCCTTTGTTTTCTGTGTTCTGGGTTTGGTCATATGTAATGGGGAATCCTCCATTGCCTAGAGATAAAATTGTATAATGAAAGTCTTTCAACTACACTTCAGGACAACAAACATGACATAAAACATTGTGGTGCGTGTGTGTATGTATGTACAATTTTGACATTAGTTTTAAAAGAATCTTTAAATTTTTCCTGCAAGCGTCTTAAAATCTACTGGTTGTAGCTTGAATCACAAAGTTCATATCGTTGCCAATCACGGTGTTGGAGGTGGTGCAGCAAAGAAAATGTTTTTTTAAGTATAGTGGTGAAAACTCAGTGGCAAGGATCTCATGACAACCCATGCATGTCCTGTAGCCCAGGGCTGCAACCTCCATTACCCATCTCTCACATAGTTTGTGCTCTGCCTGGGTAATTTTCCAATGAATGTTAGCTATAGCAAATTGTAACTGTAAAATCATTTATGTAAGGCAAGAAAAGTTTATTTGTATAGATACAATTCCTTCACTAAGTAATTCAAACTGCTTTACAGAATAAGAAAGACATTAAAATCACAATACAGTACAGCAAATCAAAGCATAAATAATCATAATACAATTAACATTTAAAGAGAGGAGTGGAGACTAAAAACCTTTCAGTTATATGCACAGCTAAACAGAACCATTTTGAGCCTGGATTTAAACATTGTCAAAGTAGAAGCCCGTCTCACATCTTCAGGAAGACTGTTCCAGGTTTTAGCTGCATAGAACTGAAACATCGATTCCCCCTGCTAAGTCCTGACTCTGGGCACCAGCAGGAGGCCGGTCCCTGGCCGGTCTCAGAGTGTGAGATGTAACCCAAACATAACAGTATAAAAGTATTATTCACACATCACTAATAAACAAAATCCTTTTCTCAACATACTAATAATCTTGAGATAGGTACAAAAACTGAAACTAAAAGTTCTCAAACAAGTTGGACATTTGAACAGTACACCCTCCGTGTATATATTGGACTTGATGGGCAAAGGAAAATGATTGCTAATTATACTTCCCTAAGGCTCATTGTCATTAGGGTATCTTCAGCATTTCTACCTGCTTTATCTTGCATTAGATAAGTCATCTTGCAAACTAATACAGTTTAAGATGGCTATTATATATTGTCTCATATAGAAGTCACTGTTAAATGGCCTATATTACACTAAACTCACTCTTGTGAGCTTTAAGCCATCTTATAATATTATTACCTCAAGAACAAACCTGGAATTGTGTTGTTTTTTTTCTTTCATGCACATTTGAGTAACTCTTTATTATTAGTCTATTATTAGTCTACATCACTGAAGTCACCAACAGTCTGTTCCACCTTTTGTTGTCACAAAACTGTAGCTTTCAAATGAACATCTATTTTTTACCTTTAGTTCAGTAGAGACTGGCAATTCCAGGGCTGAAATTATCCAAATGATTCTAGCGAAGGTGTATGGAGTTTAAAAACACAGTGAAGCACTGTATTACCACATGACATCAAAAGGTGGACCGGAGTATTTTCTGTTTGAGAGAAGAACACAGCCTAAATATGCACGGTTTGTGTGTTAAACGTGTGTGATTGAAACAAAACACTCCAGGTACGTAAAACTCCAGGTATGTTTGTGGTGAGGAAACATTATAACAGTTTAGAAAATAACGTAATATAGGCCCTTTAAACAGTTGGTGGCACATGAAATGACATGTGACATGAAGTGAGTTATATGTTTATATGTCTAAGCAGAAGAACTCTCACATCTTGCTAATTATTGGAGAAGAATATATCTTATATACCAAAGTATAATTATATTATAATTTATTCAGTTAATAGTACTGCAGATGAAAATGGATAACTAGTGTTGAACAAGCACTTAAAGATGTTTTAATGTAATAGTTTTACTAACAGCTATTTGTGGGTTGAAGTTACACTATTTACAAAACAACTAAAAATAACTAGTCTGTAATGCAGACTATGGTATGTCCATTAAGTGTACAAGCTATGTCTGTCACCAACCTCAGCTCATCTGTATCTTATTAAAGTTATTTTTACCCCTCGTTAATATGTTTAAAAGAGCACTTGGTCTGTGGTAAATGATTAGTTCTGTTTGCTCGTCAGTGAACAGGTGAGGAGCAGTGACAATCCAACCAGGATGACTGTCGCGTTTATTTGGGCCCTGTATTTATATCTAGAGCTGTAGTTATGACAGTGTGACCTTTGACCCTGCCCAGACTGATACCATACAGAAGGGCATGCTTATGCTGGATGCATAAATGGGTCAGGCATGCATGAGCCATGTGTCCACCTGGTGAGGTAGTTTTCATCAGCTAATAGTCACAATAAGTGAATGAATCATTTGAGAACAGAATCAAAACAAGAGTGATTATTGTCAGAAATTGTGGTGCTTTTGTTAAAGGTTATCTTAAGGGTCTGGCTTTTGAAATGTTCTATTATCCCATTATGCTATACGCATAGTATATGCAACTGTATTGAATTTAAAAGTCAGTCTGGTTCAAGTTAAAATCTTATATCAATGTTTATGCTTTTATACAAGCTTTTAAAATGCGGTCCTTGGGCCGAGAAAAAGTTACCGTTGGAAAGCTAAACATATCCCATGCTGTGGCCTGTGTCAGTTCCTCCTCCACCCAAACGGAGAACAAGGTTATCAAGATATGGAAACTTGGACTCCTGGCGGCATATTCTGGATGTCTGCAAACTGCAGCATCTCAGAGTGGCGTGGTGATGAAGGACTGACCCAACAAACGCAGGAAGAGGGATATCTGCAAGACCCTTAACCCGACGGAGCGACAAATAAACTCAGACATGAGGATAGACGGGCCCTGTGTGCAAGCTCTGCACTTTGTGTGTTAACAGATTGACTTTGTCGTGTTTCAAGTGTACAGAATAACTGAAGACAGAACAGAGCTCACACGTTTGCTTGTGCTGCCAATCACCCCCAAAACACTGCTCACAATTTATGCTGAGCCATGTTGTAGAAATCTATTTCATTATATTCTTTGGTCCAAGAAGAAAATGCCCCATCTTAATTAATGATACTTGAGTTTTCTAAGAGATTTGCAAGAAATTGCTATTCAGCAAATCCATTTACAAATAATTATGAAGAAATACCAAGAACAATTTACAAATATTGTAATATGAAAAAAGACAAACAGATTACCCAAGGTAGATTTAAAGAAGGTGAAAAAGGCTTCATTTTTGGAGCAAACTGGCATCACTTCTTTCTGATACTATTTTGGTTCCACAGCTATTTTTGTATAAATTATTTTTCTTTTTGTTACTGACACTCATTTCTGAAGGTAAATGAACTGCATAATAATTAATGAATAATAATTTTCTGTGCCTTCCTTGTCAGTCACTAAACTAAAAGCAAAGACGTAGATAAGCCAGGTTGAATAAAAAATAAACCGTGATTTTGTTTTTGTTATGATATGTTTTTGTTATTTATCAGCTTTGCCTGCTTTGTGTGCTTTGCGAGACACTTCCATTAGAACACTCAATTCAAGGTCTTTATGAATAAAAATAACTGACTGATACGTGAAGGTTTGTTTTTGAAAACTATTGTTTTCATATTTTCTGTTTGTGTAACAAGGAGACTACAGCACCTACCTTTTACAGTAATAATGATTTGTTATGGAAAACCACGAAATGTAGTTGAAGTCAGATTTTGTACAAATCAGTGCCATTAGTGGTGTGTGACCGTATGTTTCTGCCTTATTAGACCATTATTTGTATTATGGTTGTTTGTCCTAGTCATTGTTAAAATTATCTGGTTTATTAAGGAAACTCTGTCGACTGTAAACAGTAAATCACTTGTCCCACAGGGTGAAAGTGTGTGAGAACCTCCTCTGGACGTCTGGCAGTGTACGGCCGAGGCTGTTGCCAGCGCTCCTATCCGCAGATAACATTGTGAGGGCCATTGCGCCGACTGAGGGATGTGGACGCCTCAAATCATCCTGTGGCAGGCCATGTGTTCCTCTCATACAAGCAAGGTGGGTGTTCCCTCCTAAATCTATAAAGTTGCCTCTTTACATAGTTCGCTCTGCTCTGAACATATGCATACCTCTGATGCTACATTCCTCTACGAACCCAACACTAGACTTACATCAGTAAAAATAGGCATATACTATAATAAAAAACGCATGTAATCATTATCTAGCTAGCCAGGTGAGTTTCATAGCTAAACATTACATCTTTTCCTTAGAAACTACTTAGTCAGATGGATGCTTTTACTTGGGCCCTGATGTCTGAAAGGTCAACATATTGCTGTTCAAAATTTAAAAAGGGCAAAGAGATTGTGGGAGAATGTGTCCTGCAAACAACCCAACACCAAGACGGCAGACATTTCCTTTAACTTCCTGCCTGAGGTGAATTATTATCTAAACCTCTGCCCCATAGCCATAGAGGGCTCATATCCAGTCACACACAGCACTCCTGACGCTAAGCACTCATCTACCCTCCACCCAAATATCTCCATTGTGTCGCACGTCCACCCTGGGCTCTGTCCCTAGTGCCCGCTGCCACATACATAGGAAATGGCCCTTCCACTACTTTCTTCCTCTGCTTGTGAGAACAATTTATTCACAGTCTCTCAGCCCTCGTCTTTCTTGTCAGCCAAGTGTCAGATGTCCATCCTGTGCTTGTTGCATTGCGTTCCTCCATAAAATCTAAATTATACACAAGACTAATGATCAAGACTACAACCAGCAGACATGCCTTTGAGAATTGAGTTGAAAAAAAAACATTACAAATAAAAAACAGGACAGAGGCTGTTATCAGGATAGGAAATCTGAAGCATATGTAGGTTGTGAGTCAAAACAGTCCACTCTTCTCAGGGTTTGAACTATAATCTGTATAACCATTCATTGGTATTTAACTGTGTAACAAACACAATAGGCGGTAAAAAGTATTTACTTTTTTTTTACCAAGTTTAGAACTCCTGGAGAACTTTAATTGACCCTCTACGAATTCCGTATTATTACACTCTGAAAGGGTTCACAATCAGCAAATATATATACAATGACTATCCTCATTGAAAGTACATGTTAATTTAATTGTCCAGTTGTAAGTCAAATGTTCTGTCTGCCAGGCTTCATTTAAGATACTTTAAATTAAAAAAATCATTGGTTCGATGGCATCTTTGGAACAGAATAGTTTCTAAACACATGACTCATGAGAAAAACACCTCTAAGGACAAAACCTAAGGTTTTAACATTGAAATGCTCCAGGTCACCGCGGTAACAAAGAAAACTGTTGGCACTTACAAATATGTGTTCAAATATGTATGCATTATGTTTCACTAAGCAAACAAGTGCTTAGAAACAAGTGTGTGTGTGTCTTAAGCATAAGCCTTGTACCATTGAGGCCTCTGTGTCATGAGATGCAGTCCTGCCCCAGGTCACGTTGTATCTGTGAAGGCCATCGCTGATAGCATCGCGCTAAACTGCAGCTGAAAGACTCTTTTCTCTGCTACTTTGTATAACACACAATTCATGTGATTTAAATATGGACTGAGAATAGGAGCAGGCAAAGCACAGGTTATTCTAGGGTTACATTATTTTTGTTTAAATAAAATATAACTTTTTTGTTTTTTCTTTTGAATCATTTCAGCAATAGGACCAGAAAGTAGCTTATTTTTCCTTCACTAGGAATTCAGTATATAAAATATTAAAACCAAAAAGTTATTTTATTAACTTTTTGTTTTAATATTGATATATACTAGGTTTTTGATACTTCCTTTTTTATTAACACTTCACAGTGAGGAGAATTAGTGATAGCATTGCCATATGCAGATCACAGTTTGATATTTTTGTTCACTTGCTAACTATCTGATTAAGGGCCTGTTGGTGTTCTACGCTGCTTTCCAATCTAACCTTACGCCTCACTGCATATTCTCAAAAGAGTCCGCACCCTAAATCATGACATCATGTCTTTGTGTGAAATCCTACTGCTATTCACAGGTCCAGCATAGGGCTTAGCATGCATGCGTTCACTATACCAACACGTAGCTCTTTAAAGGCAGCCCTGGTCCCCAAACTCAGTGGATAGAGTTAGAGATGTCAGTATGGCTGCCATGTTCAGATCTGCTTAGCCTTCCTGTTTCTTCTTTATTCATGATAAATAGTATCTGCAAGTCTGAGGTGGCCCTGAGTTGCAGCTGGCAACCTCGGTTATGGTCTTGCATCATCAATTTTTAACAGTGAAATCTTAATTCTGGTGACCAGCTAGATGAAATTAAATTTTATTAATTAAAGTTTAATATATATAGCACATCACATCTGGAATCTCTTTTACAATTAAACATGGCACAAGAAATTGTGGAACATCAATTATCACCTTTTGCAGTAATAATGAGCCTTGGCACTGTGCAATACATTTATTGTAATGACAGCATTAAAGTCATTTCACTGTAGCACACAACTCAACTCTGAGATGACAAGTAAAATGTTTCACTCGTTTCTCTCTTACAAAAACAATGGAATCATCCAAACACTCCCTGTCGCGAGTGTTGTTCTTGCATGATCCAGGAAAGTTTGACTAACCTCCCGTAATTTGCTTCATTCAAGTGTGCTGTTCATTCGTAGCATTCTTTACATTCCGTCTATGTAACACAGAACAAAGAACATAAAAAGATACTTACATATACACAAAGATTTATAGTGAATGTAGATAAAAAGTGCTTTATATGTGCATTTATTTGTAACAATTATGTAGCTGAAAAGATATAACATTGTACAACAGTAACAGCACAATGTGAGTGCACACTGGACACTACTCTCTCCATGTCTGCCAAAGCGTGTGGCTTGGTGTTGGCCTGCCTCATTGCTCTAATATTTGCCAGGGCATACAGCTGGAGGAGGCTTCTTCGTTGCTGTTGTTTCTTCCACTGTATCTGTTTTTACATACACTTTATATTAGCAGTTGCATGGAGCTGCTGAGTGGTCCAGTGGACCCAGTGCCCTGGCCATGCAGTGTCCATGTTGGTATGGAAGCCTGAGGCCTGCTCCCATACATCCCTGCACCGGCGTGGTTGATCCTATTGTCCACTGCGTCACCACACGTCGCCCTCAAATAAAGGCCGTCTGGCTCCAAGCTTAAATATTGCAGCTAACTAAAAACCAACCATCAGAGCCGATTCATTCACATCTGCTCAGTGGGGCGACAAGGACAGGGCTTTAGGTGGGAAAGAGGGCAGAAAAAAGTTCACTATTCCCTGCCGGGTGCCAAGAGGACGGGACAGAACTCAACTTTGCCGGAGCCGCAGCTGTGGCAAGTTACTCATTTATTTTAATTTAATTATTCTGTATTCTGTATATAGAGGTATGAGGTATTTGATCGTTAATATGTTATCTTTTTATTACCTTTAATGTAACTTGTAACAAGTACGTCTAAAAGCAGGAATACATACACGGTGCTTTTCTGTACTGTATTTATTGCTTTAGGTTTCTGTTAAACTTAATCTCGACGACAGGCCCAAATTGTTTTTAATGACTTACAGTCAATTTTAGTCCGTATTCTGTTCAAAACCCGTTACTGCTTGAAATGTAAAAATTAATTCCGCAATACTGAAATAACTGAAGCGTCAGAATAGTTTTAATTCGCCATTAAGCATTTCTTGCTTTTGACGCTCTCTTTTCTCCTCCCCTTGTCCATCCTACCTGACCACCCCACCCCATGATTCGGGTGCACCCTGTTTTCCTCCCTACCCCACTCTTTGCTTTTCAGTGCTACGGACCGATCATGGGTGACTGGAGCTTTCTGGGCAATATTTTAGAGGAAGTCAACGAGCACTCTACGGTGATCGGCCGAGTGTGGCTCACAGTTCTGTTCATTTTTCGTATCCTTATACTGGGCACCGCTGCTGAGTTTGTTTGGGGCGATGAGCAGTCTGACTACGTGTGCAACACTCAGCAGCCTGGATGTGAAAATGTGTGCTACGATGAGGCCTTCCCAATCTCGCACATTCGCCTTTGGGTGCTGCAGATCATTTTTGTGTCCACACCATCGCTGGTGTATGTTGGCCACGCTGTGCACCATGTCCACATGGAAGAGAAACGCAAGGAGCGCGAGGAGGCAGAACTGAGTCGGCAACAAGAGCTGAGTGAGGAACGTCTACCACTGGCTCCAGATCAGGGGAGCGTCCGAACTACGAAGGAGACCAGCACCAAGGGGAGCAAGAAGTTCAGGCTAGAAGGCACTTTGCTCAGAACATATATTTGCCATATAATCTTCAAGACACTGTTTGAGGTGGGCTTTGTGGTTGGCCAGTACTTCTTGTATGGGTTTCGCATCTTGCCACTGTATAAATGTAGCCGCTGGCCTTGCCCCAACACTGTGGACTGCTTTGTATCCCGTCCTACAGAGAAGACAGTCTTCATCATCTTTATGCTGGCTGTGGCTTGTGTTTCTCTCTTCCTCAATTTTGTGGAGATCAGCCACTTGGGCTTGAAGAAGATCCGCTTTGTGTTTCGGAAGCCAGCCCCAGCTCCAGCACAGGGTGAGGGATCAGCTCTGCCCCCACCACAAGGTAAAGGCCTGGCCCCACTGGCTGTGCCGTCATTACAAAGAGCAAAGGGCTACAGGCTGCTGGAGGAGGAGAAGGCCCCTCCAGTTACACATCTCTATCCTCTGGCCGAGGTGGGCATGGAGGCTGGCAGAGGCATCTCCACTTTCCCGAGCCTGGAGGACAAGGCAGAGGAGGGGCTACCAATGGAGAGCATCTCAAAGGTTTATGATGAGACTCTACCATCTTATGCCCAGACCACAGAGACAGCTGGGGTGACTCTACATGAGGAGGAGGAAGAGGTGCAGTCCGCAGAGGCACAGGCACAGACAGGGAGAATGGAGGAATTAGCTGATGAGGATGCTGAAGTGCAAGCAACAGCAAATGACATGGAGGCATCGGATACGATAGAGGACACTAGACCGCTGAGCCGAATGAGCAAAGCCAGTAGCAGGGCCAGGTCAGATGACCTCACTGTATGAATATGTGAGAGAACAGAAGCTAGCGCCACACTGACAATGTTGAACACACACACACACACACCTAAAACTCTGCTCACTATGAAAACAGGTGTTAAACGGAGAGCTGCACATACATACATGCAATAGATGTATAATGAAAAACATTTAGGAACAAAAATAATGTGATCTAGACTAAAAGTAGACTTAAAAGTAGTTTTTTATATATTTAAAATATGTTTTAGTACCTATAAAATATGCATGGAAGGAGGGGAACTGTTTTTACTTGATGAAAATCTATGGTCATTTTAAGAACCATCTTTTTCTATTGAAGTTTTAATCGATCAAAAAAGTGCATAGGAGTTTGTACACGAGGTTGGGGAAAGTAGGGGAGAGAAAGTAGTTTGTACTTTTGTGCGTCTGCAGTTCAGTTTATTTCACTGTAGTTGGGCAGACTTTCTTCCCATTAAACAGCACCATGGGGTTGTTTGGGAACTCATTCAGAGGACTCTCGCAGAGATCAACAAAACTCATACATTTTTAGAAACTTTGCTCTTTATGCGGAAGGAAAACTGCTTTTTTGGGTAGATAAGAGCAAACCTTTTGCACATTAAGTTGATTAGACTACGTGAGGCCTTTAACACTCATCCAAGAATACGGTTTGTATACCTGTGCCATTCAAAGTTGAGAAGTGATAAAAGAAATAAATGACCACATGTTGAATGTCTTTTAAATGTGATTGTGGATCTCAAAAGTGGAGATGGCCTGTTGTTAAGCTTTAAAGTGGAGATGGCCTGTTAAGCTTTAAAGTTGACCTGTACACTGTGATATCAGTTGTCTGTTAAAGAGAGCTGGGGCTCATTTTGCCCTATCAGAGAATAGACTATAGTAGCGACCTCAGGCCAAATCCTCTCTTTTCGTGCTGTACAAACAGGCGTCCGGACGATAAAGATCACGCAGCATCAGCACAAAGTATTGTTCAAACTGAGACAATAAAAGAAACGGCACTCATCAATGAAAACAAGCATCCTTGATCCGGCTGTAAAAAAAAACAAACTTTAGCCTTAATAGTTTTAGTTCAGCACAGTGATCCTTGCTCTGGCATGTCACACTGACAATGACTTGTGACTAACAGTGATTGTTTACAAATTCAGCACAAAAACAACTAAAAACATGGGCGACTGCCACTGTACATAAAGCCCCCTCTCATGTCTAATAGTGTACATATCGTCATATGAACTTTTGTTAGATATTTAAATTGTAGGGTCAAAAAAGATTTTCAAAATGAATGAACAACCCAACAAACAAGCAGTAACAACCAAAACAACACCACCACAATGGTAAAGATTTAAGAAAAGAAAAAAATGACTGTGATGCAGACAGTTTTACTTAAATAGAATTGCATTTACACTGGTGTGCTTTGTTATCCAACTGCAGTCATTGTATGATATTCTTCTGTGCCCTATAAATGTAAATTTTGAAAATACTGTAAAATTGTTGCAACAGATTGTATTGCTCTGGGACCTAAGTAAACCTTTGCCTATAATTAAAATCTAGAAGCTCATGTTTGAAGTAATCCCACAATGGGTTTTATACAGTGGACAAAGTCAATGCAGGCTTACAGTACATCGCAATGTGCCTCAGTGTGCACAATCACAGTGTTGGTTTTGGAGGCATGATCAAAAGGCTCTCAATAATTTCACAGAGATGGCAGCTTTTGTCCCCTTTGTGACCCCCAGCCATCAATGCCTCCATATACCAATACGGTGAAGTAATAAAGAACACATCTATGAAGAACATAATAGGGTTACAGCCAAACCAAAGTGTCCCAAGAGAAGGAATACGTGTATGCTCCTTGTATTTGTAAATTTGTTGCAGCGACTGTATGTTTGAAGAACATGCGCTTAATTCTTGCAAAGAGAGAAACAAGATGTTTTTACTACTAACTTGTATTCTATGCTGATATTCTATGTGTGGCAATATATGTTTTGGAATGTGAACCAACACAATAAAAAGTCACACATGAACAAGTCCATTTTCTTATTTCTGGAAACTCTGTGCCTCTGTTCATTCATGTATAATTGCTGGTTTGCAGAGGGCATCACATTTCATAGATTTCATGGTGATTAAAATCCAGCACTGTTGCCATGTTGCCAACAATTCAAAATACAATATATCTTTTGAATGGGGAAACATACTCAAAATATCACCTATAATCAGGAAACTGAACAGGCCAATAATACTAAAATGCAGATTTGTGTTGTGATATAATAAGTTAAAGTTTCAGGGGTCTAGTCACTTATGATGAGGTTCAACATTTGGAAGTAGAAAACCCCCAGGTGAACTTTTTTTTTCTGGAGTTGTGCTCAATCATAGTCACCACTAGAGAGCAGCATTGAACTGTTAATTAGAACAGTAAATATGATTTTTCTTTTACTACACAAAGCTAAACCTGACCTGAGCTATCTTGATAGTCAAAGGCCATGGACCTGTTAGAGTGCATCCATTGCAGGGTTCTTATTGGTGTCTGATGGATTCAATATATATTTT
Source organism: Periophthalmus modestus (assembly GCA_019594935.1). Lineage (NCBI taxonomy): Eukaryota > Metazoa > Chordata > Actinopteri > Gobiiformes > Gobiidae > Periophthalmus > Periophthalmus modestus. The sequence continues at coordinate 23,076,893 of JAIEZT010000009.1, read as the reverse complement.
CAATCATGTTATCTCACTGTGAATCATTAAAGGTAACGTAATCAGCATTTATTATGTGATTCAATATATGCATGAAATCACTACTTTTGTTAATCATGATTCTAATCTCTCTTTATACGATTAATGTGATTTAGGCCACTAATGTGTGTTTCTGAGTTGCAGAGGATGTTATGTGAAAGTTGCAGGACCACACTGGGAAAAGGTCACAGCAAACCTTGACCTTAAGGCCTGAGAACATCTTGAGAGGATGTTGCTCTCAATGTGTGGCAATTGACCGTTGTTGAAAGGAGAACTAGTGAAGGAGTGACCAAAAGGAATGCAGAAGTGGTTTATTTTGTAATCTGTGTTTTGAGTGTTTTGCCTGCTCACCAAAATATATGTTCCCCCTCCCTTGTAAGGGTGGGCAGTGCACATGTAACTAGGGTTCCTAATTTTAATAAAAGAGGTAAGAAGGCGGTGGAGGCTTCAGAAGGGTGAGGAGGTTGTAACTGAAGTTTTACCTCCCCGTTCTTCTCCTCGATGCATTGAGAAAGATTAATCTGTCTTGTCTTCTCTTCTCTTTTGAACTATAATCAGGTTAATTGTGAACCTATCAACTTGGTCCTTCGAGCCGGATCCCAATACACCTGAGGACTCCAGCAGATGTCGGAGACCCAGGTGAGACTGTGGCCACAGCAACCGAGACCTTTTCCAGGACTGGCTCTGCGGCCTTTGTTGGAGTCTGACGGTTGACGGGATACTGAGGGAGAGAGACAAGACGAGTGAGTAGGTCTTGCTTTTTAAAAAAACGGTGTGACTGAGGGTCATACGCGTAGAGAAACCCTAATTATCCTAGGCTCCAATTAGGTACTAATGCTGTAAAGCTAAAAAAGGGACGGATGCGGAGTCCCGTTACCGGGTAAAATAGGAAGATTTTACTGGCAGGTACAAAACCGTGGGGAAAAAATGAAGCAAGAAAAGTGTGTGAAAGGCGTGTGAGTGGAGATTCTAAACCACTAGGTGAAGGATCTCATACCAAAAAGGTTGGGAGAATACAGTGTATTTCTGTGGATGCAGAGGCAAGATTTCTCCGCCTGCTTGTGAGGTGAAAGTGAGAGATACCGCATAAATCACTGTACCAACCTGTTGTATTCCAGCGATAGAGACCTCCCTAGGAGTTAAAAGCTGGACTAAATTTCAGGGGAAAAAAATGGGAATTATTATTATACTATATTATATTATAGTATTATTATACCTTAATGATGTTCCATAATCAATCATTTAAAAAAAAAAAAAAAAAAAAAAAAAAAAATCATAGCTATTTAACAGAGTAATTCATTTGTGTTTAAATAAGTAAGGCATTATAGTAGTCTATGCATTACTCAGTAATTCCTCAGAATCACTGGCCAATAGCCTATAGTGAACAAAAATAATACAGTGTAAAATGCATAGGAACAGTAACCTACTTGCAAAACAAACTTATACTGTCATTTAGCCTTTCATTTCACTTGTTGGATCACATGCAAAACAGATAAAAAGCATATTTATTTTTTATTACTGCACCCTTTGAGGTGACAAGTTTCAACCAATGCAGACATTACATATGGTTTTCTAGTTCAGACCACCTTTTTCCACTTCCTGGAAATATTTTCTTCTGTGGGCGACATTTGTGTGATACTATATTTTACCTACCACATTACCAAACAGATGGAAAAAGTTTACTTGCAGTGCACTTGTCAAAACTACTATTACTACTACTAGGCTGGCATCACATACAATTATTTGCATTCAGTTACACATTGAGGGAACTACTGACATAGAGCTTTGTCGAGGTAAGTGTGGTTTCCTCCGTCTTTGTAACAGTGACAGTGATGCTCCCTTTAGATCAGCTCCCACGTTATTTTGTAGAAGAACGGTACCTAATGTTTTAACTAATAGGTGTAACCTGGTTGTTTCCAATATAATGGCACTGAGAATTTTAACTCACACACATTAGGACAGAAACAAAAGAGTTTCTCTGTTTGCACCACATAGTCGCTGAAGCCTCTGTTTGTGGTAAAAACAAATATTATCTCATATTTACACACAAACTAGTAGTGCAAAAGTCCTTTGATGTAATCTGTATCTGCTTCAAAGATTTTTAAAAAGGTCAGCATGGACAGATATTTAAATTTCATATATTTTATAACATTTTGTATACATTTTAGTAGGTCTAACTAAGAATCTGATGTCTTTCCAGGCGCAATGGAAAATGCTTACAAGACTTTTTGCATGATAACCATCTTGTCATATTGCTTTTTTTGCCTTCCATCAAATACAGGTATAACACAGCTTCAATATTTAAAGGCTATCTGCTACAATCATCAGCTTTTGTTTTTCTTTATAGAGATGAACACAAGATCTGCCATTATTGGGAGCGGGGTCAACCTGTTCTGTAAAAATGAGTCTCTTGGTAGTCTCAGCCAGCTAACATGGACCAAGAATAACACCAAACTAGTAACATTTGCTCCACCAGAAACAATACTTTGGCATCATGAAGCATACCACCTCCAAATAAATATGTCATTATCTGAAGTCCAATTGTACGCACTGACCATTGAGAAAGTACTATGGGACCATGCTGGGAATTACATGTGTGAGACCTCAACAGAGTCAGGATTATGGGAGGAGAATTGGATACTCAACATCACTGGTGAGTTGATCTATATGCATATCATAAGAAAAAGTTTTTAAATCTTGAGCTGTGGAGCTGTTAGTAGGGCTGTGTCGACTAAAGAAGCCATGTGCCTTGATTATTCAACTAAACAGGGCCATGGTGGTACTGGCAAAAGCTTTCAAAACTATTATCTCTATATGATGTCTGAAAAGTGCACAGACAAAATCATAAGCTGACAGGAGTTAATGAGCAACGATTTAGAAAGAAGTACTATAGGATTCTTCATGTAAAACCCATGGATCATACTAATCATACTTAAACTCCAGCTTGCTTACTTCATGCCGTCTTCTTTCTGCTGTAGTACTTACGAGCCTTAATAATTATACCAATAAAAAGACCAAAAGCCAGCATCAATCAATTAACTGATTGAATTACTGATCCTTTTGTGTATATCGGATAGTTAATACTTATGCCACGACATTGAAACTGCAGCTAAATTATTTAATTTTAGTTGCTGAAAAGTCTTGTGAATGTCATGGAGTTATTATGAGATTTTTGTTTTTCATACATGTTTTATTAAGAATTCACACCCCCATTCACTGAAGAGTTTTTGTTTTTTTTTCCTAGATAAAGAAGAAGCTGAGCAAAAATCTTCAATGCTTATAATTATAATTACTCCAATTTGTGTTGGGGTGATTTTTGTTTTTTCTTTAACCATTCTGCTCTTCAAACAAAGGCAGTAAGTTTCTAAATATCATCATAAAGGTAAAATATTCAGTAGTTTGGGAGCACGTTTATAGAGGATGAAATTTCACTCATCTCTACTGTTCTTTTTTGCAGCAACATCATACAGCATGGTGCAGCACAAATGGTAAACACTGTTCAGTTTGAGAAGGTAACACGATTAAACAGAAATAGATGTTGAAGCAAATTTAATAAAATACATTATATTGTTTGCTTCTATCATTTCAGCACCAAGGCATTTATGAAAACTGTCTGGAAGTTCAAAGCTACCAAAGCCATCACATTTACGACAACCCATAAAGCAATTTTAAAAACTGTTTATAGTTTGTCGGACATTTCTATAATGGTCTGGTGTTGTTTCTGCAAGCATTTTATTTCCTGGATTACCAGGCTTTCTTAACATACAGGTTATTCACAGGAAATTACACTCTAGCTACTGCTGCAGGTTTCAGTAGGTCTAGTAACACCATTAGAAAATGCATAGAAAAGACAATAGGAATGTGTAAAATAAAATGTAAATGAAACATGGAATTATTATCCAAAGTAAGTAGCAACTAATGCAATTTCTGCATTCAGTATCATCATTTTTTTGTGTGAGAGAATAGTATGTATAATACAAAAACATAGCTGCATTTTATGTAGTAAAACAGTAACACTAAACCAGGAGTGTCCAAACTATGGCCCGGGGGCCAAATGCGGCCCTCAGACCTCCTGCTCCTCAAACATCACATTGCAGTGTGATACAGACCTAAAATGAATGTGTTTTATGCCTTATTAATACACAGCGGCTCTGTCAAAGTTGTGCTTAATGCACCGCACTGCATTGATCACCGGTCTGTGGCCCTCCGCTTCAAATGTTTTGAGATGTGGCCCTCGATAAAAAAAAGTTTGGGCACCCCTGCACTAAACAAATATACAGTCTAATAGTTAATGCTGATGTAAGTGTAATACAAAGTTAAATACATGTAAAAATGTAACTTTTAAAAACTAAACTCTTGACAACTTGTAGCACTACCATAATAGAATGATAATTTTTTCTACTATTGGCTAAACAAAAGCTGGAAAAAAATTAACTGGCCATTAGCTATAAATAAAGCTAAACATAAAGATATGTATAAAAAATTATGCAAACAATATACAAAATCACTCCTGCTTTACAGAATACGAGGCAACAAAAAACAATACAATGAATCAAAATATAAATAATCAAATAGTCGTCATAAAATGAACATTAACAGAGAAGAGTGCAGAAAAAAAAGCAGCTGTGGATGACCACTACAGGAGGACCATAAAAGCACCGGTTTAAACTCACTTGTTACTTTTTAAGACTACTGCACTTGTGTGACCATCAATACAGACCATGGAGAACAAGGCCCGTGCCTCTGCATCTGTTCTTCGTTCAACAGAATAGAAACTGACAATAGCCTAGACTAGCTCTTCTACTTCAGGTAGATTTAAAGGATTTAGCTCTGGTGTCAATGGTTGTGGAGGTGCTTCTCTTTGTTCGGTTTCATCTCTTGTGTTGAAACAAGGAATGCTGCACTTTTTATTTGACCTAAAAAGAAAAAAATCAAAAGAAACACATGATCAGTTGATGTACCAAATAAACACTGTTGAAAATAATTCCAGATGAATAATGTCGGCACCTATAATACCACATGGAGGCGACAGCAACATTGATGAAAAGTAAAAGAGAAAATAGGGTCCAGGCAGCAGTACATCTTCCTACGAGGAGAAACAGTGTCAACCACGAGTGATGTTACATATTCCTCAAAAAGTAGTAGTTTTGTATTCAAGCATGACTATCACCATGGATACCAAACTGAACCAGTTTTACGGTCCAAAAGTCATAAGATCAGTTGGCAGTTAATACAAGAGGCAGACATTACCATCAACTGTACAATGATACTACAAACTGAATGAATTCCTGTAAATGCAGTCAGCTTTTCACATGTGAAAACTGATGCAGGTATGGCTATCATGTGTCTGCATTGGATGATCTCCCATGATTTTGGAGTAGGGTGTGTCCTTCAATCGAAACTATGAGGTCTAGCCACAACTATGATAACCAGCATGCCCAGTTCCTTTAGGTTAAAACAAGCCCTGACTTAGTAGGAAAGGACACTAGATTTCAGGTCAATTCTTAACATATACCTCATTAAAGAGGCTCGTGTGTTTCAATGTACCGTTAGGACCATGTTTTGCCACTGTTACAATAATCTATTACTGTTTATCTCTATTTTCTGTAGCAATATACTGAACTTCAATGTGTGATTGTGACAAGCCTAAAAAGATATTTACCTTCATCAGATACATGTAGATAGAGTGAGCCTTGATTCGTCCCATACATGTTGCTGGCTTTGCACTCAAATAGGCCGTTCAGTTGTGAAGAGGGTTTGAGAATCTGCAGAACTGCATCACTGGCCTTCACTGCAGAGTCTGGCCACAAAAAGCCAGTTCTAAGAAAAAACAACAAACTCTGGTCAATCTTGCCTCTGCACTTGTATTATTGAAATTATTGTTAATTTTATCTCATCTAGTACATTTTGTATTTTGAGTGCTGTGGAAAACAGAACAGCGTTTGTAACATTGTAAGTCAGAGTGCGTGGGACAAGGAAGCTGGGAAACTGCCAAGCACACAAAGCCAAGGTTTCTGAGCACTCAAGTCCCAGTACTCAATACAACTCTGATGAGAGAACACCTTTATGACATGGTTAATAGCTCCTGTAAGTCTACACACAACGCATCTTTTAAAATATACAGAATATAGTCAGAAACATTACACATAATAAAATATATATTTATATACATACCTGCTCCAAGTGAAGTTGGCCTTTGGGTTGGCTTCAGACACACATTTCAATAGGTTTTTGGATATTTCATGTATTCTGACTTCACTTGGTGGGACTAAAAGTAAATGGAAACTCAGTTAAATCAGATTGGAAGGGAAAATCCAGAGTCAATCAATGACTCTTTTGTGGACACAGTGAAACGCATGAATGAATATGGAGCAGGTTCAAAGGAAATGCATGTTGAAAGAGGAAATGGTTTGTTACAGACGTTAAACTTTAACAAAGAACTAACTATGAAATTACACCATACACAAGTGATGAATGAACTGCAATGCAAAGTACCAAAAACGCAAATAAATGATTTTAAAAAAAGAAGTCACTGCATTCTAAAAACCACACAGAGGCGGACACTTAATTATTAACTTCATCATAAGACTATGTTACGAAAGTTTTAATGTCCAGTTCCATCTGGATTCCTCAACGTTTGTGTGAGTGACCTTTTTTTAAATTTAACACATCTCCACCATTAAATGATATTAATGCTGTAATAAGAGTTTGAGCCAAACATGCTCATATATATTTAACAAAACCAGCCCCCAACTTCAGATCACATTATATTAGTCATGACCATGAGCCATATTTTGTGAGTCATCCTTTTATCTAAAGAGTCACTATGAAAGAATGCATTATTTGAACTTTCTTTCTGCCATTGTCAGACAGGTACTAATTGTAGAGCACAGACAGTGGAAAAAGTTATTTAATATAAAACGCACAATGGATCTGGATGGTGAGAGATAGTGTGGACTCATCTGGTAAGGCTGGATTCCTGATCACACATTGTACAGAATGATTGTGGAGGCTTCTTGTAGGAGCCCCAAACAATGTGCTAACTGTAGTGGTTGTGCCATCTGCATTTTTCGTGGAGTTGTGAGTTATTCTCAACAGATCAGAGAGTTTGCCCAAATGCCAGGTGATGGTAGCTGGAGGCCAGGAACGTGCAGCGGTGCAGGTGGCAAGACTTCCCTCCTCATTCCCCACAATGAGGAAATTGTCTTTCATTGTAGTTTTTGGACGCACTGCAAAATCAAAACAGATAAAATTTTAAAAGAACCGAATATATAGCCACATAAAACAGAACAGTTGTAATACCTAGTACATTCAGTGGTATCTCTGTCTTGAAGTTACCACTAGGAAACAAAGTGTATATACATGTGTAGGTTCCTTCATCAGACAGTGTCACATTGGACAACTGTAATGATCCATTTCGTAGAGAAATATTTCCTACAAAACTGAATCTCTCATCATGTCCATTAAAAAAAGACGGGCCGTTTTTTGTCAAAATAGTGTAGAAATTTGTGTTCACTTTGATCAGTCTGGTTCTCCTTTGCCATGTGATCTGAGTCAGGCTCTCTGTAGTTTCTTTTAGAAAGCAGGGGAAAACAGCAGTGTCACCAACGACGACAGACACATTCCCCCCAAGCACCTCCACAGCTATAATTTAAAAACAATGAAAGAAAGGGTTAGAACAACATACCAGCCCTGCTCTCTTAATTCATGCATAAAATGAGTCCATAACTAGGACTACATAAGTGTGACTGTTACTGTCGCGCGGTATGAGTCACCCACACGAAGACTTGGTCTACACGGTTATAAAGTCATGAAAACGCTACTTTACGGTCAGAAACCTTGGTTAGTGACGACGTAAAATTAAACAAATGACTTGAATTAAGCGATCTGGATCCTATTACGTGGGCTAAATATGCTACTGTACAACAAAAGAAGAGTAAACATAGGCTTAGCCCTCCTTCGCAGTGCTGACCGCGAGCTCTAAATACAGCGGTTGCGCAGCAGACTACACTGCATGGATACGGGAATTTCCAAACCGTATAAAGAAGCGAAGACCTACCTTCTATTACGGTGTTGTGTAGAGCCAAGCTCATCATCAGTAAACTGTACATTTCCTTGTAGTAGCCGATACCACGTCCGTAACCAACCTACGGATGACTCACGCCATTATTCCCAGAGACACATCCCTGTGGTCAGGACGTAGCGATCCAGGTGGGTTCAAGCGGGTTGTATTTTCCACTACATTTCCACTACAGATTTTGTGCTTCTCCCTCTCGCAAAAATGCAACTTCCATAGACCGCAGATGGCTTTGGATATGAGGATCTGTGACCAAAATTCAGGACTATTATTACGATTATTCCACAGTCAGTACCAACGCGCTCGGGGCTGCAAAAGCATACTTTAAACATTAAAACCACAGCGCACAGGAAACATTAATAAGTTAGTAAACAAACAGTTGTATGTCAATATTATACACTTGAATCTCTCATCATGTCCATTAAAACCATCATGTCCTAAGACCAGAAGTTTTCAGACTCGATGTAAAAAGACACATACGCTTTTTTCTCACGGTCAGTTTGGCAGTATATTGGCACTATATTCGGGGCCATTTGGAAGATCCATTTGCGCCTAAGTTTTAACTTCCTGGCTGATGTCTTGAAATGTCTTAAAACGTCTTGCGATGTCTTGTAATGATGCTTCAGTATTTCCACTAACGTTCTTTCCTCATGTTGCCATCTATTTTGTGAAGTGACTAGCCCCTCCCACAGAAAAACATTCCCACAAGATCATGCTTCCACCCTTGTATGTCACAACTGGGATGGTGTCTCAGGCTTGCAAGTCTTCACCTTTTTCTTCCAAACATAACAATGTTCATTATGGCCAAAATTAAGGTCTTTGTCCCTCTGTGCGTTGCAAAACTAATCTGGCTTTTTTATAGGTTTTTTGGAGTAATGGCTTCTTCCTGGCACAGTGGTCTTTCAGCCCATGTCGGTACAGTACTTATTTTATGGTGCATAATGACACTCTTACCAGCTTCAGCAGCATCTTCACAAGGTCTTTTGCTTTTGTTCTGGGTTGCACATTTCGGACCAAAGCACATTCATCTCTGGGACACAAAACCCATCTCCTACCTACGTGGTATCATGAGTGGACATTCCCATGGTGTTTATACTTGCATATAATTGTTTGAACAGATGAACATGGCAACTTCAGGCATCTGGAAATTGCACCAAAGGATGAACAAGGCCGGTGCAAGTCCAGAATTCTCTTCCTGATATCTAGGCTGATTTCTTTTGACTTTCCCCTGAAGTTACCTAAAGAAGCAGTGTGTTTCAGGTGTGCCTTCAAATACACTCACAGGTGTGTCTCCAATTCAAATGTGGTCAATAAACTAGAAGCTACCGAAGACATGACATCATCATCTGGGTTTCACAAACTGTTTCAATGCATAATAATCTTACTATATGTAAACTTCTGTAATGAAAAAAATGTCTTTAAAATCCTTCTCATTATTCTGGCATTTAGCAAATAGAAATAATTCTAGAAACCCTAATTGACCTAAAACGGGGAAAGTTATGTCTGATTTCATGTCAGACAGTGAGAAAACAAGCATATGCGTCTTTTTATAGTGTATGCAAACTTGTGGTTTCTTCTCACACACTTCACACTTTAAGTTCATATAGAGCCCAAAGCTATTTTCTGTCACCCGCACATGCGTGTGTGCTCAGTAATAAAACTGTTTAGATGTTCTTCAGCTAAGATTTAAAGAAACTACCATTATTGTATCTTTAACACAGGTGTAAATGAAATATTTTTTACTTTTCCAAGAAAACCTAAACTGTATGGACACATTGCACTATTAGGGCACATAAGTCACAGCAGCACACAGCACATGCCTTGATGCAACCACAGGTCCATAGCTAAATTAAGTCAGCAATACCACATATTTGAGATGTGCTTATTTTCACAATTTAAATTATTTCAATTTGATCATGATTCATCTTGTGGTGCTTGTTATTATCACTACAGATTTCAGTAGGTAATGCAGCATGCCCCATACCTAATTAATGGCAGTAGTCCTCCAGCGTAGTGTTAGGTTCACTTTATTGTCATCTACGTTTGACCCATTTCATGCAGCATCTGTATCTTGTCAGCCAACAGTTCTGTGACCCCAGCAGTGTTTTCTGTCATCATACAGTAGGCTGCAGATGAGAGAAAACTTATATCAAACATTTTTGTAGCTACCCTGGTTTTCTTAAAATAAATAAAAGAAAAAACAACTTCACACCTTCACACCGTGAACACCTTCACACCGTGAAAACTAAAAAGACAGATAAAGTAAAATGTTCATTTGCAATACATACAATACTAATTATTAAATTATTTCTAGCTATTTATCAATTATCTTGTTTTATTTTATTTGTTTTGTGCATGTACGATTTTCCTTCTGTGTGCGGTGCAATGCTGGAATTTCCCCACTGTGGGACTAATAAAGGCATATCTTATCTTATCTTATACATTTTAAAAAGTAAATACAAATAAACAGTTTTTACCGTGTTCGCCAACATGACCAGCGGTAGTTGAAACTGACATTTTCTTGCTTTTCTGTATTTCTCTTTTTCTCGTTTTTTCACTCTTTTCGCGGCTTCTATTATTTCTCTCTTTTTTACTTTCGGGGCAAACATGCGCCCACGTGACCCACAACGGCAAGTTATTTATACAAACAATGTATATAAATTAATAACAAAGACATTTATTGATGGATTCAATATATTTTTTATATGTTTATTGATCTCACTGTGAATCTTAAAGGTAATGTAATGTTCATTTTTATTATAATCACTATAATAATGATATGTAACCTTAATATGATTTATGCACTTATGTCTGTTTTCTGAGCTTTGCAGAGAATGTCTTGTGAAAGTTGAATGACCATGGGAGAGGTCACAACAAACTTGATAACAGGAAACACCCTGAGAGGTGTTTCCTGTGCGAATAAGGACCGAAAGGAATGCTTAAGCAACAATATTTTGAAATGAACTTTGTAATATGTGATTTTCTCACTGCCTCACTGCTTGTTGTTATTTCCCTCCCCCCTTGAGAGTGAGCAGTGATGTGTAACTAGGGATTCTAACTGAATAAAGAAGGAGAAAGGCGGTGTAGACTTCAGAAAGGGAGAGGAGGTTGTAATCTGAAGGTTTCGGCCTCCCGTCTCTTCTCCTCATGAGTATAGCAATAATCTCTCTTGTCTTCTCTTCTCTTTTGAACTGTAATTAGGTTAAGTGTGAACCTATCATTTATGTTCTGACAAAAATATAGAACAATTTGAACTAACCTTTGAAAATACATATACTGACGTATTACCGACAGCTACGGTTTCCTCATCATTATTCTATTGGGATGAAGGGGAAAAAAGACAGACACAGATATCGACATCAGTGTGTCAGCACAAATGTGAAAAATGTATGTTCATTTTGAAACTAACCAGTCCAGTCAGTATTATTTATTCTTTAATTTAAGCACATCCAGAATTAAATGCATAAGTTGGAGACTTATATTATGTAATTATAAGTTTAAATATAATTAAACTGTGCCTTTTTAGGATCAGTTCATGAAATACATTTATTATCCTCTGGGATTCTTTTCCCGTAATAGTAAAAACATGATTAGTGTTTTGTTGCAATCTGTCCAAATACAAAGGTTTGAGCAGGAGCTGCAGATTACTAGTCAAACTTTTAGCTCAAATCTTTGGGGTTTACGCAGTTAATAACAAACTTCTTTGACAGTTTTTGTCCTTCTTTTAAGTTTACAGTTGTGTTAGTAACAATTTCATAAATTTAAAATTGCATTCTCACAGTTTTTCTCTACTCTCCAGACGAGCTTTTTGTTGGGTTTGATACCATTTGGCATTATTTTAATAAATCCATGGTGGCAACCAACATTTAGGTGCATTTCCGCCACCTACTGTGCTGGACCACGGGTCTCAGTCAAAAAATGATCAGTGTGCACCCACATCTAAGTGTAGCGACCATAAACCTGTGTCGCTTTGGGAGGAGTCCAGGTCCAGTACCTCGATCATCAAAAGCTGAATACGATGTACAATATAGAGCAATATTAACTACGTAGCAGTTGCAGTGCATAAAGACAGTACTAGCTTTACACAAAGTGCACAAGTGCGTCAGAGCACCGAGTTTATTAGCGTTGCCAAATACTGAATAAAGGCTTCGTAATTCTTCACAACAGTGTCCATAACAATATACAAGTTAAACAAAGACTCGACATAAGGTTCATATCATCTGAGTTAAAGACATTGGAGAAAACAGGTTTAAAACCCAATGCTAACCGCTCATTGAGAATGAATGGAGTCCGCTAGGCTAGCTAGGTTAGCATAACAAACAAACTCACTGATTCCCCTTTTTATCTCAGAATCAAATCTCACTCCCAATGCAGCAAGGACCCGGTGGCCAGTACCTATAGTTGAACAGTGGGTTTAATAAAGTTGACGGGCTTTTATAGCGAAATGAAGGTAAACGAGAACTTTAAATCCTACCGAGACCACATCCTTCTCGCGCTAGCCCAGCACCTACTGAGTGTGTGTTGCTTCCCGCTAATACTGAGCCCTGATTGGACACAACGAGTCACGTGAACGGAAGCACTGAACTCGCAAGGGACACAGAGGAGGAGAGAGAGACAACTAATAAAGCAGGGAATCCTCCTTTTTCACCCGGGTTACATCTTTCTTGTTTTAGAGATTGCTTTGTAAGGTGATGAGCCATCTAATTTCCAATAATTTCTTCCTGAGGTGGAGCCCACATAAATCGAATAACTATTTTAGTTATTTTTTAGTCTAAATAAACTTCAAGGAGAAGGTCAGGTCAGGTCTGATGAAAAGGTCTGAAGTTAGTAATGCTAATGAATCTGAATATATAAGAACTTCTCCCATTAAAATCACACAAATAAAACATGAATAATCACACATAATCATCATAAAATTGACATTAAAACATTAAAACAAAAGAGTGCAGAATAAAAATAAAAACCTTTCAGTCATATGCACAGATAAACAGAACCGTTTTGAGCCTGGATTTAAACATTGTCAAAGTAGAGACCTGTCTCACATCTTCAGAAAGACTGTTCCAGGTTTTAGCTGCATAAAACTGAAACGCTGATTCTCCATGTTTAGTCCTGACTCTGGGCACCAACAGGAGGCCGGTCCCCGAAGTCCTCAGAGTGCGAGATGCTTTATTAGGCACTAACATGTCAGAGATGTACTTTGGACCTAAGCCATGAATAGACTTGTACACAAGCAGAGCTGCTTTAAAGTCTATTCTTTGAGCTACAGGAAGCCAGTGCAGAGACCTGAGCACAGGACTTATGTGCTTGTACTTCCTGGTTCTGGTCAGGATCAGGTCCTGAGCAGGCCATTACAGTAGTCTAACCTACTGGAGACAAATGCATGGATAAGTCTCTCCAAGTCTGTTTTTGACAGTATATCTTTGATTTTTGCAATGTTTTTTAGATGGTAAAAAGCTGCAGATGTTATTGATTTGATGTGGCTGTTAAAGTTCAAGTCTGAGTCCATTATTACCCCTAAATTTCTAGCCTGATTTGAAGGTTTTAGAGAAAGAGACTCGAGGTGACTGCTGACACTTTCTCTATGTTTCTGTGGACCAAAGACTATGACTTCAGTCTTGTCTGAGTTTAGCTGAAGAAAGTTGTTTTGCATCCACACACTGATCTGTTGGATGCAGAGGCAGAGCGAATCCACTGGTCCATATTCACCTGCTGCCAGTGAGACATAGCTCTGAATGTCATCTGCATAGTTGTGATAGGACACATTGTTGCTGCGTATTAACTGACCTAGCGGCAGCATGTACAACAGGGGTCCCAAAATTGACCCCTGGGGCACCCCGCAGCTCAGGGACATTTTATCTGAGACACATTTTCCAATTTCAATAAAGAACTCCCTGTTTTCTAGATAGGACTTGAACCAGTTTAGTGCCATACCAGAGATGCCCACCCAGTCCTCCAGTCTCTGTAAGAGGATTCCATGATCCACAGTGTCAAAAGCAGCACTCAGATCTAACAGGATCAAGACTGAGACTTTGCCTGCATCAGTGTTCAGGCGGATGCCATTTGTCACCTTGATAAGAGCAGTCTCAGTGCTGTGGTGGGGTCTAAAACCCGACTGGAAAATATCGAAAGAGTTGTTAATTTGGAGGAAGTTAATAAGCTGTTGGTAAACAACTTTTTCAAGGACTTTGCCTAAAAACGGCAGATTTGAGATTGGTCGGTAATTGTTCAATATTGTGGCATCAAGACTGCTCTTCTTTAGGAGAGGCTTGATAACTGCAGTTTTCAAAGCTCTTGGGAAAGTTCCAGATTGAAGTGACATATTAACTATGCAAGCGACTGGTGACAGCAAACTGTTGAGCACAGACTTTAGAAATTTAGTGGGTAACACATCAAGGCAGCATGTAGATGAACTCAGACAGGTGATGATCTCTTGGACAGTTTTGTCAGTTACAGGTGCAAAGTGAGTCAGCTGTAAGTGTCTAGGTGGCTGCATGGATGTTATTTGCTTTGTGGGATTGATGGCATTTTTAATGGCCTGAACCTTGTCATTAAAGAAAACTGCAAACTCATTGCACTTAGATGTGGAAATTAGTTCTAACGGCAGCGAGGCTGGAGGGTTTGTTAATCTGTTTACTGTTGCAAACAGGACACGAGAGTTGTTACTGCAACTTCCAATAATGTCAGAAAAATACCTCTGCCTTGTTCTAGATAAAGTGTGGTTGTGGTTGTACATGTGCATCTTTTCTCTGTAAATCTCATAATGAACCTGGAGCTTTGACTTGCGCCATTTCCGCTCGGCCCTCCGGCACTCTCTTTTCTGTGCCCTGACCGAGTCATCATTCCTCCATGGCGCTTTCTGCTTATCTTTAACCATTGTAACCTTCATCGGGGCAATGGTGTCCAGAACATTCAAAACACTCGACGTCACAGAGTTCAGCAAATCATCAACATTAGAACATAAGGCATTTTCAAAGTGAATCATTTCCATGAATAGTGTACCTGTTCCATCATTTATGTGTCTCCTTTGAACAACTGCAGGAGCAGCTGCTGGTTTGGGAATAACAGACAGGTCAAAAAAGACACAGAAATGATCAGACAGAGCAACATCCACCACATTGACATTTGATATATTTACTTCTTTTGTAATGAGCAGGTCCAGAGTGTGTCCTCTGTTGTGGGTGGGCTTGCTGACATGCTGAGTTAGACCAAAGGTTTCAAGGACAGAGCAGAGCTCTTTAGCATTTCTATCAAACATATTATCCACATGTACATTAAAATCACCTGTAATGACTAAACCATCAAAGTCTGTGCATATGACTGAAAGCATCTCAGTAAAATCATCAATAAAACTTAGACAGTGCTGGGGAGGTTTATATATAACTAAGTAGACTATGGAGGGTGATTGTTTTATCTACATTTTAAAGGAAACATACTCAAAAGATGAAAACACCCCAAATGACAATCTGTGAGTACTTAAGTTATCTCTGAAAAATGCACACAGGTATAGTTCCTCCACTACTTTAATTGCTCTCTGGATGCTGTCTTGCACTAATCTTAGATTTTCCCCATGCCCCATTATAAGCAAACAAAGATTACATATTATCTGGGTCAACATTACTAAACATATTATTTACTATGATTAGAAACAATAGAAGGCTTATAGCACTTCCTTGAGGGCTACCAGTATTGGCCTTAGGTTTAGTAGAAAAAGCTGTTCCCATCTGAACTTGAGTACCTCTATCAAATGAAAAGTTTTAAATCCAATTAAATGCCTTTTATTCCCATTTTAAACAATTTAATCAACCAGACCATATTGTAACCCTTTTCTAGGTCAAAGAAGACTGCAAGCACTACCTCTTTATTCACCTGAGCTCCTCTGATATCTGTCTAGACAACTGGATCCATCATTTCTCTTCCTCTCTTTCCCCCCTGAAAAGGTAACAGCAGAGCGGTACATTATTAATAATGTTGTACATTATTAATATATTATTAATAAGTACATTATTCTTTTGATAATTATTCTTCCCATGATTTTCCCCATATATGCAGTCAAAGCTATGGGCCTATAACTGGAAGCATTGGTAGGATCTCTCTCTGCTTTAACACAGCTTCCTTCCAGCTACCTGGTAATCTGCCCTCCTCCCTCACGTTATTAAACAGCCCTAACACTTTATTCTCTGCTCAACTGCCAAGATGTTTCAACATAATGTAACAAATTTGGTCCTTACCTGTGACTCTCACGCCCAACTTAACTGTAGCTCTCTTTATTTCTGACATAGTGAAAGGAAAATCCATTAAACGGATAGGTTTCGACTTGTCAAAAATATCATTATTAGATGTTCTGGTTTGATCTCTTCCCTGTTCCCAATGCGGACTGCGATTGTGTACAGGACTGTCTGTGTCTGCCTGTCTCCACTAACTTTTTATTCTCCATCTATATTCACAATACACAGTGGCTGCTTTGCACTTGTGTCACTCAGAATCCATCTTGTGTTAAAGGAGCAGCCACAATGCTGCGTGCCCTCCCTTTTCTTTCTGTGTTGCACAAAGCATGAAACCCACAAATAGAATATGGCTTATCTGAAGCATATTGTGTGGCAAGAAGAATTAGGCCTGTATAAATCATTGCCAGGACATAGGAATTCTATAATTAATTTAGGCAATTTTGAGCTCATGAGCAATTACAATCCAATACTGTTACTTCATATTTGTAAAGGTCATATTTTTAAGGCTTTATATGTATTACATGCCCTGTATTACCAGTTTTACTTTATCGGTCATTGATGACACATTTTCAAATTATGGATTATTGGTATATAGGTTGAAAATTACACTATCATGCATCACTAGTCGCCACATAAACTGCCTTGGCAATTGTTTTTTCACAGCTAGCATCATTTATACAGTACAGACTGATACAAAGTGCCACTGACTTATACAGTCTTTGGCTGTGAGTGAGCAAACCCAAATGGGCTTTGTAAAGTAAGCACTCAACTTCATCCTCTCAGTCTCCCTCAGTATTAAGGGCAGTATCCAAGGCAAAGCAGGGCAAGTTTATTTGTATAGCACAATTCGTACACAAAGTCTGGCCTGGGTGGGTGCTTGTGAGCGAGCGCTTGTAGACTGGCTTTTCCCCACGTGGCCTGTCCTCCTGTGGACCCACCACCTACAGGAGGATTTGTTAGACTCAAATGAGCCCAACAGCAGTGCAGAGTACCTGGCCTTTTTGGAGTTCCTGGGAGGGGTACCAGACCGTGCACCGACCGGGGATGTTTTTCTACTGTTATTGGACCTCTGTGCTAGTCACATTTGTGTAAATAAAGAAGCTCTGGATTTTTATTGTTTTACAGAATAGAGATCACATCTGATAAATTTCAGACATAGCACTGAAACAGCCCTCCTCAAAGTCTCAAGTAATCTTCTATTAGCTGCTGACAGAGGAGAGTGCGGTATTATAGTTTGTTTTTTTTGGCTTATGAGCCACCTTTGATGCCGCTGACCAATCGATTTTAATGAACTGCCTCAATAACTGGGTTGTCATCCAAGATACTACGCTTGATTGGTTTTATTCCTATCATTTAGATAGCACCTTTGTGGCAGTGATGGTGAGGCAGGTGAGGCAGTGCCTCACCTGTCATCACAGAGAAAAATAACTGAAATTGTTATATTTCAATAGTTCAATAGTTATATTTATGCAATAATGTGTACTATAAAGTTATTTTCTATTTAACTTTGCAATTTTATTCTTTTTTTTTTACTCAAAATCGCTGAATTTTTACGTTTACCGTTGAAATCCTGAGAAGAGACGCGCGGTGAGGTACCGGCCGTTCATGCCTCACACATGGACTGACTGTGCTGTGTGCTAAGCTGCTGCTTTAAGCGGCTGTGAAAAGGCGCCGGGTGAGGCACGCAGTTACACTGCCTCATGTTAGGGGCCGCTGGGGCCATGTTAGGGGCCAGGGATTCTTGCAACTCCTGCAGAATAGGAGCCGCAAACTACAATTTAGAGTTAGCAAGCCAACTTTAGCAATTAACTTTTTTCTTCTTGTCTGGCCCTACTTTTTAAATGGAGGAAGATTACATATTAAAGGTCAAGCAGTTTTCTAAACTGGACTTTCAGTCAAAGCAGGAGGTTATAATTAAAGGACCGAGACCAATACTAAAGGAGCTAAATGGTTTGCTCCAGACGACGGGACGAAAGACTCGCTCTTTTCAAACTGAGACATACAAAATGGTAAGAAATTTAATTACTTCAATCCACTGAAATTCGGGGAACCAGAATTAGGATAAAAAACAATGCAAAACCAGCTTTCTTTTTATTTCATATTATTAGAGCTATTTCATACGGACTTCGGAACTTTTATTTTGAAATTCTTTTTTATTCTAGCCCCAAGTCACTGGGAGAGAAATTGACCCGGGGCCAAATGTTCTGACACCTGGTTTATATGTTTGTAAATCTGATTGTGATGACATCAGTGGCTCACCAGCCACGAACCTCATCGCACGTCACTGCTTTGCGGTCACCACAGATAATTTTACCTCCTTCTCCGCCCCCATTACCTGTGGTGTGCCGGAAGGTTCTATTTTAGGTCCCATTTTTTTGTTTCTATTCATATGCTCTAGGACACCTTATTTCCCACCATAACGTATCCTCGTATCCCTCCTACTGAGACCAAACAAAACCAAAAGCCTGGCTGCTGTGTGTTAGACTGCTTCAATGATGTGGACAGTTGGATTGCTTAAAACTTCCTACAACCAAACAGCTCCAAATCCAGAATCATTTTAGTCAATCCTCGCCAGTCCACCTCCCACATCAGCAATAATCTCAGCTCTCTCGCTTCCGATACCTGACCTAGAAAAAGTCTTCTACGTGCTTATCTTCACCTGTCGAGATTATTGCAACTCCCTTCTCTCTGGCCTTGACACCAAATCCATCTTCTGCCTCCAAGTAGTTCAGAATGCAGCAGCTAGGCTTCTCAAAACTTTTAACATATATCTACACATCACCCTGGTTTTAGCTTCCCTTTACTAGCTGCTTGTGCTTTTTACAATTGATTTTAAGATTTTACTACTCACTTTTAAAGCTTGCTTGGGTCACCAAACTATATCTCAAATCTTTTAACTCGTACGACCCTGAGGATCCAGACAAAGGATGATTTAGACTTCTTGGTCTGGGCCCCTTGGCTTTAGACTGACCAGCCTGAGGAGATAAGGCTAGCATAATCAATACCATTTTTAAATCACTTCTTAAAACTAGTTTTTATCGACTGGCTTTCGTTTAACTGTTTTTTACTAGATTTTATTCTTGATTTATTTTTTATTGTATTTATTATTATTAATTAAATCGTTTGATCCTTTTTTAATGATTCTGTTTATCTTTGACTGTTTGCTTCATTGTCTCTTTTCGTATACTTCCAGACCGTATGCTATTTTTATGCTTTTGTATTATTGTCCTATGTTGAGTGTGCAGCTCTAAAATAGTAGTAGTAGTAGTAGTAGTAGTAGTAGTAGTAGTAGTAGTGGTAGTAGTAGTAGTAGTAGTAGTAGTAGTAGTAGTAGTAGTAGTAGTAGTAGTAGTAGTAGCCATCATCCTAGTAGCCGTCATCCTAGTAGTAGTAGTAGTGGTGGTAGGAGTAGTCCTAGTAGTCGTAGTCGTAGTCGTAGTCGTAGTCGTTGTAGTAGTAGTCATAGTTGTTGTTAATAGTAATAGTAGTAGTAGTAGTGATTAATGAATGAATCAATTAACAATGGCTTCCTGCTGTGGTATAGGCTAAAACACAAAACAAATATTACAAACAATAAGAGTACTCGTTTTATTATTCAAATACATAGGAACCACAAAAACCTCACAGTAAACTATGAAATTTTCCAAATCAGAACAACTAATGCACTACACTGCTGGCACTTCTCGATGCAGGCTTCTGGCTACACACTGTTTGGAAATGTTCATATTCCAGTCAGCACATATTGAGCAACAGTGTCATCTACTGGTATGTCCTAGGAACAGAAAGACACATAAGGTATAATATATGTAAGGCAGTTCTTTATGACTTATGTAAGTCATACTTATTTCCTCTCACCTCTGGCATGACTCTGTGCAAAACCCCAGCTATCTGACTCTGATCCTCGTATTGGTTTGATGTTCGCCGAAATCTGCAAACATAAATAAAAACTATGAAAAACTATTGCGTATGTATTTTCTATTCTGGGACATTGGCTATGTTTACATACACATCAGACTCTTGAAGATGTCATGCCAACGGTTAATTTAGATTATTATCTGTTTTCTGAACATTTAAGATTATTTAAATGACATGTCCCCTAATTTAGATGTGAGTATTCAGAGGGACCCTGATCAGATAGAATGCTTTTGCTGTTTATATGTAGTTAAAAAAATATCTTATAACCAGTGATGGGAAGAATTCTTTTAAAAAAAAATTAAATTACAGAATACTGAATACCCAAATGAAAATGTATTCTGTTACATTGCCCAATCTGATTACTATGTATTCTGAATACGAGTTGCATTAGCCTCTATTATAGTGTTAAAAACATATCTCATTTGCCACAAAAAATCACACATGCACACACTGCAAGAGCTGTGTTTTCATTTTTCTGCTCTCACTAATACTGTGCAGTGTTCAAAGTCTAAACTACATGAAGTACGGCCATGTATGATTTTACAAAAGTAACTGTATTCTGAATAACACTAAATGAAAGAGGAGCCTAACTCTACTCTTAATACAGTTACTCAAAATGTTCTGCTACTTCCTAACACTGATTAGATTTAAAAATAAAACCAAATTAAAGCCGCAAGCGGCATCGAACGGCCCTCGCGGGCCGCGCTTCGCACTCGGCCGACCTGGCACTCCCTGTAGGTGGCGCTAACGCGCCACATGCGTCTGTTTTATTGTGGCTTTGGGCTGCATTTGTAACCAAACAAAGCCAAAAGACATTGGGAGCATTGATGCACAAAATGCACCAACATGGAGTTTTCCAGGCATCGCCTTGGCAACACCGTGCAAAATACAAAGTTGGCCCCTTGGACTTTGTTGACAGGGACGATATAAAGAATCAACGTGCCAAATCTCACATTCTTTATTGAAGGTATGAAGACGTTATAAGACTTTGAAATGTCCAAAAATTTGTAAATGTTCCCATTAGGATAACATGGGATTTTTCGCGCATCGCCATGGCAACAGAGTGAAAAATATGGCATGGGTGTGATTGACTTTTTGGATCGGGATGACATGATGAGTCATTCTGCCAAATTTCACTTAATTCCATGAAACTAATGGTTTTCTCATGAATGGGAAATTTTCGGAGCATTCCCATTAGGATAACATGGGCACTTTGGCGCATCGTCATGGCAACACGGTCGAAAAATCGGCATGGGTCTGATTGACTTTATTGATTGGGATGACCCACTGGAATTTTGTGTGAAATTACGTAACATTTGGGAAAACTAAATTTTGGGTCCTCCATGCAAATTTATTTATTATTCTGTAGGGGGCGCTATTGCACCAAATTGTTTTGTTTCATAATTAGTAGGTGTAGGCCAGAAAGTTTTACAACTGATTCGAATTTGAGCTCAATCGGACTTTTTATGCGGAAACGAGAGCAAATTTTGACATTTGAAAATTGCAAAAATTTCGATGGACTTTTGCGGCTTCGCCGCACGGAAACCGTAATAGGCATCAACGTAAATTGGATAACTTTTGATGCCCCACTTGTCTAGATGATGTCCAGTGATTTTCAGCCCTGCAGGTGAAGCGCCTTCAGAGGAGTTGACGAAAATGCGACGTCAACGAAAATGCTGACTCAGCATTTCAGAATTTTCAATCCAAGATGGCCGACTTCCGGTTTGTCAGAGGGCGTGGCCATAATAATATTTTTGTTTGGCATCACTTGATGAATGTGCGTACCGAATTTGGTGGCTCTATGACAAAGTTGACATCGGGGCGTCTCCCATTGACGCAATGTATTTTGACTTTTGTAGGTGGCGCTGTCGCGCCATTTTTGTATGCCCAATGATGCACCATATAAAAAAATAAAATTTTTCGGCAGACTTGAATTTTGGGCAAAATTTGGTGAGTTTTTGAATATGTTCAGGGGGGTCAAATTCCTGTTCAAAAAGCAGAAGAAAGAAAAAAATTAAAGCCGCAAGCGGCATCGAACGGCCCTCGCGGGCCGCGCTTCGCACTTGGCCGACCCGGCACTCCCTGTAGGTGGCGCTAACGCGCCACATGCCTCTGTTTTATTGTGGCTTTGGGCTGCATTTGTGACCAAACAAAGCCAAAAGACACTGGGAGGACTGATGCACAAAATGCACCAACATGGGTTTTCCAGGCATCGCCATGGCAACACCGTGCACAATACAAAGTTGGCACCTCAGACTTTTTTGACGGGGACGGTGTAAAGAATCACCGTGCCAAATTTTCACATACTTGAATGAAGGTATGAAGCCCGTTATAAGACTCTGAAATGTCCAAAAATGTGTAAGTTTTCCCATTAGGATAACATGGGGTATTTCACGCATCACCATAGCAAACAGAGTGAAAAATATGGCATGGGTGTGATTGACTTTTTTGGATCGGGATGACATGAAGACTCATTCTGCCAAATTTCACTTAATTCCATGAAACTAATGTGTTTCTCATGAATGGGAAATTTTCGGAGCGTTCCCATTAGGATAACATGGGCAATTTGGCGCATCGTCATGGCAACACGGTACAAAAAACGTCATGGGTCTGATTGACTTTATTGATTGGGATGACCCCACTGGAATTTGTGTGTGAAATTTCGTAACATTTGGGAAAACTAAATTTTGGGCCCTCCATGCAAATTTATTTGTTATTCTGTAGGGGGCGCTATTTCACCAAATTATTTTCTTTCATAATTAGTAGGTCTAGGCCAGAAAGTTTTACAACTGATTCGAATTTGAGCTCAATCGGACTTTTTATGCGCAAACGGGAGCAAATTTTGACATTTGAAAATTGCAAAAATTCTTATGCACATTTGCGGCTTCGCCGCACGGAAACCGTTATACGTATCAACGTAAAATTGATAACTTTTGATGCCCCACTTGTCTAGATGATGTCCAGTGATTTTCAGCCCTGCAGGTGAAGCGCCTTCAGAGGAGTTGATGAAAATGCGACGTCAACAAAAAATGCTGACTCGGCATTTCGGAATTTTCAATCCAAGATGGCCGACTTCCGGTTTGTCAGAGGGCGTGGCCATAATAATTTTTTTTTTTGGCATCACTTGAAGAATGTGTGTACTGAATTTGGTGGTTCGACGACAAAGTTGACGTCGAGGCGTCTCCCATTGACGCAATGTATTTTGACTTTTGTAGTAGGTGGCGCTGTCGCGCCATTTTTTTATGCCCAATGATGCACCATATAAAAAAAATAATTTTTCGCCACTTCTGAATTTTGGGCAAAATTTGGTGAGTTTTTGAATATGTTCAGGGGGTCAAATTCCTGTTCAAAAAGAGAAGAAGAAGAAATAAAAATAATAAAAAAAATAATAATATTTTTAGCAAAAACAATATATCCGAAAACATTAGAATGACAAATTATACGTTTTTTGAAAGCTCTCGACATTCCCACGTCACCGTGGGGTCAATGGCGAATGACGGGCGCTAACGCGCCCGTCATTCGCCATGACGTCGGGGTCCCCCATTGACTCCCATTCATTTCCATTCATTTTAGCAATAACAAATATGGCCCATGCCTCCGGCATGGGTTGCTGGGATAGTGGAATCAGGGCAAGGTCACGACCTCAGCCGAAACTTGTGCGCTGCGCGCACAAGTTCGGCAAGACAGTTAGCAACGATGAGTGCCTGGGCTTTGCCCAGGCACTCATCGTTGCGGAAGCAATAGGCCCTACGCCCTGTAGGGGCTCGGGCCTAAAAATAAAAAAAAAATAATAATAATATTTTTTAGCAAAAACAATATATCCCAAACACATTAGAATGACATATTATACGTTTTTTGAAAGCTCTTGACTTTCCCCACGTCACCGTGGGGTCAATGGCGAATGACGGGCGCTGACGCGCCCGTCATTCGCCATGACGTCGGGGCCCGCCACTGACCTCCCATTGACTTCCATTCATTTTAGCAGTAATAAAGATGGCCCATGCCTACGGCATGGGTTTGCTGGGATAGTGGAATCAGGGCAAGGTCGCGACCTCAGCCGAACTTGTGCGCGCAGCGCACAAGTTCGGCAGGACAGTTAGCAACGATGAGTGCCTGGGCTTCGCCCAGGCACTCATCGTTGCGGAAGCAATAGGCCCTACGCCCTGTAGGGGCTCGGGCCTAAAAACCACAAACCACAAACAGATCATAATTAGATTTAGAGTGCGCTCAACCACAGCCACCTGGTTTTGACAAGGACTATTCAAATAAAAGATATGATACTAATGTAGCAAAGACTAAATTCATTGTACTTTGTCTTCCAAATACAACAGTTACATGTAAAATATATTCTTTGTACTCACCTACAGAGACAAACGGCTAAAGAACAAATGAGAAGCAGTCCGCCCACAGCTGACAGTATGTATATGCAGAGTACAGACAGTGAAGACAGGCTTACTGCTGCACACAACATAACAATATAACAGAGAAATTCAACAACTCCAACATTAGCCATGTTTTGTTATGTCTTACCTTTAGTTTGAGTCTTTTCATTCAGTGTTACATTCCAGATGATAACTTCTTCACCTCGTTTGTAAGCTAAAACACATCTATAGATCCCTGTGTCATTTTCTTGAAAGTCCAAAATCGTTAAATTTGGTGGAAAATTTGGGTGTATTACAAATCTGTCACTAAAATTTGAAAATGTTTTGTTGTCATGAAATGCATAATGGTATTTTTCCCTGGCCCAGTTGACCTGCCGTAGGTCTTGATATGAAGTATTGCACGTGAGACTCAGCTGCTCTCCTCTTGATGCCATGATTGTGACTAAATCTAGAATCAAAATACTTGTAAATAAAAATTAGTTATATTAA
This sequence comes from Periophthalmus modestus, assembly GCA_019594935.1. NCBI lineage: Eukaryota > Metazoa > Chordata > Actinopteri > Gobiiformes > Gobiidae > Periophthalmus > Periophthalmus modestus. The sequence goes on along the minus strand of JAIEZT010000009.1, from coordinate 23,051,787 downwards.
AAGATAGTGTTACTGTAGTCCTACCTGCATAAGTGCTACTGTAGAGCAGAATGAATGGCAGAAGAATTTCCACCATACTGTCCATTGCATTAACTAAAGGTCTGCACATGCTGAACAAACTGTAGTAGTGATAACAGGAAGTGTCAGAGGTTAGTCTACAGGAAAATATAAACTTTACTGCTGCATGTATTTTTTCCAGCACATGTGCAATGTAGTACTATACATTATACATATATTAAGTTATGTGAAATAATATTTATTCATTTATTCATTTATTTGACTGAGACAATGCATGTTAATGAACAGACATGATTCAACATGAATGTAAACATATCAGATTATAGCCAAAGGCTAATTTCCATCTGTTGTCCCAAGAGTCACAAAAGGGTCAAAATAAAAACTGCACATTACATTCATTGCACAGTTCCCATTATTTCAGTCAGTTTGGCCACCCATTCAAGACAATTCTATTCTATACCCACCCCCTTCATATTTTGCCCATACATGCAAATATGTCTCTATGGAAAAGTTAAAATCACATTACTACTATAGATGAGTGCATGTTTGGTTTGACCATAACCAGTTTTTGGTTTGACCATAACCATTTGAGCTTTAAAAGAACTGTACGTGGGACATTCTCTCAGGGTTACCTGGAGACTATTCCACAGGTTCCCACCTTGGACAGATAATACAATCTTACCAAAGGTGGTCCGTCTGTGGGGGATCAGCAGGTCACCTCTGGTGGTGGCTTGTGTGGTCCTGGCTAAACTATCTTTATATTTAATGTATTTCTTTAATGGTGGTGGTGCGAGGGAGTGTGGAACCTTATAAATTAGACAAGTTCTTTTAAAGTTGACCATGTTGCAGTAGCAGTAGTAGTAGTCGAAGCAGTAGTAGTAGTAGTAGTAGTAGCAGTAGCAGTAGCAGTAGCAGTAGTAGTAGTAGTAGCAGCAGTTATAGTTGTAGTAGTAGTAGTCGTAGTAATAGTAGTGATTAATGAATGAATCTATTAACAATGGCTTCCTGCTGTGGTATAGCCTAAAACACAAAACAAATATTACAAACAATAAGAGTACTTGTTTTATTATTCAAACACGTAGGAACCACAAAAACCTCACAGTAAACTATGAAAACTCCCATATCAGACCAACTAATGCACTACACTCCTGGCACTACACACTGTTTTGAAATCTTCTCATTCCAGTCGATAGATGGAGTTCAGCCTCTCTACATATTGATCAACAGCGTCATCTACTGGTATGTCCTAGAGGAGCAGAAAGACACATAAGGTATAATATATGCAAGTCAATTCTTCTTAAGTCATACTTATTTCCTCTCACCTCTGGCATGACTCTGTGCAAAACCCCAGCTATCTGACTCTGATCCTCGTATTGGTTTGATGTTCGCCGAAATCTGCAAACATAAATAAAAACTATGAAAAACTATTGCGTATGTATTTTCTATTCTGGGACATTGGCTATGTTTACATACACATCAGACTCTTGAAGATGTCATGCCAACGGTTAATTTAGATTATTATCTGTTTTCTGAACATTTAAGATTATTTAAATGACATGTCCCCTAATTTAGATGTGAGTATTCAGAGGGACCCTGATCATATAGAATGCTTTTGCTGTTTATATGTAGTTAAAAAAATATCTTATAACCAGTGATGGGAAGAATTCTTAAAAAAAAAAATTAAATAACAGAATACTGAATACCCAAATGAAAATGTATTCTGTTACATTGTCCAATCTGATTACTATGTATTCTGAATACAAGTTGCATTAGCCTCTATTATAGTGTTAAAAACATATCTCATTTGCCACAAAAAATCACACATGCACACACTGCAAGAGCTGTGTTTTCATTTTTCTGCTCTCACTAATACTGTGCAGTGTTCAAAGTCTAAACTACATGATGAAGTACGGCCATGTATGATTTTACAAAAGTAACTGTATTCTGAATAACACTAAATGAAAGAGGAGCCTAACTCTACTCTTAATACAGTTACTCAAAATGTTCTGCTACTTCCTAACACTGCTTAGAAATAAAAATAAAACCAAAAAACCACAAACCACAAACAGATCATAATAAGATTTAGAGTGCGCTCAACCACAGCCACCTGGTTTTGACAAGGACTATTCAAATAAAAGATATGATACTAATGTAGCAAAGACTAAATTCATTGTACTTTGTCTTCCAAATACAACAGTTACATGTAAATATATTCTTTGTACTCACCTACAGAGACAAACGGCTAAAGAACAAATGAGAAGCAGTCCGCCCACAGCTGACAGTATGTATATGCAGAGTACAGACAGTGAAGACAGGCTTACTGCTGCACACAACATAACAATATAACAGAGAAATTCAACAACTCTAACATTAGCCATGTTTTGTTATGTCTTACCTTTAGTTTGAGCCTTTTCATTCAGTGTTACATTCCAGATGAAAACTTCTTCACCTCGATTGTGAGTTAAAACACATCTATAGATCCCTGTGTCATTTTCTTGAAAGTCCAAAATCGTTAAATTTGGTGGAAAATTTGGGTGTATTACAAATCTGTCACTAAAATTTGAAAATGTTTTGTTGTCATGAAATGCATAATGGTATTTTTCCCTGGCCCAGTTGACCTGCCATAGGTCTTGATATGAAGTATTGCACGTGAGACTCAGCTGCTCTCCTCTTGATGCCATGATTGTGACTAAAAATCTAGAATCAAAATACTTGTAAATAAAAATTTAGTTATATTAAAAGATAGTGTTACTGTAGTCCTACCTGCATAAGTGCTACTGTAGAGCAGAATGAATGGCAGAAGAATTTCCACCATACTGTCCATTGCATTAACTAAAGGTCTGCACATGCTGAACAAACTGTAGTAGTGATAGCAGGAAGTGTCAGAGGTTAGTCTACAGGAAAATATAAACTTTACTGCTGCATGTATTTTTTCCAGCACATGTGCAATGTAGTACTATACATTATACATATATTAAGTTATGTGAAATAATATTTATTCATTTATTCATTTATTTGACTGAGAGACAATGCATGTTAATGAACAGACATGATTCAACATGAATGTAACATATCAGATTATAGCCCAAAGGCTAATTTCCATCTGTTGTCCCAAGAGTCACAAAAGGGTCAAAATAAAAACTGCACATTACATTCATTGCACAGTTCCCATTATTTCAGTCAGTTTGGCCACCCATTCAAGACAATTCTATTCTATACCCACCCCCTTCATATTTTGCCCATACATGCAAATATGTCTCTATGGAAAAGTTAAAATCACATTACTACTATAGATGAGTGCATGTTTGGTTTGACCATAACCAGTTTTTGGTTTGACCATAACCATTTGAGCTTTAAAAGAACTGTACGTGGGACATTCTCTCAGGGTTACCTGGAGACTATTCCACAGGGTCCCACCTTGGACAGATAATACAATCTTACCAAAGGTGGTCCGTCTGTGGGGGATCAGCAGGTCACCTCTGGTGGTGGCTTGTGTGGTCCTGGCTAAACCATCTTTATATTTAATGTATTTCTTTAATGGTGGTGGTGCGAGGGAGTGTGGAACCTTATAAATTAGACAAGTTCTTTTAAAGTTGACCATGTTGCAGTAGCAGTAGTAGTAGTCGAAGCAGTAGTAGTAGTAGCAGTAGCAGTAGCAGTAGCAGTAGCAGTAGCAGTAGCAGTAGCAGTAGCAGTAGTAGCAGTTATAGTTATAGTTGTAGTAGTAGTAGTCGTAGTAATAGTAGTGATTAATGAATGAATCTATTAACAATGGCTTCCTGCTGTGGTATAGCCTAAAACACAAAACAAATATTACAAACAATAACAGTACTCGTTTTATTATTTGAACACGTGGGAACCACAAAAACCTCACAGTAAACTATGAAAACTCCCATATCAGACCAACTAATGCACTACACTCCTGGCACTACACACTGTTTTGAAATCTTCTCATTCCAGTCGATAGATGGAGTTCAGCCTCTCTACATATTGATCAACAGCGTCATCTACTGGTATGTCCTAGAGGAGCAGAAAGACACATAAGGTATAATATATGTAAGTCAGTTCTTCTAAAGTCATACTTATTTCCTCTCACCTCTGGCATGACTCTGTGCAAAACCCCAGCTATCTGACTCTGATCCTCGTATTGGTTTGATGTTCGCCGAAATCTGCAAACATAAATAAAAACTATGAAAAACTATTGCATATGTATTTTCTATTCTGGGACATTGGCTATGTTTACATACACATCAGACTCTTGAAGATGTCATGCCAACGGTTAATTTAGATTATTATCTGTTTTCTGAACATTTAAGATTATTTAAATGACATGTCCCCTAATTTAGATGTGAGTATTCAGAGGGACCCTGATCAGATAGAATGCTTTTGCTGTTTATATGTAGTTAAAAAAATATCTTATAACCAGTGATGGGAAGAATTCTTTAAAAAATGTATTAAATTACAGAATACTGAATACCCAAATGAAAATGTATTCTGTTACATTGCCCAATCTGATTACTATGTATTCTGAATACGAGTTGCATTAGCCTCTATTATAGTGTTAAAAACATATCTCATTCGCAACAAAAAATCACACATGCACACACTGCAAGAGCTGTGTTTTCATTTTTCTGCTCTCACTAATACTGTGCAGTGTTCAAAGCCAAAACTACATGCCATGTATGATTTTACAAAAGTAACTGTATTCTGAATAACACTAAACGAAAGAGGAGCCTAACTCTACTCTTAATACAGTTACTCAAAATATTCTGCTACTTCCCAACACTGTTTAGAAATAAAAATAAAACCAAAAAAACACAAACCACAAACAGATCATAATTAGATTTAGAGTGCGCTCAACCACAGCCACCTGGTTTTGACAAGGACTATTCAAATAAAAGATATGATACTAATGTAGCAAAGACTAAATTCATTGTACTTTGTCTTCCAAATACAACAGTTACATGTAAATATATTCTTTGTACTCACCTACAGAGACAAACGGCTAAAGAACAAATGAGAAGCAGTCCGCCCACAGCTGACAGTATGTATATGCAGAGTACAGACAGTGAAGACAGGCTTACTGCTGCACACAACATAACAATATAACAGAGAAATTCAACAACTCTAACATTAGCCATGTTTTGTTATGTCTTACCTTCAGTTTGAGCCTTTTCATTCAGTGTTACATTCCAGATGAAAACTTCTTCACCTCGTTTGTGAGCTAAAACACATCTATAGATCCCTGTGTCATTTTCTTGAAAGTCCAAAATCTTTAAATTTGGTGGAAAATTTGGGTGTATTACAAATCTGTCACCAAAATTTGAAAATGTTTTGTTGTCATGAAATGCATAATGGTATTTTTCCCTGGCCCAGTTGACCTGCCGTAGGTCTTGACATGAAGTATTGCACGTGAACTCAGCTGCTCTCCTCTTGATGCCATGATTGTGACTAAATCTAGAATCAAAATACTTGTAAATAAAAAAATAGTTATATTAAAAGATAGTGTTACTGTAGTCCTACCTGCATAAGTGCTACTGTAGAGCAGAATGAATGGCAGAAGAATTTCCACCATACTGTCCACTGCATCAACTAAAAATCTGCACATGCTGAACAAAGTAGTAGTAGTGATAGCAGGAAGTGTCAGAGGTTAGTCTACAGGAAAATTGCACACTTGTACTTTACCAGCACATGTGTAATGTAGTACTAAACATTATACATATGCTACGTTATGTGAAATAATATCAAGTAGAAGTCAGACATAGTGAAGAGTTAAAAGGTCTTTGGAACAGTTTAGATGTAAAATGTGGGTGTATTTAAAATTTGACTCATTGTCACTTATTTTGATCTCCAAATAAAAATTACAAAAGGAAACCATATCTGAAGGTCAGGTGTTTGAATCATTTCATGTTACACATTGAAACCAGCCCATTCACCTTTATTGGTACTATCACTTAAAACAAAATGTCACTCAAGCAGAAGTAAAACATATGACCAAAAACCAAAATAGGGATGCGTAATTATGAAAAGAAACATTGTGAGGTTTCTGTTCATTAATATAATGACCTAATTTCAAACTGTGATACAAAAAAGTGTTATTTTGGGATACAGATTGCATAAAATCAGATACTGTCGCTTTATCTTTAAAGCCCTAAATGTGGGGGTCATTTGTCTTTCACAGCTTTGTGGTGTATTCTTGTTTATGGTTTCTCGCTCTGCAAATGCATGTTCCAGACCATCAATGTTCCTAGAGCCAGGTTAATGAGTGAGGGCCTGGGTATGGCAGTGTACGACGAAACTGGGCATACTCAGCAGGGACAACAATATGTATACACAATGTATAATAATAATAATATAATAATAATAAATAATAATAATAATAATAATAATAATAATAATAATAATAATAATAAATAATAATAATAATAATAATAATAATAATAATAATAATAAAATCCTGTATTGAATCCTATGATGTCCAATTAGGCTACTCTGCAGTGTGAAAGCTAGGAAAAAGGCAAGGCAAGTTTATTTGTATGGCACAATTTGTACATAAAGTAATTCAAGGTGCTTTACTGAATAAAAAGGCATTAAAATCACACAAATCAAAACATAAATAATCACAAATAATCATGATATAATTACCATTAAAAGATAAAAGTGCAGAATAAAAATCTTTCGGTCATATACACAGCTAAACAGAACCGTTTTGAGCCTGGATTTAAACATTATCAAAGTAGAGGCCTGTCTCACATCTTCAGGAAGACTGTTTCAGGTTTTAGCTGCATAAAACTGAAACACTGATTCTCCATATTTAGTCCTGACTCTGGGCATCAGCAGGAGGCTGGTCCCTGAAGTCCTCAAAGTGTGAGATGGTTCATGTGGCACTAACATGTGGGAGATGTTCTTTGGTGATGGTCCATGGAGAGACTTGTACATAAGCAGAGCTGCTTTAAAGTCTATTCTCTGAGCCACAGGAGCCAGTGCAGAGACCTGAGCACAGGGCTTATGTTCTCATACTTCTTGGTTCCAGTGAGGACTCGAGCAGCAGCATTCTGGATGTACTGCAGCTGTCTTAAGGCTCGTTTGGAGAGGCCAGTGAGTAGGCCGTTGCAGTAGTCTAATTTGCTGGAGACAAATGCATGGACAAGTCCGTCCAAGTCTGGTTTTGACAGTATGCCTTTGATTTTGGCAATGGTTTTAGATGGTAAAAAGCTGCAGATGTTATTGATTTGATGTGGCTGTTGAAGTTGAAGTCTGAGTCCATTATTACCCCTAGATTTCTAGCCTGATTTGAAGGTTTTATAGAGAGAGACTGGAGGTGACTGCAGACACTTTCTCTAAGACTATGACTTCAGTCTTGTCTGACTTTAGCTGGAGAAAGTTGTTTTTCATCCACACACTGATCTATTGCAGAGTGAATCCACTGCTTCATATTCACCTCTTGCCAGTGAGACTAAAGGCATTTGTGACTGAATTTAATTTAGCCTGTTACATGGTTACAGAGAGTCAGATTACTACTAAGAGAATTGCTGTACATAAGCCAAAAGTTTTGACATTTCCTGTCATAGAGGCTTGTTTGGCATGTGATTCTCATTTGAACCCCCATCCAGATTTCTAGTTAAACAATAGAGTGAAATGGCCTTAGCCTATTGAATCACTATCACTTTTGCTCGTATTTTCAGTGCATGTGTTGTGTGCACTGCACCAGTAGCCCACTGCATGAGTTTAAACTATGACCCTTTGATGCATTGATCCCATATGAGATGCCTCTCAGAAAGCCCAGAGCGGAGTACACACAGCACAGACACACTTCAGAGGAGCTATTGCCTCTGCTCTCCATTTTGAATACTGCATGATTTGTTTTTATTTGCACGATGCTTGAATTTAAATGAGGTCTGGCATTATTGAGATGGTTTAGCCTTGCACACTAGGGTAAACGACAACATGTTTTGTTTTATTGTGTCAGAGTGAAACTTACTATACGCCTGTGCGAGCGCTATTTGTAACAGTCAGAAGGGGTCGCGCATCCCCAGCAGCAGCAGCACCTCCACATACCCCCTCTCCCCGGGCCCTCCTCCTCGCTCTCGTGAACGACCTCAGAGGACTCGAGAGGCAAAGGCGCGCTCTGATTGGACACGTCGGGCGGAGAGAGGAGGGCGCGTGGCGGAGTGACGGCCACGAATTCCTCCGCGCTCCTCAAATTTCTTGAAATCACCGACCCCCTGCTCCTCGGCCGAAGCTTCGCGTCGACAAACATCCTCTGCAGCCCCTTCCTCCTCCGAGCCAAAGCATAAAGGTAACTACACTAGATCCCTGGTCTTCATCAGGAAGAGCCTCATATTTGACTGTTTTGATGTGTTTTTCTCCCTCGGTTCAACGGGACTTTCTCTTTTCCATCCAGATGTTGCGAAGTGTGGCCGTGCTCTTTCTGCTCTCCACAGCTCTCACCAACGCGGAGGTAAGTTTCAAACTGTGCACTTATTACAATTAACACACAGTTTTAGCCTAGTTGTTGAAGTTGATTACAGACAGGTCACTTTTTCTTTCTCTGTTTATCTAAACGCAGATCGACGCACTGTTGAGTAAATGCATTTATCAGAGCTATTAGGCTTTGGATTGTTGTTGTTTTTTTGTTTTTTTTGTTTTGTTTTATAGCTCAGTAACCTGTTGTTCAGCTGTACATTTTCTTTTTAAAATCCACATATAGGCTACTATAAGTGTGGGTTTGAATTGCCTTTATTATTTTTTCTTACTCTTGACCCTCCCTTCAAAACATATGCAGTTTATAATATTTTTAACTGCACCACTGAACATGTTCTCAGGTTGAATAAACAATCTATTGAAGGTCTATTGTTTGCGTCACTGCAAAAAGGCCAGGTTTATACACTGACAGCTGTAGTAGAGGTCATAAAGGCACAGCACCTCATGTCCTTGGAGCTTTTGGACCCTCATCATGAAACTGAAGGATGTTTTGGTGTTGTTCTGGCACTTGGCATCTGCTGCAATTTGTTTTGGTGACCAGTCATGTTAGTCAGTCATGGTGCATGTTTGTCTATGTACTCTGGGGATGGGCAGTGTTCTCTGGAGCTGTGAGAAGACCCACCTCAGACCTGTCACAGCGTGGGGCTAAGTGGGTGTCCTCTGAGCAAACACAACGCTGTTTGCTCTTAAATTAGACTTCATTTTGGCCTCTCTGCTAACCTTGCTTTCAGTTAGATGCAGGCTGAACATCTGTTTTTCTATTAATACACTAAACAGATTTAAACCAGTAAAATTCAGCCAGAGTGAGTGAGGATAAAGTTCCCATTTCAGTGTTTGTAAAAGATTTTGATGAGGTTGTCTTTTCTTGGAAGGGACCATCATTTGTTTGACCAACTGCTTGGTGCATACTTGGTAAGCACTGAGGCACCAGGTGGTGGCTGAGGTCCTTAACCTCAACAGACACAGCTGTTGAACACCTGGTCCTATGTCATCTCTGCCCACAGCTTCACTGACTGGAGCAACCTCATTTTTTAACTTTATCTTAAGTCTAATTAGAGGATGCAGTTCAGGTTGGGCTAGGCGACATGGTGATACAAATTCTCATCACTGTGACAACAAACATCATGATTCACAAATTTTAAATCATCTTGAATGCAGCTCTATGCTCAAACAAACACACTTTTTTCCACCAACACCTTCTATTACTCAGCTTTGTCAATGCCTTGAGTTAGTTCTTACCTCTTCAAGATGATATAAAGATACTAACTTTAACATGAATTGTGATAAAATTGAATAATCTGGCTCTAAGAAAATCATGATTTTTTTGGCATATCGCCCACCCCTAAGTTCAAGCAAAGCAAAAGTGGATCACAAGACTTTATTTGTTGTCTTATCATTACAGCTAACACAGGCATTGTATCTTTATTGCATTCACACTGCAGCGATCTGTTAGGCAATTATGTTAGACTCCAGAATCTGCATCATGCTCTGTCTTTATCTAAGTTAATGGGGACGCATTAGAAAAAGCAGCTATTCTCCAAAGGTAATTACCCCAATAATATACGGCCTGTTGGCTGTCCATGGGAAGGGCCTGAACTGGCATACCAAGATGAGGTCAACAAGTTAAAGCAAAGAGCCTTGGATGTGATCAGTCTAGTGTGTGTTAATAAGTGGGGATTGTGTTATTAGAGTGAATGTAAAGTGTTAGTGCAGCAGCATTGACATATATTTTTTTTATTGTAGCAGGATGTGACTATAAAGAAAGCATTGTTATATGTTTTGTCTGTCTTAGAAAAAGTGTAATTTCTACCAGATGACTTCGGTGACTGTATCTGGAAGGAATGAGGTTGAGATTTTGTTAGCAAACTAACAACAAACATTGCCCAAGAAGTTGAGGCCATGGATTGCTGAAAATGTGAAAGTTATTTAGGGTAAAGCAGCAAATGCAAAATGAGAACAATTAAATATACAAAATGATACATGTTCATGTGCATACACTATAAAGTTTTGACAATACACACAAGGATATCAATGTTTAAATCTTGCTTTATCGGGGAGCAGACAGTTGTGTGAAATTGTTGTGTTTGAAGATAAGCTGTCAGACCACAGCCTCTTTGTTTGAGTGTTTGGGTTTGTAGGCTATGAGATAAATGTAAGTCAGACAACTAAACCATGATTTACACAGGCATGTAAAGCACGCCGTGACCCAGGCAGATGCAGCTAAAGATTCACATTTACTGTGAATTTTGTTTTGATTATTTCAGTAATATTAATGTTAAAATTGTTGCAACCCTAAAAATGGCACAGAGAAAGTTGTGGAAGTCAGCAGCCTAAAGCATAAAGCAACACTTGGAGGAGTTTATTATTGTACTTTTGGAATGATGAAGTTGGTCCACACTGACTGGGTAAATGACACCAGGTTTACTTGGGTTTTTACACTGAAAATATACAGACACAGAAAACTGGCCACCTCTTGACTGATTTTGAAGCAGCTGATCAGAGAACTCCTTGCTAATGCAAGAAAAGTTTACAGCATGAATATCTTTTAATAACAGCAGCATGAATCCGCCTTTTTGAGAATTTGCCCACATTTTAGGTTGTGCTTGTTTTTTAAATTTAATAGATAAAAATGTGGCAGAATTCGATGTCTCTATAGGATTATATTATGACATATCACATGATTACTCCAAGATGGGGGATTCCAGTTTGTGAGGGGGCGTGGTCACAGTATATGTTTTTATTTCTATTGCCATGATGACAAATTTGGTTTGGATATGCCAAAGTTTTTCTAGGGACGTCCCATTGGCGAGGAGAGATTTTTGGCTTATTGCCATGGCAACATGATGTGAGATGGGGTATGAGCATTTCTGACGTTTTTGATCAAGAACGTGCCATGGATATCTCTATCAAATTTTGTATGTCTATGAAAAATTTTATTGTTCCATGCAAATTCCTTAGGGGGCGCTATTGCACCTATTTTTGATTTTCTTATCAATTTGTTCTGGGCCGGGGTGTCCACCAACAATTAGAGTTTGAGTGAAATCGGCCAAAGTATGTGCAAATTACCACTTGTCGACATTTGATGGCACGCTGTAAAAATGAATCCAAAATTTGTGCCGTTGGCATGGAAACAATACTCAGTATTTTTGAAAAGCTTCTAACAACTTTTAATGCCCCACTTATTTAGATGATAGAATGAATCTGGTGTCAGTCGGTCAAAAAACCTAGGACCAGTTTCTTAAAGGTCACGCGATCAATCAAATATGGGTGACTTCCTGTTGGTTGCCTAGCAACCATATAATATATATATATATATATTTGTCTGGAATAACATGATCCACCACCTGAATTTCATTTGTCTATGACAAAGTTCATTTTTCAGGTGTAGCCATAGGTGCAATGTTTGGGGCAAGTAGTTTATCAACTGATTCAAATTTCACTGAAATTAGAGTTCATGTCCAAATTGGGGTCAATTTGTAAAAATTCAAAATTTTAGGCAATTTTTGCAACTATTCTTATTCTTATTATTAACAATAATAGCATTAATATTAATATCAACATAGTAATACTGTCATAAATATGTAGAGGTAACTATATTTAATCTGTAAACAGGCAATAAGAGATATTTAAAGCCTGCTCCAAAAATTAAAGTGAGTTAAATACGGATTGCTTTACCATCATAGTCTCAGTTAACCTGTGGGAAAGACTGTGGCCTGTGTTTAGGGTATATATACCAAATGCATTCCACTTTTTCCTTAATGCAATTTGTCCTTCAATGGTTCAATCCAAGTTGTTCGAGGACGTGATTGAGACTCGTCCTCTCAGTCGTTCCAGCATGTTACCATGTCGATGTCCGTTCTGTGTGATTCAAGGTTGGCTAAAAATATCTACCCAGGTGGAGAGAACATGAGAGGCCGCTGTGTCCTCTGTCTGTACCAGCCTAGTCTAATTACTGTGGCCCAACATCCCGGCGTCATGGAGGAGGATGGAGAGGTAGCCGTGCAATTACAGCCAGGGAGAGATGGGAGCAGAGGTAAGGCTCTGGCTGCAGGCGGCTTGGGCAGCGTTTCATGTCCCCGTGCAATGTTCTCTCTCACTCACTCTTGGCCCGGCTTAAAACGAGTCCTCATTTAGCTTACCAGCCCAAACTGTGCCTTATCGCTAATGACACCGCTCTCAAAGGCACCGCTTGCAAATGACAAGGGGCGCCTACTCACATAAGGCCTTGTCAGGGATAATTACAGTGTAACGCAGGGAAATGCACGCTCAAAGTTTGGGTAGAAAACTCTTGTTTTGCAACTGCTTCACTTGAATGCCTCTTTAACTTAGAAAGGGCACCACTGGGTCTACATTGTATAGATTATGATTTTAATATCTTTCATATTCTGTAAAGCACCTTTTTAAATACTTTATGTACGAGTTGTGCCATACAAAGAAACCTTCCTTGCCTTGCCAGTATTATAACAAACTTACTTTTTTGAGATTTAAACAATTACAATGGTATAGGCCAGCTTTATGAATTTTAACTGATACTTTGCACTTTACCTTTAGGATTGTGTTTAGAGAAGGCTACAGCTTGAACTGAAATTGCTTATTTTTCATTATCACTTTTCTTACATGTATTGTGACCTGAATAATCATGTTTATACTCTAGTTGAAAAATGTCTGAGTGCCACTATTGTCAAGCTTCCTACTGCCCCAAAACCCGGGGAACATGCTTTTTGTTTCCCACATCCATATGTCAAGCTGTATTTATAATTAACTTAAAGCAACAACATGCACCAAGTCCCAGACTCTGTCAACATTGCAGACCTGACTACAGTCTGTGGCCACTTTTCGGTCATGATGTAGGCTAAGGTTATTTTATATAGAAACTGGCAGCATTTGATGTATTGTTCCATACTCAATAGGGGTATTTTTACTTGACATCTGCATTGAAAGTCTATGCAAGGTTAGTAAGGGTTCTGGTTAAATTCTGTGCGATGATAAAGCAGATGTTTCAATCCTACTTGATGTGAAATTAAGTACAGCTTCAATGTTAGATGTCTAACTTAACAAATAACTCATCCTGCTCTTGTCTATGACTTTTTGAGTAGCAGTTTGGCCCAGTTCAAGCTCCATTTGTACAGCAGTGGACAGAGCAGAGAATTCATGTTTGTTCTAGAAACAATGAGCTGGGAAAAATGAAAAGTAAATAAACCAAGGAAAGTCTCTCCCTACTCGTCACTTCATCAAAACTAGATACTCATTTGAAGTATTGATACACAAAATTCACACAGCAGGACAAAATTTGACCTTTGACCAGTTTCAGAATAATGTTGATCATGGTAACAAAAAGAAAGTACTATTATTTAGTGTTGAAAACATCCCATTCAGTTACATTCATTATCTTTGTAGTATCAAAATCAATATCAAGCCTATTTCTTAGTGTCACTATAAATTTCACTTAGAGTTCTTGGCTAGTTGAAAAAAACAGCATATTTTTGATCGATGCAGCAAAAAAGAAGGTGAGGAATGCATTGTGGGACAGCTGACGTCTTGATAAGTGTCACTTGGAGGGGACAGGGGGACACTGAACATCAGGGAAGGGGCCAGGCTGCTGCTGTCTGTGTTTATGGGGTTTTATGTTCGCTGTGACGTTTTAACTGCTCACAGATGTGTCCCTGCCCAAACCGTGACTTATTTCCTGCTTTTCTCAGACCCTTTCCTCCATTGTGCTGCTTTATTTGTTTATCGTTTCTTTTCTTGTTTTTACCACACTTCGTCTGGATTTTTTAAGGGCTCCTCAAGTGCGTTGCCTTCTTAAATAGCAGTTCTAATGTTTTTGATTTGATGAAGTACTTGGCCTAGTTTAAAACATTTAGGTCATCTGCTTGAGTGCGTTTGTAAAACATTTGGATTGCATCACTTGTTTAATGCAATGGTTTTAACATAATGAATCTCTGCTTGGACAGATTTTATGTATATACTTTCGACACAATATGCTGCCTAAAATGGTTGACATTGAAAGAGCCTGGGACTTCTTTTCTCTCCTTTCAGGGTGTAGCTGTTATATTAGGGCAGTATAACGGGGATGTGGGGCCGCCTGCGCTGACATCATCGTCCACTGGTGCATTCCTTTCTCTGTGAATAAGCGGCCAATCTGTGCAGAGCGCTTATTAGCAGACTGTCTTTGTTTCTACAGGTCTTCTCTCAGATCCTGTGTTTTTAGAGTGCTCCCGAGACCACCCGCACCACTTTAGCAAACAACACATCTTTCCATCGTAGTCTTAGCTTTCTCTGGCCTTATTATCACAAGGAAGCATCATGGCTGTTCCACTGTCAGGGCTTTGCTGCAAAAATCTATAAAAAACGAAAAGCATGACGTGGTTTCTGAGTATAGATCCTACATCACTGTACATCTGTTCTCCTGAGTTTAGCTCATTTAAGCAGACGTGAAGCCGATTTTCTTTTTCATGAGATCAATTCAAAGGAAGAACTGCCTCGAGATTAGAGAATGTACATGTATGAATTATTGAGGGAAATGCTACAGCAGAGATGGGAAGGCCATTCTCTGTGATCTTTCTCTCTTGTGTGGTGAATTTTACAGCGAGCTTGGAGAATTCCTCAAAGGAGGAAAGTGGTTCATAGTTCCAGTTAAGTGAGAGGAAAAGTGTGTAGTAGGCTGCGTGCTCTGTCTCTGCGGGTTAGGCCTGGTTGGAGGGGTCTGTGAGAGCAGGGGCCAGCTGTGGGCTGTGAAGCTACGGGAGACGAAGGCCCAGTGCAAGAGCTGGAAAACAAGGACACCTCCTCTGACCTAAATACAAGAGTTTGGCTGAAGATGAACTCTGTGGACTCTGAGACTGGACACAGCTCTGGAATGTACCCCAGACTCTGGAACTTCACTCATCTGTACATTCTTCACATTCTTTTTACTTTTACATGTTGTTTTACAGTTTGCACAAGATGAGGCTGTAGGCAAAACACTAAGTTAAATTAATTATTATATAAATTGTCAGCTTTCTTAGTACCATCAGATCCAAAACTGTTTTTTACATTATAACATTATAACATCTATGAAGACTAAATCATAAATTACATATTTTTGAACACCTGCATTTTTACTATGAACTGTGCTCATGTGTTGTTGCAGGCAGAAGTCAAAACCCTTATTCAGATAACATCACACGCCTTCAGAAAAGATTTATTTTCTTTTCATTAAACATTGTGAACAAAATCCAGCAAGTAACCTATCTGTCTGTCTCCCGTACTAGACACAAATGCCTTTTAATAATTAAAGCTGCAAAATACCACAATGTATTATTAATGAAAACATACAGCTGACATCTTAACAAAGCACTAGATGTTTTTCCTCTTTACACTGTGCCGCCATTTTACCCGATCCCGTTTAGTGCAGTGCAGCCCCACGCCCATCCCATAATAACCAAATTTATGAAGCTCATCAGTGACAATGAAATGTGATCCATTTCATTGTCACAGACGCACTGAACCATTCTTCACCTTTTAAATGTGCCACAGCTCAGTTCCCTTACACATACTGCGGATATCACCATCTTAAAGCCTTGCCCATGCCACATTCTGGAGGGCAAATCTATTTAAACCTCAATAAAACAGAAATTAGCTGTCTTAAATTAAATCCATAATATTTCGTTTATCACATTACACAGGCCCACATTCAATATCTGCTCCATAGGTCCCTTTACTGGAGATCAATGGTTTTTATGCTAATGCAGGCAGGAACATGGTGGGATTAGCTCCACTCGGGATGTCCAGTGCATTGATCAGGCTGCTACAGGTCAATGGAGCACTACCACGACTGTGTACAGTGTGTAGTAGAGTCATGCAGACATGAAGAGAAAGCTAATGGCCCAGTATCCTCAATTACAGGCCGGTTTGGCTTGGTTCTGTATATGCAGTATATCCAACGCACTCTCTCTTGCAATAATCACTATGTAAAAGTGTAGTAATTATAAGCTTAATGTTTGGAATACTGTGTAAAAATATGTGCATTGCCCCAGTCTTTCAATGCTTTTATAGAGATAACTCAAACCTTCTCAGTTATGGAATGTACTAACAAAAAGAACAACCAGATCACAGTCAAACTAACTTATAACAATAGGAACAAACTAAGAACATATTTTGCTTATAACTAATAACTGAATACAGGTCCATGCCAAAGCTAAACGGGTCTAGAGCCAAGTCTTTGAATAAATACCAAATAAAGAAGGTATAAACAAGAATGAACCCATAGAAAGACAAAAAATAAATACATTTGTCTCTATACTCACTATTAATATCAAAACCACTGCTGTAGAGGGACCATATTTCTGTCATGTATTTTTTTTTTAACTATATAGAGGGGAGTTGGAGTAAACATGCAGGATTACTGAGCCATACAAATAAAGTAAAACACTAGTCCATGTACATAAAAAAAAAAAAAGAATACAACACGGAGGGGCTGCATATAGGCTCTTTAAAGGAGATGATTTTAATTTTTTATCTGTGTACATGCACCGAAAGCTGTAGTCACGTCTTTTCAAATGCTAACTATTTACAACACTTTCATTTAGCAGAGTCATGATAAGTCAGTACAGCTGTCCATCCCTGACCTTCACTACTACCGCTGTAAGTGAAACAGAACAGAAAAAAGACTATCTAAGTTTTCTATTTGTTTGGGTTTTTTTGTTTTGTTTTGTTTGTTTTTTTGTTTATATCCTACATGGCACATATCATGCAATTTCACTGCACTGGGAATCTGACAAGACATGAATTACAGCTGATGAGAAATGAAAGTAGAGACTTGAAAGTCATCTCACTGATAGAAGTCGATGTACAGGGAGGATATATCTCTGGAATCTTTTAATCTTCTTAAAAGCTCAAAATACTTAAACTCCCCCCAATTGATGATAAATTAGATTAAAATGTGTTTATATACAAGATGAAATATGCTGGTGGCAGCTGTTTTCATAATGAGTTTGACTAGAACTGTCATGAATCATCTTCCACTTATCATGGCTCCAGCTTTTAAGATTGGTTTTAAATGGCAGTGCTGATAAATAAGGTTAGATTTATTGGCAGTGATGAAAAATGTATATAATTAAAGTAGGACACGTACATTACCCACTGTTATTGTTGACTTTTTCTATATGTTACGTTACAGCGCATGCACATGAGCATAATAACCAATAATTTGCTAAACTGTCTGTTATGGTATGGAAAATATTAGCAGAGAAGCCAACATGTATTATAAGGAAAAGGTACTTGTAACAAACCGAATAGTAGGATCCATAAACCAGGTTTTATTTTGAGTTTGGCTCTGTTGTTCGGTCAGTTCATATTTCATACCTTTATTTTCCACACTTTGTGCACTTGCGTGTTACAGACCACAACACATCCTCTGTGATCATATCGCACATCCTGTTTTCTTTTTGATTGACATGGATGTGATCTGCCACAACATGAGCTGAAAGATGGTTTCACCATAGCAACAACCGACTGCCTGTGTTTTCCTTAAGTAAATGTCAGGGATGCTGATTTTTTTGTAAGCACTGGACACAGCACAGGGGAAACTGCTATCCATTATTCATGTCCCCATCACAGGTTTGCACCGTTTTCACCAATTTAACGCACCATGTTTCCCACCTGCTCAAGGCCACATGGACCACTTTGAAGCTATTCCATGACCACAGCTTTGGAGAACAGATCCGGTCTTAAATCATGTATGGAAATGAATCAAATAACTTTTCTATACACTTCTCTCATTCGCCCTGGGTTAAAAACATGCCCCCCTAGTTCTCCACACGACTCTCTGGTGCTTTCATTAGTCACAACTCTAGTCTACTCTAGTCACAAGAATCCTATTTGATTTAAACCCAGATTCCTGCTCCGGGGCCTGCTCACGTGCACTCAGAGCCATGGCCGGCCCTCTGTCTGGCTCTCTCAGGAAATAGCAGCTTAGGCAGGGAGGGAGAAGAGAGAAAAGATTTCACTAAGCATGGGAATGGACCCAAAGGAAAACATGGCTCACTCACACCCCAGATGTGGGAACACCCTTCGCACACACAGGGAAGGAGGAGGTAAGAATGGCCAGAGAGCTGGCTCCGCTTGGCGTCTTCTGATTGGTCTGGAGTTCAAGAAAAGTCTTCTGGTGAAAACTCTCTTGGCGAAAACTCTTTGGGCAATCAACTATTCTTCATCATTCTTCATTACCATAGTGTCACACACCTTTCATTGACAGCTGACCTTTTAAAATCTTAATCAATTGTGTCCATATGAACTCTAAAACGAATGTGTTTATACCTTGTGGTAGTGTTTTGCATTTATATTTGTTGTTTGTGTTTCTATCTATTTGTAAAATTCCAGAGTTTGTCTCTGGCTGCTCACCGTTTGTCCAAACATGGCATTTGTATTCACACAAAGAGAACACTGTGCTGAAGTCACCAGCTGTTTTCACATGTCTGCTTCTAGCATTTTATACCATGCATTTCCTCCAGCTCAGTAAAAACCTTTGTGTGCTCAGTGAGAGTAGTATAAGCTTCCTGAAAGCAAGTATTGGGTAACATCTATTGGAATACAAGTCATTACATTTAAATTGTTTTAACTGTAGCATATGTCAGCCTACTTAAACAATGAGAGCAAAATAGATCAAAGTAATTTATATTATGAAATATGTTTGCAAAGTGGAGAATCTTTCAGAAGTAAGGCAAACCTGCTGAGATCCGTTGTTGAAGAAGTGGTGTAGCACCATCTAGAGGAGATTACCCTCAAACGTGTAACCGAGCGTTAATAAAACCAAATGCAGTGCTTTGACAGAACCAAGTCCATGTCTAACATCAGAACTATTGTTTGTTTTTTGCACAGGAGCTGCAGAGTAAGAGCAAAGTGTGTGCCAATGTGTTCTGTGGAGCAGGCAGGGAGTGTGCTGTGAATGAGAAGGGGGAGCCCAGCTGCCTGTGTATTGAGGTAAGACCGAACAGGCTTTAATGGCTCTAATATGTGGCCCATTTCGTGTATTCCTGATGATATTTGTGTGTTTACTGTTGTAGAGCTGCAAGCCCCACAAGAGGTCAGTGTGTGGCAGTAATGGGAAGACCTACAGAAACCACTGCGAGCTGCACAGAGACGCCTGTCTCACTGGTTTGAAGATCCAAGTAGCTTATGATGGACACTGTCAGGGTATGAGCACACAATATACCAAATAAATATTTATCTTTGCAAAAGTGTACTGGGCAAATTGGGAAATTCACTTTAGTTTTACTTTGCTGTATGGCCACAAAAAGCATAAAAATAAGAGTGCCCACTAGACTTGTTGACTTTGCACTTTGAAGAGGTAACACATCTTTTATATTCCACAAGTGGCACTTTCCCAGCAGGCTGATAAGATATTTAGTGTGTGATCTCTGATCAAGCTTATGGTCAGATGACCTGGTGTTGGGTAAACAAGTTCAAAGATTTATTGTTTGACAGCTATCTATGTCACTAGATAAATTTGGCAATGTTTTTGGTTTATCATTAGATGCATCTAAATCTTATCTAAAGTAAACTTGCAATTACAGGTCAATGAGGCTCCTTTTGTACCTGTGTCAATGTGAACAGCACAAAATATTGTACATTTGACTTGAAATGTATTTGTTGGTGTTTTTCTGCCCACAGAGAAGAAGACAGACAAGGCAGCTGTTAGTCCAGGTCTGTATGCTGTTCAAACCTTGTGTGTGTGTGTGTATATATATATATATATATATATATATATATATATATATATATATATATATATATATATATATATATATATATATATATATATATATATATATATATATATATATATATATATATATATATATATATATATATAAAAGCAATAATAATAATACCTACGTGTTCTATAACCTTTCACCTTCTCTAAAAAGCCAGTGGTCATAAAAATGCAGCACTCTATGGACACAAATATTAATATATATTTATAAAGTACATAAGTATATATTAAAAAAAAAAAGTATAAATATGTCAATGTATATCTATGCTCACAGTGGTGTGCTTTGCTGCTGACCGCAATGAACTGAGAGGTCGGATCATTCAGTGGCTTCAGACCGAGGTTGTTCCAGATGGATGGTTTGTCAAAGGCTCCAACTTTTCTGACATCCTGCTCAAATACTTCAAGGTGGGCACACACTCCAGCCCCCAGTGACCCTACATCACTCTGTGTATCACTCTGTGTACTTCACTGACTGTTGAAGTAACAACAAACAGAAAAATATGGCTGTTGCATGAGTTCATTATGTCCTTTCCATGTATTTTTCTCTACAGTCCTATGATAATGGTGATGCCCAGATGGACTCCTCTGAGTTGCTTAAATTCATCCAGCACAATGAGTCTGTGGTAGAGAGATGCAGTCGTATGCTGACCAGGAGAGCAACAAGCTGCTGAGGTCAGGACCGCTGCATCTATGTATATATTACGTTAGAGATTTGGCCTGTAACATGTAGCAAAGCATGACTATGCAAGGCTCATTGTACAAATTGTTTTCCAAATGCATTCATTAAATTAATAATTAATTTATTAAATTTCAGTTTAGTCAACACAGCACAAAAACTCACATTCAGTTTTATCAAGTGCCAAAAGAACTGAACAAGGTTTACCCTTATCTATTTTAACATAATTAGGTCACGTTTGGCAGGCCGGATTAGTAAACCGAAAGGGCTGTGTGTGGCCCTGGGGCCGTAGTTTTCCCATGTCTGTCCTAAACTCATTCAGAATAAGTTATATATTCTCTTCCCTGTATGTACTTTCAGGAGCCTGTGTGTGGATGCCCTCATTGAGCTCTCTGATGAAAATGCTGACTGGAAGCTCAGCTTTGATGAGTTCCTTAACTGCCTGAAGCCTGGATTTAACCCACCAGAAAAAAGTCAGTTTAAAAAGAAACTTCCGCCTTTTACTTTTTTATGCCATAGCTAGATGGAAACATGTGCTTCATATGTGTATATTTATTTCTAGATACTACAAATTATTAAAAGTACCATGTACTATGTTGTAAAGGAAAGAAAATAGACGCAATACAGGCCTACCACAATGTTTGATTTTCTGAGTGGGATAAAAGTAGGCTAAAGTTCAGAGGAAACAGGCACTCTGGACACAGCCAAAAATAGCATTAACTTCAGAGAAACAGTGTCTATGAAGTTCTCTCCACTTTGACTGGAATATACAGTATATGTCATGAATAGGCCTACACCAAGCCATATGATTGGCAAGACTTATTACTTGAATTAGTGAATGAATATCAAATACAGTAACAGTTACATGTACTTAACAGTTGCTTATAAAGCTGATGTAAAACTGCTGAGTCATTCTTTGTCAACATTTCTTCTGTGTAGAGTGTGCTCTGGAGGATGAGACTTATGAGGATGGAGCAGAGACTCAGGTGGAGTGTAACCGGTGTGTTTGTGCATGTGGAAACTGGGTCTGCACTGCTATGACATGCACAGGTAACTACCAGTCTTTATCTTCTTAAACTATCTTTGATATGAATCTACTTATAAAAACCTGTGTAATTCTATTGTCTTGCTAGACAAGACAGCAGCAATGGCTGACACCTCAGATACTGGTGCTGAGATGACTGAGGAAGAATGGAACCTCCGTGTGGCTGAGCTCAACAAGCATCAGGTTTCTATTAAAACTATTCTGCTGGCCAACCCTTATTCTACAAAAACAGTATTGTAAAGGATATTACTGGTATGTGCTATGTTCTTCAAATTCAACTATGGTTCTTCATAGGAAACAATGGAAAAGATCAAGTCCAGCACAAAGGAGGCCTAAATAAGACTACAGAGAAGAGGGCACCCGGTATCACCCCTTTACATACTTGACTGACTTTGGGGCCATGCATTGTTGACTGCTATGTTAAATACAGTACATTTATGTGGAATGTTTTTTATGTTGTGTTCAGTACTGTCACTCCGTTGATTGTTGTACTGTGTCCCTGTTGTAAGGGCTTTTTACAGGTATTTTTTTTTTACATTTATTAGTGAAATGTCAAGTTGTCACTGTTTGTGAATATGGACGTTACTGTTTGAGCAGGTAGAGATGGGGGGTTCCTGCACTGGCAGGTTACTTTATGGAGCCACCGCAGAGGGCAGAGTCATAGTGAGGCCATAGAAGTGTCACAGTACGACATTACTTGACAAATGCACTTCTTACTTTTCTCTTGCTTTCTATAATGTATTTTATCACACATCCTTAAATTGTATTTGTCTGTTTATGTAATGTTTGCTAACACTTACAGTATGTTATTGGCTTCACCCTGTTCCTGGGTTATGTTCATATTCATCTCACTGGTGCTCTTAATTTAAATGTTACTTCATCTATCATGTCTGTAATCCCTCAGGCATATGGGTGAGACTGTAACTAACACCAAAGTCTGTATGAAGAGTTTGAATAATCCTCGGAGTAGTGCTATACTCTGGACCCAGCAACTACACTATACCTGTTGTTTCATCACTAACAGTAAGAGCCTCAGTATCTGCTCAGTAGTGCTCCAGTAACTGGATGCATGTTCAGTGTGCATGGTGGATGTTGAGAGTAATTGGGTTTGTTAGCTTGTTATACCAGTGCCTTAGACCTGCAAAGAGCATGGCTCAAGTCTATCATTGCCTGCACAAAGCCAAATGGCTGAATGTGCAGACATTTTGTAAGTTGATTTACTTAATCTTTATATCTGATATTGCATTTCTATAGTATATTCAGGCTTAATATTTTTATTCCACTAAAAGTGCTGAGATTGTATGGACAGTATACTGTATGTATGACAATAAACCCAGTACTCAACTTTTACTCAGAGTCTTTTAATGGTAATTGGAGTGTTAAGGCTCCTGTGAAATATAGCCTTCTGGTTAGTGGCTACTGTAATATCACAGTTGGCAATATTAATTTTGATTGAAAAAATAAATCCCCATTCCTTGCCTATAATCAATGTATTAGTAAAAGTAACTTCATATAGGCCGACTCTTTACAAAAAATTGCTACGATTTTCTTTTTGTATTCACTTGTTTCTCATTCAAAGCATGCCCCACTCAGACTGCTCTTGCATAATGTAACAGATGAGAGGTGTTGCATAATGTTTCACAAGTGAACATGGACAGCAGCGTGGATCATAGTGTCACGTTTCAACTACAGTATTGTAATAAAAGTTATAAAACGTTATGGAATTAGTCGACGATGAGTGATCGTAAATGTGATGAACAGTGATAAAAAAGATTTAATAAGCCACCTACTTTGAGTTTGCAGCGAAAGAATGAAGAAACGGACAGTCACCTGAGCCAATAGACAGTGAGGGGGCGGGGCTTATCACCAGAGGACGCGGGGCCTGTTACCAGAGGGAACCAATCACAGCGCGCGAACCTTTCCCAAGAAGAGGCTAGTTGTAGAGTTTTTTCTGTGGTAAATGCATGTGGTGAAGTTCGCCCTCCATGCCTCATACACTGACCCAGATTCTTTTTCTGAAGCGATGTGGGTAACAGCGGGACCCGTTAGTAAAGAAACGCCCTTGTCCCGCTTCGCTCTTCATTTTATAGAGAGGCAACAACTCCTGGATTTAACTCTTCTTTAACGGGGCCAGCGGACAGCGGGACTTTGACAAAAACATGGAGTTTCACGAAGGGGCCGCAGCAACAGGCGACGGCCTACTGGACTTCTCACGCTCAAATCTGAGCACTTTGAATGCTGATGCCGTTAGCGACGAGAGAAAAAATGACACAAAGCAAATGTATCTAAACAACAACCGGTTGATCTCGCTGCCCTCCTCTATTTACCTTTTCAGCAACCTCGAGTTTTTGGACATTAGCAACAACGGACTGACGAGCCTGTGCGAGGGCATCACACGGCTAACCAAGCTAAGAACACTGCTAGCCAAGAACAACCGACTGGACGAGTATTCACTGCCCAAAGAGTTTGGCTCATTGCCTCTGGAGGTGCTCAACCTCAGTGGAAACAGATTTGAAGAGATCCCTCTTCAGTGCACTCAAATGCTGCGTCTGCAGTCACTTTCACTTGGTGGAAACAGACTCAAAAGTATCCCCCCTGAGATAGAAAACCTAACAAGGTATGGGCATACTACTTCGCAACTAAGTTCTTAAATACTGTAAAGTAGTGGTCAGGGTGAGCTGAATTGCTATAAACTAGCTGTGTAGCTAGCACACGTTCATTAGATCAAAAGGCAATTTGTTGTAGCTATCGCATTTTGTCATTAAGATTGTACGGTAAGTAAACTACTAAAATTATTAAAAAAACAACAACAACAACAAACAAACTACGAAATCAAAACTACTAAAATTACTTAACATTCTGCTAAACCTAGATGTGCACTCATTCTGTTCACTGAGCCTCGAGGAGAGCCGTTACCATGGTTTCCATATGACATTATATTGACAAATTTAAAACTACATTAACATTACATTGTACAATAACATAAATATGTGTGGTGTGGTGCAATGCAGAGTTTAACCTGTGGGTAAACTTGCTTTAACAATGCTGGCATAATTTAAAGATGCATGGTAGAAAATCTAGTCTTTCTAGGTCACCAAGGCCCTACCAGCAGAAATCAATAGCCTTGCTGTCTTATCTTTTTGTGAGTTAAAGTAGCAATCCATAGTGACCCGGACCAGAGATCATAAGCTAAACCCACTTTTTGCACAAAACAGAGTCAAGAACAAATAAGTTAGTCTCACATTTTAAAAGATTATCTATTCAAATCAAATGAGCAGATTTTTAATTTCATTTAACAACTCTAAATTTCCGTTCTAATGAGATTTTGACCATATACAATTCTACTATGTGAGCTCAGTATATTAATATATTTGAACCATAGTTTTACTTGGAAAATAAATTAATTTAATACATAATCTAATGTATCCACTGGCCCATATATCTTATTTGTTGAAAGCTGATCATTGAAATCTGCAAATATTTTGAGAACAATGTTATTTTAAAATTCAAATATTCTTCACTTTCAGCAGTATTGGTTCTTTGTTTGGTTCCCTTATTGCTCACAAATGTATGTGTGAGTTCTAATGAGTCTTGTCCAGTGTGAGAGTGCAGCCTGAGAGCCCCAGGCAGACCCTCACTGTCTCTTCTCATGTCACATGCCTTTGCAGCTCAGCCACCAAGGACAGTATAATGGCCTGTGTCTCTCTGCCGCTGTGTCATCAGTTCCTGCAGACAGATAGTCTGACAGCTCACTTAAGCTCTGTCCAACCATACAGCCATACAAGTTTTTAGATATTTTTTACTTTCCTCGTACCAGGCCCTAAACTACTAGCTCAGCATTTTCTGATAAGTCAATTTACTCAACTCAATTTTACTTAGTGTGACTACCTCCTTCAAATATAAAACAATCAAACAACTTGATACAATCACAAAGAAAATTGAATGCTGATTAATACCATTTGACCTTCATTGCACCCATGCATCTCTACCACCCTCCTGTGGTTAAAAATTGTAATGCATATAGTAAGCAGAAGTGTAACATTTGATTTAACCTTTTTCCAGTCTAGAGTTGCTGTATCTGGGAGGTAACCTCATCAATGCCATTCCTCCTGAAGTGGCTAATCTGCCTTTCCTTACATACTTGGTTCTTTGCGATAACCGCATTCAAAGTGTACCCCCACAGCTCACCAGGTAATGTCTTTTAACTACATTGCGCGCGCGCGTGTGTGTGTGTGTGTGTATATGTGTGTGTGTATGTATATATATATATATATATATATATATATATATATATATATATATATATATATATATATATATATATATATATATATATATATATATATATATATATATATATATATAATATATATATATATATATAAATATTTAAAAAATACATTAAAAAAAAAAATAAATAAATAAATAAATAAATAAATAAAAATCATCTGCAATGTGACTGCAAATGCTAAAGAATTTCACTTTTAGGCTGAACTCTCTGCGATCTCTAAGCCTACACAACAATTTGCTCACTTATCTACCACGGGAGATACTCAGCTTGGTCCATCTGCAAGAACTAAGCCTTCGCGGCAACCCCCTGGTAGTTCGATTTGTCAAAGAAATGACCTATGACCCACCTTCACTGTTGGAGTTGGCAGGACGTACCATCAAGAGCAGAAATATACCATATTTTCCACATGACCTCCCAGATAATTTGCTGTGCTATCTGGATTTGGCCAGCAAGTGCCCTAACCCAAAATGTGCTGGTAAGTAATGGTTGTAGGATAAAAACAGAATGCATTTCTTTGGTGGTGTTTGCCTCATTGAAACTGGCTTAACTTACTTTTCCAGGTGTGTATTTTGATTCATGTGTGCGTCACATCAAATTTGTGGACTTCTGTGGGAAGTACCGGCTGCCGTTGATGCACTACTTGTGTTCCCCTGAGTGCACGTCTCCTTGCAGCTCCAACCCTCAGAGCGATGCCGAGTCAGAGGATGAGTCCAGTGTGCCGGCTGACCGGCTGCAGAGGGTGCTTCTGGGATAGCACTATACAACACTCACTAAAGTGTTCTCCTTAAATACATATTGGTGCTGTACTAACCATTTAGGATTGTAAGTTGTGCCTTACACTAGTTCCAATCACTATATTATATGGACCTCAGGGGTTATTTTTCAAGCTGTTAAAACTGTAGGTATAAGCTATGCTTGTGCAGAGCCCTGGATTTGCCTAAAAGGCCCACATGGGTGAGTATGTACAAGAATGCTTATCCTGGCTCATGCACAGGAAGTGAATGTAGGGTGGACCTGGGAAAACCAAGAAAGAACAATGGCTGTGGTATATACAACACAGTGGCAACTATAGAACACTAGAGTGGAAATGGCAATTGCTACTCCATGTTTCTGATCAGTTCTAAACTCCCTGCACAAACGAGACAGAAAATATTTATGTCAAGAGAGTACTCAATTTGGACAAACACTTTTTTTTACTTTCTTTGTGTTATGTTGAGTACAAGGTGCTTCCTGATTACACATCTAATATTTAGAAATAAAATATGGGTTCTTTATGTTACATTAGTTTCTATGCTTGTATTTGCTTAGTGCCTTACTAGTTTTACTGATCTCTTAAACAGATTAATGAGGTGTGGAGAAGTGTGACCATGGCAGATATGATTGTGCTTATCTATACCTAACTACAAACCCCTTATTATTATAAATTTATTAAAAATATATATTATAAAGCAAAACTCTTTATTCTTTTAACACTAGTAGACTATGCACGTGTATTCATTTGTTTTCTTGTAAAACATTGTAACTTAATTGTACACATAGAACATGAGTAAAACATGTATTTTGACTTTTGCTGTCTAATTAAATTTGGTTTAAAACTATTAATTCATAATCTTAACTGCTTTTATATCCATCTGTTTCATTCCCTTGTCATAAATAGGTTTATTTATTAAATAGGTGATTGTTTGTTTTTTGCTGCTTTTTAACTTTGTTTTTGTTCCAAATGTACAACCCTGAATTGGGACTTATGTTACAGTTAACCCACTTGACATGACTCGTAAATTCACCAAGATGCAACCTGAGAGGCCGCACTCAGTAATCCTGATATTTTGTTAGACTCACCTGCAATTAACAGGAGTATTAGTGGTGTACCCTATACCTCTGATCTTCTCCTCTTACTTATAGCCTTTTTACAGTGGAAAATTAGCAAGAGCCACAAGTGGTGCTCACTTAAGATGAATTTGTCCTTTATGGACACTTATGTAATCAACACTTTGGACAACTGAGCAGCACTATTCTAGGGTTGTTTATATACAGAGCAAAAGCCATTTGCATGTTGATCTTGTATGTAATCAGTTTTAAAGTCTTAGAAGGTCTTTTTCTTTGCAGAGTTTGAATGCACCTCCCCTTGTTAGAGTGAGTTCTTGTGAGCCACTGGCCCTCATTTACCATACTTCCGTATTTCAAAACCGGTGTGTATATTTGGCGTATGACGCGCCTAAAACGAGGCGCTCTCCGGGATTTATCAAAACTGATATTTGTGACACATGAGACTGTATTTTAAGTGCCCCTGTCTGACCAGTTGTTGTCAGTATCTTCATGAATGTATGTACATTTTGTGTAGTAAGAGCATTACACATCTTTAGAGTTGTCATATGTCACTCATGGTTTCTAGATGCATAACGATAATTCAATAGATAACAACTGTACTCAAGTAAAGAAGTTCTGAAATAGCCTTGTTTGTACAGTGTGTCAAATACAATCCAATATATACAAATATTAATACAATATGCAGATTTAGGCTAATTAGACTCCAAAGTCTAATTATGCATTTAATATGTATAAATATATTAATTTGCTATCAACTAAATATTGAAGTCCACCCCAATTCTGCTGCTTACCCATAAATGTCACCGCAGCTTCTGAGTAACTTTTGTAAATTGGCCATAATCTTGTTTGCTGGTTAACTATTGTTGAGGATACGCTTTTAATCTTTTTCAAATTCATCATTGCTGTAAAGATAAAACAGCAGCATGCAAATCTATGGATACAACTCGCTGCGCATCAGCCCGGGGCAGAAGCGCATAAGGAACAAGACCAGAGCGCAGAGGACTGGGTCTGACCGGTCCATCCGGGACGCAGCGCGGGTCCTGTCCGGACGGCAATCTGGGTTGCGGCGTCCTTGGCGCTCGTTCCGGGCTGGAGAAGAGACCAGTGCTCAGCCTTGGGACATGAATGCATGCGTGTGTATCTTACATCACTCGTAACATAAAATACAGCCCTAGTTTAAAGGTGTGACAGAAACGACTAATTATATGTCTGTGGGGTTTACCGTCTCCATGGAGATGTTGTTGCCGCCTGTGCATATATCCCACAGTTTTGCATTAAACTTATCCCTCTACATTAGGGCTGCAACTAACGATTATTTTAGTAAGTCAGAGGTCAAGCTGTCAGTAATTGTTTGATTAGTCGACTGGTATCGACTCACAACTATTATTTCCATTGTACATTGAGACTTTTAAAGTAGGCTTCATTTTAACCAAATAAAGGTACAGAAGTTTTTTGTATGCGTCTTAGAGCCATATAGTCCAGATAAAGATAAAGATTACAATTATGAAAATAATAATTAATCAATTAATCATTGCAGCCTTAATCTATATGCTGACAAGCAGTTGAGGCCACCCAGCCAGGTCATGTCTTTGGAAAGGCATGCATGCTTACTGCAAGAATGCATTTTTTACTATGTATGTTTGAGCAATAGAACCAATGTAACTGCATAAATGTAAGGTAGGTATTTCTAAGTTTACTCCTATACCCTACTATGGAACATCTTCATTTAGACCAGAGGTGCCCAAACGTTGTTTTTTTTTTATTGAGGGCCACATCTCAAAATATATTCAAAGCAGAGGACCACAGACCGGTGATTACAGCGCAGTGCTTTAAACACAGCTTTGACAGAGCCGCTGTGTATTAATAAGGCTTGAAACACATTAATTTTAGGTCTGTATCACAATGCAATGCGATGTTTGAGGATATAGTGGTAGAAATAGTTTAATTTGCTGTTAAAAGTCCTGCTTATGATCAACTGGGCCAGTTCAGCAGGAGGCCTGAGGGCCAATAAAAACTGGTCTGAGGGCCGCATTTGGCCCCGGGTCATAGTTTGGACACCCCTGATTTAGACAAAGAGCATAGTAAATACTTTTCCATCAGAAAAGTTACCTAGTGCCCCTTTAAGACAGTTTAGCAACCAAGTGGGGAATTTTAACCAAAAACCATCTTCCATATATTGACTTTTTATATGGTTGTGGTACAGCATGTGCCATATAAAAAATATAATCACAAAATTATGAAGTGAAAAGTCAGTGTCAAAAACACACTAACATTCTCTAACGGTCTCTACACTACTACTACGATCTATTTTTATTCGGTCTAGTCTATAGCTTACCATAGTGCCAACTTGAGCACTTCATTTTACTGGTACCTATTTATTTTCATTCATTTATTTTGCAGCATCTGTTACTTAACCACAAAATCAAGCTCTATGTCTTCCTGGGTTCCCTGGTGCTGCTGTGATCTCCCGTTGCTAATCCAGAGTCATTGACAACACAGCAGGAGGAGCTGCAGCTTTACACATAGAGGATTTGTGTGCACTTACAGAGGGCAAACCTGGGCTTGTCACAGGGGAGTGTCCTGGAGAGTTTGGGACAGTGTTTTAAATGCACTTTGATCAAGATTTAATTACTCCAAAAAAGCCATTGGAATGTACCAAAACAGAATACTTTTTGTGGTGATTTGTCAGAGCTGGTGCCCCCATGCCAGGAAACAGCAGTGTCAATGCTCAACAGGAAATGTTATGAGAGCAAAAGCCTATTTGTTTTGTCAGGTGCACACATCATGTAGTCAGGGTACAAACTGTTAGTGACACCTGTAATTTAAACATTTTAATGAGCGGCAACAGCCCATTGTAACATCAGCAGAGTAAAGGGTTTCTTGTTACATTGGCCCTCTTCGTATCCTTGCCTTTGACTTCTGGCTTTTGACTAAACGACGCATGGCCAGTTTATAAAATATTCAGACCTGTAACATGAGATGTGGTACTGTCCACCTGCCACTGGAGGAGCCTGTCTTGAACCTGATCTTGAGGGGAAACTTGATAGTGAGTGCCACGCGTTAGTTATAACAGAACAGACAGGCTTTCAGTAAGTTCACATAGAAATGTTCACCGTGCAGTGCTTTTCATATGCAGAAGATTTCTAAGACGATGTGATTCACAGGACAGCAAAGAACCTTTCCTGAATAGTTTTAGAATGAACTGTATCAGAGCATTATAAAACCACTCAGATATAAGGCCACATGGTAAAATAAAAAAAAAAGCACTACAATTTAACGTCAATGCTTTTAATTATCACTGTGGCATTGCAATCGAGTCTGTTGGTGGTTTTCGGATTATAAAATGTGATGATGTCATGCTCCCAGATGGGGGACAAGAGACAGATTTTCCTATTAATTTCACTGAATTTTCATAAAGACTGGATTCAAACTGAGGTGTGATAGGTACAATCCCTGCATATGTGTTGCTTTTCCAGCCACTGAGCCACACAGAGAAACCTCCTAAGCAGTTTTTCATTTGTCATCAATCATCTTTTTTCTTCCCGAATCAAGACCAACTTGTGTGTCTCTTCAGGACCGTTTACAGTTATTATGCCACAACTGTCAAGCACAAACATGTCAAAATTCTGGCATTTATGATTTATAGTCCCACTCTATGTAACTAATGAATATATATCCTTGTGCTCTTCCTCAGAAGACATTTCCCCACATGCTAAAGCTGCAACATTGACACTCCCCAACCTGGAATGACCGTGAGTGTTGGCTCCCACCATAAATTTCTGTGACGACTTAATAACGCCTCTATCTTTGGGAACAAATGAAGATAACTGTACTTGCTACGAGCTAAGAGTAATGTTTTTTTTTTGTGTGTGTTTTTGTTAGAATATCATAATATCTATCGTAATCAGGAAACTTAACTCCCCTCTGTTTCTTTTTCCATTAAAGCTGTTATTGGGTGATGTATTTGCACGTCCCATATGCCACCCAGTCCCTCGGGATAGTGCTGGACTCGGTCAAAAAGCCTGGCTACCCATGGGTCACCTCACACTCTAAAAAACATTTGGTAAGTAGCTCAGAGCGCACAAAAGAAATGTACACTTACTTTCCCTCCTCCCTCCTCTGACTGACTCAGATGAAAACTCCTACCGTCACTCTGCCTTCTCCTCAGTGACAGGATCCTCACGCTCCGGACACTTTATGAAACAGTATTTCCTCCCAAAGCCTGGATAAAATGGGACTAATGGAACTATGATACTTTTTACTTTTTGCTTATGGTGTTCTTCAAAGTTTGCAAGATGGAGCAGAGAGCGTGTCGAAGGGCTGGGATCTCCCATGTGCTGTGAAGATTCAGGTTTGACATCTTTTTTATGCTAGACTGATACATTAAATTTTGTTTTTTTTCCTTACTGTACTATGTGCAATACAAGATGCTTCAATAAATCAGTATTATTATTTGTTACTTTCTAAAGAGTTATACTTAAGTTGTTTCATTTAGCTAGTATAGGTAACATTGACATGTTCTTTCACCACTAAAGCTGACTGATTTTATTCTTCCTATTATTTAGAAACTACCTTGGCTAAGTTTCACATCTCATGGTTTTCCTGTTGAGTCAGAAAATAAGTAAATTATAAATGCACTGTATGCTCAGACAGAAGTTGAATGTTAATAATTGCATTCTAACTGAGCTTAGTGAAGAAAAACGTTTAAACGGATTACGGAGTGTGGAGGAATGTTTGAATATTGGCCCCTGAACCAGGCTTCAGATCTGTCAGCTCCCTGATCACCTCTATGCTCAGCTTAAAGAAGGCATACAGAGAGACTGACAGCACAATGAATGGGTTTAGGAGCTGGGATATCAATGCAAATCCCAACTGTGGTTTGGATTTTAGGAAATGAAAGCCCTGCTCCGAAATGGGGAAGTTAAAGCTGTGTGGTTCACTCTCACCTTTATGAACAGCAGGTCCAAGTAGTAGGTAACTAACTGTCTAAGATTACAAAAGACATTTCTAGACTCAGAAATATCAAAACATGTCCATAAAAATACACTTACACACTGAGCCCCATGTGACGGGACGTCCTACAACCTTTGTTAACCTCAGCAGGGTGGCTGCTCCCTCCTATGGAGCACATTTCTTTAAAAAACGGAGGAAATGCCTGTGTGCTGCGTTTTTTCCTGTGGGAAACAGAACTGTGATCTAAACTTGGAAAGTGACGAGACAACATGGGCTGGAATTGCACACATTTCATAGATAGGCATTGTTTTGCAGACATCAGTGGACTTTGGCAAGAATGAAGAACCTTTCAACTGTTACAATGTGAAAACGACCAAATGTGTGTGTTGTTAGCCCACAGGTGTGTTAGTCAGTACAGACAGTGATTCTTTCAATAACAAACTAGTCACCTGTCTGCTCCTCTCTAAGCGTCAGGTGGTCCTGACACTGTGAGTGACTCAGTGTGCTAGTTACAGTTCAGAATTGGCTGATCCATGCAGCATAATTAAACCTGTAACATGTCAGAGCAGCGAGGGCAGTCTCATAAAAATGCCTGTGGCAGCAATGACAGAACAGTGGGCGAAGGTGCACTGTGGCTTCAGACTGGTATGATGGCAGAGCTCATCATGTGGGCTTCATCACCACAAGTACAAGTGAAACTCTACACAAACAAAAACGTCTATTTGATTGCTCCTTCCTCTGTATAAGAAAAACTGATATCTAAGTCCTTGTTTGTGTGCCAGACTGAGCCATGACCTCCACCTCTTAATGTTTTTTGTAAGAGCACCACTCTGTGGAGGCTGCAAGCCTTACAAGTACTGAATAAACCTTAAAAACAGATCTAATACTTTAAGTCTCAATGCAATTTAGCTTCACGAGTACACCAAAGCTGTTCTATTTTTACTTGTTCAAATGAATGTCTTATATTATTATTATTTAGTTTGCATCCTACTTAGTGCCATATTGGACTCCAATACCCCTGTGACCTGGTGTAAATGCACCTAGATCCAGATTTGAACCTGCTTACTCCTCCTGCAGCACGCAGTCACTTCACATATTGGGGCCCATGAACTAGTGAGCTCTACTCAGAGTGCTGGCACAGTCCAGTTTGAATGTTTGCTTAAAGCTATCGCACTTTGCCTTTTTGGGCAGAGATAACTGCAGTTATGAGAGGACAGTAACCTTCAGACACTTTACAATCATCACTACATCTCAAAAGTAAACTCAGTCAGGCTAGTTAATTTGTAGAAAGAAAAAAAAACAATTTACACAAGGAGTCTAAAATGTATTGTTGGGTTGTGTTGGTCCAGGATGTGTGTTTAGCAGTGGTCCGACTGGGAGCTGAGACATGGAGCCCAACTGCAGCACCCACTGTGACCCCTTGAGGTGCTCCATTCCCTCAGGCCTGAACAGTCCTGAGGCCCTCCTGGTCCTGCAAAGGATGTGCAGCCTGAGCATGGTAACTTGGCCCATCTTGTTTGTCTGTCTTTGACCCCATGTGTCTCCTTGCTAGCCCTTCCCATTTCTGCTTTGACTCCTCCTATACGCTGTACCCCTCAGTGTCAATATAACTGTCGCTATGTTTAGTGCTGTGTGTGGTGTCCTTTAAGAGACTGCACCGGGCTCAGGGGAATGTCATTTACAAATACCTCAACCAGTAAGAGAGTAGTAACACCGGCAGGCTGCTACAGGCATTGACTAACAACACTACCACGGTAAGTTGCCTTGTTTATCTGTATGTGGGATAGAGTGGGCTGAATGTATGAGTTGTAACTACGTCATATTCACTTATTTAGGTGCTAATGCATTAAATAATGTAAATTAAATATCTTTTGAGCAGTTTTACTAGCATAGAAAAGTAAAACTAAAACTAAACAGATATCTGATGTAGCATTTGAAGAGTTATGAACGAAAATCAGATGAACAATCTGAACAATACTTACTCAATTATTTATTGATAATGAAAGTTTGTTGAGGAGATAAAGGGAAATACACACCTACACTGTGTTGCACTTGTGTTGACGTGAAGCACCTGTTTGACAACATTTTCACCATGATTATGGAGAGCCATAGGATTCATCATAAACCGGAAAAAAACATTTTTAGCGATATTACACATTACTATACACATTTGTGATGATTGGTGTGCTGAGAATGCACATAGATAAAGTCAGTAGAACTGTGTCCTTAAAAGCCAAGGGTCCTGAAGTTTGTTGTGGTTCTACTTATGTTGATATAAATATATCTGACTCAAAAGAGAATGTGTAATGAAAGGAAACACCTTGGCTTGGCTACTATAAATATAAATAGGTCAGAGGTATTTGGACCATATCATTAAAGCCTGCATTTCTCTCTTTCTAGTCACAGCTATGGCTACGTTTAGCAGTGTGCTGTCGGAGGAGCAGCTCCGGTGCCCTATCTGTCTGGATCTGTTCAATCAGCCTGTATCCACCCCTTGTGGCCATAACTTTTGTGGGGACTGCATACGAGGATACTGGCAGAGCACTGACATGTCACTTTGCCCCATGTGCAAACACAGGTTCTACAAGAGACCAGAGCTCAAAGTCAATACTTTCATTGCTGAGGTGGCTGCTCAGTTCAGGACATCTAGAGCCCAGAACATTGAACTCAGTTCAGATCAAACTTCATTCAAAGTCTTATGTGATGTGTGTGTTGGAAGAAAGGTCCCGGCTCTAAAGTCCTGTCTGGACTGTTTGGCGTCCTTTTGTGAAACCCACTTAGAACCACACCATGTCCTGGGGACCTTTAAGAAGCACACCCTGATTGCCCCTCGCATGAACATGCAGGAGAGAGTGTGTGTGAAGCATGAGAGGCTGCTGGAGCTGTTCTGCAACACTGACCAAACTTACATCTGCCCAGTCTGCACCCAAGAAGAGCACACAGACCACCACACTGTCCCCATCGAAGACCAGGGCAGAAAAATAAAGGAACAAATTGGAGAGTTAAACGTTGAGGTAGAGAAAATGATTGAGGGCCGGATTCAGAAAATGGACATGATCCAAGAAGCCATTGAGCTCAGCAGAAACAACTCAGAAGTGGAAATCAAAGAAGGATTGCATATTTTCTCCAAACTCTTTAAGCTGCTCCAGAAAGACCAAGATGAGGTGAGGGAGGTGATCAACACAAAGCAAAGGCAAGTGGAAACCAATGCCAAAGGAGCTATGTTAGAGTTAGAGGAAGAAATAAATGATCTACGCCAAAGAAGCATCCAACTAGAACATCTGTCAAACATTGCAGACGATCTGTACCTTCTCAAGACTTTCCCTGCTCTATCCCAACTGCCTGTCACTAAAAACGGGTGTGAAACTGTCATCGAAAGTGCTGTTTATGTGGGCACTTTGAGGAGAGCTGTCCGGAAAGTGGCATCCAAGATTGATGAGACCGTTAAGGATGAAGTTAAAAGACTATGCAGCACTGAGTTCCAGCGGGTGCGACAATATGCTGTCAATGTAACTTTGGATCCTGACACTGCTCATCCAAAGTTGGTCCTGTCAGAGAATATGAAGCAAGTGTATCACAATGACATTGCTCTTAATGTACCAGAAAATCCCAAAAGATTTTACCCCTGTGTGAGTGTTTTGGGCAAAGAGGGTTTCTCATGTGGAAGGTTTTACTTTGAAGTTGTGGTCAAGGGAAAAACAGAGTGGGATATAGGAGTTGGACAGGAATCTATGAACAGAAAAGGAGGGAATACATTGAATCCAGAAAATGGATATTGGGCATTGGGAATGAGGAATCCAAAGAGCTACTGGGCACTCAGTAGCACCCCCATTGTGGTGCCACTGGTCAGCATGCCACAGAAAATGGGCATCTATGTGGACATAGAGGGAGGGCAGGTATCATTTTACAATGTAGATTCTGCCAGCCACATTTACTCTTTCACTGGTTACTCTTTCACTGAAAAACTATACCCATACTTTAATCCCCGTCGTAACCATGGGGGCACCAACTCTGCACCCCTGATTATTTCTCCAGTCATATAAAATTTGACATAATTTGTTCTATTATCCATTTTCTTTTTGCTTTTCACTTCAATTCAATATTCAATCTTTTTTTTTGTACTTTATTGCTTATTTTTTGTTTACTTTTGTATCCTAAAAGCATTTCTTCTCAAAATGCTCAAAAGTATGTATAAACTATGGGTAACTGCACATTTACAATTGCTTAGCAGACCTCTGAAATCCAAGGTTAAGACTCATCTATTAAGAATAAGATGTGCTTTGACCGTTTCTTGTTTTGATGCTCTTATAACTAATATGTCTTAATGTCATAATTAGTTTTACACTGTGAAATAAAATAAATGTTTACAGGCTGTTGTTGTGGTGTCCCTTCCTATTTTTGTTTAGAAAACATTTTAAAATTAATTCTGATAAATAGCATCATAAGCAGCCATATTTCCAATTGCATGCAGATGGCTGTGGAGCTTCCCAGACGAACATTGTCCCCAGTTTTGAGTGCTGTGGTTTGGACCATGTTGTCTTGTGGCATCCTGTTGGCGTGTGGGTTCTTCTTCTTCACAATGCGCTTTAAAAACAATAGGTGAAGTAATTATTATATTATTAATAAAATATAACACGTATTCTAGTATAGACCCATTTACTTGAAGGGCCTTATCATGTAATTGTGCTTATGTGTCATCAGGATAGTGAAGATGTCCAGCCCCAATCTGAATGTCCTAACTCTGTTTGGGAGTATCCTCACATACAGCAGTGGATTCTTGTTTGCAGCTGATGGACAGTATAGTGGAGTCATCATTCAGGTAAACCATAATGGAAAGACAAATAACATGTTTCTGAAGTGGTCTCATCCCCCTGTTATATCCAAAAGGTTCGAATATGGGCTCTGTGTCTGGGCAGTACTTTGGTGTTTGGTCCCATATTGGGGAAGACATGGAGGCTGTATAGAGTTTTCACACAGAGGGTTCCAGACAAGAGAGTGGTACGCTAATATAACTTCCTAAGTTAATAATTGCTGTGTATTCAGATGATTTGAGGTTAAATGTTTTTTTTAGATCATCAGAGATATTCAGCTGATGGGAATGGTGGTTTTGCTAATCTTGGTTGACATACTGATTCTCATGGTTTGGAACATCACGGATCCAATAAAATGTTCCCATTCTGTGGGTGCTGTTGTTAAGGTAGTGATGACTTCATTGAGATTCTTGTTTACATTTGTGATTTGTTCATGAAAACAATATCTTATGTTGTTAAACTTCAGATTGTGGAAAAAGAGGTTTCCTACTCTTTGTCTCGAGTGCAGTCCTGCTCTTCTGTATATTCACATCTGTGGCTCATCATTATAACTGTTCAAAAGGTAAGCCTACCTGCACAGTATTAGGCTGTCAACCTGTGGATTTTTTATGCTCAAACATGCTCTTGTTATATTACATTGTCGTAGCAAAAGGGAAAATCAATATGGAAGCCTGGTGCAGAGTTTCAAGTCACTACACTATTATTAAAGTTAGTTCATATCTACGTACAGACAATGTTTTTATGGTGTAATAATATTTACAATGTAGCCTTTAGCTATAGGCACTACTGACTGACAAACCCTATAGAATTCCTTGCCGTTTGTTAAAGGTGTGGTATGTACCTTTTCTGGTGGAGGATCCACCACCTGCTTTACTCCATGGAGATGTTATTACTTTTCTGGGAATGTTCCACAGTGTAGTATTAAATGTATCTAGGTCCATGGCATGTTGTACCAAGTTATAGGACAAATCTGTGGAGATAAAAATCATCTGTAATTGAGAAAATGCTAGTCAAACATTCTAGGCAAAGTAATGATATCTCCACTGAGATAAAGAGATGACAGAATTCCCACCAGAAAGTTACATAGTGCACTTTTAACTTAACACATTTTCTTTCTGCCTTTAGGGTTGTCTCCTCCTTTACGGAACTTATTTGGCCGGTCTCACAAGTAACGTCAGCCATCCTCCAGTCAACCAGTCGCCCACCATCATAACAGCTGTAACTCTGGTCACCTTGGCCTCCACGGTGGTCATCCCTGTGTATTTTTTTCTGCACAGCTGGCCCAACCTGGTTTACAGCGCAGTTGCAGGAGCCATCTTCATCTGCACTCTGGCAACCAACTGCATGTTGTTTGTCCCACAGGTAAGAAACTATACATGATACTTCAAATATGCAATTAGTATCTCCATATGTATGTATGTATGTATGTATATGTATACACCGTGCATATATACATATATATATATATATATATATATGCACGGTTGTAGTGACACCTTGAGTTTCCTAAACGCTTGTCTGTCAGCGTGAGTCACACAGAAGGCGTTTATGAGTCAAAACTACGTAGCCTGCTGCTAACAGGTTTACAACTCTCCAAGTTTCTGGCTCTGGTTTTATGTTTGGATAAAAGGGAGCATCTTAAGTGGGCCGGAAATATTTGAAGCATGACTAATACAGTCAAGTGCACCTGGACCCGTGCACGCTTCTTTCTGCAATGTGATGCAATGTTTACTGTAGTTTATAAAGGTATTAAGTACATTTTCCACCATTGCAGCTGACCCAGTGGAGGCAGTTTGAGGAGGACCAGAACAACCCAAATCAGATGGCAAAGTATTTTAGCAGTCCCAGCAAGAGCCAGGCTTCACTGTACAGCCAAGAGGAAATCTATTACCTGCTGGGAGAGAATGACTCCATGAAGAAGCTGCTTAATGAGGTACTGCATCACCTCTTTGTCAAATTAATCTACAAATCACACACTTGGGTTATTGCATACTAATACAAATATTATACATGCCATTTTAAACAGTGTGTTAATTTATTATCAAATTATAGTCATTTTCAAAAACAAATCAAAACACAAGGATTTTTATCCTAGTAACATTACATTCAATTTAAAGATGTGATATCTAAATTTTCTGGTAGATGGCCCATCACCTGCTTGTCTCTATGGAGATGGCATTGATTTTCCTGGAATGTTCCACTATAGCCTTAAACGTATCTATCTCCATGGAGACAAGCAGGTGAGGCCATGTTAAAAGTCAGATCTGTGAATAGGCTGCTGACAATATGCATGTTACTCAAGGTATTTATTTAAGCAATAATTGAATAACAGCAACATATACAGATTAAAGGCCATGCAGTGGAAGATCGCATGCACAGCAATAACATCTACATGGCAAGCACTATGTACCCCTTACCAGAAAAGTTACATAGTGAATCTTTAAAGTATCACTACTCATGTAGACTAATAGCATTGGTCAAGATAATAATGCATCTCACACTTGTGAAAGTGTAAATGTATTGTATAAACTAAATATTGTGTCTTTTTATCCTTAGAAAAATGCAGTGATTGACAGTCTCCAGGACCAGGTAAAAAACGCCAAGGAGAAACTTCTACGCCTCATGTCTGCCAGCCAGATACTTGCCCCCAGCCAGGAACAAGACATGTCCTCATCCACAACCAACCTCCACTCCTCCTCCACCCAGACCACTGAGGTGTTATCTGAGGGCCCAAGTCTTCTTCAGAGGGACTGTAACTCCAGAAGCTCACCTGATGCTCTGTGCCCTCTCCTCGCTTCTTCTGTTTTACCATCTTCACCCGCACCCACATTACCAAAGCTGTCATCTCCAGTACCTGCCTCCTCTCCTACATCAAATGAGACCGAAATTTCTAAAGACAGTTCTATTGCTTCTCCAAAGGTTGTGGAAAAAGCACCTCAAGCGTCTTCTGGATTACTCAGAACTACAGAAGAGGCAGAAAAATTTGTCACATCCCTACAACAACGCAGATTTTTGAACCCCTCCCTTGTAGAAGCTTTGAGCAAACAGAAAGATTTGACATCTCCAGCAAACTCTAAAATGACTGGTTTTGTTAGCAGTGAGCAACTACAGGAGATACTTCAGGAACTGAGTGTAGATACAGTTCTGGAAACTACACTTAGATCTCCTGGGCAAACCTCCACAGCTCAAACCAAATGTTCTGATGCCCTCTCCCCTCTGTCTGTGTGGAGCCAGCGTTCTCCTGCCGTGCCTGTGGTCTTCCAGTATCCAAGTATTTCTCCATATTCAATGAGGAAGCGTAGACCACCTTTCCATTCACCCAGAAGAACCCTATCCCCTCACTGTTTCTACACCGGTGCAGACAGCATGTGTAAGAAAAACAGAGATGCATGCAAACCAAAAGATCAAGTACAATTGTTTGACCCAAGCACACTGCTTCAAGGAGAGGTAGAAGATGCTCAAAATAGTAAGATAGAAGAAGCAGAGGAACATGGCACTGGGAGAAAAGGTCAGAGGTCACATAGGTGTCCAGTAAGAATGTGTACAAAGAATGTGTGCTGTGATGGAGCTGAAGAGGCAGGGGAGGAGACAAGTAAAATGATTTGTAAAAGACACATTCGAGATTCGTCTGGGTACTGGGACTCGGACTCCAGCAGTTCTACAGATTACTGCTACTACCACCGGCCCTACTGTGAATCCTGCCTGCAGCGTGGTTCCCTCACCACCTCGGAAAGCTCCTCTGACTCAGACAGCGAGTACGAGGACTACACAGGCCTGTACCGCTCACCACACCCTGTAGTTTTTAAAGAAGACCTCAAGCCTACTTTTGTATGATCACGTTTACTGCACTTTATAATGACAGTGTTCATTTCTGCTCCTGTTACCCAAATCTGGGAATAAATGAGGAAAATGTAGCTGTGTTTGAAGAGATGTGAAATCGTTCCATAAAAAGTGTTGTCTTTGC
The DNA here is from genome assembly GCA_019594935.1 of Periophthalmus modestus. Lineage (NCBI taxonomy): Eukaryota > Metazoa > Chordata > Actinopteri > Gobiiformes > Gobiidae > Periophthalmus > Periophthalmus modestus. Next base: position 23,009,963 of record JAIEZT010000009.1, on the reverse strand, counting down.
ACATTATTGAAAATCTGTCTTTATCTGTTGTTGTTTCATATCAAGAAATACACTGATATACTTTTCTTAAAATGTAAAGCTTAAGAGACGCTAAATTTGACTGATACATATCCCCATTTCACAGTGTGTATTTTCACAAAAACTACAAACTGTACTGTGAAAGCTATGACACTAGTATTTATTTGAATATTTATTTTTAAATGTATTTGTTTGCAGATGTACTGTTAGCTTTCATGCCATTACATTTTAGATGTTTACATGTTTAAACTCGACATGAATTTATTTTTAAAGTTTTGAATTAATACTTATGTTTTTCATTCTGTTTAATCAACACTCCTTTTCATCTCACAAAAAGGTTACACTTTGTGTTACACTCTGATCTGTGCAAGCTTCTGGGGTTGAATTCAGTCTGGAACACATTCATCATAACTTTTTTCAAAACAATTTTCTTCTGTTGGATACAATTGTAATAAAGTCCATTACATGTTTGACTCAAGAAGTTGACTTTACCTTTGAATATTGTTAAGTACTGATTAAAAAGTTTGAATGAATCATTGATTGGCAATTGCAATGATTATGTAAAACACAGTACAGAGAGATAATTAGACCAACTTTGGCAACTGGATTAAAAGGTCAAGAGCCTATAGTGTGTGTGTGTGTATGTATGCAGCAGATTAGACATTTTACCTTTACAACAGGCTAAGTTTTATGTTGTAAGTTCCAAATACTGCAGCCTATATTTTTCCTTTTCCTCTCATGAGGAAATGTAGGCTATTTGCTAGAGGAACTGCATTGCTCCAGTTCAACTGCTTGTTCCAGTTTTTAGAAAAAGCTGTTGAACACACAGAGGAATCAGATGAGAATACTTTCATAATCTTTCCATCTGTGAGATAGGTCTAGGAGGTTATGCTATGCTATTATATTGTAATAAGTCGTGCCTGAGGTGTCATGTAAGCATGTGAACTGCCTCGAGGAAAGATCGAATGGAGAGAATGGTTTAACCAGCAACAGCGCAGTCTGTCCACTGGAGCACTGTGGCAGCAGCTGGGGCCATTAGATCTGACAGCAGGATGTGAGAAATGTATTGGCTGACAAAGTGATCAATCCCTAAAGTGAACCCGCCCATTGCCCCTGCCGCTCCACGAAAAGCCTTTGAAGTTAGCATGGGCGGTACCTGGAAAATTATGCCATGTGGTGTTGAGGAGCGATGCTTTCATTGGCCACCAATATCAGGCCGACACCCATTTTTAAAGGAACCACAATTTGATTGGCTACGACGGCCGACCATATTCACCGTATGCGCGTTCACATTTACACCATTCACCAATGTAACTTACGTCGACATCGTGAACTTTCTCCGTAGAAACGCACCTCTCCCAGTATCGCTTTACGGAAATAGCGTAACCGACGAGCGTAGCGACAAAGACAGCGAGCCCGAAGTCTATGGGGAAGGAATAAAAAAAGAAATTCAGTACCTTCATACTCCTAGCTAAAACACCATCATTTTTGGGAAGAACTAACTGTCCCAAATATTAGCAAGTATTTTAGTGGCAGAGGGAAGCTTTAGGTCGGAGTCTCAGAGAGTCGTTGAAGAAAACCGTGGCAGCTGCGGGTTTTCCGTTGGCTGCTGTAGCTCTGAGTGTCGCGAGGAGCCGCCATGGCCGTCGGATCAGCGAGCCTCCATATCGGGATATGAAGAGGAGCTGCATGTGGCTGAAAACGCCGAGGAAAGGCCTTCATTTGCCTTTGGAAGTGCAGTATGACAATTTTTTTCCTAAGGAGTCTTCCTTGGTTTTTGTAAATCACAGCCCAAACTGAGGAGAATATTGACTGTGATCCGGGGGGCTACAGGGAGAGGCGGAGGCCAGATTCATGACTATTTTAGACGGAGAAGTGTCTTCAAAGGCCTGCTGAAAGCTAACTGGGAATACAACAAGTATAAATGATGCTCTGACTGACTGTTGGTGGGAAAACGTTTTATTGGGTGAAAGTAGGACCGTGGGACAGTGCCAGACTGAAGCCTTCTGCCTGGCATCTTTGGTGTATTACAGCTACATTCATCCTCAGTCATCCTTTTTGGATGAGAAGGTTTGGCGAAAAGACCTGCCCAGCCATTTAGCAAGTCATAGTCTCCAGGACTAGAGTGTCAGCCGGTTTGGATCATGTCGGGTCGGCCCAGGACCACATCCTTCGCAGAGAGCTGCAAACCAGTGCCGCAGCCCTCTGCTTTCGGCAGCATGAAAGTCAGCAGTAAGTAACCGTGTAATCCTAGTGTGGCTCTGTACAGGCAGCAGGCCTACTGTGGCTACACATCCTCCTCCATCTCTCAGCTCACTGAGCTGAAAACGGGTCAAACACTTGTATATCTATCTATGTATCTGTGTCAGTGTGAGATTGGCCAGCCTCAGTGGCACACAGTCATTGCAGGCTGCGTGCAGCATTAGCAGGCCGCACCGGGCTGGGCTGGGCCAGTTGAAGTAGCAGTGGCACCTACCCATGTTAAACGTTGTATTGCCTATTCCCGTCTATTTAAATGCATGTTAGGCCACTCAAGGGTATTGCTACATAACTTCAGTGGTATGCGTAATACAGAGTACAACGATAGGCTGGTCTATTACGCAACTGGGGAAGAAGAAGGTGTGCCCATGGTTGACTGGGGCGAAACTGACGTGGTCCCGGAGAGAGTGGTGTGTTACACATCCCGTTCCCGGAGCAGGGGTGAAACGAGACGTCTGGACGACTGGGCGTACTGTGGCATCCTCTTCATGAAGGAGGTTGCTGCAGATGCAGTGTAGGCTATGGGCTGACTGGGCCTGGAGTCTGGACCTGCTCAACAGCAGCGGAGCCTCCTGGTTTCACTCAGCCTCTCCCTTGTACAGAAAGATTTCTGCTCCAGAAAGATCAAAGTCAGATTTAACGTGAAAGCCAGGCTTAGGGTTGAGGTTTCTTTATGCCCCTGTGGTTTACAGTTGATGTATATTTTATTCTGTAATAATCTCTACAAAGTAATGCAAAGTGGCATTACCTTAGAAAGAAAATATCATATTCATGGGCCTTTTGCTATTTAATGACTACTCAATGAATACAAATTTGACAGACCGATTAATTGATTAGCAAAATGTCAGTTGCTGAACAAGACCTACTTTGTGTGAAAGAGAAACACTTATTTACCTCTTCCAGTCTGTATTCATATTATGTGAGATTTGCAATGCAGAACAATACAGTAATGTCCCAGTCTGCCCCTTATTACAAATGAAGACTCACAAGGTTATGGATGAAACCTCATACCCTAGGACAGTTGTTGCTTGTGATCATGATCCTTTGGAGTTACTACTGCACTAGTTCTATGATGCAGATTTTCAAGCAACAATCCCTCACAACTACTTGCTGCCAACACAGTTGACCTGTGATCACAGACCAGCCAATAAATATAAGCAATATTGTTTTTTTTTTTTTTTTGGGGGGGTTTTTTGGGCTTCTTCAGGTGATCTGCTGTGTGTGGGTTGGAGGCATGTGGTGTTTTTGTGATCAGGCGTTGTCTCAGAGTGATGTCCTATCCTGAAAATTGTGGTTAACTAGTTAACTGTTGGAGTCTGGGTTACCCTTTGATTTGGTAATAATTACTCTGTAACAAATAAAAGGCATGAGAACCTTGGCAGTTTCCTCTAGCAATTAGTGTCTGACTTGTCATCCACCGGATGCAGCTGTGATGAACCTGGACAAATGTCCTCACCTCTCCTACGGAGGACACAAATATGTAAATATGTATATACATTCATACATCCACATGAGCACTCAGATTTGGGTTTTAGAGATGAGGCAGCTGGCCAAGAACAATGAACATCTTGTTTAGCATTTCAAAGCCAGAGCTTTCCCTCTCCCCCTTTTTGCTACCTCTTCCTCTCTCTTGCATCTCGCAAGTAATTATGGTTGAAACAAAATGAAGTAACTATAGTCTTTGATTGCACATAAAATCTGAACACAAGAGAGTAGGAGGTACTTCCAAGATATAATGTGATCAGTTTGTGTGTGGTCGTTGATTGAGTGACAGGTGTGTGTACTCTACTGTCTCGATAGTATGAGAAGAAGTCTTAAAAAGCATTATTCTCCCAAGGCCTGCCTCTGTGACATTCTGGTGACTGGCTGTTCCAGTAATGCAGTGAATTATCTCATCAACTCTGTACAAGTGGGACAGCACTTTGCACTTCTGATGAACGCATGTACTTGTCAGCACCTCACTCGATGCTGGTATATCCTGATATCAGGGATGTGACATCTTTCTGTTAAATTTGTCAGTGAGTTTGATTTAAGTGAAGCTACTAATGCTGGATGTTGGCGTTCTAATGATGTTGCTGCAACCTATTACATTGGTATTACAAAATATTTTTGAATATTTTATCAATATCACAAGTGTAAATGAGTTAAAAGGAGCAGATTTACAGGATGTCTGGCCTCCTCGGACCACACATTTGAGCCTTGATAATATGCTTCGACACTATCACTACCTTCCACCACTTCACCTTATTGGTCCACATATTGTTTTTTTCAATGTTTTCAATCCTAGTGCATTGGCCGGAGGTGATGAACTACCCTGATGACCTTGATAGACTGATGCACTAATTACAATGTGCACGAGTTACAATGTGCTTCACTTAAATAGTGGTTCTGTGTTACAATAACTTGCATCTTGTTGCAATAAAGTCATGAAATCTATTAACCCCCACAGTGTTTTTTGTTCTTGTTTTTTTTTTTTTGTTTTTTTTTTTAATACAAATGTGAGTTTCCCCCCAACTACCAAGAAGAGCCTTTAGTGCAATCATTGTATTTGCAAATATTCCATATTCCAAAGCATTAAGCAAAGCATTTAAGTATTCGTCTTGTCCAAAATGGACCAGGGAACCATGGTCCAGTAGGAGTCAACTAGACGATTGATATTGTTGTTTTAGTGTACAGGAAAATAAAAGCCAGCTGATGTAGTTGTTCTTCTGTGTTTGAAGTCTCACTGCTATGTTACAATACACAGTAAAGTTCTCTAATAGTTTAAATTCATCTGGAGACAGCTGGCTAATTACTGGGTCATCCCTCATTAGATTCGGTGTGGGATGTGAGTAGAGATAGTAAGTCATAGTGTTTGTGGTGTTTGCAGGACTTTCTCACGGTTTAAGGAAGCGCAGAGGCGTTGTAGAAATGGCCCTGCTGGAATATGTAGGCTGTCTCTCTCTCTCTCTCTTTTACGCACACTCTGCTCTTGGAAAGTCTATTTCTGTCATTGCTGAATCGCACCACAGCCTTGCTTTCTAGACTTGAATCCTGGAGAGCTGGGGTACCATACCCTCATTCTCCCTTCATTTTTCAAATTTAATATTTAACTTATTCAATATTAAATTGTGGCAAAAAAAGGACATCTCTTTTTTTGGATAGTTTAATATTGTTTTAGCTTATACTAAATGCCTGTAAAAAACAGAAAAACTAATATGATATTAATTATTTTTTTACTTGCATATTTATTGTTTTCAACTCTGCTCCTCTCAAACAGTGCAGTAACTTACTCTCATTTTGAGAGTGGGAGGTAGGATTGCAGGAGGAGGACATTTTGGAGTTAATTTTGGCACAGTCTGTAGCCAGCACATGTTAAAGGCACGCGACTCAATTTTGCTTACTTGTCCTTTTAACTGCCTGCTAATGTGAACTTTGGCCCCACGCTCATAGAAGGGTAATGTGATCTGTACCACAGGCTGTTTAATCTGTGAATACTGTGTGTTTATGATTTTAAAAAGTAATTTTTAGTGGATTATGGTCCATAAAATGAGAATGTGTGACTTTTCATTGTCAATAACTAGGCCTAACAATTATTTTAATTTTTATTGACATTCAGTCATGATATGGTTGGGTCTGCAGACAGTTCTATGTCTGTAAAAGCATGTGGCTTGGAGGAGAGTTTAGATTTTGGAGGTAGAAATTTGCGTATTTTTTGTGTTAAATGACATGTAAATAAGTGTGTTCAAGAAATCCAGAAAGACATTTATATTGTTTTTGAAAAGGGAAAAATGAATCAAAAATCAAGCTAAATATGAGGAAAAAAATTGTGATTGTTTTGTCATTTCAGTTAGCCCTATCAATAAACTTGGAGTTTACAAAAGTAAATACAATAAATCTGGCCATTAGCATAACCATAGACATTTTCCATGAAAAATAATGTGATTGAATTTTGAGAGAACGAATATAAATTATACTTAGATAATTTACTTTGTTTTGCAAACTGTAAATGTTCTTTGTCTTATTTCCTAGGGGATAAAGATGGCAGTAAAGTAACAACAGTGGTGGCAACCCCAGGCCAAGGACCTGATCGGCCACAGGAAGTGAGCTACACAGACACTAAAGTCATCGGCAATGGCTCGTTCGGAGTAGTCTACCAGGCCAAGCTGTGTGACTCTGGAGAGATGGTGGCCATCAAGAAAGTCCTGCAAGACAAGAGGTTTAAGGTAAATGTATCCACTGTGATGTTCTGATTTCTGACAACAGATGTAGCCATAAGTGATGTGCAATTTGTCGTGACTCGTGAATGAGTGATGTTTTTATGTATTGAAATTGGACCATTTTATTTTTCCTAGGGAATGTTACTTTTTCAGTGTGAAAGGAAACACTTATCTGTCCTAGAAATTTATATGTTAATTGCTTAAAAAAAAACAACATTTCTTAAACAAGAAACTAGGGCTTAATCTCAACTAATTATTTTGTTGCACGTAGGTCACATGCATCAATCCAAAAATCTGAATCTAGAGTGCCCCGCTCTCATCTGTGAGCTGCTGCTCTCATCTTTTCCTCATATGCAGAAATGGCTCACTAAAATCTGTAAAGCACGAGTGACACAAAAAATATAATTAAATAAACTACTGAGATATTCATGTTTAGCAAGCGGAGAGCTAGTTTAAACCAGGAATACATCCGAACTGAACCAGGACTAAACAAGCACTAAGTAGGAGGATCTGAATCAGGACTAAAGCAAGACTAAAGCAAGACTCTACCAGCCTTTAAGCTGATATTAGACTACACAGGATAGCCACAGGATTAAACACATTTGAAAAGTAGTTTCAGCTTCAAAATGTTAAAAACATTCTAATGTTATATTTGAAAGTGGACATAAAAAAAATCATTTTAAATAACTTGGTCCCAGGTACATGGAAAAATCACAATCGCAATTTAGTAAGCAATTTTAATTGCTGCCCAGCTCTAAAAAACACTTTCTTAAAACAAGTACCCAGACATTGTTTTGTGGTACATTTTTGTTTTATATTTAGTGTTACTAAAGACGTGACTCACTGAGAAACAGTGACTGAGTGATCTTTCACAAGAACAGTGAGGAACACCCCAAAGAAGACTCTGTACTCAAAGGAGATGTTTTATAGTTTGGATGTCTGAATATATCTCTTCTGTTTTCTCTAGAAATTGGATGTAGAAATAGGATGTTTTCTTCACTCAATGTAAATCATGTGGAATATTAGCTTTGATCAGCCTTAGCAAAACTAATGTCATATTTCCTGCCTGGCGGTGCCCAGAGGAGCCCTCCCCTTGTGCTTTGAATAGATTTGACTGATGGCTTCTGCTCCGTCATTGGGGCCACATTGTCTGTCCTGCTCCTGCTGCTAGCTCACTGCTTGCACTTGCAGGACTGGAGATGGCCAGTCGCACACCTGTTTAAACCAGTCTTGAGCCAGGCTATAGATCCATCACGATGAACTGTTTAACATGCTACAAATATGATTACCGTATTTTCCGGACTATAAGTTGTACTTTTTTCCATAGTTTGGCCGGGGGTGCAACTCAGATGCAACTTATATGTGAAATTATTAAAATATGTAATTTCACACCTTTGTTACTGTCACACTGACAACTGCGTGAGGACACTCTAGGCTTGTGTCCCAGTCTGACAGCCACACGGAAGAGGAAGTGCCGCTTCATTTACTTCCGGAGCTGTCGGAGTCGATCAGAAGCGACATGGAGGATGAAGAATTTAATGGATTTAGTGATTTGGAGTGAAACTGAGAGTCAGCTTGTTTTTATGCTTTAGTTATCTGATTAACTGTTAATATCTTACATTAACATACCAAACACGTATTCAGTTTGTTTTATGATTCATGTAGCTGTATAAATATAAATGTGTTAGCCTGCTGTACTGCTATTCAGCCTGTTGTTCTATGTTATTGTTGTTATTATTATAACTTGCCTTTAAAGATAAAATTTCTGTTCTTGGTCTCAGACTTTGTAAAATAAATTTCCCCAAAAACGTATAGTCCAGTGCGACTTATACATGGTATGCATTTTTTTTCTCTGGTGCGACTTATACTTGGAAAATAGGGTAGTTATTTTGGTATGTGGTTATTTTATCTCTTTATTTACAGTGTGGAACTTAAAAAATAAATATTCTTACATGGGTCACTGGAAACAAAAAATTTGGTGGTGAAAGTACATAATTCTATTTAGTGGGTTTGACCAAGACTTTTGTCAGTTGAATATTTACCCCTAAACTAAAAAGGCCTATGGTTTGATTCGTTTATTTTTTGTTTTATTTTACCATGCTTGCAGGGTTACATTCATGTTTTTGTTCAGTCAGATGCTACTGTTAACATTTTTGCTCTATCCAGTTTAACAAAATACCTCTGCTCTTCAATGGCCTGTTTTAAACCTTTCTGCATTCAGCCTGGTTTTAAGGCAGGTGCTGGTCACTTCTCACCCTGAGAGATAAATGGTGTCGCTAAATGTTGTATATGTATGTGTGTGTGCATGTGTGTGCATGTGTGTGTGTGTGTGTGCGCGCGCGTGTGTGTGTGCATGTGCGTGCATGTGCGTGCATGTGCATGTGCGTGCATGTGCATGCGCGTGCATGTGCATGCGTGTGCATGCGTGTGTGTACGTGTGGAGGGGGAGTCATTTATTAGCCGGGCCATCTGTCACTGAAAGTCAAACAGTTTGTGGTCACACGCTTTCGGGGCCTGGGCTAGCCTTGCATGTATAACCACCATGAAGTCATTTTGCTAGGCTATGGTTAGCATGTGGTTAGCTAGCAGGTGGTCGGCTGAAGAACATTACACAGTTTTCACACGCTTCAATATTAATGAAAAAAAATCTGTTGTTTGGGGCCAGAGATGTCGGGATAGACCAGTTAATTTATAATCGTTATTGTTCAGGCCACAACTTTTATCAAATATTTGTGTTAATTTTAGAACCAAATTTAGGTAATTTCAATTTGTTTTATCTGGATGTTTGTCACATTAGAGGAACTGCATGTAGCCTGCACTCTTACTGTTTTAAAACGGTTCTACAATCACAACTGAACCTGGGTTGCCATGCCTTATGCAGATAGAGGATACATGCAAATTTTCTTATTCTCAGTGTATGGACAGGCCATGCCTCAGGTTAAAGCTCAGAACCACCAAAATTCACTCACTGAGCTGCAGAGGCTGCACTTGCACTGATTAATGATTGGCTGCAGGTGCAAGGATTTAGGTAAAGAGGATTCAGATCAGAGGGGCCTTTTAAGTTTAAACCAACCGGATTTCAGGATTGAAACTTCTGCTTTCTAATTGCATAATAGTCTTGATAACCAAAACAACTTGGCAATCATGGCCAATGTTTTTGTAACTAAGAATAAATCGGCATTACAATTGCAAACACTATATTTGACTTGAATAAGTCTACCTTGTATCTGGGACACAGTTAGGTTACGTTATGGAATTTTAAATCAAAATCTTACACACAGTTCCTTTAGCATTACTTTATAACATATATGGAAGAAGACTATGGCTTTGCTGTTCATGGTGCTAGTAACTTAAAATTATTGTGAAACAAAACACAATTTAACAATTATTCAAACACTTAATTTTTTTATTGTGACATTTCTATTTCGAAAATTGGGACATAACTTAAATAATGATTATTTGCTACAGATTTCTTCAAAAATAAACCTGTAGGAAAAGTAGACATTATGCTTTTTGATTTGTTTTCATAAAGCACAGTTGAGCACTCATAACTCATAAATTTTTGTGTAATATCTTTTTTCCTCTTTGTGAACTCAAAGGCTTGGTAGGAACATTTACTATGTAGCTCAGCAGCTTCTTATACAAAGCCACGGCTAAGTCTCCTCACATGATGGCTATACCCTCTACTCTATTGCATACCCCAACCCACCTGCAATTTTCACTTGGTTTCTTTCGATTAAATTTTTTTTCATCTCTTTATAGCAGTATTTTTATCTCAGCTGTGAAAAGGATGAGCAGAAGTTTTGCAATCCTGATGTGTGCTAAGCTAACAGTTCATTTTCACATGCAAGACAAGCAGGGTGATCATGTGAATAGGCCGTGCGTCATTCTGCAGCTGATTAATGTGTCAGACAATACTGTGGTGGGCTCACAACACTCTCCTGATAGGGCCTTCTTCATTCTATATAAGGATCACGTATCAGCCTCTTGGAAAATGTATGCTCATGTTAGGATTGGTCTGGCTCACACAGACATTGTCATTGTGTGACCAGTGCACAGCATGCAGTACTCTGATACAGAGGTACTACTGAGTACTGACAAATATCCCGTACTTTGAGATGGGTCCTATATGGGCGCTTAAATTAAAATACCCACATTGCCTGCTAATGTTCACTGAACACGAGATGCCAGCCTATTATCGCATGCCATGTATGCACAATATGTCTGTCCTTTTTGGATGATAATTGTGCATTTGTATACACTCAGTGTATCCATGGAATTCGAATATTGCTCCATGATTTGTGTTAAGCAACTGGAGAAAAGGAAAGGGAAAAAATGAGTTGCCAAATGGTTTGATGATTGATTATTGTAATGGACAAACTGCTCTCTGCTCCTGAATGTCAATGCACACAGATTTCTGTTTTTAATAAATATAAAGATGATAAAAATGTAGGTTTACGGGTCACATGTCGAAATATCAACAATGGCTCCTCATCATTTCTACACATCATCTGTAATCTTACATTTCTGCTCATTGATTGTGCTCTTACATATGTTGTGCAGTCTTTATGTTGAGTATATGCATTCCCTTTACAATTTAAAGAATAGTTGTCTGTTTTCTGTTCTTACTGAATGCTCCTTTATGCAGCATTCACACTGGTGACAATAACGTAGCTGTCCAGGGATGACCAGTGTGTAATAAACAGAGGTGTGTAGAGCAGCCGAATACTGTACCATTACTTCAAAATATTACTCAAGTGGAAAGTAGTAATCAGAAAAAATATTCAAGTAAGAGTCAGAAGATCAAGAAGAATCAAAAGTAAGATTCTAATTTGAATAACAAAACATTAAAAAACACACACAAGCTGGTAAGGATTGAGATGATAAAGATTATAAAAATGTAGGGGGAAAAATCCTATTTGAAGGGGCAAAGCAAGATCAAATGTTTCACATGTCATATTGTCAACATAAAGCAGTGGGATTAGTCACCACACTTTTTACTCAAGTAAGAGTAGTTTTACAACAAAAATAGGAGGGTGCTAGAAAACCACTGAGAATAATAAAATAAAAAGTTACTCATCTAAATTTATTTAAGTAAATAAAAAAGTGAAGACTACCCGCTTGTTATAAGACTTTTTTTTTTTTAATCCTGCTGTAATAAAGATGTATTCTAATAAATTTGTTCTTTTGTTTTTCTGTTTAGAATCGTGAACTGCAGATCATGAGGAAGCTGGACCACTGCAATATAGTCCGCCTCCGCTACTTCTTCTACTCCAGTGGAGACAAGGTCTGTAGGCTGCTCATCCTAACTTAAAATGCATGTTGAATCATTGAAAATGAGAAAATACTGTATTATTTTTTATTCCAAAGTAGTAGTGGGGGGTGTGGCCTAAACAATGATGGCAGTTAGTGACAGAATGATTTGCTGTTTTGTACTGGGTAAAAGAAATCCTAAAATATTTAGTATTATAATGTAGCAGTCATCAATTACATTAAACACACATTTAAAATACATTTCAAATGAAATCTGTACATAATTCTAATAATTTTAGAGTCTCCCTTAGAGCCAGTAAATCATTTGGATTGAGCCCCTGATCAGAGGAGATTCCCTGCAGACTGTTGTCGGTGTCTGTGACAAACTGAGGTGTCTGTGTCAGCTGTAGAGGCACGTGGGCTTGGCACAGCTTTGGTGGGACCATGACTCTGCAGCTGGGAATCCTGCAGGCCAAGGAAAACTTTGGGACACTGTTAACCGGTGGGGTTGACAGTGTGGCATGTTGTGAGACGAGCTAAATCATTGCATTTGTGGGTTACTTTTAGACCCTCCTCTTCAGGACCCCACCAACCTCTTCCATATCTGATCAGTGGACATTGACTCCTTATCTGACTGTAGTCTGATCCATTACTGACACAGACAGTGGTGACTCAGCACATGGGCGGTTCTTTTCTCACCCCTGCACTACCCACTCAATAGTAATTTACAGTTTTAAGACGCTTAGGTCTTTTAGTTCTTTGTAGTAGTCTCTGTGTAAGTGGCTCTGTCATCAACCAACACGGGGTCGGTCAAGTTTGTTTAAGGTGGACAACAACATTGTGTTTTTGATAACAGCTTTACCATAGATTGTAAAGGTAAAGACAGCAATTTGAAATGTCACCAATATTTTCACAAAATTTTAATACTTACTAAAAGGCCATTTAGAAACTTTAGCTCGAGTCACCATAACAAATCATCTACCTCCTGTCATGCTGGGATTGAATTCACATGTCTGCAAAAGGACAAAGGATGGTTTCGGGAACCCTTCTACAAAAATCTGGATCAAATTGATTCTGAATTATTGTGGATTTAAAGCTATTATACATGGAACAATTCAAATAAGATCCCGAATCCAAACGATCTGCATGAAAGTTCAAACCACTCAAGCCTAAAATATTGTTCGAGTCACCACTCGAGCCACCCCTCGAACGATCCCTTGAGCCACCCTTCGAGCCATGGTTGTCAGAGTTTGTGTAGCTGTAGACATGAGTAACCTGTTGTTGAACCGGGACAAATAGTGTTATCTGAATGTGTCCAGGTATTCTTATGTAACTGCCACTGTGTGCTACTCTCCACTCACGCAGCAGCCCTTTTATCTTAACCATTAACCTCTTGTATAATACTGACCAAACACCAGGGGCTACGTGCAGACAGCCAAAAAAACTACTGTCGAACAAGACCGACCTTTACTCCCAGACCTCACCACATATTGGTCTCATGAACATGGGGTTCAGGTGTCTAATATGACACTAGTCCATTGTCTAGTGTCCTATTAGACACCTCATTAATTTTATGTACAACAAATGCAAAAATGTCTCTGGTATCACTGGCTTTATTTTTTATTATTAGAATAATTTCTGACAGTTAAAGGTAAAAACAGAAGACGCAAGTGTCTTCTAGTCTGTATAGTAATATAGTACACACACGTGTGCACAAACATATACACACACAGATACACACATGTATAAAAACAAATGTAACATACAACATAAAAGCCCGACAGACCTGGATGACTGGAGGATTACACAGACAACATATAACGTTATTGCAATGCATCAGATTTTTTTTTTCCGCACAAAATTTTGCAGCCCTGTATGATTAATTATGCATTTGTTATTTGTCAGTTGGCCATGAACATGCTCTACTTTTTTGTCTCTCCATTATGTAAATAAGTTCCCTATTGACTGTTAAATGACTTAATTTGCATCTATTTTTAGTTCATTCAGAAACAGCCACAGAGCCAAGTACCAGACAGCTGTTTCTCGCCTCATCATATAGAAATTGTCCACTGATTGCCAATTTTCTGAATTATTCATCTAAGTGTGCTCTAGGAGCCAATCATATGCCTGTCTGGGTAACTATCTGGGAACAAGCCAAGGAAGTGGCTTTGTAGTGAGGCAGGAAGTGAGTCATCCCTGTTGCTAGGCTAAATATAGCTGGGGTGCTAGCAGGAGGCGGAGTGCTCGCTGTACTCATTACAAATGTTATCAATGAAGATGGAATGGTCTCACTTGGGGAACATAGAGGCACTGACTGGAGCATTTAGTGATGGCAAAAATAAAGTGCAGGGAAGGCGTCTAGTGACAATATTTGACAAGAGGGAAACACAGCGACTCCTCCTGGCCAGTGCTAACGGGTCATAGAGCAGAAGTCTTCCACATATGGATGGGCTGAATGTTCTCCACTTTAATAGAATTTAGTTGAGTAATCAAGTATTTAAAATAAAAATAATGGACATACACACTTAAAAGCCTTCTTTCGTTAAACTAAATCTTAATCATCAAGTGTTAGGGCGCTGTCTTGACTGTTTCATCAGCCTCTCACAAAGAACTCCTTCATTGACTCATTCAGCGTAGACCTTCTTCAGAGAATTGAAGGAAAAGGAAGTTCCTTCTCCATCAATACTTTTGCAGAGAAGTTCTTTGTGGGTCAGTGTGCTCCAAGTTCACACCCTAATTAGAAAGTGTGTAAATGATGTCACTGTCTGCAACCACTGTGACTACCAGACCACTATGACGTGGGCCCCAGCATTTGCCCTTAGGGAAAAAACTACACAATGATCCTCAGTTTGTATTTGAGAAAATCCTTGAGCGCTTTTCAAATGCTTTTTTCCCAGCAGAACATTTTAACAAAGAGGAGAAACTGGAAACGGGAACAAGTGGAACTGAAAATATGGACTACTTGTATATGTTATACTTTAGTCACTTACACTATTAACTATTGTTTTTTCTACAGAAAGATGAAGTCTACCTGAATCTGGTCCTGGACTATGTTCCCGAGACGGTGTACAGAGTGGCCAGACACTACAGCCGAGCCAAACAGACCCTGCCCATGGTTTATGTCAAGGTGCGACTCTACTTCTGCTTTATTCTTGTACATCTCTACAACAACACATTAAGCAAAATGATGTTAGCCACTCCACACCTGCTAATAAATCATGTATTGTAAACCTATTTGAGTGGTTGTTCCCATACGTCAATACTCCAATAAAAAGTGATTTCTTATGTGCGCTGTCCTAACCTGTCTGTGTGTGTGTTTCTGTACAGTTGTACATGTACCAGCTGTTCAGGAGCCTGGCTTACATCCACTCATTTGGGATCTGCCATCGGGACATCAAACCCCAGAATCTGCTGCTTGACCCCGAGACCGCTGTGCTCAAGCTCTGTGACTTTGGCAGGTAAGATATATTTTATTGTAATGGGTAACCGTTTTGGTTAAACACATTCAAAAACTCCTGTTTTTGAAAATAACCATCTTATTTTGTACGCAGTGCCAAGCAGCTGGTTCGTGGAGAACCCAACGTGTCGTACATCTGCTCTCGCTATTACCGGGCGCCGGAGCTCATCTTTGGTGCCACTGATTACACTTCAAGCATAGGTACACTGTTACTGATTTATGCTAACTGTACAAGATCAAATCAGCTATACTTTAGTGAAGGTGTACTCTCCTAAAACCTTTGTATGGAAAATTTGTTCTCTACTTTTGACCCATTTCTCAGTGCTGTTCCATCTCCAGATATTGGCTTGTTAGCATTGCCATGACGCTAAAACGTTGCTTTGCCCTCTGAAATTTGTTAAATGCACATAGCTGGATTACTACCAACACATCAAAATAATAAAATATATCAGATTGAAACTGTATAAATCAAATATATGGCCATGTAATAGTTACAGTTTTCTTTGTTTGGTCACACAGATGTCTGGTCAGCTGGTTGCGTGCTGGCAGAGCTGTTGCTAGGACAACCAATCTTTCCTGGTGACAGTGGTGTGGATCAGTTGGTTGAAATTATAAAGGTAGAGCTAAAGGAAACTGATTGTTTTTACAACCTACTAGAACTTGTTGCTTTTCATTTTTGTTTTTTACTTGCATATTCCAATCCTGTCTTGTTTATTTGTGTCTGAAGGTCCTGGGTACTCCAACTCGAGAGCAAATCCGTGAAATGAACCCCAACTACACTGAGTTCAAGTTCCCCCAGATAAAGGCACATCCTTGGACTAAGGTGGGTCAAAAAGTATGAGCCCTTTTAATTCTCAAAGTAAACTCTTAATATCTGCATGATACTTGTAAACTATTTAGTCGATTTAATCGATTCTTTACAGGAAATATATTGTAAGTTCAGCCTTTGCTACAATCACGCTGTGTTGTGTTCAGGTGTTTCGGCCACGCACACCCCCGGAGGCGATCGCCCTGTGCTCGCGCCTGCTGGAGTACACGCCCACCGCCCGCCTCACTCCTCTAGAGGCCTGTGCACACTCTTTCTTTGATGAGCTGCGTGACCCCAATGTCAAACTGCCCAACGGGAGAGAGAAGCCATCCCTCTTCAATTTTACCACTCAAGGTACAGAAATGCAGTCGCACCACGTATGTAGGTACAAGCTTATGTTGTTCATCATCATTCATTTGGATTGAGTTAATGAAATAATTCTGTTCAGGCTTGGTGATCTTCAATGTATTTTTACATTTCACTACTCCATTAAAATACTGCATTTTGTCTATTATTTCCATTTCCCTTTAATGTACCTATAATGACAAAGCTATTATGTAAATGGTTATAATTGAGAAGTTAGGTTTTCACACACAAAGGCTGCCTTTTAGAAATGGCTTGGCAATCTGATCAAATGTGTTTTTATATCACATATGTCATTGCATTCTGCCTAGCTAGGGCGCTGATAACAAAACATCCTACTAAACAAATAGCACTATTTTATCCTTTGAGGAGAACTGGTGCATTTAGCACCAATAACAGGCAGGCATAGGCCTTTTTTTCTGAATATTTTTATGGTTCATTTTTAGAGTTGTCCAGTAATCCCTCATTGGCCTCCATACTCATCCCTGCTCACGCCCGCAGTCAGGCTGCAGCCTCCACTCCCACCAATGCCTCTGCTACCACAGGTACTTGGCTCTGTTTAGATTGAAAGCTATTTAAAGGGAATTCAGCTTATTTTCTCCTTTTAGCAAATGGCCTGTTCTACTGTTTAATGTTGTGTTCTTGTGTCCATAGATGGTAGCAACACGGAGCGAGGACCCACCACCACTACGGCTTCCGCCTCAGCCTCCAACTCCACCTCCTGAGCCCTGGGTGCAGCGCTGCCGGCCTCTCCATTGCCCCAGGCCAGGGGGTGACAGTAGCCGAACCTTGCTGAGACAGTTCCGGGGTCAGCAGCTAGCCACAGCCCCCGTGCCACAGCCACAAACCAAACAAACCCCTCTTCCTCATCCAGACTCTTCATCGTCCCGTCAGTCTCTGTGCCCTGTCAGTGGAAAGCCATGTGCCAGAGATATAATGTAATCACAGTGCTAGCCTGCTAATGTTCTTAAGAGGACAATCTATAGAAAAAAAGCTCTAAACCTTTGGCCCGCTCTTACAGTGTTGAATTTTTATGCATCCTCTGCCCCCCCACTCCCAGTCCCCTGGCCACCCCGCCCCTCTCAGTTCCCCCTGTAGTGCATGACCTGAATACGGTTAGGACCACTCACTCTCCACCTCCAGTTTCTGCAGACAAAGGCATGAGGCACGTGTTTTCACACCCATCCCAACAGTCACCACCCGGATGCATGACAAGCTGATGTTTGAGAGACGCAAGCAGGGGTCACATTTGGACAGGTTACTTCTTTTCTTTGTTTTTGCCTGGGGTTGTTTTTAATGATCGGCAAATCGTTTTTATTTTAGTATATTTTCTATTACCCAGGCGGTCGGATTGCTATGGATGTGACTTGTATCTGGTCCTGTGTGCTTGTATATTCTATACATACAATACAAAAACATGCATACATACACAGTTTATATATTACTTTTCCTTATGTAAAAAAGGTATATATAGATATATGTATATTAACTACAATGGTTCAGAAATCATTTATGGTGAGCTCATATCTGGCAAAGCAGCGGCAATATTTGTGGCTGCTTAAAGACTATGGAAGTAGATTATATGCTATTTAGTTTTCCTTCTTTGGCTGGAGTGCAGTTAATTCCAGCACTATTTTTTCTCTGTAAAGTATAGATGGTTTTAGGGCACTGCTCTATGTCCCCTCTGTGCTCCGATTCTTAAGTGTTTCTGTTGCAGCACATCTTTCCTCCTCTTTCTCTGGTTGTCTTCAGATATGTTTGTTGTTTTCTTGTTATGGGAGTCTTTGACAATTCTGTATTTGACCAGAGCGATGCCTAGCCTAGCGTGTTGTAACCACTGACTGAAACATTACCCAAGCCTTCTTTTCTCTCCTTCCATGTGCCGCACAGAGCCACCTGGTACAGTCTGCCTATGCTTCTTATTTAAAGAGATACTCCCATTGGAAACCACAAAAACATCTGAATTTGTATATACAGTATAAATGCTCCTCTCAAAGTCTGACTTGTATGTTTTTTATGTTATTTTTCCATGTTGTGTTTTGAAGTATGTATATATGCAGACCCATGTACTGTTGATGAGCAAAAACAAAGATGACAAAGGTTAGGGAATGAAAAAAAGGTTTAAAAAACAGAATCAGGGCAAAACTGATGGATACTGTAGATGACGATGAGCTTTATCCAGCCATATGTTCAATCTTACCTGTACAGTACAGTAGGAACCGCTGTATTATTGTAACAAGAACTAGTCATGTATAGTGTAACTATAGTTTGGAGTGCCTTTGCTTTCATACACCTTCGCCTTGTTCACCCCAAGTCCCCCACTCGTTTTGTGACTCTCCCTTTGGTGCTGTTGAATGTCCTGGCTTCATCGACAAAGCACTGTTGCACCTAATGTTGTGCTCCCCTTTCCACCTTATTTCTACCCCTTTTTGTCATTGCATATTTTATGTAATATACAGACATTAATAATAAGGAAGCTGTCCTTAGTTGAAGATGTTTATTTTAAAATATGTTTTATCTTGGACACATGTGCACAAACCACCATGAAGTGGCCAAGTGGAAGGGTGTTGTTTTTACAGATGGCAACAGGGGTCCTTAAAGGCCTCATTTACTGTATATAATATACAGTAGGTTCTATATTTCTCAGTGTTGGTTGCGTTACCAAAGCCAAACTATGACATAGTAGTGATGAGCCATCCTCAGAGGCAATAATGTATTCTGTTGTTTCTTGTTGCTCCTTGTTCCTTCTGTGTCACATATTTGGGGGGGATTCAGTAGCACCTAAAGGGGTCAGAGTCATGTAGCCTTTCTCCTGTTAAAACTGCTTGCTGTAATTTTTGCATTCATGACACGTGTTACTATCCTCCACCAAAAAGTTTGATCACTTCTCTTTTCGCTCTATTAATAATTGCCACAATGGTTACCAAAAAAGAAATGCAAGGACATAAGCTGGTAACATATGTCTGTCAAAATGAAGCATATGTGTAACCTGCTAACTGGGTTCATCTGAGGTTAAATAAAAGAAAAACAGAAAAAGATACAACCATCTTGTATAACAGTAATACTACTTGAATGCCTATGTTTGTGACTGATTTTTTAAATTTCCTTTTTGTTTTGTTCTTTTATTTTTGTTCTGTGAAGGTATGCTAAATGTGCGCCTCTGTAAATATTCCCTCTGCGTGCTCTGAGGAATAGTTCCCTGGTACTGTAATTTGCATTAAATAAAGAGTAGGATAGCCTGGAAATGAGTTAACTGTGTCAGTTTCATAATTTCATCACTATGCTCAAAACTTAAACAAGTGCGAGTGTGGCCATGAACCTGGGTCTGACTTGAAAAAACGGAAGACAGGCGTTTTAAATGATCCCCCAAAACAGAAAGCCATAATGAAATTGTAAAATCCTTATTTAAACCAGTACAGACTGTGCCTGTACAAATTACCCTTATATGCAAGCATGTGTTTGGTTCCAAGTATTTTAGGGAAAAGGTACTGTGTGCGCACTGAAATGAACCATTCTAAAAAGGAATGAATCATCACAACTGCATTGAATTACATTTACTGTATTAGAACCTGAGGTAAAATTGGTTTGCTTATTCATTTAATAAAATCTAATTACACAATCCGTATATGAGCATATTTGAGCCCCACAACACCACACAGTCTTTCAGTAAGTTTCACCTTACTCTGTTGATATTTACTTAAATTTGTATGGTTGCAGGTATTTATTTTTATTTTGTGATTACACAGTGCTGTTTGTAAAAATTCAGATGAAGTCTTTACTGATCACCTCCATTATCAGAGGAGAGATGTCGGGCTGAATGTCCTGGATCTGCAAGACTTGCTTGCTGTACTCCTCAGTCATGGTTCTCAGCTCTGTCAAACAGGCCAGCACTTTGGGAAAAAGCAAGCTGCACACAAGTTAAGCACAGGTCAGTCTGATAAATGTACTGAGTTCATATGAGACATGTAAGGCTCATTATGTCACTCACTGCTTCTCTGGACCTCTCCTTTTACTGTCGATGTAGGTTTTTAACGTCAGTGCTAGGTTTTCTTGCTGTTGGTCAATCAAGTCGCGTTGCTGAACTCCTGGTCGATCTAAAACATTACACTTTCAGTTCACATGATTGACCAGCAAAGAGCTCTGCATTTACAGTGTGAACCTGTATGTTAAACTAACTATATAACTAAAACTGATAAAAGGATGTGGTAGGAGGAGTAGTGTTATGCATTTAAAACTACCACCACAGCTTGCCTCTACTTCAATTCTTATGGCAATTATCTACTATTGCTCCCAGTAAAAAACATACTGCCCCCAAGTTCTGAAATCAAATGGTCTGAAAATCAAATGTTAATTACAGGTTATAATGTTGTTCGACATCTACAGTATCCAACATTTAATTATTTAAATGTATATACATACACACTACGCCTCTGCAGCAAACTGTTATAGCAACACAGAGTGAGAATTACCTGGAGAAAACAGGGAGATGCCTTGTGCAATCACATATTCCTCCTCTTGTAGATCCAGTTTACGAAGATTTTGGTGAAACTTTACCAATGCATCTACCAAGACTGACTCGAAACCAGCTATAAGGCAAAGGAAGCCAGAACTGAGTCATTTATAAAGACATTTTTGCGCACACTTACAGTTTGTTCAGGTTTGGTTAGTAGGTCAATTATGCCACAAGAAGTGCAGAAAAAGATAAGCTTCGTTCAGTGATGATGTTTTGTTCATCTTAATTTAATTTAATTTCTTTTCTTTTCTCTTTCTTTCTTTCTTTTCTACAAGGGAACCTAATGGGCTCTCTTTTTCATGGGTACCCTGTTAAAAATGCAATACAAGCAGAAAAACACACAAAACAAACAAGCATACAAGTCCATATAAAACATTAAAATTAAGTGCAGATGAATGTATACGTTTATTACCACCACATAATTGCCTTTCCTTGGAGTGTATGCCATTTCTGTGATTAGTCCTTATCTTTATGCAGTCATGTGATCTGGTATTAAATGTGCTGGTATCAATGGTAAACAAGCAGGTGAGCTATTCTAGCAGTTTTTGGATATAAACTGTTTTCCCCATATTTTGCTCCTCCTTCAACTATCTTATAAAGATATTAATTACAGCCTCAAGGGGTTATCTGAACTTTTTTTTTTTGCTTTTCTACATTGGTGAAACAAAATAGACATAATAGACCGGTCCTAGATATCCTTTTCTTTTTTCTTCTCTTTTCTTTTCTCTGCATCATTATCAGTGACCTAAATATTAGTCTCATACCTCACAACTCCCAATCATTCCTTAATAAAATGTAAAAAGGTTAGATAGATCTTTTCATACAAATGTAACTATAACTAACTATAAACTTCACACAATTATTTTATTCAGTGAATGTATAGATTTTGGTGAGATGTAGTGCATAGAGGTTATTTTTTATACAAATTTTACTTAGCTGCAATTTTTTCTGAAGGCTATATTTGAATCCAGGTATGTATTGGTGTAACTAATGCTCATGCTCAAGCAAATGTCTGTAAAATATATACTACTTTAAGATATATCATTAAATTCTTATGCAACTCTCACCTCTTACAACATCATCTTTGTAGTAGGAAATGGAACCACATTCCCACATACATGTTTTGGCATTAAACACCATGTTGAAACGTAGGTGCAACATCTCCAAAGTAGCTCCCTTTAATAGTGTTATCTGGTCTTCCATGTTTAATGATCTGAAAAAAGAACTTCCTTTAATATTATATTTGTGGTTAAACAGGAGAACTAGTGAACGAGTGTTAGTGGTTTACCTGAAAACCTGTAGACTTTTGGAAAACCTAATGATATTGTGGATCATGTAGGTGGCGAGGTCCGAGAGGTGTGGGAGCGATGTAAAAAACTCTATTTTCTGGTCAGATTCTTTGTTTTGCTCCTTGTCATAGTACAGGTAGAGACTGGGAGAGGAGGAGGAAGAGGAAGAGGAGAAGGTGGAGGATGAAGAAAAAGGTGGAGAGGGTAAAAAGAAGTCGTAAAATGTTTGCTCAGCAGCAGAACTGAAGTCTGTGGTGTGACTGCACAGTGGGTCATAGGGCTCATTCATATACTGGTTCATGTCATTGGGAGAAGCAATTGTTCTGTCCATTGGCTATAAAATATATGAATAAGGATAGGTCAGGATGTGCAGAGACTCTCAGTGTATAGTGTCAATCAGTTACTTACCCTAAAACCCCTAAAACTTGAAAAGTCTAGATCAAATGTTTTGCGGTGTGCTATTAGAAGCTCCTCAATCATTTTTTCTTGTTGAGCTGAGAGCTGTGACGACGCAGCTCGCATTTTCCGTCTTTTGATTTTGATTCTCCTCTCCAGTACTTCCTCCTCAGACATGACCACTGCAGAAACACACAACATCTGAGCGCACTTTGAGCCAGTACAACCACCCAGAGGGATTACATTTGTTTAATTTTCTTTAGTTAAATGGGACTTACTTTCTTTGCGCATCCCAATCGCTTGGCACTTTTGGAATCGGCATGCTTGACATGATCTGCGGTTGTTCTTGGTTATTATACATTTATTCAAGAATAAGCACTGAAGTGAGGTTGACCGCTTTATGGCACGCCTGCACAAGATTTACACATTAAAATTATTGTTAGAAAATTTAGTTTGGTTCATTGCCTGCTTGTATCCATGTTTCTATGTTTTACCTGGAATCTTCCACAGTATAGCATTAAAATCTAACCTGTAACTTGTGGATTAAATATTAAAGAGCCCATATTATGCTGTTTTCTGATCTATCTTATAATGTTTAATGTTTAACACACAAACCCTGCCCATTTAGTTCTTCTCTCAAACAGAAAACATTCAGTTTCCCCTTGTGATGTCATGTGGTAATAAAAGGAAGCGCTTCACTGTGGTTTTTAGACTCTATACAACTTCAATAGAATCATTTGGAAAATTTCAGCCCTAGAATTGCCTACTGAACTAAAGATAAAAGGGTAAAAGGTAAAAACAAAGTGGAACAGAGCATTTTGAGCTTTGGACACAGACTAATAATAAAGGATTACTCAAACGTGTGAATGAAAAAACACAACTCCAGGTATGTCTTTGAGGAGGTAACAACATTATAATATGACTTAAAGCTCACAAGAGTCAATTTTGCACAATATAGGACCTTTAACCTTTCATGCAATACTGTGGAATATTTCAAACAAAGCAATAGCATCACCATGGAAACAAGCATTTGGAAAGCAAGTTAAATAGTGCAATTGTAACTGATTTAAAGTTACATCTAAAGTGCCATTCAGTCCTAAAACCTGGTTCTAATTTAATCATGTTCTCACCTGAAGAAACCCTTACAGCCTTCACATGTCAGAGCGTTGAAGTGATAGCCTTTGGCCTGGTCCCCACATACTCCACAGAACTTGGGCCCTTCATCCTCTGACTCCTCATCATTCTCATCCTCAATGGTAAAAGCTTGGCAGAAAGGTTGTAAATGTGTGTCGATACTATTCATCTCAACCTGGCAAGGACAAAGAGTGAATGTTTCAGTGTGGAAGTATATGTGCAATCAATTGTATGTCAATATATTCTTCTAATCATGTCACAGAGGCAAAAGGTTCAACAGGAAGTGGTGCTCAGCAGGACCTGGAAGTCATTACTGGTGTGAGATACAAAAAGTGGTGGTATTTCCGTTAGGACTCCAAAGTAGCACTGTCAGAAATCAATTATGAAGCTGGCCTCTGCATGTGTCAAGCAGCAGTGTTTTATTCAGTGTCTTTTTAAGGGTACTGGGCTGAAAGTACCCAGTCATTTGACTGTAGCATTTTTTCTGTCCAAAAAGACTGGGGATATTTAGATATTACAAAAATGTGAGTAGTGCTATATGCATAATGTATAACTTCTAATGATTCCAGAGAAAATAGAAAATGAAGCTTACATATTGGTCATACAATTAAATACAAATTTCACCCATTTGTCTTATTTATACTTTAGCCCATGTATGGAAATATGTTTGATGGAAAAATTCTATGATAAGAATATTGTTTTGCTGTGGTATGATTTATTTGTACAGGGACAGTGCACAACAATACATTAACCAATACATTAACCATTAACCATTAATCAAGACAAAAGTCATAGGAGAGATGCCGGTGCCAGGTTATGGCATGAATCATTCAATGTATGTAGAAAAAATGACCAAAAATAAATTAAACATATTATCTGGGGTCACATTGTTCGGATAGTATTCTAAAAACAACATACAGCCAAACATATAAGCACATATATTCTTATCTGCTCCCCTTAGCCCCTCCTGCCCTTCATCAAAGCTCTACATGTGTACACACTTTCTACATTCAACATTCTACTGATCATTCAAATCACATTCATCCCTAATGTGTACAAACTTTTTAGATATCAGCCACTTCTTTGTCAGATGTGCAAACATTTGAAAACCTGCAAGTTAGAATCTCTGTTGGCAAATTGTTCCCATATAGAGAGCCCTGGTAAAACAAGATACATTTATGTAATTTTCAGATTGGGTCAGTTTACTCCATTAACACAAGCTTTCACTTGAAACTACAGAAATTGTCAAATATAAAGTGAGAGTAGAATTATTGGAAACTGTAATCTCTAAATATTGGATTTTTGTTCACCTAATGTCTCACCTTAAATGACCACTGTTATGACTAGGACTAATCTTGAAATAAAGTTTAAGGCTTTGTAACTGCTGCAGTAGTTGTAGCGTATACATATTAATTTGTGTTTTGCACGTGGCCTATACTGTACATACAAGGTGAAGGTAATTACAGATACTTACCAAAGCAAGCTGAACCAGGTAAACTTTGGACTACTTTCCCCAGTCTGCTGCTTAAGGCCATAGTTCAGTCAAACATTAATACATGATTGTACTTACTAAAGGTCCAGATGTCCAAACAGCTGCCTTTTGTAATCAGATCTGTCGCTCAAGTGTTGTTTATCCTGGAGGTGACAGACAGTCCTCAAACTCAAGTGTATAGAACAGTGTTTTCCTGTAGGACGAGTTAAATTAGGGCCAAAGTTTGTAGTGGGGAGGGTGGAGGGGTGGGGTGGGGTGGGGTGGGGGGGCGGAGAGAGCCTTGTCCGGTACCGCCCATGTGGTTTTTGACCATATGATCATCTTTACTTTACTCGCTCAGTACAATGTTCAGCACTGAATTATGTAAGCTTCTAAGACAAAACTAAATTACAAAGGTTATCTAGAAAGCAAACAAAGCAACAATTTCCATTTTCCAATTTTCCAACTTTGCAACTGAATATGGTGTTATATGTAGGCATTTTTATTGTATTATCAGCTTGCACCTGTATAATAAAATTGACCAAGTTAGGTAGAAAATAGGCTACAGAATTTATCACACATGGCAGCCTTCTCACAGTGAACATCCCACAGACTTATTTGTCATGGTCCTATAAACTAAATCTTATGTAGCGGACTTTAAACTAATTAACCCCTGCTTTCCAAGGATAATTCATTTGAAAAACAAAAAGCAAAGCAAAGCAATTAGTCTCTTATGCTTATAGAAAAAGTCTTAAGAACATCATCTGACCCTCCTATAGTTAAAAGTACACAGTTTTCTTAGAAGCTTGTTGTATTTTACCTCATACAAGCCTGATTTCATAAATTTACATTTTTAAACGTCACTTTGCTATTGCTTACAATACATGAAAAACTTAATTAATGTGCATTTTAATTGTTTGTATGTGGATGGGGCTTCTCTGGCTCTTTCACTCTCTCTTCATCTTGAGTAATAGAGTTTGAGGGGTTTTGAGTAGAGGGAGCTGAGGACGAGATCCCCTCTGAAGAGCCTTGGATGATGCTCCGAGCTGCCTGCAAGTGTCTGTCCTGCCTCTGTTGAACTGAGTAAGGAAAAAAACTCAATTACACTTCAGTCTTTTGAAGCACATTGGTTGAAATTAGGCTACTTTGGGGAGTATTATTTAACTGAATAGCACAAAATCTATCTGAGCTGTGCAGATGACTCGTAACATCAATTTATAATCAATGTCTGGTCTGATTGTTTGAATTGTTGGACCTGATCCACACCGTACAGATTTAAGTTGAATAGATATTGGCCAGGCTAACTCTTTATAAAAGATAGAAATCAGACAACATGAGGGATGTTGTATTTTCAAATTAAACTTCTTTTTTGTCGGCATAACACACAGTCACTTACCTTTTTGCCTGACACTGGTCTTAACCACCTCCGGGATGAGGAAACTGTACACCAACTCATAGACAATGGTTTCAGACTGAAGACTGTTCAGACACACAGACACATTGCCTTTTAGTGATGCCTATTACATTTTACACACAAAACATCACATGCTGTCGTCACCAACCTTTCCTCCATGGCACTTGCTACATCATTGACCTCTTTGGCCAATTGGTGGATTTCCTTTCTTGCCTGCTCATCTGCTAGTGTCTCTGTGGTTGCCAGGATGATGTCCTCCAAGTACAACTCTACACTCTCCTGGTTTATCTGCACCACCTACAACACAGTTTCAAAGACTGTGCTCACACTTGTCCTGGTTTGGTCCAGATTTGATCCTAGGTTATTCCTGATATAGACTTGGTTTGAACCTAATCTAGTCCAGGTTTAGTCCCCATTTTGAGGTTTGTGTGAATGCACTCAAAGGCATATACACAGAAACACACATTATGAGTAAACTTTTAACACTGACTTGTCTGAAAATATTGTCTTCTTCTTGTCTTCTGCGTTCTTCGATCTGTCTCCGCCTACTCTCCTCTGCCTCTCGAATGCGGCGATCTCTCTCAGCGAGGAGAGTGACGGCATGAATCCTGCGTTCCTCCTGCAGTCTGATCAGCTCTTTGGATAAAGTGTCAAACATGTATTCAAGCTCTGTGTCCACAGCTCTGGCCTGCAGCGCCTCCACCTGTTCAGTCTGTAGAAACGTGTGAGGAGTTTTGTATTTCACTTGTAATATACCATAATGTCAGGTGTAGTTTTACCCTGTGGCTCTGCTGATCTCTTTCCCTTTTGAGGATCAATATTCGGTCTTTTTCCACTTTCTGTAGCAACTGTTCTTCACTCTGAAGAGCATGGACTGTCCTCAGTTCTCTGATAAGGTCCAGGTGGTTTTCTTTACCTTTAATTAGCTGCATTAAAACATATTCCATAATTAAATATATATATAAAAAAAAACATATAATATAAAATATAAAAAATATAAATAGAAGATATAACCAACATGCAGAGCCATATTAAAATTTGTGAATATGACCAAACCTCATACTGAATGGCTCTTCCCCTCAGTAACTTCTGCAAGTTAATTAAAGCTATTTCTCTCTCTTCTTCCCCCTTAATGAAGGTAACAGATAGATTTAGTATGTCTTTAACAATGTCAGTATCTGTTTGGCATGATCTTACTTCTGGTGGTTGTTCAACTTCAGGGGTGACTGGTGGAGGAGAGGGCTTCTCAATCTTGACAAGGCATTTGAATGTATCTTCTGTCTTGTCTTCTCTCCGTAGAGCCTAAACAGATGGTACTTGGTATTTGGTATACATTAATTTGAATAATTTTAGTGACTTACCCTGTACTGCTCATACAGCTGAATTGCTCTCTGACTAGAGTTTCTGATCATACTCCTAGTGGTTTGTTGTGCATTTTTCACTGATGATTTCAGTGATGAAGCAGAGAGCCCAGTTTCCAGTACTGTCAAGCCTTTTAAAAGATTATCTTAACATTGTAATATAGTTAGTTATTAGAAAGAAAAAAAAATCATTATAGTTTTATTCTGACCTTCGATGCCAAAGTAGTAGTTCTTGTCTTCATGTTTTTGTCTTGCAGCAGGATGTGTATGAGAGGAAAGGTCAGAATAATCTTTAAAGTTGTACATATGTGTTAGTTTCTCCATTGCTACACCATGTTGGGAGTTCAATTTTCTCATTGCTGTTGGCAAAACAAAAGGTTAAAACGTACTTACGTGTCTCTCACTGTGCATCACAGAAAAAAAATGTCCCTTACCCCGGAAATAGTCATTGTTGATCTTGTTCATTTTGGACTCCTTCTCTTTTTGTAGCTTATGACTGATCTGTTTCAATCTGTCATGTGTATAATTCTGTTGAATTGCATCTCTTTTTTGTAAGAGATCTGTCAGCACCTCTAGACGGACCTCTTTTAGCCTGAACACCATCCGGTGCAAAAGAGGAAAAATAGATAAATAGGAAAAGTTTGTTTTCATAAAAGGTAAAAACATATATAGTAGTCAGTCAGTCACAGGTCACAGCTTTACAAAACATAAGCTGAACTATGTATTGTTTTTCTGTATGCTGCCTCCTAGTGTTCATATAAACCATACTGCAATGAGGTTGTATTCAACTGCATATGTTATGTTATGATGGTGTGTCCCTTTAGTCCATTTGCACTTAGCTAAACTGACTAGTTGAAAGCAGTGGTACCCACTTCTGGATTTCCCCCTCTCTGAAAGCCCACTCCCTGGCCTCCATCTCCGCCATCATGCGTCTCCTCTTGTCCAGCTGACTGAGGTCATCCAGTGGAGGAAGCGTGGCCTCCCATGCACGTTTGGCTCGAGCACGCTCTATCATTTCTACCTCTGCCAAACCTGCTGGCAGTCCATGACCTGAAGGATTCAAATATAAAGAGACTTAATTACAGCACAGTAATGAATGATTCCTAAGTGAAGACTCTTTGTCTTCTCTGCACATAATTATGTATTAGTAGGCAACATCTTTTCTAAAATTGGCATCACTATCTAAACTGGGATAAACCATTTTTAATTGTCTGTGTGTTGATAATTGAATTATTCAAATTGTTACACTAGATTTTATGTTCAATTTTCAATGTCATGATTTCATACCCCAAGTCAGAGATGCCAGTGTCAGGAGTTCAGAGGGCGTTGTGGCAGGTTGGTTAAAATATTCTGGACTATAAGGATCTGTCTGGGTCTCACTCTCTCTGTAGTCAGTCTGGGCTGCCACAGTAACATGTGTAGGCTGCTGTGCAGGCTTTTGGTCCAGACTGGACACAAACTCTTCTCTGTGGGCAAGCATAGGAATAATTAAACAGGCAAACAAGACATCAAAATATCCAGGGAAAACATACTTTGGCAAAGCAAAGATCACATCTGGGGGCAGCTGCTGTCCAAATGGAATCAAAGGGCTGGATAAAAACATTTATATACAAAAATTAGATTTCATGAAATAATATCATATGATATAGAGCCCAAGGCCTACCGTGAGAAATACTTCCAGCGATCAGATCCAGGCACGTGGCCTTCCTCTTTCTGCTGCCATGGTGAGGCATGGCATCTACCAACACTGCAATAGAAGTCATATTGATACAATGACAGTCTAAAAAAATCAAACAAGACAAGACACACAGTTACCCAGCCAGCTGATGCAGTGCCTCTTTGTATTGTTCCCTGTGACCTCTCCATCGCCGGTCAATACTGGCTGGTACGGGATCTGAAGGGTCCAGTTGAAATTTGAATCTTGGAAGATTACTGAACATAGATCCATACTCTGGGATTTTCAACTGTATAAAAAAGTACACAAATGACAGGGATACAAAGAGCCCATTTCAATACAAATGTCATTATTAGTTGTGCCTAATTTATGTTACTTAATATAGTCCACAGTATAAAAAATCAAACCAACAAGTAAAAAAAAACAAACCCTACCACTCTGTCCTTGGATGTGTAGGCCTTCCAACTGGACCTGATATGGTCTACTTCTGACGAGACGGTGTAAACTGGGTCTGTATGGGAAGAATATATGAAGATATGAATATAAAAATATGTGCCAGGGTCGGTCACACACAACTTGAAAATGTCTACGTACGTTAACCCCACTTACCATACAAGTAGTCATAAGTGCGTTCCTTGCTGACAAATTTGCTTGCAGTATCTTTATGGGGGATTGTGCCAGTGTTTGACACACTCATCTTGACCTTTCTTTATTCTCAAAAGCGTTTATTCATCTAAAAGCGTTTATTCATCTAAAAGTGCTCCACTGTATTGCTCCACTGTATTTGGGAGCGTAACCATGGTAACGGGAAACATGTGTGTTACACTTCCGGTATTGGTGTAGCGCTACTAAAAGCTAGGCTAGGCTAGGCTTTTTGTTGGGGAAAATATTATGATTTTTTAAAATATGTTTATTTTGTTTACACAGATGCCAAACTCTTCTACATGGTCAAGGAACGTCTATTCTGAACGAACGCTAAACAGTTACAGAGTAATAAACAACCATAACCACTAGATGGTGTTTATGCGTCCTGATCCTGAACGAAGGCACTAAATTATTATAATTGGCTGTAGTGTAAAATATATAATTTTAATTCCGGGTGTTCACGTAAATGTATCCTCACTTGATTCTGCACTTTACTTCAAGCATTTTAGGCATGCAGGGTTTTGTTTGCGTTTGCATTGACAAGCGATGCTTCACCTCACCATGACTTGACTGGGTGTTGCCAGATAACCACCGCTTACTTGGCAACCCATCCTTTTGTCAAACCGGAAATTGAAAATGACATTAACCAAGATGGCGCTGAGTGAAAGAAAAAAGTGATAGGAAAACAGAACAACAAGCGACACAACTATTCAGAAGTGGGTTGTTGCTCTTCATAATCAACTTTTTAAACATCGGCTTAAACAACAGGAAAGTCCCCCCCCCCCCGCGGCAGGACGTCTTCATTTGACGGTGAAGTAGTATTGCAAAATAGCGGCTACAGTAGCATCGCGACCGTACTGCGGAAGGCGAGCGAAGAAACTAGGAGTTCAAAGTACAACTGAGGCAGAGTTTAAACCAGCTTTCCATATCTCCCAAGTTAAGACTTCATTTTTAAGTTGACGCCATGGCCCATTCCCCTGTTCAAGCTTCAATACCAGGGATGCAGGTAATTCTTTACGTCTACGTTGTTGTGTTTGAGTGTAATTGAGGTGCGTTACGGTGTTAGCCAACTGTAAATTACTTTATCAGCAAGTCTCCTTTGCTTCATCTGCTGCTGACTGATAACAGTAATAGTTTAAATAGTCTGTTAGATAAGTTTTTTTTAAGGAAGAAGAATGCATATTTTTATGTTGCTATATGTAGAAAGACAATATTTAAGGTCACACATTGAACTCTGTCTGTAAAATAATGTTTATTAGACCCTAACATTTTAAGCGTTTGTAATAAGATGATACACAGCAACCTGTACTTAATAATGTAATGTTGATCTGAGATGCTCCTGACACGACAACTCAGCTGGACCCTGCAATTCTGAGAGTGTGGAAGGTTGATGACAAAAAATGTGCAAATGGAAGTAAGGGATGTACAGTGTTGGGAGCAAATATGTCTTAAATATTATTGTTTTAGATTGTCCTCATAAAGTGGGGAGACCAGCAGTAGTTGGTTCCTGAGAGCATGCAACTTTTGTCGTGTCTACAGATTTGACGACTGTTTGCTATATTCTCATAATTTTCTTTGAGATCAAATCGATTTCTACTTGACTGAACTGTGTACTATGGCTGACCACTATGGAGTTATGACAATTGTTTCATAGTTCTGCATGGGCAGCATTGTGGCTCATCCGTTTTGGAGTTGGATTGAGGCAGTCCACCTCTGCAGCCCCTCTCCATGCATTAGCGTTTTACTGGAATCCTGTCTCTGGGGAGTCTTGGGGGAATTTTAAATGAGAAAAACGATCATCATTCTGATAAACTCGCATCTATCAAATATGTATACAAATAAAATGTCTCTTTAATGTTTCAGATTTGCAATTTTGGCTAACCATTGCCAAAAAGAAATATAAGTAGACATTTTGAGAGCCATTACAGGCTGTCTGGTGCTCCTTGGAGACCTAGGCCACTTAGTTCAGTCAATACAACAGTGTCTAGTCCATAGTGGTGGTTGTAATCAAACTTTAGTATCTGTCTGATACTTTTATATATTGGTCTCACACCCAGAATAAAAAAAAGTTTTGTGCAAGTGTAGCAACATCCTTCTAGTTAAAAACATATTTTTGTCTCTCCCTTTCTCCCAGAATTTAAAAGCAGATCCCGAGGAACTGTTCACAAAGATGGAGAGGATAGGCAAGGGTTCCTTCGGAGAGGTATTTAAAGGAATTGACAATCGGACTCAGAAAGTTGTGGCCATTAAAATTATCGATCTGGAAGAAGCAGAAGATGAAATTGAAGACATTCAACAGGAAATAACAGTTCTCAGTCAATGTGACAGCCCCTTTATCACCAAGTATTATGGATCCTATTTAAAGGTAAAATAAAACTTTCAACTAATATAACTAATTGTACAATGTTTATGTTATAGTATTATATATCTGTGGTGTGTTTCAGCCTGTGTTCACACTTTTTATTTACTTATTTGACAGGGACAGTGTACAAAATTCTCTGCCTAAAACATTATGATTAAATAAGAAAGATCCAATCTAATAATAATATCAGTGAAACCAGAAAAATACATTAAAATCTATAATTAAATAACAGTATACAGTAGCAGAACAATACAATGAACTATATAAAAACATTCAGACAGAAATTGTTTGGTTTCGTCCGGACTTTTGGATTTTCCTGTTTGGTTGAAAGTTTGGACATGCACACAGAGGAAAACCTGTGGAGGACGGAGAGATATATCAAGGACATGCAAAAATAATGCATGTGCAAAATAGTACCAGAAATTGCTATGCCTTTAGAGGCAGAAACTGGAGAAATGTACAACTATTTGCTACGTTAGGTTTTTATTTAGTTTCATATTTGATATTGATTTTCATTTTTATGTTAATTGTCTCTAACCAAGAATTAAGCTGATAAAGGTTTGCATCCATTTTTTAATAAACTGAGTATATGTTTGGATGGCCTGTATATAACCTCCGACAGCCTGTGTTTACTAGAGGCAGCTTACTTTGCATCACTGTTGCACAGCGTCTGTTCTCATGCTGTTGTACATGTGATAGTGCTTAAAGTGCCTTTCACAGGGTGTGGAGTAGTGCTTAGAGTAAGAGCACAAAGTGTGGTGCTCCATTAGCCCATGTCATGGCACTGAGAGAGAGGCCTAATTTATAGGCCTTATGTGTGCATTCAGCTTTTTCTTTTGTTCATAATGTAGTGTTATGCATACCTAAAGCGTATGCTAAGAATGGCACGAACATAATTTGTACATAATGCATACTGTGTTTATGTACGGCAGTGTATATGTATTAGCGTTGCCGAAAGTATCGAAAATCGGATACCAATCAATATTTGATATTAAAACTAGTATTGAAACTAGATGCTCATTTGAGCAGGTATTGATAATAAAAAAGTCACATTCACAGGACGGAAATTGAACCTTTACTGAGGAGCTTTAGAATGATCTTGAGCTGTATCAGAAAAAAGTATTAGACACATAGGCTAGTATACGCCCATGGACCACCTACCTGGACAACCAAGGAATTACACAGATATAAGGCCACATAATGTAAGAGAAAGTGCTAGGATTTATTGTTGTAAATCACATTCTATTGTCTAAAGAGTGTTGTTTTTTTTTTTAGTTTTTTTTTTTTTATTATATCTTGGTATCAGAATGTGTTGATTATCTGGTGTTAGTATCATGAGCAACTCTTGTATTATAAAGTACTGAGGCCTTTTTCCCATGATTAAAAAAAAATAAAAATAAATAAATATATATATATGTGTGTGTGTGTATACATTTAAAAAAATATATTTATACTTATATATGTTGTGCTGTAGGGTACAAAGTTATGGATTATTATGGAATACTTGGGTGGAGGATCAGCGCTTGACTTGGTAAGAGTTTTGTTTTTTTTTTTTTACTTAAAATGCTTCCAGTGTATTAAGTGAATATCCATATTACATTTAATCTTGAAGAGAAATAAGAATAAAGTGTATAGTATCTGTGATGTGGTTTGTTTTTCTAGTTGGAACCAGGGCATCTTGACGAAGCACAGATTGCCACAATTCTGAGGGAAATCCTGAAGGGGCTAGAGTATTTGCACTCTGAAAAGAAGATTCACCGAGATATTAAAGGCAAGACTGTTTCATCAACACACAATGACTTTAACCATGTTTGCGTGTATCTAAATGAACACAATTCATATACTTGGTGTTTGCAGCCGCCAATGTGCTATTATCAGAACAAGGGGACGTGAAACTGGCGGATTTCGGAGTGGCGGGTCAGCTCACAGACACTCAGATAAAGAGGAATACTTTTGTGGGCACTCCCTTTTGGATGGCACCTGAAGTCATTAAACAATCGGCCTATGATTCAAAGGTTGTACCATGTTTTGTACGTTATTCATAACTGAAGTCAGAGATAGTGAGGATTGCATGTTGCTTCCTACCTGGTCAGTCTTTTAGCCACGGATAATAGCTTTCTGTTTCCTAACATAATAACTAACATAATAATCAACAGTGGTCAGAGCAGTGGAAGTCCGAAGGTCGGAGGATCGATTCCTACTGGTCAGAGGGGCCGATAGCGCAGATTGGCAGCCTTGCTTCCATTAGTTAGGGGCTACTATAGTAGCTTACCACCACCGAGTATGGTGTGATTGAGCCTGTAAAGCGCATTATTAATGTAAAGCATTATTATTATTATCTGTATAATTAATCAGTTTTGTCTTCAAACACCATAACTGCAATTACCTGAGTAGCCAGTAGTCACTGTAATCTTTTTGCGCTCAACAGGCGGACATTTGGTCATTAGGAATCACTGCAATAGAGCTGGCTAAAGGAGAGCCCCCTCACTCTGAACTGCATCCCATGAAGGTCCTGTTCCTGATCCCAAAGAACAATCCGCCCACACTGGAGGGAAACTACACCAAGCCTCTCAAAGAATTCATTGACGCATGTCTGAACAAGGAGCCCAGCTTTGTGAGTGTAATAACAATGTGTTGTATATTTTATATTTTCACACCACATCTCATTTAGTTTGTGTTATTGTGTCCTCAGAGGCCTACAGCCAAAGAATTGCTAAAGCACAAGTTTATTGTGAGACATGCCAAAAAGACATCCTACCTGACAGAGCTGATTGACAGATACAAGAGGTGGAAGTCGGAGCAGTCTCAGGATGAGTCCAGCTCTGACGAGTGAGTCTGAAGTGGATGACATAGAATCTTTGCCTAAACCTTTATTTTTGACAATAACGACTATGGCTGTGGCAAGCATGTTTGTTAAAAGTGTTTTGACATGTGAATAGGGAGACAGATGCTCAAGCCTCTGGAAATGAAGATCAAGACGACTGGCTGTGGGGCACAATCAGCCCTGCTCGTACTTCTAATGGAGCAGCACTGCCGCAGCCTGTTGAGGCTGAAGAGAGTCCGGTACAGTTGTTATTTACCTGCTTTAATAACAAAACAAAAATGATCCAAGATTAAATACATATTGCTCTCTTAAGGTCCAGGAGAATCCACCAGTGCCTCTGTCTCAGAGTTTGGCAGACATTTTTACTCCACTATTTTCAGAGGTTATTGTACTTTTTTGTACTACTATATACTACTATACTATTATACTGTTCACTCTTTATTTTATTGTTCATGGTTTGGATGGATGCTTCTTGTAGCTGAAAGAAAAAGGCGAGACAAGCAATGGCAAGCCAGAAGCTGCTGAGAAGCTGCGAGAGGCCTTGTTTGTGGCAGAGGAGACTCACCCTGGCATCTGTGACTCTCTGATTGTGGAGCTGGTGCAGAGGCTGCAGAGGTAACACAGTCTTCTGGGCATCTGTATTATTTGTACAGGTTTGAACAGCTTTTACATTTCTTTTATAGGTTTTCGGTGCTTCAGACTTCACCCACACACTAGACCTGTTATGTTGAATGGTCCTGTACCTGGTCTCATCAGATCAACCTCTATAGCTGTGAGGAAGTTTGCAGTAAAGTGTATACGACTCATTTGCCCCTAGAAAATGCCAGCCTCTGTACGGCCTCTGAAGTATAAGCACACCACCAGGGTCCTGCTCAGGATGCTCGAGGCAGCACAGATAGTTCACTTTATCGCTGCTACACGCTGTCTTCTAGTACCTCCTTCATAACTTTTTGTTTTCAGTGTGAAGACTCTTTTCTGTAAAAAAGCTATTGCTACGCCTAAAAAGCAAACCAATCACTTCTGCACAAATTTGTCCCATTTTAATTATATAATGTTTAGAACAACATCAAGTGCAGTATTGTCTCCATACATTTCCCCTTAGTACTTTTGTTTACATGAGTGGGGCGCAGGTATAGCGCTCAACCAATCATGTCATAGTCTTAAAATTTATGTTTTTTGCAGAAAAAGAGTCCAGTTTGTTCATAGTTCTGATGCAAATTTCACATTTTATATTGCTTTTATTTTGTGATTATGGAAGTGTGACAGATGTCTGGTCAAAAGTGTGGTGAGTGGAGTGAAACTCAGGTATTCTGCTTGAAAGAGCTCTGTGGGGTGGAATCTGTAAATAAGCTAATCCACGTATTCCACAGACATTGTTTATAACAAAACCACTGTGTACAAAATGGCCAAATTAATAATTGTAGATAAAGGATGCATTCTAAATATTTTGATAAAATATTGGCTGTATATGATATTGCCTTATCTTTGAACTTTGTGTATATCAGACTTTGATTTCACTAGCACGCAATAGGCAGGTAGCCTGTAATGCTCAAATAGTAATGGCTGCTCTGTATCAGTTTTGATTATGTTCATTTATCATGTGTTCCTGAATATGCAAACTTATTAGATTTCTTATCATTTCATACTTTATGCTGTGACTATAGTCAATAATGTGGAGAATGTAAAAATAATGTGGCTGGATCAATCAAACTCCTCCCGGTTTGAACACTGGATTCTTAAATGCCAGTCGAGATGCCCTGGGCTCATGTTGGGCTTTTGCCTCATCCTGTGTATTTGAGTGTGCATGTGTGCGTGATTTGTTGGACAAACTGTGGTAGCGTCCCTTCATCCATAGGTGGGCAGTGCCATCTTCAGGTCTTCCTAGAAGCTGCATTGGTACATGGTATAGCCACTGTACTAACGGCTTTAATTGCACTTCACATATAAATGCCTTCTACTTTAACAAAAGTAGCCATACAACAGTAGCATGAGACTATTACCAGATATGCGCATGCTGTCTGTGGCTCAAAGATTCCCCTGGATTCCCCCATCTCTGAGGCAGTCATGTAGTGTACTATTTGCCTGATTGTATTTCCCTATTTGAACTTTGTGAAATGAAATGCACAGCAGACATTTTCAGATATATTCAGCAAATGATTAGACCTGCAGTTACATACAATGTAAGCAGTGCTCTGAGATGCAGACGACTAGCAGCACTGCTTCTACTATGTTTTGATAATTCTAACTCCTATGACCTGTGCAGTATGTGTTTTAGCATACTCCAGAACCAGAGGACCGAGTCCTGAGCCTTAGTGTTTGTGGTGAATAGCTTTAGCATTTCATTGGTGGATCAAGTGTTTTTTAAAAATGCTTATGCAGCAACACTTTAGCACACACATGACAAATGTATGTTTTCTATTTCTTGCATTCCTGGATTGTGCACAAGTGCACAAATTGAAATTTCATAGAAGCACATAGTTCAGAATATAAAAGAAATTAACATATGAGGAATTATTGCCTCAGATTTTCTATATTGTGAATGTAGTGCAACTGAAACAATGTGTTAAATTAAGGTACGAGACAATTATTGTTAAATGCTTCATTATGTTCAGACTTTTTTCTGTGGAAAACCTAGGTGATTTAGTTTCTTATAGACATATGTAATATGTGCCATGCACCGCCATTCAATAGACATATTCAAAGTTCATAATGCACCTTTTGAATAGTTTGTTGTTTTGCACTTTTTAAAAAATAGGTTCTTAACAAGACTATGTGATGTTGCAATTACAACAATTGTTTCTCTGCTTTTGTGTTAAGACAAACTAGTTTGAATCATTTAGAGCACGATATTCAAAAGTCTATTTTTGTAACCCTCCACAGTGTTATACAATAGAAAGGCTCCATTTATGTAACAGTAAATTCTTGACTCTGCTGACTTAAAAGTTGACCTTGTGTGACCATTGCTTACACTTCAGTCCTATAATATGTTTGCTAATTTTGGACTGTGTTGTTGGACTGAAAGTTGTTAACTGACTGAGCAAAAATAAAATTCATTTTTATTAAACCTTTGTTTGAACTGTAAGACAAGAAACACAAACACAAGTTGTATCAGTAAATACCTCACAGCAAGTTTTATTTATACATCCAAAAACAAAAGATCAGATTTCTCACACTATATACAGATAATTACATACAGTGTTTATACACATATTACATAATTTGTACACAAGAAAAATATACATAAAAATGTAAACCTTTGTATACAAAAAATACCTTAGACAAATTAAAACAAGGACCAATAACAAAAGGTGACTAGATTAGCTCATCCTATCTTTAAAAACAGTAATACAGTACATTCAATGAGTATAGGAATTTGTCAGCCAGCTCTGAATTCAAGCAGTTACATGTGCCTACGAGCCCTGTAACATTTGTTCTGTGTTCCAGAGTGAAATGGGTGAAACAACTAATCTCATGCTATGTAGATACAGCAGTTTACCTTAATTCAACAGGTTATCTAACATTTGAAAGAACTGAAACCTGTTTATCTCACTGATCATGTGACATCTCTCTCAGGGGGGCTGGGGACAGATATGAGGGTCTTCTCATAGGTGGATAAGGGGTCTGGTGCAGGCTCAGAGCAGCTGTAGAGTTAAATGAGCGCCCAGCAAAAAAGGCAAAACAGACATGCCACATGTTAGCATCCTTCGGTTTTGTGCAAATTAACGTAAAACACAACAAATATAAAAATTAACTCTTCTCATTGACAAGTAACGTTGATGGATACATCCCTATGCTTTATACCACCAGATACCATAATTAAATATCAATATTGATAAAGTGTTGCTGCCCCATGCAATCTTACACTGCTTCCTCTGGTTTAATAGCTATCAAAAGTCTCCCTCTCCACTGGAATATTTGAAAACAAAAAGACAGAAAATGACACCAAACACTGACCCCTCCAAACCTGACAAAAAACATACAAACTTTTTGATAGCCATTAAAAACAACTGGAGACTGAACTCTACAACACACAGCTTCCACTGAATACATTGCAAAGAACTATGTCAATTGCTACTCAATGATCACCCACAAACCCCAAGATAGATCTCTACTCTAAATATTAAAGTCTACAATGTTGGTGCGTAATATATCGATCAAAAACATGGTTGTGCTGTTGCAATTAACAGGGGAAAATTGATTTATTCTAATCAGACATCCCACAATTGCATTTTCTCAAAAGCGTTGTGTAACTTCTATTCCTCTGCACAATTTTACCATAATGATCATCTACTGAGCAAATGAGTGCAAAATTTCAAAGTAATGTGTTAAAAGCATTTACTCAGGCCTTTACCAGGGACACCAACCATGACACCATCAAAGTGATTCTACACAGTTTTGTTATGAATACTACATGCAAGACCATTGCTTTATGTGGACCGGAGTACCTGTGGAGTAGACACTTAAAGCCCCTGGTTTACACCATCACCACCATAAAACCACTGACACTGCTTATCCTTAATCAACAAGTATGTGAGCTAACCTGATTGCTGGTCTCCTTCTGAGTGAAACTGCTGTCAAAAACAACAGTTAAACAGCTAAAATATATTCCTGATAAAATTTACCAAGTGAAGCTACAAGTAACGAGACCAAGAAAATACTTCTCATGATGAGTCATGATAATGTGTTTATTGCTTTGAACTTGATTTACCTTCAAGTGTCTACTAGGCCACTCAGAGTCCCACAACCAATGGTGAGGTCAGAATATATGACGTCTGAGCAAACTATTAAATGAGTCCATACACTGTATACACAATATAAAAACAGCTGTTTAAAAGTAGTTTGGTAAATTCATATCTGTGAAATGACTCAATAAGATTCTACATTATGACAAAACATGACTCACAACTATAGCTTCATACATAATGGTCACTGACATCAAAAGCTGTTCTTCTACTGTTCTAAACAGGGTGACAAATGCTGAGCATACATAGGTAGAAAAATAAAATTGTAATGGCCATCTGAGCAAGGCAGGGTGTATTTTAGATGAATCAAAGCCAGGAGTCACCTGGCAAACGCAAATAAAAAACTACTGATTGAGGCATCTAAGTTTCTGAAATCTGAGATAATCTCTGCTAAGGTCCTTCTGCAGGGTTTCACCAGAACGTCTTTTTTCTGTAACTCCTGGTAACCACAAGGCATCAGACAAGTGGACTCACAGTGACCGGCAATCTTGCATGGCTGTCAAGTACACTAAGGAAACCAGAAATTATTGAAGGTAATCTGAGGTTGTGCAAATTCATTATCAAATAGTGCACCATTTTAATATTGCACACAGCAGATAGAAAAGCTGGTCAAATCTAAGCCAAAGAGGATTGTCAGTGACTGGAGTCCACAGCAATCTCACAGCCACTGCAGGCCGCTTCATTTACTTTGAGTGAACGGCGGTGTGGTGCTGTTGGCACTAGCAGCGGTGGCACTCACTATTGAGAACCCAGCAGGAGGCGCTGTGGAGCTGTGGCTAGGCTGCACATCTTTTGGGATGCCACTGTGGGAGGCCAATTGATGGCCAAAGGCCGCACTGAACTGAGGGAGCTGCTGCTTGGGCTGGGTCGCACTGTCATGTGAAGAAGAGGAGGGGGCTGGAGGGTTGGCCAAACCAGTTAGACCAGTCTGAGGCATTGCTGAGAGTGCCGCCATTGGCTGCAGTGTAGCAGAGTGAGTAGTAGCTGGGGGAGTGGACAGAGATGTGGATATTAGATGACTGTCAGAACCAATAAGATTACCAAACTGTGAGGGATCAGTGAGAGGAAGTGTGATATTGTTCCATGAAGCGCGAGGGGCCCCTGATGCACTGCTCAGAGGGACCTCCAGGAGCAGAGGGGTGTCTGTGGGGAAGCTAGGGGCATGAGGTGAAGATATATGATCACTGTATGGGGATGGCACAGGGTCACTGCTGTAGTGGTTGCGCTGGGAAGACTGTGTGGGAGCATCTGACTTCGTTAGGACAGTGGATGTGTGCGTTTGTGTAAACGTCCGCTCTGTTAATGACTGGGTCGCTGTAGGAGTTGGATGAGTTAAATTTGAACATGATGCTGGAGGCTGATTTGAGGGTTCTGATGGAGGTGAGGGAGGAAAGTGACTTCCAGTGGACTGCAGTAGATTGTCCGCTAGTTCGAGGCTGGTGAAGTTTTCTGTTGGGATGCGGCTGTTGAGCAGGTCCCCCATGCTGCCTGTCTGCACAGGCCCAGGAAACACAGTCATGGCTCTGTGGTCCACTCCTTCAGAGGGTGTTAAATCCCCTATGGAGGTCAGGCACACCAAGGAATCAGGGTAAGATCCCATTGCCTGCAGTGCTCGCACCAGCTCCTCTGCCTCTTCTGTAGTGGGCAATAGTTCTCCATTTTTACCTATGCACAATACATATCTTTGTGATTAAACTCTACATTGACTCAAACAGAGGCAAATGAGTTGCTCTGCGTATACACTGCGTATACAGTGTAGTGCTGATGGCATACAGACCTTCAAATAAGTCAAAGTCCTGCAGATCATCGGGGAGTCTGGGTAAAACGTCAGAGAAATCTTCCTGGTTCAGCTCAAGGTCATTTGGAATGTCTGCCATGTCATTTGTGATGTCATCAGGAAGTTCATCTGTACTCAGCTCTGGTGTTGAAGGGCTCCTGCCAAAAAGATATTGGTTAGTGAGACACTGAAAGCCCTGGCAGTAATGAAGCTATTCAAATGTGTGCCACAGGAGTTGGATGATGTTAAGACTGTAACTAGATCAACACAATTACTGAAGTAAATGTGCACCTGATGCAGGCCTGTGAAGGCATTGCTAAGCTTGTTGAAGGCATTCCTAGGTTCCCCTGTGGCAAAGCCGGTGGGATGGGTTTCTGAGGCCTTTGAGGCACTCTCCTCCTCTTCTTTTTGTGTTTTTTGGTAAGAGCTGGTGGCTTTGTCTTTTTACGTGGCTTACGCTGTTGCTGGTGTTGCACTCTTCTGTGTCCATCTCCACGCAAAAAATTATCCTTTTAAGAATTACGATTAAAGTTAAAGACACAAAAAAGGAGAAATAAATTGTGTATATAGAAAGAAGACTAACCATTTTTTTGGCATGTTCTTCACAGAGAGGTGTCTGATGAGTGATATCAAACACAGGAATGGAGCACTGCTGACCATCTGCAAATTTGGCTGTGCAACTAGAAAAAAGTTGCTGGGAACGGTTCAACAGAATGTCTACAACATGCGATGAAGGAAAAAAATTATCAATATTATTATCAATTATTATTATTTATTTTAACATGTAGAAAAATTTACTTTCCATAAAACGGTTATAAAATACATCATATACTGTATATATAACTTAAATTCTAGCAGTAGATTAAAGGATACGCTGAAAACAGTGTCGAGTAAAAGGCAGAGCTTTGTTGTTGCAGGCCTGACCCTTTGTGCTGCCAGTGCAGATTCCTGCGTTTGTATTCTGCTGCTTTCCTTGAGCCACACTGTACAAACAGAGAGGTATATGTGCTTGATAAAGCAGAAACAGTTCATAAGTGTTTGGACAGTGACCAACATTTTGTCATTTCTTCTGTGTATCAAAACTTATTCAGCATTCACTTATATAATGTGTGCCTGAAGTACAGACAGATAAGTTCAAGGTATTCAAGTCCAAATTAGAAGGAGCATTCAGACATTTGTTTAAGGTGAAGGTATACTTTGTTGCAATGTAGAAATGTGTCCTCTCTATTTGTCTCATCCTTCAATGCTACTGATAGATAGTGGGAAACAGATAAGAACACAAAAGCTGGGTCATTGTCCAAATAGTTTTACTGGATTAACAAACATTTGGAGCAAATTATTTGCAAACTGCCTGTCACACCAACCAGTGTACTTCGGTGCATAAAAGGCCTACAGAAGTGCAGGCTCACGTGGGCTCATGCAAAAACAAGTACTCATTCCCTCTGCTTAATGAGGAAATGCTCCAGACTGCTGCAGAGAAAAAGACTCCTTGCGGATTCTTTCCTTAACTATGTGCCCATACAGGCTGGTGAGACTGCACGCATTTATTTTAATTACTTTTGATTTCTTGCAGGACCTAAAATGTATCTAACCCATGTTAAGTGTGAATTTGACATTATGGACTCAACTCTATATCTAGGTAATTAATTTCATTTTGCTTTAAATATGAACAAAAATATAAGTACCTTAAAGAGTTTTCTGAAACACCATGCAGCTCTCGGATTAGCTGCCCAGCACAGTCAGGGTTCTTACTGGCTGCATGAAGCAGGGCTTTACGAAAGGCATAACGATATCTTTTCTGACGGATACTGGCCCTTTCCTGCCTGCACATGTGCTTGTATTTCTCCTGAAGGTATGAGCAAAGCCTTAGTAGTCGTGATCGTCGAGGCAGTCCACTCTCATCCTCCACTCTGTCAATGGAATAGACAACAATTAAAAATGTCATCAGGGCACAAAATAACACAGACAACATATGCCACAAACCCATTTAATGGTCCCCATGAGCTGTGGAGAGGATGCAGTCTCTCCCCTGCATCATCTTCATCATGTTCATAATCATCATCACTGTCCTCAGACCAGTCCAGTCCTAAACAATATTACACATATAAATATAGCTTTGTAACTTGTTGGATTCTTTCACATTAATATCCATTTACATTAAAGATGTATTCTTCAAAAACACAAAATAATAAGTCACCTAAATGAGGAAAGAGGTCTCCATATTCATGTTGTCTTTTAGCACAGAGTTGTACAAGATTTTGCAGCCTGGCCAAGCAGGTGGCAGAAGGTGAGAAGGCAGCAGGGTGCATGACTACCACATGCCGCTGACAGTTACTACTGCTGTCTTTGCAGGTAACAGGCAAGTTTGTTGAGGTGAAAGGCATTTTTCTAAGTGATGAAGCTTGAACAGGACTGGGTGCTGCACTTGTGGGCATCCCTGGAGGCAGAAAGTTGACTGTCTGAGGTGGAGGTGGATTGCATACTAACCCCTGCTGCTGCTGCTGCCCTGGAAAGCTGAAGGAAGTCACACTGGAGTGTTGAACTGGCTGAAGACCTGACTGGTGCCGTGAGAGGTGAGTGCTGAGGGGTGAGGAGGGATGTACACGGGGAACAGGGGATGGAGTAAAGTGCTCAGGAGGTGTCTGGAAGATGTCCGTGTCATGGCAGAGTTTCTGGTTGAGCACTAGTTTACTCTGTAGCTTCTTTTTGATGGCA
Source organism: Periophthalmus modestus (assembly GCA_019594935.1). NCBI lineage: Eukaryota > Metazoa > Chordata > Actinopteri > Gobiiformes > Gobiidae > Periophthalmus > Periophthalmus modestus. The sequence continues at coordinate 22,965,288 of JAIEZT010000009.1, read as the reverse complement.
CTGTCTTTCCGATGAGTACTTATCTCCTCCCCATCTGTGTCATCTTCATAAAAGGCAAAAGGATCCAGTAATTCCCCATCAGGAAGGGCTAATAGACGGGTACAGGGTGGAGATGGTGGAAGTTCATCTAGGCCATTGGGAGCTTTTAAAGCTAAAGAAGGTACAGTTATGTTAAGAGCCACTGACTCCAAATGAGCCCTAGAACGCATCTCCTCCAATGTGTCATTTTTCTTTTTGCGTTCCTTCTTCGGAATAAAACCAAGGACCTGCAGATGGCTGTTACAGTACCTAGAAAAAAAAGAAAACACTGTTATTTTATCTCTACAACTGTATGTGCCAAAAACTGCTGTTTTGTAATGGACTAAAACATACCTGCGGTCCTCTGACTTGGGGATTGGATTTGTACATCTTTGACTGTTGTACTTGGCCACATATTCACATTGCTTAAAGGGTGCTGTTTTATCCTCTAAAACATGTCGAATACAGAAGGCATAACCATTCAGTCTGCGCTGCTTGCAGAGCTTTGGGCTGTATGAGCACAGCGGCTTATTGTCAACCTCTGAGAAGTGTATGTGTTTGCCTTCATACATCACGTGACTCTTGTCCTTGACAACATGAGCTGATGGTATTAAATTGAGGACAACAAGAAAAGTAATTAGTAAAAGTTCATGACAAAGTGATAACTAGCTTGTGGCAAATGTATCTGCCAATAATGTTCAAATGTGCAATAGTATACTAGAAGTAAGTAATAACCTTTAGTCCAATTAGTGCATAATTGGCGTTTCGGTATGTGCCATTATTAATCTAACATCTGGTTGCAATATGTTAGCAAATAAAAATAAATTAATGTTACCAAGTAGCTGTATTTACCAGATGCTGTTGCACCTTCTGTAGTAGTAGATTCTTCATGAAAGAAAAGTTAATAATGTCAGATTATGTTTGTCACCACTAAAAATGACACTGAATAACTAACTCACACTGACAACACAGAAAACGCTTTATTAATGAATGGCCAAGTGGCTAGTCATGTTGTTATATTTCTTAATAAAGTTTAGTTAAATAGCCTACCAATGGCTATAAACCTGTCAGTATAGTCTTACACTATGAATACTAACATCCCAGGTTTTTCTCAAGTGAATTTATATCATAAAGGCACAGGGCACTATAATAGCCTAGATAGAAGCTACCTAGCGCTTAGCATTGAACAAACCAACAGGTTTAACTTTGTACAGCACCAATGTAGCGCACAAAAAGTTATACTTAAACGCTGTATATTCGTATCAACATAACGCCTCATCTGTATGTGTTTAAGTAAAAGATTCCTTTAAAATTAAGTAATAGATATAATTAGACCACTAACATGCTAAGCTAGCGAAAGCTAAAAACACACATCAGTGGGCGGTAGCTAACCAGGAAACGGAAACATCGGAGATAAGCAACGCTGTAAATTATAATTTTTTAATTTTATTTGATGGTAGAAAACTTCAAGCGCTGTAATAAAAACATTCTGAAAGCATACAATACGGGAGATATTAGACACTAAAATCTGTATCGTTTATTGCCATGTAGATCCAAACAAAGGGTCAAACCAGGCCCAGGGCCTGTACCACCAGGCCTCCCAAAATTTGATATGAATTATAGCCACTGTTATTACATAATGTGTCTTTGGATGGCATCGAGAGTGAGTTGTGCGGTAACTGAGTTACTATTGACTACCTGCGTGTTGCATTTATTCCCCAAATTAGTGCTAGGCAATAAAACAGTATCATGTTTAGAGGCCCTTTAGCTACATGAGACGCCGGCCTGGCCTAGAACGCTTATCCCACACTTGAGAGCGCAAAGCGGAGCTCCCTTAAATCGAGGCCGAGGCTTAATCGCTTATTGCTTACCTTGAATTGATATGGGCTGTGCACGGTATTCGCTCCACACAGACGGCCGAAGTGTCTATTACGATCAGCTAGGCTATATGTGCATCGATATCGGAGATTAGATGATAATAGCAATCTTCACCAGGCTCCGTAAATTTAAAAATATGGATGCATTTCAATATAGGCTATCCAGAGCAAATTATAAGCAGTAGGAAGACTGCTGGGGATTTTAGTGGGATCCACAGCAGACTCCACACAGCACCACTACAGGCACTGCGGGGACATGACAACAGCCCGCTGAACAACAACAACCTCTCCTACCATATTGGAAATTGAACTTTGTTAAGAGCCGTTTTGTTGTAGAAATTGTAGTTTTATTGTCTTAAACATAAACTGCATTTTGTACAGAGGTAAGACTGCTTTCCGTTCTTTAACTTTTCTGGATATTTCAGAGAAAATACAACACAGAAAGGTCCAGTAAAGTGGCACAGTGTAAAATCAACCTGGACCACGGCTCTTCTTCACATGAGTTACCACCAACACTGCCACTCTGGTGATGGTGAGGTGCGCTGCGAAGAAAACCCACACAAAGTCTTAATAATAAGTAATAAGTTGTAATAATTTTCAAATGTGAATAAAACATCCAACATTATAACATTACATTGTCATCTTCCAAGAGCCATTAAGGAAACAAAAAATATAATAATAATAGTAGTAGTAGTAATAGTAATAATAATAATAATAATAATAATAATAATAATAATAATAATATAATAATGATAATACACAATTTGTGGTTTACTCATTCATAGTAATTATTGTTATTTTACATAAGATATCCTTCCATAGCCTAGATCAAATAGGCACAGGTAAAAACTTTTATATCCTCTAGACTGAGATGTAAATTTTTGTAACAAGAAAAGTAAACTATATAAATCAATTTCCTAAACTTGCTAAACTTTACAATTCACTTCAGATATTGCTGGCGTTGTTTATGTTTTTTATGCGTATTTGGTGGGGACAGTGCATGTTCAGGAACATTATGTAATACATGCTGTAAAAGTGGATTGTAGCCATGAGCTAATTATGTAAGAACATAGTCTGCATGTCACTCTTCTTTTAGTTGTTTGAAAGTTGAGTGGATCCACACCGTGATAGTTTATCACAGGTAATTCCCATCAAAGCAGTGTGATTTTATTGTAGGTAATCCACTGTAATTCAATTAACATAATAACGTTGCACTATTTTTACTCCACAGAGTCCACACTTACTCACTTCAGTATAATATAATGTCATTAAATGTTCAATAATTATCAAAACGGTAATAATTCGAGCAAACTTTAATTGGTAGGTCATGTAATGCAATACAAAGCATATTGCATACATACACTATTGCAAATGTGTTTATGACAAAGACTGTCATACCGTAGGCCCTATATCTGCTGAAAATGACAAGGGATATGAAAAAGGCAAGGGTGAATGGCTGAAAATAACAGGAAATGGTTGTATCTGTAAACAGACCCTCAGGAGGAGGAAGGAAACACACATCTGGATATACACTAGTCTGGTAGAGCTCTCTGTGAAACAAGGATATCTTTAACATGAAACGGCAAAGCCTGGTTTATAGCTGCTGAGGGGTTTAAGCTCCATTGTCTGCACATGAAGCCCTTAGATAATAGACACTAAAAGTTTTGCTGTTGAGCTTTTTATAAGATCATGTAACTAACTAGAATTATTGAAGTTTGACTCCTATACACAAACTGTACACATCTGAGATAACATACATCTATAATATAAAATAAAATACATTTACATTATTCTATGAAAGCAAAAACAGAGTTCATACTATAACATTAGCCTTTCAATATTTGAAAGAGCTTTATAATTTGGAATCACTTTTATCTTTGGGCAGTGACATTTTTATGCAGATAAATGATCAATTATCCATCCACTCTTGACCAATCAGAGAGTAGAAGAAGCTATAGGCTCCTTTGGGAGACTCTCCTGAAAGGCCTCAGGCATTGACTCCATCTCTGTCGCAGAAATAGATTGGCTCAGCTCTTGGAGAGGACTCTTGATTATGTTCAGGCACGCAGGTTTCAGAATATGGCGAATCTTTTTTCCTAAAAGTACGTATAGAACAGGGTTGATGCAGCTGTTAAAAAATCCTAAGCTTGTTGCAAGTGGAAAGCCAGTCATTAAAACATTGTGAAGGTGTACCGATGAATGTATTGATAACTCCATTAGACTGAAAATATGGAACGGTGCCCAGCAAAGAAAGAAAGCTAATATAATTGCAGATACTGTTTTGGTGAAGCTTGATATCCGGACTGAGTGTTCAGAATGGTGCACTTTAACTAGGAGTAGTATGCCCGTTATACAGATTGCGATGAATGGTAAGAGGAAGCCCACTGTTGTTCGTATGGCCACTATTACTATGTGCCTAACTGCTGCCAAGTGACTGTCATGTGCATGAAAGTTATTAAAGCACACCACTTTATCATGTACGAGTATAGTGTCCCGAAAAATCCATGCTGGAGAACTGAGGGCCGCCGACACAACCCAAACACATCCACATAAAAGCCAAGCTCTCCGCACAGTGCGATGCCTGTAAGACCAATTCAGGTGTACAAGAGAAATATATCTATCTATACTCAGGAGGGTTAGAAAAAGTACGCTGGCATACATGTTCATAACTACCACAAATGATTTGAACTTACACATGATCAGTCCAAAGTTCCAGTTGAACCCCCTAAGGATGTAGTCAATGTACAGAGGTAGAAAAAGTACAAACACAAAGTCAGCGAGGGCTAGATTAAGCACCCATATACTGTTGACAGTTTTCTTGCTTTTGCAGGATGTCACCCAGATGACAGTTCCGTTTCCAATCAGGCCCAGCACAAATGAAATTATGTAGATTATCACAGAGATAATGTGCATGGTTTCTTTCTGCCGATGACTAGTTTTCACATCGTCCATGTCGCCATATTCGATATAGTAGTCATAAGTGTAGTTCTCGTAGTCGTCACTGGGCTCCATTGTTGAAGTTTACTGCAAGTCAACAAACACATTTAAGTCAAAGTGTAATAGTAATAAATGTCATTTTCTTTTTATATATTTGTTGCATTGAGCACCAGTAGTACCCAAAGTAAAAGCACTGCACATCTAATTCAAGGTGAACTTTGTAACTTTTCTGGTGGACGATTCGCTACCTGCTTGTCTCCATGGAGATTTCTGCAATGTTCTACAGTATGACTTTAAACTTGCCTATCTCCATGGATAAAGAATGCAGGATGCCACTTGTTACTGTTCAGAGACAAGGTATTTTTGGAAATAAAAACACCCATTATTGAATACAAATTAATTCACTGCCATACTGTAATCAAGTTTGGAGGCAAGCAGATGACAAACCCCCAACCAGGTAAAATAACATAGGGCCCCTTTAAGTATAAATTAACAGCAGTAGTTGAAAACAGTATTCTATATTATTCTTAAACAATATAATAATTATGAACATTTCTTTCCATCTTAAATGTTATGCTTGCTCATTTAAATTAATAGAAACAAAATTTTGTGGGACTTAACATAGATATAAGGTAGATATACATGCACAATAACAATAAGAAAAAAAGTGAAAAATAAGTAGGTGAGATATGAAATAACTACTCATGTCAGCGAGGGCTTTGCACATCTCACCTTTGAGGTTTCTCTTAATCCTTAAATCACCCGCTGGTATATGTGGTCAGTGAGTGTGATCCTTCACTCTCTGTGGCCAAGTTAGGAAAGGGTGTGGTGGATTTAACCCCTGGAACATAGCATCAGCAGTGATTAGGACGACTGGATGCACCGAGACCACCCTGTTATGATTCATAGTCTTATTTCTGTGTGTACATGGAAAGGGTGACAAATGTTGCTGTGTTACAAAACCAGAAATTGTTGATTCAAAACAGTTGCCATGAAGGTCGTCAGAGTGAAACATTGTTTTTAGGAAGTGAAAATAGCATTCCATTCATTTTTACTATATTTATATCTAGGCGCACACAGAAATACTTTAAACTAAACAATGCAATTGTGGTTTGTAAAAGGTATGATGAGTTTACGCTTGGGGTTTTTATGCTGCCTTCATATGCTATCAAGAAGATGATCCTTTCCACTAGTGAAGTGACGTGATTAGGAGTGCGTTTTGTTCAAGTGAGACAGTAGCCTACAGATCACTCACGAAAAAATGTAAAACAATAGCTGATTTTTATGTAATTAAGTGAGAATAGACACATTAAACTGCTAAACATGCATAATAAACAACCAACTAACTAGAGTAAAACAATGCACATTTAATTCATTCACTGCGGTGAGAGGTCAAAAGGTTATTTTCATCTCGACAACTCGGGCATCAAAATTATTTAGGCCCTACCTAAATAATATCTAGTTCTCCAGTAGACAATACTGAACTTGCAGGCTACATGAACGTCGAGGGACGTTCATGTAGCCTACAAGTTCCCACTCGGAATGTCGTATATACAATAAATTCCATAGCACATGAAGGCAGCATTGGTTGATTACATAAGAAAATAATTATAATCACTTTGCAGCTTTGCAACTAGGTCTATATTATTAATGGGAAACAGGCCACTTTATGGATAAATCACGTCACTATGAATAACTAACTTAACAAATCATCTTTGCCTTACATTTGGACGTAGGTTAACTCTCAAATTGCACAAAGTCATCTTTATAGTTGAAAAAAGTCTTACCCCAAGAGCAGTTTTTCTTTAATTGCTTGGATAAAAGGCAGAGTGCTGACACATGAAAAGACCACACTATAGCTCCGTTAGATTAGCGTCAGAGTTTTCGTGACTTCTCTCGATTGCACAAGTATTGATGTGGCATGTGTAATGTTTCCGTGAGTCCATCCAAACTAACTTTGTTACGGGGTGCGCAGATTAACAGTAGGCGCGCCTGTCTGCCGCGTCACACATGGACCACAGAATGAAGACATGTTATTGGTCAGCCGTCTGGAAAGAAGAATGCTTTCATTGAGAGGAAAGAGCAGCGGCTTTTCATAACACCACCAGGGTAAAGTCGGCGCACGCACGACAGAAACAACGTTTGGAAACTGTAGAGATCTTGTAAAAACATTGCAAAAAGCGTTGAGAAGGATAAATAATGTTCACGTCCAGTGCATTAACCGTCTACTCACGGTAAAGACTTGCAGCATAGGCAAGGCAAGTTTATTTGTAAGGCCACAATTCGTACACAATGTAATTCAAAGTGCTTTACAGAATAAGAAAGACATTAAAATCACAATACAGCAAATCAGAGCATAAATAATCACAAATATTCATCATAAAATTAACATTAAAGGAGAAACGTGCAGAATAAAACCTTTGCAGTCATATGCGCAGCTAAACAGAACTGTTTTGAGCCTGGATTTAAACATTGTCAAAGTAAAGGCCTGTCTCACATCTTCAGGAAGACTGTTCCAGGTTTTAGCTGCATAAAACTGAAATGATTCCCCATGTTTAGTCCTGACTCTAGGCACCAGCAGGAGCCCGGTCCCTGAAGTCCTCCCAGTGTGAGATGGTTCATATGGCACTAACATGCGGGAGATGTACTTTGGTGCTATGGAGAGAGCATAGGCATGCGTAGCCTAAAAGTAGGCACAAGACACTTTGGTAGCCTTTCTTTAATAATAATAATTCTTTAAGTAATGTTCACTTGTTTTACATAGAGATGGAATTATAAAATGCACAAGCCCTTTAATGGGCTTATAAGGCACCATTAACAAAATACAATAACTTACAATAGGCCAGTTGCCAGATGTATATTACAAACACCAATAGACTCATTTAAACAAACTCATTTGCCGCTTCTTCCAGGCTTTACAGAGAAATGATGCCAACTTATAAACAATGAAACAACCATTTTGTCTTGTTGTCGTCATTACCCCAGAACATATCAGGGCATTGGGTAAACATTTAATCAAATAAAGGACTTCTAAATTCATAAAATGAACAATACAACAAAAAATAAGCTTCACTTTCCACTTTTCCCAACTCACATAAACCACAAAGTCTTTCTTCTTCAGGGACTTGAGAAAACCTCCCAGGCTCTAGTATTACTACTACTACTAGTAGCGGCTTAGTTTAGCCTGCTTTATCTTTTCAATAGTTGAAGGTGATGGAGAATGTGTTGGTAGCATGGTCCATCATTCAGTTTGCTATTCTACATTCTGCCAGTCTTCTCCTCCTCAGGACTGTATATAAGCCTATATTAGACCAGTCACTAACAATTAGAAAGCCATGTCTTGTTTTGTTTTTTTTTTTTTTTTTTTGTTTTTTTTTTTTTATTTTGTTGCAGGCCTTCATTGGGTCATAACCTTCATCCAACATATCAAGAATTTTCCATTAAGTGGATAGATGTCTTTGTTTGTTTGGATCAAAAGGTTTGCTTCATAAATCACTAATCTATATATTTCTGTCATTTAGAGGCGGAGCTATCTAGGATGTTTTTTTTTTTTTTTTTTAATAAATAGCCTACATGCCACAAAGCCTCATGTGGTATTGAAACTCACTTCACCAACATGGTAAGGTACAGAAAATTCTTCAGCTGAGTCAAGCCCAAAGATTCTTGTAGAGTTTAACATCTACCCTGTGAAATTCAGTGTAAACCTGTGAATCCAAGACCCTATTGAATGTGTGGACTTTTCTTTTTTTTTATTATTAATCAGTGATTCGCTTGAAGGCCATGGGAGTGGCCTGTACGATAACACAGTACTGATGTGTCATTCATGAACAAGATTATGAACATTTTTGTACGGACCTATATTTTAACTCTTTTTTTTTTAACTAAAAAAGATTTCTGGATACATGAAGAATTTGTACTAGTTGTAAATAACCTTTTATGGGATATAAGTTGACTTTGAAATGTAATTTTACTTTTCAACAATAGAATAATAAATAAATAAAAGAATAATTTTATTAATTTCAAAATAAGGCTAACAATCGCTTATTTTCAAGATGCCATAAGGAAATCAACAGTGACCGCCCACCTAAATTTCCATTCATTTTTCTCATAGACTTTCCCAAAAAATAAAGTTATATATTACAATTTTGAAATCTCTGGGATAATAGCTATGTGGTAACTAATGACCACAAGACCTATAATTCTATTTTTAAATCTATTTCTAAAACTTTATAAACGCGAGGTAATTAAAACATTTCAGAACGGTCTTTTTGGACTTAAAACAGCCGTGTTATGGATATTGGCTCCCACATAGCTGGTTAGCCTCAGCGATGCCTTTGAACTCTAAATATTTGAATTTTTCTATAGGAAAATTGAATGTAAAATGTACTTCCGCTGTTGAGCTCGGCGTGTCACAGCTTTCACCGCCACCGGTACACGCCCACTGCTGTCAGCAACACCTTGTCATTTTGGTGCAAATGCAAATAAATAAATACATAAATAAAAAATCCGTAGCTCGAGCCTCCTCTGCAGCTGTCCATCAGAGGAGCCGACTCTTTGTTGTGATGACGTTTAAGGTGACGTCAGGTCCCATTGGGTACTGCCGTTTTCTAAGGCGGAAGTAACTGGACTTTGTAACTGGACTGGATGATTTTATATATATATATATATATATATATATATATATGATCGCTACAGAGATATAGATATATATAGATCTTCGTTAAGGTTGCTTTACCCTTGAAATGTAACAGAAAGCCACGTGTGTCATGTAGGCTTCAGATACCTTCTTATAACCCTCTATGCCTTATAGCCTTCTTAGGCACAGCTCAATACCAATTGGATGCCTTATATTTCTTAAGGCATGCATTAACCATCAGTGCACTCTGTCTTCCCCTTTACCGGATTGGGTCAATTGCTCTGTCTACCATGTGTCTGAACAGTGCCTTTGAAGTCACCTGCTCTGCTTCCTGTGGCCTGCTTGCTTATGGGCTAAACGGGAAGTGGAGAGGGCAGAAGGGAGGGAGCGAGAAAACATGTTTGGTTGAGGAATCCGTCTGCTGCTGTGGCCACCGCCTTCCTCTGCGCTCCCCCTCCTCCTCCATCGCCTCCTCCTGCTCTTCTCAACCAGCTCTCTATTGCAGCAGCAGCATCAGCACCACCAAGCCCCGGTCCTTTCTCTGCCCGTGTGCGCGTCTCTGTCCCGGGTTCCATGAAGACAGTACCTCCCTACCACTATGGTCCGCCAGCTAACCATCGCCTTGACGTGTTGATATCGAGATATTTTAATTCTCAAATATGAATCATGCATTTGATATCTCTGGCCACTTTGCTCGTCAGCATCCCTTCGCGTTGGCTGTACCCATCACTAGCGTCATTCGGTACGTACTGCAACATAATCTTGTGTGTTGGTAACTTTGATCTTATCACATGTATGCTATTTCACCTTATTGTTAGAATAAGATGCTGGGCTGGACACTATCTTCTTATCCTCACAGTTGGTAATAGGAAATAGTGTGTTGCCCAGACTGCGTATAGTGTGCGTGAGGCTGCACTGAGGCACACTCAATCATCTTTGTCCGGCACTGTAGATTATTTCTCTTTGTAATATCTTACATCTATGTTGAGCGAGAAGGTCATTAGTACTTATACTGATAAAGCAGCCTGCTCCAGATGTCTGCTTCTATTCCTTGCTGCTGTTTAGATTGCATAATGCACATTGCATATTGTATGTCCTGCAGACTAACCATATATATTATGAGTAGGTAACAGTTTTGTTATGATCTTAAATCTATTTTCAATGCAAATAAAGTATGAGTTTCCAAAGTATGTGTTTATATGTGATGTTGAAATTGTCTTGCAGTTTCTCAAGGAGTAGAGGACAAGGTTGAGAGGGACGCAGTGCTAACGCTGCTGAAGCAACAGGCAACTGCAGCACCTGCTTCAGACAACACAACACACCATGCAGCAGAGCTTGTGATAACGTACCCCTCACGCTTGGTGTACTACCTGAATGAGGACTCGGAGAGTGCCTATCATGATTTGGATACAAAAGCCAAAAACCAAGTCACAGAGGGACAGGTGAGAGTTGATAGCTGCTGTGTTTGATCTCCCTCTGTCATGCAGTGAGCTTTGATGTCTTAAGTCTATAATGTCCTCTCTCGTCTGTATCCTTTTCCTCAGTGTGCTTCTACACATAGCTTAGGAATGCATTGACTTTTTGTTACTTTAATAATAAAAGTGATCCTTGAATATCTGTGCTGAAGATGGCTTTTTTTAACTCAATTTGAGTACTGCCATGTGACTTTGATTTATGTCCACATCCACTGTTTGCGCCGTGTAGTACATTATAGACCCTGGAGGAGTGCCATAGTCTAAAGATGGTTCACCATGACTGACTTATATTTCTGTGTCTGTGTTCTTTACAGCCAGTCCACCTGGCCCAGGCCAGCTTTCAGTTAGAAGCATTTGGTTCCAGTTTTGTCCTGGACCTGTCATTAAACAAGTAAGAATTACACCTCCTCTTATTTAACTTAAACAAGCTCCTTTTAGTTTTGAACATTGCATGTTTAGACATTAAGGGTATAATGTATCTGCTGAGTACACAATGTCCTTAAAAGTCAAAACCATGTAGCTCTTAGTGGTCACACAATGAACAAAGACAAAGTGCATTTAGAATGATCAGGAAACCATCGTTTCTGTGTTCATTCAGGTTAGCTTTAATTGCTTTGAACTGAGCAGAGTGAGATCACTGCCCTATCCAGAGATACAGGGCTTGCACTCTCACTCATATTGATTTGCTCCCTCTTCATAGCCACTCTTCATAAGGGAAGGCACATGCACAAGGACATCAGAATGAGTTTCAACCTGCTAATGTGATTTAAAACTCAGTGCTACTCTGAAACAGAGTTACTGAATTCTGTTAGCATGGCTGAGTATCTACTGTCTTGGAAACTTTGTGGTCGTAAGATGCAGATACAGTTCATAGTCTGTAGATGGTAAGCGTTTTTTGTCAAAGCAGAAAGCTGGTTTAATACTCACATACTGTTGTTTCCCTTAATAAGCAGTATGGTCCACCCCACTCACTAATGAAGGTGTGGTAGAATGAGCAAAAACACAAAATCTTGTAACTGGTTTGATTTGGCAACCCAATTGAATTGATTGAATAATTATGAGAGACAGGACAGCTTGGACATTAAGATTTCTGTCCTGTTTGTCATTGGTGTTTTCAGCTTTGACTGGGGGTCTGGGGACACACAGATGTTGTCCTGTTTAGACATTCAGGAGTGGCCTGCTGCAGAATAAACAGCACCTCTATGCTTGGACAATACACCGTGACCTTGACTCTAGCTGCTGCTTTTGTAGCTTATCTGTGAGATACATGAGCTAACTTCTGTATGGGCTTTTTGTGTGAGAATTCAGGGTTTGAATTCTGCTTAGTGGTAAATATAGACAGGTCTGCAACCCACCAAGGGATGCTCCTATGTTTGTTCAGCTTTTTAGCATAACTGGGGACCAATCAAGGAGTATTCATAATCCTTTTAGATAGTTTGCAGCCCTGCCAAGGATAAAAAATTAAATCACTTTAAATATGTATAAGGTATAAACACATTGTTATCCAATGAAATAAAACAAAATTTTAGGTCAACATGATCCTCAATTCCTCATTTATCTACAGTATGTGACATTTTACTAACACCAACACTAAGACACATAAGCCCCTAGAGTGTCAGACCGTGGATACATAATGCACTAGTAATATTTGAGTTGTTTTAATGTTTAGTAAATTATTAAATTGTGCCTTGCGCTCATCTTTACATTTTTATAGGTAACTGTAGAAAAAACATGACCAAGCTTGAACACTTAACCTTGTGTAGTGCAGACCCCTACACACCCACACACACTTGTACAAAGACCGATAAACTCCGATAGGCCACTCGGCTCTCCCTGCCTCATGCGGCTAAAAATAGCCCTCACTTGGAGACCTCTCATGCTATGACCAGCCACTCATAATGCTACACATTTCCTCCTCACATGCTGCTGAGCATCACTCGAAATGTCGCTACACACTACACATCCAGCATCATTTTAGACTTTAAGCTCTGAAAATACATATGTTTTTTTTACTGTTTGGTCTTGATTGTGTTTTTATGACCAAGGGAGCTGAGTCAGATAACTGGAAAGCTATTCAAAGTGAAACTATGAGGCCTTTACAAGAAAATTGTCTGATATTGTCTGTATTTACACTTATCATTATTATTATACACTATTACATTTGTCCAAATTGTGGCTGAATGATTAGTGAGGAACCCACTGATTTACTGCTTTGTTTCAGCAATCTGCTTGTGCTGCAGAATCACTGAACTGTGTTTTTATGATTGTAGTGCAGAGTAATCCAGCCACAGTGGTAATTAGGTATCTCTGTTTAACACCTACTGCATCTTGATGGTTTAAAATGAGTGTAACTTATCTCAGTGTGTTTGTTTAATTAGCATGCATATTTTTGTCATTTCAGTGATTTGTTATCTTCAGATTATGTTGAGATTCACTTTGAAGATGGCAAATCAGTTAAAACAAAGGTAAGACGGATTAAATGGTGATAGATGTTTATATATATGTGTGTGTGTGTGTGTGTGTGTGTGTGTGTGTGTGTGTGTGTGTGTGTGTGTGTGTGTGTGTGTGTGTGTGTGTGTGCGTGTGTGCGTATGTATGTATAATATATATATTTTTTTTTGTGAGTTGCCATAGGAATGAATCTTTAAAAAAACAAGGTAAAGATGACATAGAGGGAATAAGAGCCTCTTCCTGCCGCTGCTGCTGATTCAGGCACAGGGCTGGGCTGGCATTACTGGAGCTGAATCAGCAGGGTTTTTCTCCCCTGCAGCCTCCTGCTGGAGCTGTGGTCATGTGACAGCAGGAGGGAGGGATGCGAGACAGGAGGAGAGAAAGCATTCTGCAGTGTGAGTGCAGAGCAGAGGATGGCGAGAGTGGAAAAGAGAGATAGGATGTCCTCTGCTCACCCTGGGCCTGACAGCTGAGTCACAGATAGTGGGAGGGCCCACTTTGTGACACATTAACTTATAGTGGTAACAAGTCTGGGAAGAGGTGCCCCATAGACCCCCATAACACATACACTATAAATGCAGCTGTGGTACAAGCTGTTGAAAATCCTTGGGAGTTGAAAATGCCTGATGGCAGAGTAAAATGTGATCTGTATGCATTGTATTGTGCTGTCTTGATGCTGCATCAGCACTGTTCCTCTCCTCAGGGTGGTGAGCACTGCTACTACCACGGTCAGGTGAGGGGGAAAGATAGCTCCTATGTGGCCTTATCTACCTGCAACGGGCTGCAGTAAGTTTTGTGCTAAGCAAATGCACTGTGATGTGGTCTGTGCTGCTGTTCCCCTCTTATTGTTCATCCCTTTGTGTCTTAATAGTGGGATGTTTGATGATGGAGTCTTCATGTATCTAATTGAGCCCTTAAACCAGACAAATTTTATAGTAAGTATTTTTTTTTCCCAGTAACAAAATACACTTGTCAGATGTTTTAATATAATAATTAAGATCCTGAAATTAGATTTAAATCTCTGATCTGGATCTTATCTGTAAAATTCTTGTGCAAATCCAAACATCCCTGTCATACTATCATATGCCCTGTTATTTCTATGGTCAGAATCTTGTGGGCTATTTAGTATTGTAGTAAGTAATGCTATGTTTTTTATGAAAGGGATTGTTGGGAGACTCTTTAGTTAAAACACATTTAGCCTCCTGAGACCCGAACATTGGTTATGCATTTTAGATTTGTTCTAAGCTACTGGGGCAACGGAAAACCAATAAATACCAAATACCAACCAAAATAATCACTTTTACATGTCCGAGTTACCTCAAAACACAGTAAAGGCACTGCTATGTAAACCTGTCTGAGAAGGTCCAATCCTAGTCAGACCCGTTTAAACCCTGTCTGAACCAGTCTCAATCTGTCCAGTCTCAATCTGTCCAGGCTGGGTACAAGTCTAATCCAGACCTAGTATGAACCAATCAAGACTCAGTCAGAACCAGTCAAAACCCCTTGCAAAACCAGTCCAGACCAAATCTGAGCCAGTCTAAGCCTAGTCTGAACCATTCCAGACCCAATCAGGTTAGGCTGAAACCCTGTCAGAATCAATCCAAACCCAGTCTGATCCAGTCCAGACTCTGTCTAAACAAGTCCAAACTCCGTCTAAACCAGTCGAGATCTAGTGTAAATGCATCAAAATCTAATCAAAACTATTTTAGACCCATTCTGAGACAGCTCAAACCTTGTAAGAACCAATCCAGACCTAGTCAGACACAGTACAAACACTGAACCGGGTACAACCCAATATGAATCTGTCCAAACAAAACAGAACCATATTCATTCAAAATCTCATTCTAAATCAGTCCTGACCTATTTAAAGCTTGTCCAGACCCAATCTAAACCAGTCCAAATCCAACTAAGCATATAAACCTAGTCTTGACCAGTCAAAACCAATTGAAACAAACCAGTCTAGACACAGTCTGAACCAGTTAATAAATTGTTGAAATATGTTCAGGGAGGATGTATCCAATCATTTTAGACTGTTGGTGCTTTATATATTAAATATTTTGTACAAAAAATGTCAATTTCCAATTGGCATTTTCACAAATAAGATACAACATCGCTAAGTATAAATGATCAGAATGTACTATGTCACCTCACTAGATTTTTTACCCTGACCAATTTTTCCTGCCTGACTTCAGGTGTTTAGGCAGCCATCTTTAAATTACACTGTAAGGTGCTTTTCTCCCATGACATCACAAGATGGCACTATAAGTGTCCTTGTTGTTATAAGTGTCTACAACAGGTTTAAGTAATATTACATCCTTTAGCTTAGACAACTAAATCAAGTCCAATCCACGCATGTGTAGACGGGGTCTCAGGAGGTTAAAAAATATTAAAGTTTTTTTGCAATGTCTCATCAAAGTTGTTCTAGTTATTTATTACTCCAACTATTTTGGACACACATCCATCCTCTGCTGACATCCTCCTGGATATTCCAGTTCCTATATAGTAACAGTTATCGCTTCTCCTTTTGCAGGAAACATCTGCAAGGCCTCACACATTAAAACGGACCACCTCGCTTCGATGGAACAATGCTTTGGATGAGCAGGGTAAACTTTCCACGGTTATGCATTTTCATAGATCACCTCCTCCAAGTGCCCCCCACCCCTCACTGTTACCACTGCACTCTATATGCACTGACATCACCAGCTCTTGATTGAGGTCAACACCTACAGTTTGTCATTGCTATAGCTGTGCAGTTACTCCTTTATGTCCGTGTGTTAGGAAGGCGTTAACATGTCCTTGGTGATTTGACCTTTAGACGATGTGCACTGTATATTTTTCAAGCTTATATTTTATATAGTTGGTGGCATTATTGTGTGTTGTTTTACAGTGGATGAGGAACAGCTTTTCCCAGAGCTGGATGACTTGTCCTGGCTTAAGCGAAGGAAAAAACGCGCTGTAAGACTTTTTTTTTTTGGAAAAGTTTGCTTTACTCAAGAACAAATCTCGTAAGAGGCAGGCCCTTATAATTTTTATATTTTTTTTTTAATTTTTATATGTCATTGTTATACAAATGATGGTAGACATCTCATAAACGGGAACTCCTGGGTATGTGAAACATTTTGGGGTGAATCTGGACCAGTTTGTACTCAAAAGCCACAAATTTAAAAAAACAAAAAAACTAAAATTCACAAAAAATGTAATAGGACTTGTGAGGAATTGTGTCTAGACTTTCTATTACCTATTTACAAGTCCTTCATCTTATTTTTAGTGAGATATGCTTCAGCTTTGACACGGGAATTGTCAAAACCCAACAAATGCTCAATCTAACACTATCCCACTAGACACCAGCTATACCTATCTTTATATTTACCCCAAAAATCTGGCAGGGTCTGAAATCTGATGTTCCTTTGTGCAGAGCTTGTTGCCATTTATAATGAGAGCAGATCAGACAGCTGAGGCTAAAACTAAGTCAGCTTCACAAAGAGACCAGCCATTTGTTCGTACTCCAAAGGGTTCAGAAACAGATTCAGTTTGAATTGGATGTCATTTTAGTCAGGCATTTAGGAAAAATAGACCAGATTTGTAAGTGTGTGCTCATATTTTGTGTGACAGATGCCTCGAAATATCTTTGAAGAGATGAAATATTTGGAGCTCATGATTGTCAGTGATCACAGCATGGTACATTTTCATTTTTATTTAAGCACACTAGTTTGTGTAATGTATTGCTTCAGCTTATGTTTGTTTCGCTTTCTTGTTTCTCTCTGTAGCACAAGAGACATAGGAACAAGCAACATACAAGAAACTTTGCAAAGTCTGTAGTCAATCTTGTGGATGCTGTGAGTATGCATATTTTGGATATTGTCGCAATGCATGTATGTATTTGTGTATCTGTAATGCTATGCTGAGTTGTATGGCATATGTTCTTTTTTACCTTCATACTGTGACATTTTAGACAAGATACTGGCCGATATTTAAAACACACTACTTAACATAAAATGTAATTCATTATTTTTTAAGCTGTATGTTTTGCCCATCTTCATATCTTTCTATGACCTAGTGTTCTGTGTTTTTCTGACCACTTCATTCAGATAATTATTCAAACCTCACAATTCTTTGCCCCCCTCTCTATTTTTTGTCTCATTCACTGGCGATGTTGATGGCAGATCTTCAAAGAACAACTGCATACACGCGTGGTACTTGTTGCTGTGGAGATCTGGACAGACAAGGATCAGATACCAATCAGTGTGAGGCCACTGGAAATGCTCAGAGATTTCTCCAAGTATAGACAACAAAGCATCAAACATCATGCAGATGCTGTACATTTGTTCTCGTAAGACAAGTTATACTATTATTAATTATCAACACAAACTTTAGAAAATTGAATTCATGAAAATGTGTAACAAGATAATGCTTTATTTCACTGTATTTTATTTACTTCAAATGTATCTAGAAATGTGACGTTCCACTATCGCAGAAGCAGTGCAGCGTATTTTGGGGGCATGTGCTCCATCAGCCGTGGAGTAGGGGTCAATGAGGTTAGATCTGCTCAATATTACAATTGGTGTGATTTGGCATGACAATAATAATTATTCTGCTTGTCCTTAGTATGGCACCACATGGTCTATGGCAACATCACTCTCACAGAGTTTAGCTCAGAACCTCGCCATTCAGTGGGATCCAGCTAACAAGAGAAGTACACATCACACTTGCATCACATTATTTTTTATTATTAGTTCTCACAAACATTTGCCTAATAAAACAACAATTAGTTTTTTTGTAGACTTTAATATATGTAATCACCAAATAATATAATTCAATTCTTAAAACTTGCACAAACTTCTAGATCGAAGTTCATTTGTTTCACTCTATTTCAATAGTTTTTGCTTTCTGTTTGCAGAGGAATGTGGCTGTGTTGACTCCTGGAGCGGCTGCCTCATGGAGGACACTGGGTAAGACCCTGGCACACAAACAGCAGGAATATTATACCATGTGTAAGGACTTTGCTTGGTATATTAAAAATACATTGAATTGCAAACAGATCCAAGCCTCGCAGTATATGCTTTACAAATTTCAGCATACAATTTACTGTCTACTATTTAAATAAACCCATAGACCCAGAAAACACCTTTAATATTTCCATTCTCATTTTTACTTCACAGAGTTCAACATTCAAGGAAATTTTCCAAATGCAGCATCTCTGACTACAAGGATTTCCTTTTAAAAGGTGGAGGGTCATGTCTTTTTAACAGGCCAACCAAGGTGACATGTGCTTTCATCTCCTGTATATCATCATAAATCAGTGTGGCTCTGTCCTTCACACTACTTTTGTTTTGTCTGACAGCTGTTTGAACCGACTGAATGTGGGAATGGATTTGTTGAAGTAGGAGAGGAGTGTGACTGCGGAGGGAGAGCTGTAAGTTACTTTTGACATCATTATGGTTTCCTCTTTTTATATATGTGCCAATACCATCTCCAATGTGTGAAACTCTGGAAGGAAGTCCCTTTTTTGAAAACCAATGGTGATTTACTTGAGCAAAAAACTCCAAAAAACTAATACTTTGTTACTTTAATTTTGTGAATAGAAATACTATTATTTTGTGAATAGAAATACTAATATTTATATGGCATTTAGCAAACTCAATACCATCAATATTATAATTTGTAAACAATAGAAATGTATTTGTATTTTTTCATTAAGAAAAATTATTTCTTTCTACTGTGTTCTACTTTCGTTCTAGGGCCTCTGTTGTCGTTTGTAATTTGTTAGCTGTTGTGACGTAAAATCTGTGCTCATTTACAGGAGTGTTACAAGGAATGTTGCAAGAAATGTTCTCTTGCAAATGGGGCACATTGTAGTGATGGGCCGTGCTGCAACGGCACCTGTCTGGTATGAATTTTTTAAAGTTTACTACATTAGTTGAACACAACACTAGTTTTTTGTTTGTTTGTTTGTTGTTTTGTTTTTTTTTGCCACCAAACCAGTTTCTTCTTTCTAGTTTTTTCCAAGAGGGTACAGTTGCCGCTATGCTGTGAATGACTGTGACATTTCAGAAACCTGCTCTGGGGACTCTGGACAGGTGACTTTTTTATTTAAAATCATTTTACATTTTATGTGTAGTGTGAATTATTACCTTGAATTTTATCATTGTTTGCAGTGCCCCCCAAACCTTCATAAACAGGATGGTTACCTCTGTCAGGTCAGCCAGGTAAGAACAGACATTCAGAGGAGCGTGAGTGTTAACTACTGACGCTATGTCTTATGTGTGATCTGCCATAGGGCCGTTGTTATAATGGAGAGTGCAAGACCAGAGAGAATCAATGTAAATATATCTGGGGTCCTAGTAAGTTTCTGTTTGATAATCACTTAATGACAGAACACATGTGGTTGCGGTGTGTACTGCACATATCTGTTTCTTCTTCTTTTCTTTTCATTTCTTTTTCATCCAGAGGCTGGAGGCTCAGAGAAATTCTGCTATGAGAAGCTCAACACTGAGGGCACAGAGAAAGGCAACTGTGGGAGAGATGGAGACAAGTGGATCCAGTGTAGCAAACAGTTAGTTTGGCTTTGAAAATATATATTAAAAATATATATATACAATAAAGATATTACAATAAAACATGTTACTGAAAACTATGAGAACATCTGTAGACCCTTTCTATAGTCTCCTTTAACTTACTATAATTTCAGTAAGTCATCAAGATAATCAAAGTTCAATTAATTTTTAAGTAGCAAAATAGATGCAAGTAGTTGTAATTTTGCTTATTGTGTTATTTCAGTGACGTCTTCTGTGGGTACCTTTTGTGTTCCAACATTGGACGCAATCCACGCATTGGCATTATGAAAGGAGAAATCACACCCACAACCTTCAACCATCAAGGCAAGCTTGTAGACTGCAGGTAAACATTTGTGTGTTTGGAAAAGCATGGGCTCCTGTTGCTTTACAAGCGTGTCTTATTTCTTCACCTCTTGTTCCACAGTGGTGGCCATGTTCTCTTAGATGATGACACTGACTTAGGCTACGTGGAGGATGGCACTCCCTGTGGGCCGTCAATGATGTGCCTTGACCATAAGTGTCTCCCCATCCAGTCCCTGAACATGAGCAGCTGCCCCTCTGGACCTAACGGACAGGTGTGCTCTGCCCATGGGGTAAGTCTGTCATGTTTTGGTGAAAACTGGACTCAACTGCAGCACAAGGAGACACCCAACTCAAAAGTTCCAAAAACAGGTTTATTTACCAAAACAGAAACATAACCTGCGTCCTCGTGGAAAAACAGAACATGACCTGAACAGAAAAGGAACCAGAACTTAAGGACATGAACAGATAAAAGAAGAATATAAGGGCTGCCCCCCTGATTGGCAACAAGGAACAGGTGCGGAGCCAACCAGGGAGGCAGCAACCAAAAACAGAGCTGGAACGGGGCAGGAACCAGGAACAGGATCAGGGAGACGAGACAGGAACAGGACCAGGGACCACCGGTGGGGCAGACAAGGAGGGAAGGGGACAGAACTCCCCGGTGGTCGAAGGCAGGCAGGGTCAGGGGCCGGGCAGGGTCCGGGGCAGGGACAGGGCCCGGGGCAGGACAGTTCAGAGCCCTGGTGGGGCAGCCGGGCAGGACCATCACAAAGTCCACATACATCCACATACTCAACTCACTTCTTGAAAAAAAAAACAAAACAAGGAACTACTACTATAAATATTTTTGTAGATCAGATAAAAGTGTCAGATAAAGTATTTATATTTATATATTTATATATAAATATATGTATTTATAAATATATGTATTTATATATAAAGTATTTTTTCCCTTTATCTTGTTTTGGCTGCTGTACTACCATCTTTCTTCAGTGTCTCCTGGTCACAAGTCAAAGTCTATAAAAATATCATTGTTTAAATCGTTCCAAGATTCTTAAAAATACCATTAAAAATATCCCCTCATCCTGGTATGACAATTACTCAAGACTATAACTGGATTTTTTTCTTTTTTTTCTCAAAACGTTTCAAATACTGGTTCATGTTTGAGAAAGAAAGAACTAAATCCAGTTCTCCTAATATTGTTTTGAGCCCATATGGAAGTCTGAGGGTGGCTTTCCCATCACATGCATAACTTTATATGAGCGTGCATGTTTCCCTGACAGATTGCCTTGCTTCATGGTTAGATGGATTGCGAGATGACTAAAAAACAAAATATAGTATATAAGTATTCTAAACTGAAGTGTACGATAATGGTATATGCACAGGAGAAAAACATACTGCAAAATATGTATGACAATTCCTTTTGTTGTTTATTGTGTACAGGTGTGCAACAATGAAGCCACATGCACTTGTGACGCCACGTGGGCAGGAACAGACTGTAGCATGCCTGATCCACCCAAAGAGACTAAGGCCACTCAGGATGAAGGACCCAAGGGTTGGTTTTATATCTTTGACAAGTTGTATTATTTTATACACTCTTTATAATTTGAAATGAGTGCCATAAAATGCAGCATAAAGTTGCAAGGCATGTCAAATATGTGACTAATAGTGTTAATAATTTCTTTACTGTTTATTTGCTGGCAGTTACTAAAACATAATTTAAATTTAAACACTTCCAAATGATTAGTTTGTTACAGTATATGGTCATACAGACTTCACTAACTGGAGCAGTTTTGGAGGTACAAGGAGATGGTTATAGGGGGCGCAGAAGCCTGCTGTTTTTGTTTTGACCAGGTGGTAATAATGCTGCTTTTCCCTCTGCACAGTGAGCGTGGCCACTAACAGGCTGATAGGGGCAGTAGCAGGGACCATTCTGGCCCTGGGGGTGATATTTGGAGGCACAGGGTGGGGAATAGAGTAAGCATTTGAACCCTTTCACAGCTCTTCCTCTCATAGTGGTGCCTCAGTGTGCGGGCGGTCTCGTGAGCCGGCCTGAGCCCGTGTGTGCGTCCCGGTGGCTTTGTGTTTACTCGTGTGTGTCGGTGATGACCATATAACTGTTGTGATTGGATGTTCTCAGTGTTGTGTGATTGATTGATGGATTCCTCCTCCTTCCCTTCTCCTCTTGCTCACTTCCTGTTGTTCTGCATTACAACAAGCCTCTCTCTTCATCTTCCTCTCCCCTCTCCTTCCTCTTATTCTTAGTCGTTATGTTGTTGCTCCTATGATCCTCTCCTTTCTGGGGCATGTGGGGCATTGAGATAGATGTTAGTCTTGAGACGTGTCCAGAGTGACCTGGCTTGTCAGTCAGTGGTAGGCTGTGTGGTGACTGGGACCCTAAAATATGTATATTCACCATTCATACTGTGGGTATCATTTACATATCATCTGTTAAACTGTTGAATTAAATTTGCCGATGGTCTAGTCTTCTGCACAAGAATATAAATATCACTATGCACTACCTCAACTGACACCAGATAAATGTACAGTTACTAGTTTATTTGCATCATTACATTGAGTTATATCTTAGGTCTGAAAAGCATGCCTGAATCAAAACCAGTCATTCTATTGTAATAGTATACTATGGTATGTTCTTGTTCCATGTGAAATCATCATTGTACGGTTACATGTCATTAATAACACTTCAAATGAGTACACAAACTCATGTCTTTTTCCCCATAACCCTTTACAGGTCCTAGTGCCACCAATCTTATAATAGGCTCCATCGCCGGAGCCATCCTTGTGGCTGCCATAGTGCTGGGGGGGACTGGATGGGGCTTTAAGTAAGCAACACGTCGCATGCCTCTCCTGCTCTAACTCTAGCATCCCTGCTGCTTCTAGACACAGGGTTTGAGCTCCTGCTACCGACTTGAAGCCCTGGGCTGGACGAGATGCAATCCTGCTCATTTTTTACCTGCATGTAAACAGTACATATCTGGCTATCATCCACTGTGTATGGCTGTTTTTTAATGGAGATCAGGATGTGAAGGAAGAAACCTCCACATCCTGTGGGGCTTGTCTCTGAATCTGTAGCAGAAACTCAAACTGATTGGACAGGCTTAATGTTTGACGTGCATGTACAATGAGGGATCAGAGCTTTAAATGAGAGTGCAGTGAAACGCCTCAGATTCCCTCTCACTGCATAGATTCCGGAAATGGTAAAGTACTCTTTGTACAGTTGCATATTATAGTAAGATCCAATCAATGACTAATTAGCCTGCTGTCTTGAGCAACAGGGGTGTTAACTTGGACCTAAATAGGCCTAAGCTTTAAACGAATTATCCAATCCTGCAGCCACCAAAGCATGCCAGGTAGCAAAGCATCATGCAAGACAATGACCAAATATTTGAAGACATTCTGCATGTTGACTTGTTTGATTTGGAGGAGGCCAGTTCATTGCACAAAGGCTGATCACAGGTCCCATTGTTGTCATGCTCTCATCACATCCATCACTTCTCTCTCAATCCGTCAGTGTTTGAGGGTGAGACTTTAAATGGAGTGGTTAAGGGCTGCAGAGGCAGAAGTCAGGACCTTTTTGTTGGCAGCCTTTGTGCCATGGCTGGCCACACCCACCTGGATTCCCAGGCTCCGCCCTAGTGCAGAGCAGGACTCTCGGACCCGCCCACACCAGCTGCCATTGCTGCCTGCTTCACAGACCTGGTACAGACACGGCGCATTGCACTGCATGAATCATAGCAATAGTGCCACCTCCAAATGGCCTACTATTGGAACAGATGCATGAGAGAGTGAAAAGGCCCCACAACAAGCCACAGTACGGGGAGGTTACGCATCACTCCTGGTGTTGTACATGTCGTCCCAATGTTGTGGTTCCTACTGCTGCCACTGTAGTCATCCTCTGTGTGCTTATTTCCTCTCTCCCTCTATACAGTAAAGTTTGTGTTAGTTCTTTCCTCCCAGCTGGTTATGTTTTGAGTGGAACTAATGTCTTTTCCATCAAAACGGGTAACGGAACACATCTCTTCACTTTGTCTCCTCGTTGCACGCATAAGTCAGTTTCCAAAAAGGCAGCTGGAGAAATTTGTCATCACCAGACTGAAAACAATATAAATACCAATTCAAAAAGTTTTAAATGTTCAAATACTCCCACTGCCTTCTTGTCAGTATTTCCCCAGCCAACATGGACCAACCTTCCTCACTTCAGTGTCTTTAGTATTTTTGTTGTCTTGTGTCACAAAGTGTGTCCAAACTGAAGATGTCAGTGTGGTAGCTTGTCCAGGTTGCACTGTATGTGTTGTAAATGTACCCAGTATTGACACTAACCATTTTCTCTGGTCTTGCCCCAAGAAACGTGAAGAAACGACGGTACGACCCCAACGCCACAGCCATTTAACCTGAGGAGAGTTGGCAATCACAGATGGACTCCTCCAAGGCTTCTTCAGTTGGTAACCTGACTGCTGGACTGCACTTACTGCTGCTGATCTTTGGCATTAGATTTACTTGAAAAAAACCTAAACAAACATAGTGGACATTTTAACAAATTCCATTGTAGAACTATAGAAATACAGCCATTTCAAAATAACCTCTCCCATTTCTCGAGCTGCGCCCTACCCATATCTAGAGTGTCAGATCCTCTTCCATCCTTAAGTGCCAGTGCAGGCGTTCAGGCGGAAGCCATACCACTCTTACCTGGCATGATAATCCGCACAAAGTATGCTGCTTGCTGGTGCCCTGGCATGAGGAGCCCAGTTAGTGGGGCTTTGCATGGCTACGAAAGCTACGACTATTTATACAGCAAAAACAACATACTGAAGTGAATAATTTCCAGTGTGGAATAGCCTTTGTAGAACCCTGTGGAAACTGGGTGAGGCTCCTGTGGTTATTTTAAGGAGCTTGGTGCATGAGTGGGCCCAAGAGGGTGGTGCAGTGCACATAGTCAACACACACATCCAATAGTGTACATACAGGAAGAGTCTGGGGTGGGCAGCATACTCAGCAAGGCCATTAGTCACTTTTGTTTAACAACATTCTAGCATGCTATACTGTATAGCGGGTGTTATGGACCAAATCATATTATAAAATAATAATTATTATAATGACAAATTCAACTTGCCATGACTGTTAGGAGAGGTCAAATGTTTCTTTAAAGCAGATTTAAAAACTGAGAGCATGTCTGGTTACTGTCACAAACCCTATACCCTTAAGCAGTAAACTGCAAAGCCAAAGACGTCATCTCTGAACTAATGGATGTCGCTGCACAGAGCACTCCCTCTGTCTGCAGCCAGCAGTGCCTCTCATGCTGGTGTGAAGTCTGTCCTCTGACCATTTCCTCAACACCCACTATACTATCTTAGCCCTTGCTTTCATAAACTTTTAGTTCAAGTTCAGCTCTACTGGTTACGCTGCATGCTTTCACTATAGTAGGCTTATGATTCTGTATGGGAGTCCCCTAAATCTGCAACAAAATACTCTACAAAAGATAGGTGCATGACAACAACTAAACATTTAAACTTTTATTTACTATGCAAAGAGAGATATTGCACAAACATATGGGTAATAACAATTTCAATATAAACAAGGATTTACAAAATCCTTTGCAATTTTTGTATTTGGCCATGTCATATGTCTCATTTCATGATGCTTAAACATACTACAAATATAAGATGAATTAATATTTTGATTAAAATAAAACAAGCGAGCACCCTTTACATATAAAACCTGTTTGTGTGACTGTCATTGTTTGACCTGATATTGTATGGCTCACACACGCGCACACACATGCACACACACACACACACTGTATGGTGCCTGTACTTACTGAGGCCCAGTTTCCTCGTGCAGGGCTTCTCTCAGTCCAGCTGACAGGTGGTGTGCTCCAGGTGCTGCCATAGCACTGGCATCAGTGTAACCTCCATGTGGTCACTGTCTTGTGTCTCTCACTGCATCATGTACAGTTGGACTGGCGAATAAACTACGGACATATTTTGTCTCTGCTTTTTCATTTGTCATTGTATTTTTGGGGAGTAAAACAATGATGTTCAATAAAGCAATTTTATTTAACATAACCAAAAGTCTCATTTGTGTGTGGCTCAAAAAGATAAAACTTTATTTCACATGTATCTTGGACATGTGGAAAAACATACACTCTATTCTCTTACCTGCATCCAGAGACACCCATCCGACCTATAATCACTGACAGTTTCTGTGTTCATAGACTTGCAACACAAACAAAATTGTATTCTTTCAGTTCAGCAGCTAAATTCAGCACTGATTTTCTCCAGTGAGTTGCTATACCAATCTGCTATTTAAACTCCCACAGAAACCTTATCTGTACTGTACTACTTAATTTCTGATGTACATATTACAAAACATATTAATGTATATACATTCAAAACAAGTACAGTCATCTGCGCCATTGAACAAAGTGCCAGCGGAGACTGGAATGACTCTGATTGACTGAAATTGGCATCGCCATTGAGGAGTGAGGCAATTTAAATTAGGCAAAATGCACTGCAAATTTTGAAGATGCACCGTGAAGATTATGTTGAGTTGATCAGGTCAACTTTACTTTTACTTGTACACATGGGCATTACATAATCAGGTCATATTCACAAATATTTACTGACTCGGGTGACTGCTCGTGGATATTGGCGCAGGGTTAGGCCACTAAAATCAACTAAAACTATTTACTGACCACTGCTCCCCCTGAATGTCTTATAATGTTTACACTTTTATTTATACATTGCTGTTCCACAAGAACCAGAATAGTATAGTTTTTGATGAAGTAACAAGTTCAAAAACTCATGTTTTATATAACGTTGGATTTTCAAGTGCATCAAGGATTGTGATAAATTTCCTCTCTACATTAAATCTAAAAGCACAAGTACTTAATAAGAACTAACAAGGGCTGGAGTTTGATTTCTGGCTGCATGGGTTGAGCCCTTCTGCACTGAGTCTGCACTTACTTGTTTCTGAATCTAGACGTTTGTTCCCACCTGACTCCAATGTACTTCTCATTTCCTAATAATAACAATAATTTAGCCATTCTTTCCTTCCTTTTTCCATTTTCAAATAACTGAACAATACATCTATGAATCAATACATGAATAAGCCTTCTTATTCCACTGTACTTTAAGAACTGGAACGGAAACGGTCATAACAAGTACACTTTGCATCATCAGGAGCGAATCCACCCAGTGCATTTAACGCAGGCCTCTTACTGTGAAAGTAATTGCACTCGAGATCAGCCATGTATGTGACATTTCAGTAAAAGCATCAAAACGTGACTGCCAAACACTCCCTGAACAATAGTCACAGCTGCACTTGTTCTTTCAGGCTGACAGCCTGCTGTTTCGGAGGTGACAATGTTGTTCAAAAAACCTCAATCCTTGCATTATGTGTCCATGTGGTCAACAAAATGTGCAGTACATCCACAGAGATCAGATCTGCTACACATTGCCCATGTGTAGCATGGGCAATGCAGACATTCTGAAGTGCCTCTGAAGGAAAGTACTGGGTTAGTATGTGAGTTTTAACATAAACCTGATGTCTCTGTATGTAACAGAACCAACAATACACAACACAAAATAATGTTTGGGAGCTTGTCAATAACATCCAAGGTGGCCATACGATACAAAATCTAACTAAAATGTTCAGGCAACCTAAATGTTGTCCAGTTTAACGGAATAAAGGCACCTGATATATCCAATTGTTATATTTGTTGTTGTATTTTATGCATGTTGGTCATCGATTAGGACTAGATATTTAGATTGTAATTGATCATATATGATCAGACATTATTACTGAACGTGAGAAGAAGAAGAGGCTCAGATATCTCCTGGGGCGAGGGGTGACGTCAGTCAGGACTAACAGCTATTTATCAAATTCCATCAAACACTATAGATTCTTTGTTGGCCTCACTTAAAGGTAAGTGGATTTTCTCACAGCATCTTACATTTTTAAGAGAAATTAATGAATAACTTTGGATAAAGCTTAAACAGTCACTTTAGGAAAATAGTTTCTTAGTGATGGTGTGAAGGTGTTTTTTCATTTAGACACTTTGGCCATATCACCAGAATCTTGCACTTTATGGGCCTATGTGATTTTATGGCGCGCAGAAGGAGCTCTATTGCGCGTTTTTCTTTAAGTTAATTCAGATGAAGTTCTATGTCTCTGCCTCTTATTGTTTGTAGATGGTTCCTCTGCATCTGTCACTACTCACGGTCACGGTGTTGACGTTTTGTTGCTTGTGCGTCATGGCGCAGAAACCAGGCCAGGTTGACCCCTTGGTGGTCCCCAGGGCCCACCCGCAGTGTTGGGAGTCGTCCTCCGCGCTGCTCTTAGAGATGCGCTCCCCTCGCATCGCAGACTCAGTGCCCGCGTTCTGGGACCTCATGGTGTTTCTCAAAGCGTCTGATAATCACAAACACACAGCGCTCTTCTGGGACCTCGCGGGACTTTTTTGGGACCTGTACCTGGACTGTGTGATGTCGCGGAGCCACGGTCTGGGCCGTAGACACGTGACCTCTGTGCGCGCACTCGTCACAGACAGTAAGTGATTCAGAAATCATTTTGTAAAAATGAATGAATACAAAATCAAATGAACAGGATTTATGAATAAAGAGACGCAACTGTAAAATTATTAATACGAGGTTGGAGCAAAAAAATCAAATGAGAATAGAGTTTGTAGTTTTGTAGGTTTATGGGGCTGAATAATGACTGTTTAACATGTGTGTGTTGCGTATGTCCCATTCAGAGAGCTTCAGCTTTGACAGTACGGGGCTGAACTCCCTGGCGTGGCTCAGTGTCCGGGTGAGACACAGAGGACGAATCAAGACTTTGGAGTCCAAGCCTCAGCCGCGCGCACTTCTCCACTAACATCATTGATCCTGTGCTTTTACTTTAAACTGTACTAGTGACTTTTGAGATGGAAAGAGCAGCTCTGTGTATCATCAGTGTTGTTTTATTTTTGGATTGTATTTATTATTTAGATAATAGGCTATGTTTATTAAAATATATAAATGTCATTTTGTCCTTCATTGTCAATTCTCACGAGTTTTGACACACACAAGTTTGATTGTTACAATTGCATAACCGTTTTTCTCTTAAAATGTTTCTTCCTAATTTAAGTGGTCTGTGCGTCGTAAAAAAGACACATCACCAGCCACACAGGGGGTCACGTGACGCGCGCTTCCTCAAAATCTGTTAATATTTTACTTTCGCTTTCGGCTCTTCCGTATCCGCATGCAGACAAACTATTCATAAATTACTTTTCCCCAGTATTGTGTTGACTCTTTTTGACAATCTATAAGCATTAGTAGCCTAATACAAAATAAAACTAATGGGCATATGGTCACTCGCCTGCTGCTGACAAAAGGACTCAAAACAGGTAGGCTCATTTATGTCTGTGTAATCTCTCAGTCGTCAAGGTCTGATCCATAGTAAAAAGGCAAATGTAGGCTGCTTTACTTCACTTATGGTGTGGGTAGGCTCTGATTGCTAGGCCAACTTGTGATAAAAGTAAAAGTATAGTCTGTAAATGACCCATTGAACCTATTTGTTACTGTGGTATGACTGAATAGTTATCTAATAAGTTAGCTTTGTCCATATCAACAGGACGAGTAATGACTGAATCACTGAAAACAACACCATGGCCAACGGTAAAAACAAACAGTGACCTCTGTTGTCCATACGTTACATTGACTATAATGATTTTGTTATATAAAGGCATTATATTTGCCTCTCTTACAGTTCTGTACAGAAGAGAAATAAGCTAAACAAATCTGTGAGTCAGCCTGAAAAAGAGCATGTGTCCACTGTCAGGAGTGTGGGCTGAAATTCTATCCCTGCAGGAGAAGTGCAAAACTTAGTCGGGCTAGAAAGAAACACAAAACGACCTACATGTTATCAGGGGCTGTGATATTAAATGATACACACTGACCCTCTTTTCTGACTATGTGACTAAAGGAGATGGATTTTCAGAGGCTGCTATTACAAATAGGGCAGTCTTTGACGTCGGAGGACGTGAAGGCCATGGCGTTCCTGTGCACAGATGTGTCTCTGCGCAGACTGAACTCCCTGGAACTCTTCAGTGATCTGTGCTCCAGCCTGTCAGACCAAGACCTGCTCTCACCCAATAACCCACAGCTCCTGCAAGAGCTGCTCCTGACCATGCAACGACCACGTCTACTCCGATACCTCCAACAAACTCATCCAGAACCAACGACAGCTCTTATCTCGCCATACAGGTCTGACAAACTCAAATATGTTGTTTTAATATGTATTTGTCATCAATATAATAATGCATGAAGGATATGTCTTATACCAGGAAGCTGCTGTACAGTCTGTCTGAAGATATCACAGACGAAGACCTGAGAAATATCAAATTCCTTTTAAACCAAAACCTCCCAAGAAGAAAGCTGGACGACAGTGTTGTAAGTGCACAAATCAATTCAGTAATAACAGTTTAACTAGCTTTGAAATGATCTTACTTATTTTTAGACAACTTTGGAGCTTTTCTTGGAGATGGAGCACATGGATCTCCTCAGTGAATTTAATCTGGATTTACTGCAGAAGATATTTCAGTCTGTGTGTCCTGTGTTGAATGAGAAAATCACTCGCTTTAAGGAACAGGGTATAGTACAAAATAGCCTTACACACCACACTAAAAAATCACATAATAACATACATTTACAATACATCTAATATTACACCGCTTTTGAATCATAAGCTATGCATGTGCCATCTGGTTTTGAAGAAATGAATTCATCGACTTCCATGCCATTTCCCACGGATCAGAATCAGGTATGATTATATGAATTATTTTTCAGTTTGGCAAAGAATTGTCACATCTAACCAGCGTGTTTCTATTTTAGAATTCTGTGTATGGCCAGCCTCTATATGAAGGGAGCAATGTGTCAAGTAAGCAGAGATTGTTGCTTTTGTAATTGGTTTTGTGTCTTCTTTCGTGTCAAGTAAAGTAAAGATTATCTGTCTTTTGCACATAGGCTTTCAGTCCACACCTCAGGTATTTTTTTTATTTTTTTATTTTTTTGCATTCATCTGCTATTTTTTTTTTTTTTTTAATAATCACTATTCTAAGCAAAACTTTTTCCTGCACAGCTTTCATCTGATCCCCCAAATAACTCTGTGGGTGAGTTTTGGGTGATTTCTTAAAGTAATAAGTAAAACTGTCATTATAATGCAGCAAATTTTCTTAGTAGATTTTCCGCATGGATTATGTTCTCTGTCAGCAGAGCAAGTCAGTGACACAAACATCGTGCCACATTATTCCGCAGTAAATGGTTAGTAAACCTGCTCGACAAACAATTTAAATAATGAATTTGTTCAATGGATTTTATTAAACTGTGATGCTTTGAAAATGTCAACAGAAGATGCAGAAACCTCTGAAAAAACAGCCTATGTGCTTAATTTTTCTACTGGAGTCAGAAATGATGAGGTATTTGCCATCCGTATTTTATAGTCAATTTTGCCAAATATGGTTATTTTGCTTAAAATTTTTGCCTTCAATCATACAGGGAATAGAAACATATCCAATGACTGGAGCAAAAAGAGGCATTTGTTTGATAATAAACAACTATAACTTCAGAAATAAGAAGAGTCGTGAAGGGACACAAATTGATCAAGGTGTGTGGTATAGTTAAAAAAGGCATATTTATTAGATAATTATATTTACAAAATGTGTTCAAGATGGGAAGCAAATAAAATTTCAGTTGTGTAAATAATTGTAAATCATTCAAAACTTTGTGAAATTCATACATAATGGAAGTACGATGAGAATGAGAAGAAAAAAAAAAACCCTCAATATTCTGTATACCCTGCAGAATGCCTGGAGCAAGTCTTCCAGTGGCTGGGCTTTGATGTGGAAGTCCATCATGACTGTACCAAGGAGAAGATGCTATCAGCGATGCACAAACTGGGCAGCAGAGACCACAGAGACATGGACTGTGTGGTGTGCTGCATTCTGAGCCATGGACTGGAGGGGGGCTGTGTTAGGAATAGATGATCAGAATGTTCCCATTAAGCAACTGACTATGTTTTTGAATGGATCCAAATGCCCTTCTCTTATTGATAAGCCAAAAATCTTTTTCATCCAAGCTTGCCAGGGTAACTCTGAACAGCAAGCGGTCAGAATTGAGACAGATGGCCCCACTCCTTGCATTGAAAGTGATGCTGCTAAAGTTGACGACTCGATCCCGTCTGATGCTGATTTCTTGTTAGGAATGGCTACAGTTCCTTCATTTGTTTCCTACAGAGAAAGGAAAAGCGGCTCCTGGTTTATTCAGGCTTTGTGTAAAAACCTCGTCCAGTTGGTACCCAGGTTGGTTTTACATGTTGTTGGTACATACTATGTGTGTGGTTAAAGTGGTTCATAAAAAATAAAATGATAAAATGAATGCACTTAATGCACTGTGTAAACTTGATTAGCACCTTTCCCTTCATTTGTTCAGTTATGCTGCCTGGTGTAGGAAATCTTTTTCACACAAATGCATTATTTCCTTTACAGGGAAATGGACCTGGTTTCCATCCTGACCAAGGTGAATGCAGATGTCAGCCAAAAGACTGTTTATTTCTATGGACCAAAAAAACAGATGCCTCAACCAGCCTTTTCACTGCGAAAGAAAGTGATCTTCCCTGTGCCTTCAACCTGTCCTCCCAGACTGTGGCAATGACAACCATTGGAAAAAACAACAACAACAAAAAAAACATTTGACATGATTTTATTGTATGTCTTTTTAATATGCAGAAAATAAATAGGCCTACTTTAATACCAATACGTGTTAATTATTTTACCAATGCAAAATAAGTATATTTTGTGCATAAGTACATGGACTTGTCTAACGTTTTAATTTATCATCACCTTCGGGGTTCGCCGGTAGGGGGCAGTAAACTACATTATCGCTACTTACCCGGATGTTTATAACAATAACATCCGGTCTGTTTGAGCTACAGTTGTTTGCGTTTTCACTTTAGATACATGCTATTCTTTGTGTTTATGTAAGGCTGTTTCTGAAACGTTTAGCATATTGTAACCAAGTATTTATATTGAATCACATCCGAGTGACCTCTGACATGTCTCAGGAGCAGTGTCCTTTAAACATGCCCGCGGACACGAGGTGAGCGGCTTTTCTCATAACGGAACCGCACTGAACATGTAATGTGAAACTACAGCTTCAAACTGTACTTAGTGTTTGGTCAGTTGCCGTCAGTGTTGTGTCCAAAAACATTGGGAGCTTCTTTTTAAGAAATTCGTTATATAGTGAATCTCCATACTTCTCTAGATTGTCCATAATGTGTGTAACCGCTCAGGGTTAGGACTTTGGGTCCTCTGTACATTCCACAAGGCATTTCTGCTATTAAACTTAGTACAGATACTGAAGTATGACAGACCATTATCTGTGATTTATTGTGTTGACAGAATTTATATTTTTGCTATATACTATTTCTCTAAAACCCAGGACTAAGGAGAGGATCACCTTAAAATAATCAAAACCGAACAATCAAACGTAAGCAAAGCAGCTCGGGCTATCTGTGAAGTAGGTTGTTAATGAACACATTAACTGTTTTATTGCAATTATCCAGACAATCTTAGAGCACTTGCCTTAGCTTTTACATTCTCACACCCCAATCGGGACACAATGGGTAGCCTACATTATAGTCGTCATGTGAACCTGGGCGAAATGCCTTTATCCCAGAATAACAAGTACAGCAAAATATGTATTGTTATTTATATTATATGGCAACAGAGGGCTGGCTTTGCCAGTTATGCATTCATAGTTTATTGCTGGTGGCAATGTCCATTAACCACCCGGGTACATATATTTTTATTTTGTAAAATTTGTAGCGCAAATGCATATAGCACAGGGTTTGTGCACAAATGTGTGAATGGGCACTTTGCTATGTAGATTAATAGCACGTGACCCACATCTGCTTTTCTATTAGGATTGTTATGATAGCAGAGGTTATGATAAATATTAATTGACACACATCGTATTATGGGGAATACAGGACTGTGTCTTTTGTTTTTCAATGCAGTATGGACTCTGGGATACACAGAAGAATTCCTGAGAAAACACCTATTCAAATCCTTCATGAGTATGGCACAAAAACTGGCAACCTGCCCGTGTACCTTCTGGAGAAGTCTGAAGGAGAGGCTCACCAGCCCAGCTTTGTGTTCAGTGTACAGATTGGTGATGTGAGCTGCACTGGTATGTGTGAGGTCACAGTTTCCATTTACTAATTCTTAATGCGCTCCTAAGAGCTTTCAACACTGGGAATGGGCATCAAAACCTGTTTTATATTTCATTAAATTTCATTATTATATTAGAGCTTTTACTTTAGCTTTTTACATTTGAGATTGCTGCTAACATTGACCCGAAGAGCACATCGTTTTGTTTTTTATTTTCAAGGTGCAACCCTGTCTGGTAAAGTTAAATTGGTTTGTATTTTTGGTTAATGATGCATATGATTTGTGTCTATTATTTCAGGCCAAGGTTCCAGTAAGAAAGCTGCAAAACATCAGGCTGCTGAGGCTGCTCTAAAAGTCCTTCAAATTGAGGGTGGAGCACAGTGAGTATAGGCTTCTAACTACTTTTATCAAAATAATTGTATTGATGCATGCTCATAACTACTACCTTTTATTTGAATATTAAAAGTAATGTTCTTGGTCAGTAGTGCATGATTTTGCGTGTGTTTGGGACTGATTTAAGTGCAGGGTCAGCAGCAGACATAAACTTAGACAGCCTGGAGGGCTGCTCTGAATGCAGATCTGTTGCAGCTGTAGTAACTGCTTTGATGTGATTCTCAACAGGAAGGTCCCTGTGAAGTCTGAGACCAATGGTGTGGCAGCAGACACAAGCAACTCAGTGGGAAAGCTACAGGTGTCCTGACAGCCTTCTCATCTGCACAAACAGGACACGTCCATAATGAATTAACCATAGTGCATTATAAAATTAAGCTAACATCACTTTTTCAAAATCTGCACTTACTTAATTATCTACTAAAATGACCTAAACCTTGGAGGCTAGTTTTTATAATCATTTTTGGTTGCATAGATTGTTTGACAACTGTGTAGGAACATCTTTTTCTCTGTCTGTAATAATTCAACATTGTGAATCTGATGTTTTTGTTTCTCTGTAGGAGATTGCATTACAAAGGGGGTGGCGTCTGCCTGAGTACACAGTTATGATGGAGGCTGGCCCTCCTCACAAAAGAGAGTTCACAGTAACTTGCCGATTGGAGTCCTTAACTGAGAAAGGTACATTTTAAGTTTCTTTTTAAGACTATGACAAACCATGCTAATCTTCCTTAATTAAAACCTATTAATTAGCGGTAGGGCACACTAAGAAAGCTGCAAAAAAGGCTGCTGCAGAGAAACTAGTGGCAAAGCTACAGAGTCTCTCCGATGGTTCTGAAATAACATGGGTATGACACATATTTTCTGGCCTTCTCTCACTGTGATGTGAGATCTTGTGACCTGAATGTTTCATTTTTCAGACACTTAAATCAAGCGTTCGACTGGAGAACTTGCGCAACTCGACTGCTGAAAAAATCTCTCTATTAAGAAGAAACCCTCTAAGCATTCCCAACACAGATTACATTCAGATGATGCTGGACCTTTCCAAAGAACAAGGCTTTGAAGTCACATATTTTGATATTGGTAAGCGACGACAACTCTAAAGTAAAGAATGTTAGAACTCCCTGAAACATTAGATATCTGTTAATCATTAAGGACATAAATAAACTATTGTAATTACAAGGTTCCAACAAAAATGAGTTGGGTTAACTGTTAATTGTGCCAATGCTTTGGTGAAATCAAATTCTAACAACAGCAACAAAGAATTGGTCAAAAATGGTCTTGAATGGATGTAACTTTGAATGGTATTAAAGTTATGATTTTCCTACAGATGAACTAACTGTGAATGGCCAGTACCAGTGTTTGGCAGAGCTGTCCACCTCCCCGGTCACTGTATGCCACGGCACAGGTATTTCCTGCAGCAATGCGCACAATGACGCAGCCCACAATGCACTTCAATACATCAAGATTATGGCCTCCTCAAAGTGAAGCCACTTGTATATGTATATATCAGGTGCTTTTTCCGCTCCAGTCCTCGGCAAAGTGAAGGCATTATCATGACGATCAATGTTGACTATAGCAGCTATTGTTACATTTTTATCATGTTTCAGAAGTTTGATTATATTCTCCCATGCATTTATTTAAACATTTAGCGAAGCAATAAAATACATAATGTGTTCCAATTTGGGCTTTCTTGCTAACATTTTAGAACTGGCTGAATTTAGAATGTGTACATACTTTAAAAGTAGTGATGTATAACACTCATTTTTAGTGACTCGTTCATGTTATTAATTTATTGGTTTTATACTGGCATTGGTTGTTTTTTTATTTTTATATATATATATACATATATACATATATATACATATATATACATATATATACATATATATATATATATATATATATATATATATATATATATATATATATATATATATATATATATATATATATATATATATATGATAATTGCTGTGCTGTATTTTGATGGCCACCAGCTTTTTAATTAATAAGTGTGCTTACACTCTTCAATTCCTTCCAAGCAGTACACAAATACTGCAGCTATTGATGATGCATCAAAAATCTGGTCCATTTCCCTTTGTGCTGTTTTGTAAACGAAAGACATTTGTGCTGTATACTGTTCAGCAGTGGTGGTCAAAGTACTCAATTTTACTTCTTAAGTTAAAGTAAAGATACCGAAGAATCTAAAGTATTTGCTCTAGAAATTACTTCAGTATTAAAAGTACTTTTCAACATTTTTTTTTTTAATAGTACCGCAACTTCAAAGCAATAAAATACAGTAGACCACTTTTTTTTAATACAAGCTGTAAACCTTGTTTGGTCTTATCTGTCTGTCATGAAGCATATTTATCTTTTAAATGTTGTGTATTAAAATAATGCATACTCAATAGAAACTTCAGTACATTACATGCACTTCTTTTAGAGATGAACCATAGACCGTATAAAGAAGTGGACAGAGGGAGCGTGACGTCACTCATAGTTTCAGGCTCCAATCATGTGAAGTTCATCGAGGCTAGCAGTTATGGAGCTCAACAGTGACTGTCCACCCCTTCTGTTCTGGAAGTAAATTACTCATTTATTTTTCCCATAGACTTTCTGAAAAAAAAAAAAGCTGGCTTATGGCTAATCAGCTATGTGGTAACTGATGACCACAAGTAATTTTATTTAAATTTTATTTTGTCATTTTATTTAAACTCTGTTTCTGAAATGTTATAAACCGCTAAGTTATTAGAGCATTTAGGTGAATCTTTAGTGTTAATTGTGTTTTTTGGACAACTGCTTTGTGGATATTAGTTACCACATAGCTGGTTAGCCTCTGTGATGTCTTTGACCTCTTAATATTTGAAATTTCGAAAAGTCTAAAATTTACTTCTGGAACTGGAGTGGCCGGTAACTGTTGACGTCCATAGGTGTGAATTTGGAGCAGTGTTCCATATTTGGAATTCCAACTGCATGTATCATAGCAACCAAAGAGCCAATCCGGAGCGAGGCCCCCCCCCCCACCGCTGGTTTGGTAGAGAGCGGGAGCTATTAATCAAACATATTGCTAATGCTAGCGGGACCAACGTCGGGGGCTCCTGATTTGGCTGTTATTAATGTTCATATCTTGATTTATGGATAAAATAGGAATATAAAAATACCAGGATCACGCAGAGCCGGTTATAACAAACATTTTAAGACCAAAATGACGAGTCTGACAGTGCCATTTACGGAGAGAAGGGTGACGGTTTTTCAATAGAAAGTTATAGTATGCAGAGTCGATGCAGTCAATGCCCATGCTCACTTCATATTTGGAACCAGTTAGCAGGTTAGCTATGTCCATTCATATATAAAGTCTTTATATAGTCTATATATCAGTTGGCTGATATATCGGGCCGATATTTAGTGTATCGGCTCTCAGCCTTAAAATCCCAGTACAGGCCAATATTTTGTTTTAGCCGACCTACTGCCCAAAGAGTACACACAAAGCTTTATTTTAACACTTACAGGATGCATCACTCATTTTTTTATATTTAAGATGTCTTTTTTTTTTTTTTTTTTTTTACCTGTTTGGTCATTTTGTAGGTTTAAAATTTTACTTCCTAGTTGGAAATCATGACATAACTTTTACCTTGCAACCATGTTTGCACTGGGCCAACACTCCTCTAATGTACACAGAAATGATTTGACAAATGCAAATTTAAGAAAACACCTTTATTTTGTTGGAATAGTATTTCAAATATCAGTGTGATGTTATCAATATGTAACTCTCTAAAACAGAACTCTCCACTATCTGTAAATTGCTTCTTGATTGATGTCAAACTGTAATCTATATTTACAACAGGTTTTATCCCATCGAATTAAGCCAAAATTAGAGAATCATAAAAACCTGTCATAGCTGTTCAATATGCTACTAATCAGCTGTCTTAAGTTTGTGGTAAAAAAAAAAAAAAAGGGACTGTAGGTGAGTTTGTCGTAAATAAAAATGACATAATTTGTCAAAATAATCAAAATCGGCCCAAAAACATCGGGGGAAGTTATTGGCCATCGGTAGCTCTGGATTCTAAACAATCTGCATTGGACATGAAAAAAGCCATATTGGTCCATCTCTGACCATCTCTGCTGTTCAGAAATGACTTGAGAAATTAGTGCAGTTTGTTGACCTTCACTTGTATTTCTGTCTCACAGTTTAGTTAAACAAATTGTCAAGTATCAGTATGTTATAGGCCCTCTAATTAGAACAATAAATGACCAAATGGAACCGTGTGTGTTGTGTTTAAAAATAACTGACTGCTAATTTCTCAGGTAATGGAGAGACAAAATCTCACAATTGTAGCTAGTTCTTTGACCAGTAACATAACTAATATACAACCACAAAAGTATAATGACAGAGACATGATTTGTTTTCCAGTTTTATTAGAACAAGCACTATGTAGCAGCAGTGTACAGTGTTTATGGAAAGATATGTTCTTGTTTAAATTGCACTTCAGAAGGTACCCATTTTGGAAGATTAGAAATGAACAGATCTGACATAGTGCTTTTTTGTGAAACATCTGCAATGACAACTTCAATTCTGGGAAAAAAAAACAACTGTTTTCATAAGGCATCCGCGACATTCATTCATTGGCAGGCTGTGTAATCTAGACATGCAGCTAGAACAATGGATGACACCTACCCCTACAAACATTTATTTATTTATTTTTTTTAATAAGATCCTTTCATCCTAAAATTATTCAATCCAATAGCTTTTTATTTTTTTTTTTTTGTAATCTAAAGCTCTTGTATTTACAGTTTTTATGGTTATGGTTGGAGAAGCAGAGTAGGAGGTCATCTCATAAAATCTGCAAGCACTTTAAGCTGGTTGCATATTCTAACCACCGGAGATGACTCAATATGACGAACATCAGAGCCAAATGAGCTGTAAGCATTTGGGGTCAGTGGAACTGGTTAATGGCATACCTTCGTGTTTACAAGGGAATCCTAATGTGTTTGTAATACAGTCTAATTCATTAAGGCACAGTAAGTGAAACCAATGATGACTAGATTTAGCATTGGATTTTAAGCACATTATTAAAATAGAAAACTATGATGTAAAGCCAGTTGATTATGTTAATTTTTGGTTTGTAATTACATGAACTGTGAATACAGCAGTCCTAAAAATAAATCTCTTCATCTGTCTCCCAATGTGCATTTATGGAGCGCTTAAATGCTAAGTTAATTCAATGTTAAAAAAAAAAAAAAAAACTCCACCAGAATTATGCCAAAGAATTTAACAACAAATCTGAAAAAAAGTAAATGCACAATCGCACATTCATTTCAAAACTGCAGAACACATTTAAATAAATAAATAAAAATCAATAACCAAATAAAATTTGCAATTTTACAGGATGTCCAGCAGGTGGCTCTGGTGTTAAATGAAAATCTGAAACGTTTCATATCATTGATCAATGTGTAACAGGCTGTATTCAATAGGAGACGACATGTATTAGTTGGTTCAACACAATCTAAACATCCTGGATTTTTTATTTTTATTTGAAGGCTTACATTGGATTACTTTGGCTTCTTCACATCATTACAATAATATATTTTTGTAAAACCATAATAGATATATGTATTATAATAAAACATATATTAAAAATAAAGTTACATCTTTCTTTAGCAGGATTGGTCTGAAGCTGGATGAGTTGGTGAGCAACTTTTGGCTATTAAATTGACAGTAATAAGAACCAAAAAGGCTTACTACAGAGGAATGATAATATCCAAATGAATATGACAGAAGTGTGTCCTTTGAAGACCAATAGAATGGGCAAGTTGGTGAGTAGAATTTAGTCTGTGTAATGAGGAATGAGTAGAGTGGGGATGAGGTGGTATCAGGTTTCTTCCCATGACCATGTCTAAAATAAGCAGAGGGACAGAGGAGTGCTAAGAGTAGTACTATGCACAGACACGAGACACTGTTGTGAGCTGGTTTTTGTGGAGTATGTTGTGAGACATTACAGCTGCATTTGTCAGTAAAAGCTTCAACCATCAGACTTCTTATATTCCATCTAATGCTGCTGCTTCTTTTTTTTTTTTAACGACCTTTTAATTTTTTTCCTTCACAGGTGTCTGCCTTCACGTAAAGTCAACAGTATTAAAAGGCAATAAATAAATAAAATTTGCCAATTACTATAATATCCCTTTCACTAAATTCATAGTTCAAGATGTTTTTGATATATAAAAATAACTTTTTTTTTTCTACAATTATATAATAAATAAAGCTCGATGCCAGTAAGAGCTGTACTCTAAGCATGCATGGTATCGAAAGTAATATAAAAGACTAACTACTTTTTAAAGACTAATCTAAGCCAAACAACAGTGAGGATTAAAATGTCTTCATCTAAACAGCACTAGTGTGTGAGAGATGCATGTCTTTTTAAGGCAAGGACAGACGTTTACGAGCTGAGGGCACAAATATATAGGAGTGGTTAGATTGTTGCCCTGACAACCCAGCTTTATGGAGCACAATGAAGGTGACCCCAGAGGGTGTTTCCATGGATGGGTGACGACATGACAGCGCCTCTAAACCTCCACAGGGTCACTGGGCATACGGCCCTCTCCCAGCTCTAAACCATGCACTCATATTTTATTAATACCTTCTTTCACACTCCTTTTGTGCATAGGTAGCTTCCTTCATGTCTGGGATTATGAGAGAGTGCACTACCACAGATGTACAGTCGACTCCATGTTGATAAAGCCAGGATTTCTCCGGAGTTCCCAGTATGTACTGTTGGAGACCCATCGTTCCCTGTGATTGGCATCTATGACTTTTCTGTAAAAAAAAACAACCAAAAAAACATTTTACTTCACAGTTCTACAGAAACACAATTACACTATGTTCATTTATCTTCTGAACTGACTTGAAAAAGCGTGGCTCCTGTCTGATGTTGTTCTCCTCATTCCATTTCCTTCTGGCTCTCTGAAGGTCTTCTATCCTCTGTTTTTCTGAGGCTGCCATCTCAAGGTTGCCTTCCTCCAAGTACCTGCAAAGCCAAACAGACAATAGTTACTAAAATATACATTACAACATTGTTGAAAAAACAAAACTCAACAGACAGTATGTTACCTTTGATCTGGTCTGAATCTAGCATCAGTCCGTGGTAGGGCATCTTTTAATTCTGGGCATAGTTCATTTAGTTCAATTGCAAACCTGGTGAAGCCATAATATAACTCATAGTCTGTGGGCATAGAGCCTATATAGAGAACAATTGAGAAGGATAATAAGAATAGGCAATACAAATTAAACACGGAGACAGTGTGAAAAAGTTAAGTGCCTGCCTGGTCTCCAGACACATTTGGCAGAAGGTGGGACTCCACAGTAAAGGCCTTCGTGCCATTTTCCAAAAAGCCTATGAATGACTTTGCCCTCTTGGTCCATCACAAATCCCTGCACCTCATTGACATTTGAACTCCAGTAATTTCCCTGGAAAATAAAATGCCAACAGTCAGTCTGCATGTGTTTGTGGTAAAAGATACAGCCGCAGTGGCTTTAAAACACTGGCTTTATTATAATAAGCAAAATCTTATACAGCAGTGTTGTTGAAGTTGGCAAAAGATAATTTTCCTAACCTTGACAAAGGTGAGTTTGCAAAGGCAGGCACTGCTCTTTGTATTTCTGATGGTGATCTCTCCATAATGTTCAATCCACCTCCTTCCACTCAGAATGTTGTGTACACAGGTAGTGACTTTATTCCACTCGTAATGATCTCCAAAACTGCAAGAGACACAGTACAAAGAACAAGAGTGGGTTAAAAGCAATAACTCAAGTTGTACAGATTTTACTACTTCCATTCTAGTAATGTGCATTTTTTATTAGTATTATTGTATCATGAAAAAGTATAATGCAGTATAAAAATATATGATGAGCTGAAGAAAAATAATTAATGAGAACATTACCTTGGGATTGTTAGATTCACAGACCCAATAGGTAATATTTCCATGGACTTTCCCCAAAATTTGTTTTTCCATCTAACATCTAAAAAAAAGAAACAGACATTACAAAATACAAAGCAATATTATATACAAGACAAAAAATACAAAATAAATTATTATTGTTTATATTATCATTGTTAATAATATCATAATAATAATAATAATAATAATAATGATAATAATCATTATTATTATTATTATCATTATTATTATTATGCAACTGCACTTTTAAAATAGCACTAATTGGAACCATGGCTTACCTTGCCAGAAGGTGAAGTTCTTTGACTCACAGTGGCATGCAGAGACAGGAGGATGGTGGCTCACCTTTGAAACAACATCAAGCAAAAAGCTTTTAACAGCTGCTCTGCCATGGTGTTGCATTAAATATGTCATCATGTATATTTAATCTGATGTAACATGCCTGTTCAGTAAAACATAATTTGTATAAAAAATAATTTAACCAACAGCAGTTGGAGCTATAATTCCTCAATATATATATTTTATTTTATAAAATATCATATCAATAAAAACATGCATACCTGTTCAGAGAAGAAACAAAAGCCCTTATCTTCACGTATACATTCATATGTCTCTCCAAGTAGCGGATTGAATGGCTTACTTCCTGCTCTGTAATAAGTGGAGGAGTAGCCTGAGACAGCGAATGCAGCCACTAAAACCTGTTTGAGATCAAATGGAGTAAATTAAGGCAAGCTCTGGCAACAGTTATAACATAAGGGCAGGTTAAAGAGGGGCTTGTAAGTGGCTCGTTCATCAGCATCTATAGGACACAACACTTAATGAGACTAATGAGGGCTGCTTTTCTGTGAGGTTAATACCATGCGTTCAAATGGGTCCTCGGTCTCTGCGGCTTTGTCCAGGAGCTCGCTGTACTCTAGCTCCTCACACATGCGCTGTAGAGTGTTGAGCGGTTCGTTCAGTTCTACCGGCATGGACACTTTGGAGAGGTCTTTGCCAATGTTGTTTCTCAGGATGTTCCACAAGTTGATGTTGCTGGTGTCAGGGCAGGGAGCAGGCAGACAGGTGCGGCGCCCATTACGGAAGGCACTGCCAGCAAAGTCCCCATTAGCCACTAAGGGCAAAAACAGCAAAGGAAAACAGTAAAGGGTAGGGATCTAACAAAAAAATGAAATATTGTATCGTCTCACAATGATATCGTGTGCCATCACAATATATCAATTTACTTTCTTCGTTCCATTGTTTTAGTGCAGCAATAGCTAAACAACAGAGGAAACTGCATATACAATGATCCTTTGTTTCATTTCAGGGCAGACTATATGAAGAAATAAGTGTTATTAAACTCTGTTAAACCTTAATTATGTGGGCTATGACTGAACCAAAGGCTTGTGAAGGCATTTTATACGGAAAAAGTTGCATATTCAGAATATCATATCGAGAGATGCATATCGTGAAAGTATGATACAGAGAGATTTGAATATCATTAGTAAAGGGAGAGTAATTGTCTGTTGGTCAGTTATGTTTACTTGGCTGGACCCATCTGTGCTCCTGTCCTGACTGCTTCATGACCCTAACTGTGCACCACCTGCTAGATGTGGCTATGTATGGGCCTAAACCCACTGTTATGTTATATAATATGATGAATTACTATTAAATATTTATAAATGCTCTCACTTCTCCTTTTTGGGTTTTCGTTCCCCTAACAAAGCATCGGAGCTCAGGTGAAATACAGTGCTTCCCTATTGATGTCTATTTCTGTAAAGCCCTCGGCAGCTCTCGCTGAACCATATAAATACACATGAAATCTAAAATGTAAACAGATGATGTCATTCCTCTATATTTCTTAGATCATTTTCAATTAATACCTGATGCATTTGCCTTTCATGTTCTTCAGCAGACTTTCAAGTGCCTTTTATCATTATTAAGCGTGACAATGATAAAAGAGGAGATTCCACTCCTGTGCCTACTCACACTGCAGTTACAGCCTTTGGCAAAGGGCCCTGCCACACTCTACTCCCCCAGTCGCACTGATTAATAACCTTGGATATGTGAATGTTGGAGTGTAGATTGGGATCCCCTGCTTTCTCTCCTTTCTAATGGTGGGTTTGATGCTTGATTCAGACTTGCACTGATGCAAAATGTGACCTACTTTGTCTGGAGACATTAT
This sequence comes from Periophthalmus modestus, assembly GCA_019594935.1. Taxonomy (NCBI): domain Eukaryota; kingdom Metazoa; phylum Chordata; class Actinopteri; order Gobiiformes; family Gobiidae; genus Periophthalmus; species Periophthalmus modestus. Next base: position 22,920,309 of record JAIEZT010000009.1, on the reverse strand, counting down.
CTGTGACACTGGCGTTGTCCTCGGAAATATTGTCACTCACATCACTGACATATGACTCATCGTCTGAGCCCTGTGAGGGGAACAGGTACAAAGTGAATAGAGTCAGTAATGTACAAGACTCAATGACACAATAGCAGTCCCCGAGCTGAAGAGGGGGACACACATACGCGCGCACGCACAGACACACACAGATACTGCAGATTGCCACTGGCCAACAAACTGCAGCAGTCACCTACTATCTATCCCTCTGCAGTAATCATGAGATGAGACACTGCGGGGGTTTTAAACTTAGAACCAACACAATAGGGTTATTATATGTTGCCAAAGGGAAGCATGTTGTAGCCAATTTCTGATAGAGACTATTTCCGTCAATACCATTTTGCTGGAAAACTCTCATGCACGTCTAACAGGGCCTGCCAGTGGGGCTAGAGGATGGGGGCTTGATGAATTTCCTTGGAGAATAATCCTTCAATATGGCTCAATGCATGTCTAGGGAGCAACAAAGCCGCATTGCCCCCCACAGAGCTATTGCTCCTGGGTGTTCAAAAGGGTGATTATAGAAAACAACTCAAAGATTAAGATTCTTGAAAGAAAGAGTGGAAGTGCAAATCACTGAACACAAGATGCATTCTGACATAAACAATATTTCTTCAGACTTGGAGCATATGACACGTGTTTGTGAAAAAGTTTTAAATGTACAAGGACATAGCTCTGAATTCTAAAAAGAAATCCCTCTACATGTGTTATCAACACCAAAAATTCTATCCAAAATGTAGGGATAATTTACTTGGATTTAATTTTACAAAATAAATGTCATCAGGTTATCATTTATTTGTAGTACTCATAATTGTGCAATTTAGACACATTTCGGTGCTTGTTCATTAATGTTTTTCCCCCATTCAATCCTTTATAAAACTGGAGATTAAAAAGTGTCCTGACCTTGTACGGTTACTAGGTAACAGTTATGGAATTAGCTCCATGCACCTTTTCACATCTGCTGCCAGTATCCAACCAGGAAGTAAAATCATAAACTAAAGAAAATATTTTACTACAAGATTTGTAGTAAAATCTTAAATATGATTACATTAACTATGTTTTAGTGTATAGTCTAACTTGTCTTATGTACTGTAACACACGACTGTTAGTGAAACTTTATCTCTATCTACAGCAACTTCCCCTGCAACATCCTTCCTATGTCAACAATCAGTATGTATTAGCTTAGTCATCGTGCAGGCCTTATTGTCCTGTATTGTACCTCGTTTTCAGAGGAGCTGGCTGACAGTAGCACTTCCTGGGCATCAAAGAACTCCGACACAGATTCTGACATGGATAGTCGACTCTCATTGGAAGCCTGCTGAGTCAGAGGGATCCCCATCTGTTCTCCAGCCTGAGGCAAAGAAACACAATTAATGGGACAATGCTTTTCGTAAAAACATAGACAGATTTGGATACCCACTCACAGTAACACGCAACAGTCTGTCATAAATTTGTAATTAGTCACTTTTTCCATTAACCTTCATGTCATGCACCACTACAGAATTATAATCCTTTAAGCTCACTTGACAAGGCTTACCGAAAGGACCATCAATTTGTGTGGACAGGAATCAATAAAGTAACTGTCAAACGCAGGAAGCAGGCACTTCCAACTAGCATGCTAGCCTTGAGAGCAAAAAATTTGCCCAGTCAATGACAAAATGGCCATGTGTGACCTATACTACCTCGTCAGGCGTTGAGATGATGTTCACGCTGACAACTTGTTCAGTCAGGACCGATTCAGAATGGATGCGGTTTAGGCGGCTTCGGAGCTCTGCATTCTGAGACACAGCCTGTAAAAAAAAACCCAACAATCTGTATGAATGCAAAATTTTGTATTATGGTATGTAGTAGGTGGTGTTTGGTGTACTTTGTGAAATGATATAGAATGACTGCAAAATAAAAACAAAGTAAGAAGGCATCATTATATTAACAAGTTACCCCACTAGAATATATTCTGCCCAGGCCTCTGAGCAATGTAACTTTTCTGGTGGAAATGGAAATGTTATTGCTTTGCCTGGAATCATTCACAGAATAGCATAAAACTTATTATTTCATGGAGGCAAGAAGGTGGCACCACCAGACCAAGGCACAGGCCAGATCTTAGTAGAGACAACCCAGCACACAGTAAGAAGTAAGAATGTAGCATGTTTTGTACTTTTTAGCAAAGAAAATACCTGAAACTGGCCTTGACATTTTCAAGTGGAAAATTGGGAACACCCTGAATTAGAAAAGTTACATAGTGGACATTTAAGACTTGAGTTATTTTAAGTGCTATAGTCATAATAGTAGTAATAGTACTCATAATCTTTTTAGACATTTTAGTGTAATTGAAAAACAAGATCAACATTTATTCCATCTAAGAGATGATGTTGTTTAACCACTAACATGGCTATACTATTAGATGCTGTTACTTTATGCTGTATATTTACCAGCTAATTAGGCCACAAGTGCCAGGTTGACGGTTTGCGGGGGTTGGATTTTACAACAGTAGCAGCTGTTGCTCAAGAATTCCTGACGTGTCTTCTGACTTTTAACTCCTACTTGGCCACCAACTCTGACCTCTTGCCTACAACATCCTTGCCATGTCTGTGCCCAATTAGGGACAAACCGTAGATAACAGGGAAAAAAATGTTCCACTGAAACGATGTCAACTCTTAGCAGGAAAACTCCAATTATGTGACAAGTTGGAAGACTAGGCTAGGGAGCGGAGTTAATGAAGTGCACTTCATGCTTTATCTTGGCAATTAGTACAGCAGGATAATTTGATGATCACGACTCACACATCATGCTTTCTAATTGTGATTACATTGACGGCTCAAAATATAAAAAGAAAAAAAACAATGCCGTGAGTTTTGTCTGACAGCCTGTGATAATGAGCACAACAGATAAACAGTGCATTTGAATATGTGAGACAAGAAATAAATTACAACAATGATTCATTTCTTAAGCTTGCAGCAGTGCTCATAAACTGTCCTGTCAAAAACGTAGGAACAACACTGTCTTAAATGAAGCCAGTTTTAATGTGATATGTAATCACTCCGGTTTGAAAACCAAGGTTAGTAATTGCAGTAAACGTCCTGTAACAAATTTTTAGTTCTCGGCTCATCAATTGGGAATTACTAGCTATAAAGACATACAAACACTATGTGGAATAAAGCCATAAACATTGCCAACTTCAGATTCCTAACAGTTGCAGTTTTGAATGAAAAATAAAAGTTGCTAGTTACCTGGGAGAGTGACTTCCTGAGCGAGGTGATCTGTACTGCCTGGTCCGTCTGTTCCTGGTTTGACAGAATCTGCCTGATCTTTTCTTTTTCTATGGCCACTGTGTTAAAGGCTGACTTCAATAGAGAGTGCACTAGAAAGAATATGGACAAAAAAGTAGCATTTATTTAATATTTTATACTTAAAGTTTAATATTTTTCCAAACTTTCCAGTATGTATTTTACAAAAAAAGATGAAGCCTCACACAAAATTAAACCTTTAAAAGTGAATCCAGTTAAATGCAACTATAATGTTTTTATGATCTCTGCTTCTACAACTCATGGATACTAGCCGTTGCACAGACCTTTTTGGGCAATGGTGCAGAACTCCTCCTGTAGTTTAATGTAGTCACTGGTGTACTCCACACTCTCCGTCAGCCGCGACACAGGGGGCTGGTAGTCCGCCAGCTCAGCACAGAGATTAGGGTTGGACGAATGGAGGCGGACAGGGGACATACTTGCAGACTGTGGGACCTGGAGACAAGATAGTGTCCACAAATGACAGACATGAGTACTCACCTGGAGGGAACTGGAGTTGTGAGCTAACACACTTAACACACTCTTAATATAACTACCAAATAGGGCTACACAGTATTAGCAAATGTTGTGATATGCAATTTGGCTGTTAAGATATCGATATTATTGTGATATCTTAATATTATTATTCATTTTTGACTCAATAATTTTTATTGTTAAATTATAATTTTTAAAAATCAAAATTTAAGTTATAATAAAAAAAAAATGTCATTAATAAAATCATCTTTATTTAACATACTCTTTTTGTTAGATGGAGCACCTTGGTGTTATTGCCATATACTGAGTATGTTGCAGTATCGATTATTGCATCAGTCGGTATCGATACTTATGATGATATATTGTGCAGCCCTACTAGCAATTTTCCATTACCTACTAGTTTTCCCTTCACTCAGCATTGACTATAAAGAAGCCAGTTGGCCAATTAATGTCACCACTGCACACCAATTAGCAGAATGTTAACAAACCCAGTTATATTTGATGTGCTTTTAGTCATTTTTAAGAGCAAGACTGGACAAATTAGAGTTTTTTTAATCTCTTCAAACCCTCTTTTGCCATGGTATGTGAAGCAGCAATGCCTAAATGTTATTTTTTTGTGAAAAGCGAAAAGAAAGTGAGGTTAATGGAAAAAAACATGTCTCTGTGAGCAGTATTTTAATATAAGCCAGCTGTGGAGTAACCTCATTAAGGGATAAACAGAACGAAATGAAAGATACAGGGAAATGATTCAGCTCTACGTCAGTACAAATATTTTCATCTGTTTGTGCATAGCTATTATAAATGACAGCAGACCACACCCATAACTACACATCAGAATTATAATACAAGTGTTATGTGAATGCTTGTGGGTGTGAGGATGAATACCTGAAGCTGGAATTTTGCATCTTTCCCGACACTTTTTGTTCTCCATCTTCTGTTTATGCGCTTTTCTTTCTTAGACAATTCTACACAATTGGTCTAAGTGGCACACATCAACACACGACACAGTGATTACAGTGAAATGACATAAATTATGAAGTAAATTATAATGGTGAGCTGGGATTTTGAACAACATAAGCAGTGCAAAATACAAACACAAAATGGCTGATCAATTATGGAGCAGACTGTGTGAGTGGTTTCAAGTGATTCCTAGCAGCACTACACCCACACAGTTGCACAATACATTGTTGTAAACTTTTGCAGGAACACTGTTAGCATGTGGTACTTACTTTAGGCTGGGAAAATCTTTACCTGCATTTCAGTGAAATTAGGAGCTGACTGGGTTCTTTGTAGTATCTCCAGACTTTGTAATAGTTGACTCAAATCGGTCAGGTTAGACTGGCATCGGGCAAGCTCTAACAATAACATTTACAAACAGGGAGAAGTGTCACCAAATGGTTTTCATTACTGCACTCGAGGCTTCAAAAGCCTGGAGCATTATTTAATCTACTGCTGTGTTCAATGAAATTTGTTCTAAATATAAGCAGGGAAATAGCACTTACCCTCTGCGCACTTGTCCATCTCCTCTGACTCCTGGAGCCAAACTGCCACCTTGCTTTGGCCGTTGCTGTAGGAAGCTGGGAGGCTGCTGTTGCTGCTGTTACTGGGGGCCACTGGTTGCCATGGCAAGCTGCTGGGTTTCACCTGCTATAATTGAAGCAGATAATAAAGTTGAACAGATTAAAGTGTGATTTCAGATTTCATGACATAATGTAACGTATAGAGTTAAAGTTAGAGGGCTGGTTTCCGAAAGATGAAAAATTACTAATGCGGTGCAGCTCTGGTATTCCGTATAGTATAAAGTACGAGAGGAGCTCAAACTGCACCCGGTCCATCAGTGACTCCTGTGTGCCCTCTGAGTGAGGTGTTAGGACTGTTGCCACAGCAATTAACAATTTAAAACTAAACATTATATCTTTTGACTAGGAAAAAGTGCTCAAAATATTGCATAAATCAGGGAACTGAAATCTACAAATAGTTAAATCACTGAAGAATGTCTGTTACAAGTCTTACATTGATAACACAAAAATAACCACACAGTGCTAATACTGTCTTTTGCATTTATATGGACACTTTGTGAGCCTTTGATGTAGTACTGTACATTGTAGTTCATTTAGAAGGATCACTCATCAAGCCATTGCAGTTGCTCTGATTTGAGATGGTACTGGTCACCTGTAATAATGGGTTCAAAGTCCCAGTCTCAGTGGGCACCTTCACCTGAGCTTCACTGGTTCACACACTTGAGAGGGTTTAAACTTAGCAAGTCCTGACAAACAAGTCATTCTGTTATCCAAATGATCTGGATCCAGTTACCAGTCTGATCACAATTGCTGTCCTTAGCATACAAATCAGGGACTACAGCAAGGTTAATAGTGGAGAAGGCAGAAAATCACTATCTGTAGTGTGGGTTTTACATCTTCTTGTCTGTGCTATTTCAGTCTATCCCAGTTTCTATTTAAAAAAAATGAACTCCCATGATAAACCCAAAGTGAATTAGATAGTCTGCCCAAGGCAACTCTCATAATGAACATTTTCCTTCTACCCCAAATTTTCCTTTGAAATCTGCATGGGAAGCTAAACTTAATTGCCCCTCATATGCAATGACCCTGTCCTGTGGACCTGGATCCTCCCCTTCCCTCAACTGGCTGGATGACCCTAACTTAGTCTTGAGTGGGCTCTGGCTCTACAGACTTGAACTTTATCTGCAAATGGACACGCGTTAGTCCTGGACACATCTGTAGCTTGCCTGTCCATGGGAGTGGATCCCTCCTTCACTGTGGTTCTCCTTGAAATTTCTCTTTTTCTCACTGTCTTTTTTAGTTTTCTTCTTACCGAGAAGGAGGGTCTAAAGACAGGGGATCTTCCAACTTTCTGTTGGTTAAGTCAATGCTCCTGTTGAGCCCTAAGAGGTGACTGCTATTATGATTTTGGGATTCACAAAAATAAATTCAATTGAATTTAGTAGCGACTCAAGAACTCACTTTGGCCTCATGTCCCAAAGTAGATACATTTGGGGGAGACTCGATGGCAGTTGGAGGAGGAAACGTCCTCATGGTGGCCTCTCGAGGAGATCGCACAATCTCGTTCTGTCGGTAAAGCCGGTGGTGACGTAACTTGGACACCCAGGCATCGAAAATGTCTTGAGATTTGACCTAGAGTGAACCAAAGACAGGAAACTGGGTGATGAATGTGATCTTATGTGACAAAGCTGCAGTGACAGTATTGATCTATGTTACCTTCAAGTGATAGATATGCTCCTCTGTGTCCAGGTCAATGCGGCGACTCCTCTTTTTAATTGACATGACAGAGAGGCCCACGTCAATGCTGCCATGGAGTTTGCCTTTCTGGATCTAAGAGAGAACCACATTTAAGACTAAACCAATATAACAACTTAACAAGAATGACAAAAATATTCTGGGGCCTATAATTAATTTCATAATGGGTACAAGCAAGGGCTGCAAGAGAAACTGCAATCAAATAGGAATTCCAATAGTCAAAATTGGCAAATACTGCAATTACTTAAGTACCATAATTTCAATTTCAACAACCAAATATCCCGTGTTTAGGATAGTTTAGACCTCTACAAACATTTTGAAGTATATTTGTTTTTTATATTAGTATGTTCTATTTCATTCACTCAAATGCTGCTGGACATGTTTAAATGGACATTGTGTGAACTGAATCCTAAAATGTGCTTTATGAAAAATCTAATTCTCCCTAAAATTAGGGCAAGCCTATATAGTTTTGGCAGACACAATATGAAATAACATTTTACAAAAGCATCTACTTTACAAGGACAAAATCAATGACAGCAGGCACCTCTTAGTTATTAAAACAATAAACTGAACTGTAGAGTTTTCAGTCTAATTGGATTAAAAAAACTGCTCCAAATATTTCAGATGTTCTTGTTGAAGAAGTGTTGAACTCTAAAACGTCTTTGAGTCTTTAAGCACTGTTAAAGTTGAATGTATTATTATATTGTTGTTATATTTGTACACCCCTGAGAGCACTCTGAGAGCACAGCACAGCGGGGTCATGCTGCATATGTTTTGCTGAGTCAGGGCCAGTTACAGCTGATGTCAGAGCATGCTGCTCGCTGCTGTGGGGCTGACGTCAGAGGTACTTACATCAAGAGGGGACTTGGAGTACTTGAGGATGCCATTGTCCAGAACAAAAAATCGCTGAAAAGAGAAAGAAAGGTTAGATTTTAAATTCATATTGCATTTTTTTCAGTTATAACTTAAACCAACTTATATGGTCTGACAAAGAGTGAACTTAAGTGTAAGAGAATAAAACACTTTATTTGGCTGGAATGTTGTCTAGCATTCTGGGGGCAGCTATAGCAGCAGCCTTTGTGTCAGTGTTTGCTAATGCGCTCACCTTATGCCAGCCTTTCAATGGCCATTTGCGCTTCTTCAGCATAAAACCTTCATGCTTATCAGGCCTCAGGACATTGCTCTGGCCAATCTTGAGCCCCTCAACGATCTCCCAGCTGTCTGCTTCCTAAAAGAGATAAGATAATACAAGATAGGATTACTGTTGCCAAGTCTAGACTTTTACTGAGACAAAACATCTCTAAACCTACTACTGTATTCAGGTACCTTCTGCCCTCTCAGCATTTCCACACCATTAGCTTTCCCTGACCATGCTGTCCTTCCCTATTTAAACTCTGTGCATCAAAGTGATGCCTCGGGAGACAAGGAACCGAAGGGTTGGAACAGGAGAGGTATGAAATTGCGCCCCAGTTTCACTAAGAGTGTAGAATTGGCAACAGTGGAATCATGAGACACATAGCTTCGTTTCAGCTTTGCATCTGTATGGGCTGCAAGCATCCTTACTGTCTAAGGTCACACTCACACTATTACTTTTGAACTGTGTCATGCTCAAGCACGATTGCGTAGGATTCTATGGCCCCAGTCACACCTGCACTTTTGAACCAAGTCAAGGCCAGATGACGCAGCAGTGCTATCACTTTAGCTGAGAAATAAGTCATGCAGCATGAAATATCTCTTAAATAGTGATGCAGATATGAGACCTATTGTGATACGCAATCCTCTGTAAATTTATGGATCCAACAAGGAGCGTGTGTGGAGGAGCGAGGACAACAGGCGACGAGGCCTCTAAACTTGTGTCTGTCCACAGCTGTTTCCTGTTTTATCGATGCACAACACTTGTGTATAAAGATCAAATATATTATGTTCTCAATGTATAATCATCTAACCTGAGCCAAACCCAATGCATTACACAGAGACACTAAAACCTGGCACAAAGAAGCAGAGAAATGAAATAAAAGCAGAAAAAGCTGTCAGTAAACCAGAAGAAGTTTTGTGTTTACGCTGGCTTTATCTTACTTGAAATAACTAAACGTCTTTTTATGAATCACTGAGATCGGCCATACAATTATGAGTATAATTCAAATATGATTTTGAATCTGAACCTGGAGCCAGGCTCAGGGCATGGAAACGCAACTCGGTTGAAGAGAGTCACACCAAACAGACAAACTTCAAGGCAGCCGCAAACGAACCGTGCCAATGGAAAAGAGGCTACGGTGACAGGAGCAATATGCCCTTCTCACTGTACTGCCCTGACAGGAGACAGTATTGTATCGTGTTTTCCTAGCTCACATTTCTGGTGTGTCTTCAGCTCAGTGTAGGAGCCAGTGATACTCCCAAAACTTTCCAACTGAAATACAAGATTTTCATTTAAAATACAAATTATTTTTTTTTATCAGTTTTGTAATGCCTATGAGAAGAATGACTATTTTTTATCCAATAATTAGCCAATATTTTCTCAAAAAAAGGAGATCAAATTATAGCTTTTATCCCTGGACGTAGATATCCCTGAGTCCCGTCTATTCCTCATAAAAGCATTGCAAGATAGCACCAGATACCTCACAATGAATGAATGAACTGCACAATGAAGGTGACATTTCTATGACACCCTTAACTAAATCTACTGCTGATGTTGATGCCAATGATGTCACTATTACTACTACATTATTGTTAATCTGCTGTTAACTAGAACTAAACACATTTTATGTTGATTAGCTTGTGAAGCAAAAGTCAAATGGCTAAATCTCTGCTGTGGATCCCCAAATGACCCTGTCCCTGTCGCCTCCGTGCTGAACAGCAGCTTAAGAAAGTGCTTCACAGACTACTGAAGTCCCATTACCTTCCTTTGCAGGACATTTAAAAAAAAACTAACCAAAAAAACAAACAAACAAAAAACAACAAATAAAAAAAAATAAAAAATGCCCACAGCCTGTTTATTGTGAAGACCAAGGGGAGCACATCATTTCTGTAACGAGGTCATGTTTCTTCTTCACAGATTGCACTCCTCCTGTCAGCTGCTTCATGCATATGCAGAACTCAAATTTAAGCAAACCAGCTACATAAACAGATTATGTAATACAAAATGTCTTCTCTGCCTCTGTACCCCTATATCACAAGGATGTGGTCTTCAGACCTGTGTTTAGTTAAAGCCTACTATAATCTTGAGGTTTCGTCATGGTGGTACTTAGGAGTGCATTCACACTTAGACCACATCAAAATTGAGACTAAACTGAGACTAATTTCAGAACTAATCCTGGACTAGACCAGGACTAAAACAGGACTAGAACAGGACAAAAACAAGTCTACCATCCTGACTAACCTGCACTCAAACCAGGACCCAACAAAGACAAGTGTGAACATACCCAAAGAGGCCATGCAATTTGAGAACTACTGGCTTTTATTATTTTTTATTAACAGCAAATATGTAAAAGAGGTATTCAACTACTGCATACTTAGATTGATCAGTATTTTACTACATAACATGCTCCATTCCACAAATACTGTGGTTTGGCGAAAAGACTCTAAGAAGCCCCTCTCTCACTACAGATCGATACATTGGGCATTACACAAACCCACAGCTCCATTTGAGATGATGGCAAAGGCTTTATTATCGAAAACACAGAGCCAGAGAAAGTTCAAAGTGAAAATGATGTTGATCCCTCTCAGAGATTTTGCTCCACTGAATGACTTCCTCATGTACAGTGCATGTTTTTCTTCAGCCTGTTTACTACAAAACAATACAGCGCAATCAGAGATGCATTACTACAAAAAATGTCAAACATCAGCTCCTTCCAGTGCCAATCAGCATGACACACCTGTTAATGCTACAGTGAATGAGGAAGGAGGACATATGTCCTTAGGGGAGCCTTGGGCTAAATCATTACTATAAATATCAATTGTGAAGTGGCTGTTTTTTCTAATGTAGCCACACTCATAGTCCATGAGAGAGGCCTACATATGGAGAATTGGGACATTTCATTGCATGAACTCAGCACTGCTCAGTCTCCATTGATCACACAGTTAATGACTGTCACACTCAATAAATACTATAGTGTGTGTACAGTACTTAACAAGGGCTACGTAGACCCACAAAGTGATGATTAGAATAAAAGCATTCTCTGAACAGCAATTAATCAACCAGGGAAAAGATACAGACTGGCAATAAATGTTAGTGATAAAAATGTATGCTATCTTTGTCTCAATGTACCACTTAATTGTTGATATAGCCTGCAAAAAATGTGTATTAAGTAATGACAACTTAATTTGTGTGGTATATTTAGCATATAATTATGCAAATGTAGGTGAAGATATTTGACGTTTGGGGCACAAAGTACAAATGTAACCAGTTTAGGGCTTTTACACAATAATAGTTTTGAACCATTAGACTGTAGCAGCTCAAAGACACAGAGGGAAAGAGGATGAATTTGACTGCAGTGTAAGGCTGGCTCAGCAGTTAAGCAGAAAGGAGGAGGAGGCGTGACACATGGATGAGGAGTTAACACCCTGAGAGGAGCAGTGTCTCTAATGCAGCTCCTCCAATTCTGCTCTGTGAACTCATGCGAGGAGAGGTCACCAGTCACTCAGCACAGCACAGGATAGTACAAACACAGATCCAAATACAGGTCATTTGACTAGTATGATGGCACAACACCAGGGCATGGACACTGTACACTTGCTGAGAGCAGACTACACTATCTCTAGCACTGAATATCCTGTGTCTTCAATCACTTAATATAATAGTGTCATCATAATACTTGCACTGAAATAAATAATATATATCAAATGATGATTAGAGCCTGCTGCTTAAAAAAATGGTTCTTCAATTAAAAAAAAAAAAAAAAAGTATATAAATGCATGTTGTTGGAGTATTCCATCATCCATTGTATTATAGACAAATGAATCTAGAAGCACCTGAAGAACTGTCCTATATTCAAAGCTTTAAATACTTACTGTAACTGATAGCATTATCAAATACACTGTACAATCTTATACAGATCACACCACAATCAGCAAAATGAAGTGTGCCAGACATGTTCATGAAGTCTCACCTCTGTGTCAGAGGATTTTGCATGGTACAGGTTTGTTGCCAGACCTAATCAACAAAGTAATGTGTGGACCAAGCAACAGTAGCTGTGAGCCGCTGCATGCTGCATGTGCTGTCTCTAATTGCTCTCAGGAGAGAGGAGCAGCTGTCAGCAGCACAGTGGAAAGTCACATGTATTGACCAGGAAATTTGGGCCTGTTCTATTAAGGTTTGTTTTTTTTCCAACAAAACTCACACAAACATGTTATTTGATCATTCTTGCAATAGTTGAGCAAAAGTATTTACCTGGGCTGAAATTTGGCATGTTAAACTTATCAGGTTTAACTAAAACTAGTATGTATTAAACAATTTTGAGTTGTTTATTATATACTAGTTTTATATAGCAAATGGATAAAAATATGCAGTGATAAATTTTTTCACAAATGTAATCCGATAACCTAACAGATACATTATTAAATTTGTTGTTGATTATTTCACTGATTTATTGCCTCATTAATTCAATTAGTAGTATTGCTTTTAGTCTATTTGTAAACTAAATAACAAACTAAAAAGGGGTATGTATACTGGGCATTAGTTCTACTGACACTAGGGAACTAGTCACTCTGTTACTAACTTCACACATTTACCCTGAAAACAGTCTGCTATTACCTGAGATATTTCACAGCTTGACCAATCTGCTGCAGCATGACTCCGAGCAGCTGTATCCACCAAGAGTTAAATCCCAATTAAATGTTAATGAGTCCCAAACCATAGCGACTTATCTTTAGCTCCTGATCAAGCAGGTGCGTGAAGCTAAATGGTAGCTGCTAGGAGAAGCTGAGGCTGTTAATATCTAAGCAGCTTTGGTCAGCCCAGGACTTCATTAAAAAGAGATGAAAAAGGATTACAAATCAAGGTCCTACAGGATGGAACATGGACAAATGTAATTAGAATAATAAAGCAATATGTATATTTATGTTTAGAAGTACAGTATATTAGAGTCTGGGGAAAAAAAGGATTTTGCTCAAGCCAAATGTGTAAATGGGCCTCGTAGTTGCCAGTCCAGTGTTCATCTCCCGTGGTGACTTCCAGCGAGAATGCCACATATTCCCCAAGTGTTGCTTATGAAATATTAACGAAGCGCGTCCAACGGAAAAGCTATGATGTCAGAGATTCCAGTAGCAGTGTCCAGTTTCCGCAGCCATGGTGACGCAGCGACTCAGTGGGGTTACAGAGGAAGCAGGAGGAAGAGGGGGCTCAAACGGTTGGGACTGGGTTAAATTTAAGTGCTTGACCCGTGAACTGTGAAATAGAGTGGTATTGTTGCCTACTAAAGTCTTTCATTTACATAATACAGTCTGCACTCCGATAGCTGATTAGTCATCTCAACCATGGAGGAGCTGGAGGGCATTTTTTAATGATTTTTTTTTTTCATGCAAGTAATGATATTTGTATGTGGAAAACAGCTGAGTCAGGCCCAAAACGCAAATGGTCTGAGTTTCATTTACAAACAACAATGGGTTATCTGGAATATAAAGTAATGCATGATTATGTAAACATACAGCCATAGTATTTTCCTAATTGCTCTTCTATTTCCATTTTAGTCATTAGCAATCAAAACACATCTGATGCACTGGGGACTAAGACACATGAGCACACAGAGACTGGGGCAGCTAAGAAAAAATATAAAAGCCAGATCGTAAAAGAAAAATTTAAAATCCATCAACTGGACAAAAAGTTGTAGGAGTGAAGACGTTTCGCTGCTCATCCAAGCAGCGGATAAGCAGTGAAACGTCTTGATTCCTGCAAATTTTTATCCAGTTGACAGTTGATAGTTTAATTTTTCTTTTATTATGGATCATCCCTGCACAACTGAGGGATTACACAGATAAATGGCAAATATTGTCAACATTTTCAATACTGGATCAATACTGATATCTGGGAAACCTTTCCGATATCACAGACACTGATGCTGGAACGGATATATGGGTATATCACCCATCCTAATTGTAATTATATGAATAGGCCACATTGGTAATAGGCATTGTCCCTTCGTCGAAATATGTTTTTAAAATTGTAACATTAGTTTAGTTTTAGTATATGTAAAGGTAAAATTGGTTACATTTTGTATTTGGCCATTGCTTACAAAATGAAGATGATTCATTCTGGTCTACGTAAATTGAAGCAATTCAAACCTTACAAAGGCAACGTGGCTTTACCTGTAGCAACGGATGAACAGAAAAGAACAGCTTTGACAGTTATCAGGATAACATCAGCTTTAGTCTCGACTGCTGCTGCTCTATTGTTACAGCCAAGAAAAGTGCATCTGTCTTGTGCATGTAACTATAGACGTACCTGCCGGCTGTCCCGCTGGGAGGAAGAGGAGGACGAGGCGCTCTTGTGCACTGGCGTGGAGGTCTTGAGAGGAGTGGTGCTCCGGTCCTCAGAGCTGAGAGCGCGGCTGTGGGGCAGGCGTGGTGGGGGGGGCTGGCACTGCTGGTAGTGGGACATGGTGGGCTCTGGTGGAGGGGAGGGGGTTCTATGGGCGTCCCTCAGCACTTAGCCCACGTCAGAAGCATCCTCTGGGGCAGCACACTTCCTTCTGCTCACTACTCGCTCCTCATCTGAACACACAACCAACAGGGAGTTACTACTTACAATTCTTTACCATTTATAATGCAGTTTTTATTACTACAATGATAATAATACTTGGGATGCTAGTTTCCGCTGATCAAAATGCTTTGGCAAACTGCTTTTCAGACAGTGAGCCACGCCTAAATGTGAAGCTTTATGTAAGCTGTGAATAGCCAATTGTTTTGAGCAGTGTAAAATGTAAAGCCATGGAATCCCATGACAATAGTGGGATGCAAGCTGCTCTTTGTGATACTGTTGTTGACCAAAGTATAATGTACATTTGCAGTAAGCAATTATTATAGCAGAAAAGAAGCCAAGGCAGTAGATGAGCTTATATCTGAGTGAAAATGTGTGTTTTGAAGCCATTCTACAGATGTTCAACTTAAAAAACAATGTTGGTCACTAGGAACTGTACTGGTGCTGTATTACATAGTAGCTATTTCTTTCTCAAGATGTTGCAGCAATTTTTCTTTTCAAATCAATGCAATATATGTTTCCAACATGAAAAGCAAACAAATAAGTGTGAAAAGGCCATCTTGTAAATGCCTGTACAAGTCCAGCCTCCTCACTTTATTATTCTGATCAGTGACAAAGGTTCCATCAATGTACAAACAGTATTCATTTGTTATTATCCATAGGAAAGTCTGGCTCGCAGTCTCAGGTGTCAAAGCTCCTCACAGATTCAGACTGGAGCCTGCAGCTCTAGCAGTGATTTGAAACCTGCCTTTTAAATATCCCCCCCATCACATTCGCTATTACTGATAGACACATTAATTATAATAACAGCCACTCCTGATTACTTATCACAGTATAGTCAACAGACTTCCACAACTCTGATTAAAACAATGACCAGAGTTACCGCAGTTACACCTGATGTAATTAAAACAAATGGCAGCTGGCAATAAAAGTGTAATGTTGCGTAACATTCTCATGTAAACCAATTACAACTGACTGAATGTTGTTCATTATTTAGTCAATTCAAGAAAGCTCTGCAAGTTTCCATTTGGCAACACAGAGCAGCAACCATAATCAGATTCTACTTGACATTTCAATATTTCAGTTAATTCATTAAAGTTAGTCACATAACAAATGTATACTTTCTACTATAATCATTACATCAAAATGGTTGAAGACTTCTAATGTAAACAACGGGTTGAATATAGGTCAGATATGAGAACAAATTTATGCTGCAATGGAACATAAATGAGGCAGCAGGAAGGATAAACCTCGCCCCCAGCTTTAAAGCCAATGCTGTTTATAAACAGTGATGCAGACAAAGAATAAACTACACAGTGTGACAAAAGTGATTGTCATAGGGTTGTCAAAAATACTAATCAGTGCTAAAAATAAAAGTATCAATGAAGAAGAATCTAAATTTAAAAATCACATCAAATTGGATGGATAGTGGATATTTCCCATAGACCAGGGGTGTCAAACTCAAATTCACAGAGGGCCAAAGTGACTAAGTCTTGGGCCGAACTAAATATTTATTGAAAAATTTCAACAACATCTGCATGTTTTTCAGAAGAGGTGGATTAAATTTGAGTGAGGCGACAGGTAGCAGATGCTAATGAGTGTCAACAGAAGAGGTGGGGGCCGGCGGCAAGACATTTGCAGAGCATTCTGGGATTCGTAGTATTAAAGGTGTATGCATTATACTGGTGCGGTGAACGGTGGGCCAGCTCTAATAAATATTTGATATGATCTCGCGATATAATAGATTATCTCGACTGTATAAAGAAGGATAATTTTTCATGACTAAATATGAACACGAAGAAATTATATATACGGTCTATGATATTTCCTGAAATTATTGGAAGTCGATACCTAAGTTCTAATATAAACATTCTATGGTAGTGTTGTCAACTAAAATGTATATGTGGTCTTATAATGTTCTGATACAGCTCAAGATCATTCTAAGGCTATCAAAAACTAGTCCTTTGAATCTAGTTTTTAGTATCGATACAAAACCTTTTATCAAATATCAATGAGTATCTAGCATTTTAGTATTTTTAGCATCTGATTTTCAATACTTTTAACAACCCCATTCTATGGTCTAAACAAGTGATTTGCTCATCATTGTGATACCAAAATTGCTTTTTCCTCATTATCAAAATTCCTTCATTTTATTCATTGCTATATAACTTTCACAACAACTGAAAAAATGATCTGACTGAGAGTCTGCGTAAAAATTACCTTGAAAAAGAACATGAATCAATGCTGCTTTTTGTGTTTATGGTTTTACAATGCTATGATCTTGATCTGGACTCTTGATAAAAAATTTCCCTTATACCCCCCACTCACTCAGTCACTCACCATGCAGAGAGCAGACCAACACATGTTTGAGCAGCAGGATGTTTTCCTCTGGAGCGCTGGTGAGTGCCGTGTGGTTAGGGAGCGTGCATGGAGCATACTCACACTATAATCTATAATTCAGATCCTCTCGTCATCATCATGCCTGGCCTGTCTTAAGCCAGCTAGGATATAAGCTGCTAAGCCCAGGGCACAATATTAGACTACTCACTCCTTGACCTAATAAGGAAACAAGTGGGGTTATCATCACGGCCTATAAATATATGAAAAAATGTTGTCTTTTCTAATGCAGTCTGTATAAACCCTTTGAGGCAACAGAGTCAAATAACAAGAATGTATAACTTATTTAAAAGAACAGACAGATTTGAAAAATATTCACAACATTTTCACTTTGTTCATTTAAATTCTGGAGTGTCTTTTTGACACAAATGAGAGATTTTAGGTGATCTTTGTGTTAAGTGACACAGGAGGATAAAAGCATACCTTTGTTGTTTAAACATATAAACCATATGTCTTGTCTTGTTCATGGACCTATTTATTTGTTCTTAATAAATAAAAACAAAATTAAAATAATGTGGTTGATGAATGAGAGGAAGAACACCATCTACATTCTTTGCCATATCATTAACAAGTGACTGATCCTTATTACACTTTTAAATGCAGGGTCTTTGGTCTCACCTTAACTTTTGCTAAAAGTGCTTCCTGTTAAACTATCCTGTTTGTGATCTTACATCATGTGTGGCTCAAGGACATAGATGTAAGATGGCTCGCAAACTTCCTATTTTAAAATGTAAACAGCAATTACACCTAGATAACATTATATATCAATGCAGCACTTGAAGTTTAGTATCCCAAGAAGTCAATTGGCTTCACAGCCTCAAAAGGCAAATGTTACATTGCAGAACCAGATATAAAACATGAATTACACTGTTAATCTTCTTAAAGATTCTAGTAGTTCATTGTAATATCATCATAAAGGTGAGGGAAATATTTACAAAGTCCTGCCATCCAAACCACCCACAATTTGACCTTATCGACCCACCTTCACTGTACAGGGTTGCTAATGCCCCCCTCTATGTTGCATAATTAAAGTAGATCAACAAAAGCAGATTTATGTCCTAAGGTTGTATTACCAAACAGTGATGTGACTTTAGCAAAATAACAGTATTCTGAACACCACCAAATGAACGAGGAAATGTGCTGGAAAACTGAATTCAGAATAGCCAATGTATTTTTGGTACATTCAGTTACTTCCCAACACTGATTACCAAGCAGTTGAGGATAACTGTTGTCTTAATTTACAAGTGGATAATAATGCACATTGATCAGTACAACAATGTTTTGACTGTTTAGTGTAGACAAGTGTCATGTATCAGACTACATGAAGCCACACATCATATATAGCAGCTAAAGCATTGCCAATTGATTGTAAAGAAACAATGGTAAAAATAAATCAACATATTAAATTATATTTACCACTTCCCTGTTCTTTCACAAAATCAAGAGTGAAAGACCTGGGATACTGGAACACCTTGAACAGGACAGGGCCAAATAATGAATGAGAAAATCAATCATTCCTGCTGATGAACGCAGTGTTTTCAAGAAGCCATTCCCATGTACATTTAATCTGATTTGGAGTAATTCAAGCAACTGCAAAGTCACTGTTTGACCTTCATAAAACCAGTTATTATTGGTGGATGAAGGGAGGCAGCAGTAATGGAAGTTTACTTTCAGAAAGTTCCCATTCCTATAATGAGCTATAAACATGAACGGTAGGTCAGTGTCACAGCAAATAAATAGGCTGTTTGTAAATATACCTTACGCTAAATATACATAGATATATTATAGAGGCTCTTGGCCAACATTACAATGTATAAATATAGAGATGAGTTCATCTGTGAAAGTCTCAGTGACGCATTACGTCTACTGAAGGCTCTGCTACATTATCGGTCAGAGCCAGGAAGAGTTGGCTGAGCACTGATCACCACTGACAGAGCCTCTTGGACAGTATCTGTCTCCATGAAGGCTCTGTAGAGGACCTTTAGCAGCTTGCTAAGTGGCAAGAGTCGTGTCTGAGTGACTGGTGGTCCTTGGTGATTCACTCAGGATGCACACAGAACAGCGGCCAAACAGCCCGGCTCCACAAAACTGTCACGAAATGCCTCTTAATCTCTTTAACTATCTGCGTAAAATATGAACGTCTCATGAAATGTCCAAACAGGAAAATATGATTTCCTTACCACAAACACGTAATGACCGATGTAATGACCATGTCTTAAGTGTTCTTGGCGCAGGAAACAATTGAGACGTCTCCTTGACTGGGCAGACTCCCGCTTTTTCAAACACCGATGGCCTCCATAAACGTCCACTACAAAACTCTATTTTACACCTAGATACGCGCAGGAACCGGGAGTCACGGCAGTGGAAAGTGCTGTGTTAGCCCGTTTCCTTGAATGCGGGCTATGGTGATGCTCGACTCAGCTCAGCTCTACTGGGCGCTCGCTCCTCCCTGCAGCAGCAGCAGCAGCAGCAGCAGCAGCAGCAGAGAGACGAGCTCTGAGCAGGAACAAAACCCCGGCCTGGATCAGACCAGCTGGAGAACGCTCGTAAACAACGGAACCGGAGCACCATTAAGTGGACCGGAGCAGCTGACGTCAATGAGACTCCTCCAGGGGCCAACTCATGATCTATATGGGCCCCTAGAGGTAATGTAAACTGTCTCTATGGTTTAGTTAAACACCGGGCTATTTCATAAACTGGAATAATGTTTTATCTCTCATCATTCATTATTGCCTTACTTTAGTCAAGCACGCAATAAACTCAGACTAGAAAACATGTGCAATCAGTTTACCAGTATAGTTTGGTAGCAAAAATGTGTTGCCCAGGACAAACAGCAAACACATGGGATAGAAATAGGCTATATATAGATTCTGCTGCTAGATTTACGTTACACATTTTGTGGGCCTACACCTTTATGCAGTTTATGCAAACACATACATTTTTTTCTTCATTTCTTTTTGTCCACTGTCTGATAAACTGTCAATAAGCTCCCGGGCATGTAAACATAAAGAGCAAGCTAGTTAACCCACTTATTTTCAGTCAAATTGCCTAATAAGCCTTATATAGCCCTTGTAGACAGCATAAGGCCAAGGGTCAGATTCACTAAGCATTAATACTCCAAATGGTTCTGTAGCAGCTTCAGTTTGAATTAGGTGTCAGACAGGTGTTAGACAGACACGTTTATAAAAAATCATCACCATTCAGTATTAGGGAATATAAGCAGATACATGTTTTTTTACAAAGCTGATATGCTAATTTAGGCTAAGCTTTGGCAGACTCAAAGCCTTTAAGCCTGTCTGTTATCACTTTATTACAGTCTAAGAGTTTTGTAAATACTAGTTTAAACTTTGCCACTCAATAACTATGAGTGTTTTTGAATTTGTATGCGTTCATCCCGTTCATCCTTGACACTAGATGACTTTTCTAACTTGGAGTGTCGTAATCAAACGTGACGAAAGAGTCAGCTGACGTAAAGACGTAATGGCTGACGTAACTTTGCGGAAAGAAACCACGTTGGTGCGCGCTGGTCTACGGCAGTCGTCTACCCGGCACGAGGACAAGACAAGCCTTTTTTTTAAGTTTAGCTGTGATTATTTTACCGGTAAGTCACTCTTCAAATATCATATGTTATTATTTCACCGAAGGGTTCGAATGAATTTCCCTCCCAACACAGTACAGTCAACTTGAAAGGCAAAAATCTGAATGTGTTTCATTGTATGTTGTGACCTCTAATTTTGAGATGTCCAACAAGGAGTTAACTTACAGTTATATTCATATATATTCATATATATAATATTCTATGTAAGCTGCTTTTATTTAAATGGTTTACGTAAAGTAATTTCAAGCGAACTTGTTAAAACAGGTAGAATAACTTCTCCTGGTTAGCATTAGCTTAGCATGGGATGCGTTTGCTTTTCTTTAGGTTTTAAAACGAATTCAAATATTCCAATTGTGCTTGTTTTATTCTCACCTAGAAAATGCCTGGTGATATCAACAAAGGAAAGAAGGCCTTCGTTCAGAAGTGTGCCCAGTGCCATACTGTTGAGGAGAATGGAAAGCATAAGGTCGGGCCAAACCTTTGGGGGTTGTTTGGACGTAAAACAGGCCAGGCAGAGGGTTATTCCTACACAGACGCTAACAAAAGCAAGGGTAAGGACTTTGAATCCACAGTCATACACATTGTCCTTCTTATAACATGACATTTACCTTGATTTCTTTCATTTCAGGTATTGTTTGGGATGAGGACACCCTGAATGTTTATTTAGAAAACCCAAAGAAGTACATTCCTGGAACTAAGATGATTTTTGCTGGCATCAAAAAGAAGAATGAAAGAGTTGACCTTATAGCATATCTGAAGTCTGCAACTTCATAAAGAACTCTGTCTGCATGTTAGTTTTTCTACATCTTAAATATAAAAATCTTGCAAATCTGAGAACCACAGTGGTTTTGGCATCTCGACTTGCTGCATGTATCACAGCTCTACCTCCAAATTCAAAATGTACATTTTTTTCTGCCTTAACTATTTTTCTAAATAAGTTATTGAACTCTTCAACACAATATTATGTAAAAAAAAGAAGAAAAAAAAAGGCTGTGATAATGGTTTTGAGAGCTGCAATCCTGTAAAAACCTAGATATAGCAGAGTAGTATTTACTACATGTTTCTTTGATGTAATCTATTTTAAATGTTTTATAACTGGGCCCTTTAGTCCACCACAGGGCAACTCATCGTGTAACGAATTGAATTTATTAAAAATTGCACTAAATGGACCTAGCAACTGCTTTGTTTGTTTATTTAACAACTTAGAAATTGCCCAGGTTTTAACAATGAATAATTGCTAAGTACTTATTGATTTTGGGTGTGTTTTGAAAGAGTTTTTATTTATATTTCTCTTTATCCTTTGAGAGATTGTCAAAAATATTACAATAAATTACTAAAACATTACAGTAAATGGAAACAATCAAGCCCAATCTAATAACTTGAAAGAGCCTAGTTTGTTGAGACGTTCGAAAATGCGGCTTGTAGCGCCATCTTGTGTCTTTATCGTTTTACTGCATCACGCTATCTGTCCAGTGTTTTCCATAAGGAATTTAGTAATACAGAACAATATTGGCTATTACTCGGGTTTTCTATTAAAATTATTTAGATCATTCTAGCTAGTTAGAATTTATCCAACGTAGATTAGATTTGGCCGCAGCCGACAGTGGCAGGCTAAAGTGATAGGCCTATTTATTTAATTGTATAGGCTAGAAGTCAGCAGTGCATGTACTTTATAATTGCATTTTCTAGCTCTCTTGAAAATGAAAATAAGCTAAATCAAGTCAAAAAGCCATGACCATTAAAACAACTGAGTTCCTTTGCGTGACGAAGCGCGTCAGCGGGACCGAGCCAACCACAACCAGCGTCACTGCGCACTAAAAGTCTTCACAACAGTGGTGAGCGTCTATGTGATTTCCAATGCCTGCTGTGACGGTCAGCTGCAAAAAGTGTAGTACCAGTGCAGCCTTTTCTGCTCATGTTTCGTTTAGACTGAATGTGCTGAAGGATGGAAGTGCGCGCAAAGGGAGCCTTCGCGCTCCTGAGAGGACTTTGGAAATGTATGGAGAGCCTAAAAAGGACCCCTGACACAAAAGAGCCTGAAAGTTGGGGTTTTCCAATGAAATCTTTCTTATGCACCAGTTAAAGAACATAAATGATATTTCTTCGCTCAACTTCATGTGTATGGTGCACTGAGGACCCTGTGAAGAAGAGCCATGGCAGTGTCAAAAATGCTCTTCTCTGACGTTGAAACTTTTCTGGACTCGCACCCCGACTTATTCGAGGACTATTTGAATCGAAAAGGGAATTATGGCATGGTGGAGAAATGGCTCAAGAATCATCAGGCGAGCAAAAGTAATCCAGCGGCAGCGGCTCCCAGCGAGCCTCGGGAGGAGAAGAGCTCCGCGTGTAAGGACAGCTGGGCGAGTAAATGTGATGGGCTGCAGAGGAGAGCCTCACAGAAGGAGCTCCGGAAAACTTTTGCGAGGTCAAAGGCGATTAATGTCAACAGAACGTATGACGAATATGTGAATTCTAGGGCACAAGAGCCGCTAACTAGCATGAGGAGGAGAGCGCTGCTGAGAAAAGCCAGCTCTCTGCCCCCGACCACTGCGCACATCCTGAGCGCTCTGCTTGAGTCCAGAGTTAACATCCCACAGTACCCATCCACCGCTGTGGATTTTAAATATTACCTCAAGGAGAACAACGAAAGAGAGTTTTTCTTAGAACTGGTCAAAGACATTTCAAATGATCTGGATTTAACAAGCCTAAGCTATAAAATCCTCGTGTTTGTGTGTATTATGGTCGACGCAGACCGGTGCTCCTTGTTTTTAGTGGAAGGCACAGGAAATAAAAAGACATTAGTGTCTAAATTCTTTGATGTACACGCTGGTACCACAGTTCTGCCCTCAATGAATTCTGATGAAGTTCAAGTGCCCTGGGGAAAAGGCATCATTGGCTATGTGGCTGAACACGGAGAGACAGTGAACATTCCTGACGCTTATCAGGTGCCTGCTTCTATGTGCAAGCGTGCGTGCATTTTGCATGAGTCACTCACAGGGAAAGACGCAGGGGATCAAAGTATCACTTTTTCATTCACAGTTAATGGTAAATTAATGGAAATGTGCAAGAAATGCGCAGTTGTAAAAATTCTTTTGTAGAATTACACATTCACCCTATAACATGTATACACATTCATCATATTTGCTATTACAAAGTGTTGCCCATTCCTTGTGGCAGATCTAGGTCAGTGCCTGGGTCCTCTGTGCACAAATATGATGATCTCTGTAATTCTTGTGTATCTACTTTTGTTTGAAATAGTACACAGTCCTATCACTAGTCTCAAGCCAGACACAATGCTTCATTCACAGCTTAATATTTCAGTTAAGTGCAGTTATAGTATTCTTAATATAGGGTTATGATAACGCAAACGGTTCATTTTTGTTGTTGATTTTCAGAAAATATATGAAGAAGAAACCTCTACAGTTGTCTTGATCTTTTATGTCCTGGGTTTGTAGGACCGTCGATTCAGTGATGAAATTGACAAGTTGACAGGCTACAAAACCAAGTCACTTTTGTGCATGCCCATTCGGAACAGTGATGGGGAGATTATTGGAGTAGCTCAGGCCATCAACAAGACCTCAAGTGGAGAACTCTTCACTGAAGACGATGAAAAGGTAAGTTCAAGCCTTTGCCTCAAAAGGCTGAATCTTTAGTCATTAATCCATAGCCATTCATAAATTTGTGGAAAGTATTAATAGGCCATGTTAGAGCAATATGAAGGACATGATCACAAAAGTTCACTGCATATTGTATGCTTCATATTGACTCCATATGTGTACCTCCTTTTTGATGACTATAATCCAAAAAATAACCACAAGTCAGCTCTTAATAAATGTGTCCCATTTGCCCGTTTTTGTCTTTTAGCTCTTTAGTCAGTTCAAACCAGCTCAAAGTTTGGCACCAAATAAGTTGTGAAACCTATGAGCTGTTTTAAAATGTTTAGTGTGAATTTCACAAAAAAATATGTTATTTATGGAACTTAAGAGTGGGTGGATTCATTTTCCTTTTGGCACATTGGGGGAAAGAATGAAACAATTGCTTTGCTATTTAAATTATTCCAGGCACAATGTGTTTGTATGAATAGCTAATTTATTAAAACACCTTGGCTATATTTTGACCTTTAAGAAAATTGTTAGTGACCATGCAATTGTAAAGTTTATCATCTGTTTCCCATTTTGTCGTAGTTAAAGATAAAATCTGTCTGAAATAGCACAGTTTTAAAATAGAAAGTGACGTTTTAGTGATCTCTCTTGATTCCCTATTTATGTAATGGCCTAAAGGCTCTAAGACCAAATGTCCAATGACAATTTTTGAACCACACTAAATGTCTTCCTTAATTTATATATTTTTTTTGTTGAATTCAGATGATAATTTCTGTTGTTTGTGCACATTTCAGTGCATTTCACATTGCATCAACATCACTCTAATGCTCAGGATGGCTGCAGCTGAATTAGTAATGAAAGGCAATGTTAGCATCAGAGAATTCCATTCTGCAGCTTAAGAAAAAGCACCCCATTAAAGTGCACTGCAATTGTAAACGTTATTAGCTGGAGATATTACTTTTATTAAAACATGCAGCTGCCCATCACATTTTGAAACCTTATAGGTTTACACACATTATAGTACTGGCTTTAAACCCACACTATCCTAATTATGTTGTGCTGATATCCTGCAGTCCCTTGGGAAGCTTATAATGGTTCAACCCATGTATAATTGCATTGTCTCATCTTGTGAGGAGAACTATATAGCTATTGTATAAGCTCTGTTCATCATGCAGTCTCTGCAGATTCATATCTGGACTTGATCTTTGCACAGGAATTAGAGCCTTGTACTGTTGTTTTTTCCTACTGGTAAAGGAGGCATGGGTTTCAAGAGTTAAAAGAGAAATACCTGGTGATCAGTACAACATAGCAATACTCAAACAATAACAGAACTGCTGTACATTTTAAAACTTTTTCTAAGAATGTTGAAGCTGCCGCTATTGATCATACTTAAATAATGCAAATGTTGGGCAGAGTCAAGCCCCAGTCATATTTTAGATATATGAGTTTGTGCCTCATGTCCAAACTGTGAGTGCTCCCGGTCATGTGTTCACTGTGAATCATTAATATAAGACTAGTGTGAGAAACTTACTCATTTCAGTCCTCTACTTAAGAGAGGAGTGGCTTTCTGGAGTAGTATTGCAGTAACTTTAGTACATTTACTGTGGTGTATTTGTTGCAGCCAGCAGTGACTTACTCTATAGTAAGTTTAGCCATATATGTTGCATAAATATTTGATGTATCTTAGAACAAAACACATGTCTGATTTCATCATAACATATCTTTGCAAGTACACTGTAAAAAGTTCTCGTTACTACAAGTTGTTTGTAGTACTCTGTTCAAAGGCATGAGGTCATACAATAATTTATAAATGTGCAAAGTAAAAAAGTTACTCAAGTGTGTTTTTAAACTTTACCAGTAACTAGATCAGGGCATGTACAATACTCTCTTCATGCTGAGTGAAGGATGATTACATCTTACTGTCCAGCAGTAGTAGGTCTTGTGTTCGGCTCTCACCTTTAACATTTTACAGATGAGAGAGGAAATGGCATAGTGCCTGAGGCTCTTACCTTTATATTTACACCACTCTATACAACCTGGTCCAAAGGTAAAGCATCCTGTTTGTAATGCAGCCTTGTGTAATGGCCCTGCTGACAGAATGTAATTAGAGAGCAGCTTTTTTCTGGGCTTTGCCTGTTAACTCCACAGCAGATCCATAGCCAGATCCCCAAAGTCCAGCCTGCTAATGAATGTGCTCCTACTGGGGCTATTGATGTCCACTGCCTTTCAGGGAAAGCCTCACTGGAGATTTGCTTTGGACAGCTGAAATGGCATTTGCTCTGTGAACTTACTGCATCACACCTTCATTCACTTAAACCCTTATGTATAATCATAGGACAATGTCATGTTTTCATTATGACCATAATTCATATAAAATATTTTGTCTATTTAATATAAAGCAATCACCGTGCATTTATGAATATTATGGACAAGTAAAATTATACATCAATACAAGAAAATTATGTTTTCTTTCTTCACTAACCTATTTTGGGGGTTAAACACACTGGGCACACTCTCTTTATTGTCACATGTGCATATACATACAAGATATATAGCACAGATGAAATTGCTGTCCTCTCCCACCTCAGTGGAAACATATTTAAGAGATAAAGATAAAAAAAATAAAAATAAATAAATAAATACAAAATAAAAAAAATAAAAAATGCAAACAACAAAAAAAGGAAATGTGCAAACCAAGTGACATTAAAAATATAAACAAAACAGAAACATTCAAGTAAAGATAGCCGGAGATTGCAGATAGAAAGTGAGGTATTGCTAAATATATAAAGTTATTGATTGTCCATATAGAAATATGAAATATATGTGCAAAATATATAAGTAACAATTATTGATTGTCCATATAAAAGTGAGGTAGTGCTCACTTTTATAGGTAGTGGGGGGGTGGGGGGGCACCATCGAGAGCATCTGGATAAGATGCTCTCGATGGTGCCTCTGGAGAATGTCCGAAGGATGGGAAGGGGGGGCTCTTGCTCTTTTCAGTTTGCGAAGGAAGTAGAGGCGTTTTTGAGCTCTTTTGGCCAGTGATGCACAGTTGCTGCTCCAGGAGAGGTCCTCGGAGATGTGCACACCCAGGAACTTGGTGCTGCTCACTCGCTCCACTGCAGCACCGTTGATGACAAGTGGAGCATGCTGGGTGTGCGCTCTCCTAAAGTCCAGAACAATCTCCTTCGTCTTCTCCACATTCAGGTGGAGATTGGTGTCCTTGCACCACGTGGTCAGCCTGTTTACTTCACTCCTGTAACTCGTCTCATCGTTGTTGTGGATGAGACCGAGCACAGTTGTGTCGTCCGCAAACTTAATGAAAAGGTTGGAGCTGGATGTTGGGGTGCAGTCTTGAGTCAGGAGGGTGAAGAGGAGGGGACTTAGCACACATCCCTGGGGGGCCCCTGTGTTCATCGCGACCATGCTGGATGTGTCGTTTCCTACTCGAACTGACTGTGGTCTCCCCGTCAGGAAGTTCAGCAGCCAGTTACACAGGGAGGTGCTGAGTCCCAATTGGTCCAGTTTGTGGATGAGCTGCTGGGGAATCATGGTGTTGAATGCTGAGCTGAAGTCGATGAACAGCATTCTGACGTGTGAGTTATTGGTCTCCAGGTGGGTGAGGGCTGAGTGGAGGGCGATGGAGATGGCATCATCGGTGGAGCGATTAGACCGATATGCAAACTGGAAGGGATCCAGGGTGGGGGGGAGTGAGGATCTGATGTGTTGCATGACGAACCGCTTGAAGCACTTCATGAGGATGGGAGTGAGTGCAACCGGGCGGTAGTCATTGTGGCAGGTGGGAGTCGGCTTCTTCGGGACTGGAATGATGGTGGCACGTGGGGACAACAGCTTGGCTCAGTGAGATGTTGAAGACGTCAGTGAAGACATCAGTGAGCTCCACAGCACAGTCTCTCAGGACACGGCCAGGGATGTTGTCGGGGCCTGGGGCTTTCCTTACGTTTATCCCTTTGAGGGAACATCTCACACTATCATGGGATAGTGTCAGCCTCTGGTCGCCGAGAGAGGGTGGAGTTTTCTGAGCCATGGTGCTGTTGTTCATCTCAAAGCGGGCAAAGAAGTCATTGAGCTGGTTCAGCAGCAGAGGAGTGGAGCTGTCACAGGGCTACGGAGGGGGCTTGTAGTCTGTGATGGACTGAATTCTTTTCCACAGGTTCCTGGTGTCTCTGCTGTCCCTGAAGTGGTCAGCGATCCTCTTAGAGTACTGCCTCTTTGCCACCCTGATACCACGTGCCAGATTGGCCCTGGCTGTCCTCAGGCCGGCCATGTCTCCAGCTTTAAAGGCCACATTCCGAGCCCTCCAGAGCCTGTGGACTTCTCCTGTCAGCCACAGCTTCTGATTTGCTCGGATGGTGATGGTTCTTGTGACCGTGACATCGTCCATGCACTTCCTCATGTAGGACATGACTGTAGGGCAAATTAACATCAATACCAATGCATGATTCATTTAAGCTCATAATAGCTAAGGATAATTAGATAAAACATAGAAAACATTATATTTTATATACATTTTAAGATATGCTGTAACAATGTATAATTAATGTACTCGTATTGGTGCATAGTACAAAATATTAGATATAGGTGGACCTGCTTAACTTGGAAGCCAACGTTTCGCTACCAACCGGGTAGCTTGTGGGAGTCACAGTCACAAACGTAAGCCCTGCAGAAGCTATCTGGCTGGAAGCAAAACATCAGCTTTCAAATTAAGTCCAGCTGTGTCTATGATAAAATAAATGCATAGTGAGTGAGACTGTACGTGAAAGTTTTCTTCACTAACCTTTAATTGAATATGCAACAAACAAACAAACCATTATTGGGAAAATGTTACCTGCTTGAACTATCCATCCATCCATTTTCTTCCACTTATCCGGGACCGGGTCGCAGGGGCAGCAGTCTAAGCAGGGACTCCCAGACTTCCCTCACCCTGGACACTTCCTCCAGCTCCTCCGGTGGGACCCCAAGGCGTTCCCAGGCCAGCCAAGAGACATAGTCCCTCCAGCGTGTCCTGGGTCTTCCCCGGGGCCTCCTCCTGGTGATCTTCCCCAGGGCCTCCTCCTGGACGCTGTGAGCTTCGAGAAAATGACTGGCAAAAACAAGAATCGGAAGGCTCAGATAGTTACATCATTTAGTCTTTATTCAGGCATCATGGAAGTCAGGTTTCAGTCTCCTTTCTCCTGGTCTCTACATCTCCACAGTAACTCTTATATAGACCTCTTATCTGCGTTCAGCAGAGCCAAACGTATGGAAAACACGTACAAAGGCCACTTGCTGAGTTAGCTGGGAAATGTGCAGCTGTACATGTTCACTGCTACAAACAGGTATTAGCTGATCTAAAGTTCAGAGTACACATGCCACGTAGAACACACACAGACAAACATAAGTTCAGAATATGATCTTGATCTTGTTATATCAAAAAATCATGCTAACATGCCCCTTTGATAAAATTCAACATTTTATCACAAAAAAAAACACAAAAACATCATAAAACACATTACTTTTCCATAGATCATGACTCCTCACTGAGTCTCATAAACACTTCTCATAAACACTTCATAAGTCTGCATTTGGGGCTGGGGTCATCAGAACAAATGTCTGCTGTAGCATCACTGTCGGCTGTTGTCGTCGATTGTGTCTCTGTGTCGGTCACATGTATTGTGGAAAAAGTTAGACTCTTGTCTTTGTCCTTGAGATGCTATTGGACAGTCTCCTCTCCAGTGTCCCTCTTCGTGACAAAGGTGACACCTTGGACTGTCCAGAATTATAATAATCAAGCTTTCACAACGTCGTCGAATTCATCAATTTAATTTAGTATCTAGTCAATTGCAGAATTTCTATTAAAAAGGCTTCTGTCGTACCCTCTTGTCGTAGCATCTTGCCCTGTTGTCTTCAGACGTTGTGGAGGAGAGAGTTGACCTTTTGCCTTTCCTGGTCATGGAGGCCAGACCACATCGATGGTTTGCTATCTGCCGTCAGGATTCTTAAGAAGTCTCAAGTTGTCCCTGTTCGGATTCTCAGGTGTCTCAAGAAGCCTCATGTTGTTCCCGGGTTTCTGTGTTTTCCGGGTTTCTTGTCATTCCCGCGTTTCTGTGTTTCCCGGGTTTCTTGTTGTTCCCGGATTTCAGATCAGGGAGGCCGTTCCTCCCAATCATGCCCCTCCAGGTGTCACTGTCGTCACCCACATGGGCATTGAAGTCCCCCCAAGGACTCCAAGAAGGCCGGGTACTCTGCACTGCTGTTTGACCCGAAGGCGCAGGGACGCGACGCTCTCGACCACTCGGGATGGATGAACTCCAATACGTGGCGGCTGAGTTGTGGGGCAATGAGCAAGCCCACACCAGCTCACCGCCGCTCCCCACGGGCAACACAAGAGAAATGGAGAGTCCAGCCCCTCTCAAGAAGTTGGGTTCCAGAGCCCAAACTGTGTGTGGAGGTGAGGCCGACTATATCTAGCCGGTAACGCTCAACCTCCCGCACAAGCTCAGGCTCCTTCCCCCCCAGCGAGGTGACATTCCATGTCCTCAGAGCTAGTCTCCATGTCCGGAGATCCAGTCGTCAGGGCCCCCGCCGTTGACTGCCCTAACCCTAACCCTAACCCTAACCCCAGGCCTGGCTCCAGGGTGGGGCCCCGGTGACGCCGGTCCGGGCGACGTAACTGGCCTTTGTATGTAACTCTTCATAAAGGGCTTCTGAACTGCTCTTAGTCTGACTCGTCCCCCTGGACCTGTTTGCCATGGGTGACCCTACTAGGGGCATGAAGCCCCCGACAACATAGCTCCCAGGATCATTCGGGCACTCAAACCCCTCCACCACGTTAATTTCAAACTTACCTTTGAGATATCAAGTTTGTTAACTAATAGTGAAAAAGTCAATCAGCACCTATGTGTTGCATTGTTCCTTTGAATACATTCAAGTTAGAACACGTGCAATTTAAAGACACCCCACTTCCAGTGTATTTAAGGACAGAGAATTAAATCTATATGGATTATGTAGGGAGTTGTAGCTTTGCCAAGTATATGTTTGAAGGTCTACAATTATCAGAAACCTTGCAATTAGAGTTGTCAAGTATTCACGTGATTATATGAATCAATGGTTGAAACCAAGAGGTTAGCTCTTTAGTCTGTCATACTAACATTTTTTAAAACACTCTTTAGAACTCTCTTGAGCTCCTAAGTTATTCCTTTTACCTGTTAGCTGCACAAATTACAGATGTACAGTTTGTATTCGGTGCTGGCTGTTTTCTTATTCTGGTCATTTATGGCTAAACGGAAACACAGAGCCCTCCTCTATCAGCAACTGCAGCCGACTAACTTCCCATTCACACAGCGCTGCCTCAGGTCGCACTGAGGGTGGTAAATATTAGTGGCCCTGTTGAGCCCATTGTTTTGTTTACACAGCAGACAGATGCTAAAGATAGATGATTTACACCGAGGGCCTGGAAGAGGAAATATTCCCCCTAAAATCTATGAATTCTGTCATGGTCTTCATGTTGACAATAGAATGTAATTCTTGGCATTATAGGGCTTCATGTACGGCATTGTCAGTTATTTCTAATGTTATGAAAAATAACATAGCCAATGTCAAAATAAGATGTTGATTTGATTTTCTAATCTACATTAACACACTACATCGAGTGCTTGCATTATGTATGTGAGAGTATGAGCGTATTACAAAAATTTACATTTTCAGCCTAAGGCACTGCGAGTCAGAATTGTAAAATGATAAAATATCAGTCAAATTTATTTAATTTGTTCACTGAAGTAATGATGCTATTAGTGCTTTCAGGCAACAAAATCATGCAGTGATAAAGTCATTAAGTAATTTTTTTCTGAGTTACTTTGACCAGTAATAAGTACTTTATTCAGCTCACATTTTCAAATATCTCATATATTCTCCAGGTGCTGCAGATGTACCTCCCTTTCTGTGGGATTGCCATCTCCAACGCTCAACTCTTTGCTGCCTCCAGAAAGGAATATGACAGGAGTCGGGTAAGGATGCTGGGGCCAGCACCCCTCACCCCCACACCCCCTCACCCCAGTGCTGACATAGTGGCTGTGTATTGATCCCAGCCCACTTGCTGCCACTGCAGAGCTGCATGAGGCCCAGTGTGGACATTTTCTCTGCTTCTGCAGAGGGGGATGGGCCTGTGTTCTAATGGTATATGGGCTGTGATCTAAGGCTTGGATGAATTTTCAGAGCACCACTAATTTATGTCATACATTGATTTGTGATGAAGGAAAGATAATGAGAACTCAGATTAGTGAATGCAGACACAGGCTAGGCCATATACTTGTGTTTATTGAAATTGAATTGGTGCTTCTTCAGATTAAAGCCCACTTTATATGGGGATAAACATTTTACATAGGCCTTTTGTTTTATGCCAAGACATTAATAGTAATGGGTTAACTCAAATGACACATATCCTTTGTAGTGTATGTTGTTGTTGGGATTCAATCCTGTGCCCTTCCTCTTTATTGTGCTGTTCAGGCACTCTTAGAGGTCGTCAATGACCTGTTTGAGGAGCAGACTGACCTGGAGAAGATTGTCAGGAAGATCATGCACCGTGCACAGACATTGCTTAAGTGCGAGCGCTGTTCAGTGCAGCTGCTGGAGGACATGAGTCACCGGTACTGTTTTTCACCGGTACTGTTTAATTCTCTCATTTGTGTAATGTGTAATGTGTAATATATATGTATATATATATATATATCATATATATATATATGTGTGTGTGTGTGTGTATATATATATATATATATATATATATATATATATATATATATATATATATATATATATATATATATATATATATATATATATATATATATATATATATATATATATATATATATATATATACATATCATTTTTTTTTTCACTAACTATGGACTGTAGTGATGTGTTGCCTAACCTTTCAGGTGGTCAAGTTCACAAAGTCATTTGAGCTGCTGTCTCCTAAGTGTAGTGCTGACACTGACGGCAGGTATGTATTCCGATCCTAATAAAGTACAAGCGTACAGTATATAATACATTATGGAGGGACTAGATATGACCAAAGTGAAAGATCTAGCCACTCACGATACCTGTGTACTCGTAATGAAAGTTCTGCTGAACCGTTGAGGTTAACTCAGAATTCAATTGTAGATTGTACATGGCAGGTGTGCTGTAACATCCATGGTTAATGTGGCATTGATCATGTGTTTCTCATTAAGGGTTGGGTAAAAGAAGATAGGCTTCATATAGTTTGAAGAAAGCTGTTGTCAAGCATGTGCCATGACTGACATTTGTCACCAACAAATGAAGGGATTCTGATCAGCAGTTTGAAAATGCATGCAGTTCTTAGCTTTATTTTTGTAACACATATATTACAAATAATTACATTTGTGGCATGACCAATCCTAAATGTTCACATCTGAGCAAGCACTACCGTTGTAGATCTGTATGTGTAATTAAGTGAATAAATTTTCTGTCAAAAGGCGAGAACTAAGTGTAGGAATATCCAATGTCTCTCACAACCCCAACCTTCCCCATGGGAAGGATAACGCTGAGCTAGTGTAGATGTCTAGAGCGGCTAAATGACCGACAAGAGACACAGTAGAAAAGCAGAGATCAGCCTAGAAAGGCATATTGGTATTTTTCCACAGTGCAATATTTATCCACTCTTGCACTTCATTTGATTAAAGATATTACAACATCCAACAACACATTTGTTTCTATTGTAATCTCAAAAGACAAAACAAGACATTTTGGACTTAGATATCTGCTCTATCTAAACTCTAGCTCAGGCCATATACTATTTGGAAGCTGTAGCCATGCAGTCGTGTGGGCGTTTGACAATGAAGGAGACAATCACACAATTAGCTGTTCATTACTAGTTCAGAGAGCAGGAGAGGCATACTGCTTTGTGCTATTAAATGTCCACTAAACAAAACTGAACATACCTTAAACATCTGACCGTCTCATATATCATTCTTTCCTGACAGTTTCAAAGACAGCATGGAGAAATCCTCATACTCGGACTGGCTCATTAATAATAGTATTGCAGAGCTGGTAGCCTCCACAGGACTGCCTGTAAACATCAGTGATGCCTATCAAGATCCACGCTTTGATGCTGAGGTAACCATTTAATGACTGTGACATCATAGGGCTTTCCCTCTCTCTCTCACACACACACACACACGCACGCACACACACACACGCACACACACGCACGCAATCGCACACACACACGCACACGCACACACACACACGCACGCAATTGCACGCACACACACACACAAATGCATGCACGCATGCACACGCAGTATCTAACAAGTGAAGTAGTAAAATTATTGAAAATTTAAATTTACAACAGAGATATATGTGAATGAACTTGTGTTGAGGACACCACCTAAACTAAAGCTATATTTTGTAAACAATAAAACCATATTTTAATGTTATGTTCAATTCGTTTCACATCAACAAATTAAAAATAGTTTGTAACTAAATCTGGTGCGGAACATGTTTTCTCTTTTGAGTTGGGCTGGGCAATTAAGTGAAAGACCGAGAGATCGTGAATCAGTCTTGTCTAATTGTCAATGATATGGTTGGTGTTTTTGAATCAAGAGGTCTACAGTCAATCTTCTGTCAGTAAAATCCTGTGGTTTGGAGCACAGTTCAGACTTTGAAGGGAAAATGTTTATTTTATATGTTAAATAACACTGATTAAAAACCTGCATTGTTTATACTCAAGAAATCAATAGAGCCATTTTAATTTATATATGTGCCTTTTTCTTGAATAGACTAGATGCTCAAATCTCTTTTTACTGTTACTAAAATACTCCTCTCCTTTTTAGGCCGACCAGTTTTCAGACTTTCACATCCGCTCTGTGCTTTGTGTTCCTATATGGAACAGCAACCACCAAATTATTGGTAAGCAAATAACCTTTGAGCACATCACTGAACTACTTGTGGAATGAGCGATGGACCTCCCCATGTGTTTGGGATGAGTATTGTGTGACTACTGATTATATGTTAGTAGCCTCTTAGTGTGTGTATTGTATGTTAGTAGCCCCGTAGTGTGTGTACTGTATGTTAGTAGCTCCACAGTGTGCGTGTACTGTATGCTCGTGGTTCCACAGTGTGTGTGTACTGTATGTTAGTAGCTCCACAGTGTGTGTGTACTGTATGTTAGTACTGTAGCTCCACAGAGCTCCTACACTTCACTCTACACTTGTAAGTGGAGTTCCCTTTTTCTGACTGTGTGCTTTGTCTTTGTTATTCAGCCCTAGGCAAACACTGACACACTGATAAATCATTGATTTCTTGCCTGGTTTTGGTGCTGGATATTGCGGGAGGAGAGGGCCAATGGTAGTAGCCTGATGGTCCAGTGTGTATGGAGCAGAGGGTTATACGTGCTGTATTCTTTTGTCATGTGTCGTGTCCTGGGTCCTTTTGCGTAGGTGTAAGTGAATTTATGGAGAAAGGAGGGGCACAAGGAAGAAAAAGTGTGAGGGTGAGAGATCCATGTGTGTGGGTGGCACCTGAGGACCTGAAGTGAAAAACCATTATACAAACAAAGCAACAGGAGATGAAATTCTCCCGTCAAGGATACACGCAGCTGAATGAACATCCTTGTATTGCCACCAAGGCTAGAGGCAGCGCTTTGAAACCCGTCAGAGCAAAATATTGTTGTTACTGTAATGAAATTAGACATGTTAGGCCTAAAAGTAGAAGCCTGTAAGCTTGATGTGAGTGGATTATGGGTGTATTATTTGTTCATCTGAAAGCTACTGTAAACAAGACCTATTGTGAACAATGACTAAAGACATTGTGTTTATACTGCTGCTGGAGTGGTTTTAAAACAACTGGAGGCAAATGAACTATTCATTCATTTTATTTTTTTGTCTCTAGTTTTTCATTTGCTATGTTTTGCAAACAGGAACATAGCATGCTATACCGGATCATCCATATTTATCGATCTACATAAAGCATTTGACACTATTGACCATAATTTACTCTTACAGAAGTGTGAGTGTTATGGGATCAGAGGGGTAGTTAATGGTTGGTTAAAAAGCTACTTAAACAATAGGCTTCAATATGTAGAAATAAATGGAACAGTATCACTTTATAAAGCTCTTTTGTGCGGAATTCCCCAAGGATCTGTTCTGGGGCCAAAATTATTTATTCTTTATTTGAATGACATTTGTAAAGTTTCTAGAATATTGAAGCTGGTTATTTTTGCAGATGACACAAATCCTGAACATTTTATATTGTTCAGGATTTGATGTTGATCAGTTAATTTCACAAGTCGAAACAATTTAAAAACAATTTAAAAAATGGTTTGATTTAAATAAGTTATCACTGAACGAAAATAAGACAAAATTCATGATTTTTGGATCTAGTAAGATAAATTCTAATGTAAAATTGTTTTGGAATGGAATCGAAATAGAACGGGTTTATGAGATGAGGTTCTTGGGAGTGATTATAGATCATCAGATCTGTTGGAAGCCACATATTCAGTACATCAGGAGTAAAATATCAAACACTGTTGGTATACTTTATAAAACCAAATCTGTATTGAATAAGAATTGCCTGCATATATTATATTCATCACTTGTGCTTCCGTATTTATCTTACTGTTCGGAAATTAGGGCAAATGCTTGTAAAACATACGTAGATCCTATAATTAAACTACAGAAAAGGGCAATAAGAATCATTAATAAAGCAGGATTCCGTGATCCGACTAATGAACTATTTATAAAATCAAACATATTAAAATTTACGGGCATAGTTAAGTTAAAAATTTTGACAATTCTGTTTTGTGTTGTGAATAAGGATGTTCCTGTAGGAATTCAGTCCTTCTTTAAATTAAGAAGTAGTTATTATAATTTAAGAGGTGTGCTTCGGTTTGAATCCAATAAAATAAGAACTAATGTGAGGCAAAGATGTGTATCAGTTTTAGGAATAAGACTTTGGAATGATCTCAATGATGAATTTAAGTTAATTAAAAGTCTGTCTAAATTAAAAAAAAAAAAAAATTAAAGCATGAATTCATTCATGCATATACTTTGTAGTAGGCCATATGAGCCAAGATATTGTGTTCAAGATATTGATTGTGTTATGTTACTGTATTGTGGAGTTGTGTGTTGTCAGGGTGGGCTTACATAAGCATGCAGCTTCAGCCCAATCCTATTTTGGTTTAATTAATGAAGGAAATGTTTTGTTTTTTGTTTTTTGTTTTTCAAAAAAGAAAAATGTAAACAACCAAATAAAATTGATTCATTCATTCATCCATTTTTCTATTCAGCACTGGAGTTCAATCAAACAGTATTTCATTATTGCATGACAATCCTTTAGTCATCCCTTGCTATTATTTCTACAGCTTTTTAACTTTAATAACTGGCAACGAAGAGAAGCATGTCATCAAAGATTTAAGTGTCAGATGTCTGGCTATTGGTTAATGTTTGATTTTCTTTTTTGCTTTAAAGAGATAGCTCTAGAATGAAATGGTTATTGCACACATGACATAGCCGGATTGGTTGATACTTAAAAATGTCTGTCATACTTTAATCTTTTGTCTAACAGGTGTTGCTCAAGTACTTAACAGACTGGATGGAAAGCCCTTTGATGATGCAGATCAGCGTCTTTTTGAGGTTGTGTATTGTCACTATTTACATTAAGACAGTAAAATTAATCCACGTGTGTTGACATTAGTAATGTGGTTTATGTTGTCACAGGCATTTGTCATCTTTTGTGGACTAGGCATCAACAACACCATCATGTATGACCAAGTGAAGAAGTCCTGGGCCAAGCAGTCTGTAGCATTGGATGTAAGAACATAAAATATGCTCTATTGTCATTTCCTCAGCTATTTTATTCATTTTGTACTACACAAAATGGCTATGTTCACATGCACACCAAAATCTGATTATAATCTGATTTCTGGACATTTCATTCATTTTGTTTTGATGTTTTATTTATTTCGAGCAGATTAATGAACATAAAAAGTCAGTATACATGTATCCACTAAACTTGATGCACATTTCACATATTTTCTTTAATTTAAACTTGAAAACGAGTGGGAAGAAGACAATGTATTAAATCCCACCCCTGTTAGATTGTTTAAATTGCATGTAAACCACTAAATTTGATACGAATTATCAGAGAGACCATGATCAGAAAGAAATTTGAGGATTTTGCTGTTCACATGTCATTTTATCATAATCAGATAATAAGCAGATTTAGAGTGTGCTTGTAACCGTAGCCAATGAAACAATTACCTATTATCATTGTTTTCCTAATAAGCCAATATCAAACCGGCACTGTCCTTTATGTCTCATATTTTCAGAAGCAGCAATGAAAAAAGTGCTGATCCCTCTTTGTAGATAACCTCCACACAAAGGTTTTATTGAAAATTAATGAGAGGCAGTGAAAAGCAATCCCTCATCTGCTTGCGTACATATGCATTCAGCACAAGTCAGCCATTGTCGCAGATTACAATGGAGCGCTTTTAGGGCCGTTAGTTCTACTGTATGGAAAAGAAAGGGGAGTAAAGTTACAACATTTAAGGTAGAGGCACAAAATTAAATAAGTAGATGCATTGCTCCTGGCAGCGCTGAATAAACATGAGAGTTTATGATCCAATAAGTGAGTGCAGGTCTGTGAGGGATTCTCTCAGGAAATAAAGGCAAAAAGACGATGAAATCAGGTTTGACACTTCAGCTCCTACAGCGGTTTGGAGGCGACTTGGTGTTGCCGTCAGCTTCTTCATCAGAAATGTGGTGCGTTTTACTGCACACCTGCCTTTGATGCTAACTCTATGTGTTTTGTCTTGTAGGTGCTGTCTTACCATGCCACTTGCTCAAAGACTGAAGTTGACAAATTTAAGGTAACAACTGCTCGGGTTTGTCTATGCAATAGTCTTTATAATAAGTCGTAGTCAGGGAATGCAGTTTTTAGAGATTAAAAGTAATTATTATTTCACAGCACAGAACAATATGTGCATTGAATATGTGAGTTTTTGATGTGGATTATTATTATACCAATTTGTATATTTGATAAGTACTTGTTCACTCATTACCTTTTTACCATTGGAACATGGCACTGACACATGACACAAGCTATAAACAAGTTCTCTCTTCTTATTCTGAAACCTTTTTGCATATTTGTCAAAGATAACCAGTGTAAAATGTGAAGACCCCTTAGTAAAAACAGATTAGCTGCGATTAACCACAGCTGTTTTTCATGTTGCTTTTGTGTAACTGCGCCATTAAAAAGTATTTGAAAGCCTTAATAAGCCTGGACATTGCACGTTGCATATTTGTCAAAAAACTCAAGTACCAACAGTACCCATACCTGGGGGTGGTAGTGCAGAGAATTTGATATGCTCATGATTTGATATTTGCATCGCTTTGTGCTTGCCTTGGGTTGAGTATAAAAATGCCATCTGTGAGGCCTTGTTGACTCTTTGTTGCTTATGCTTCCATTCCACAAACCTCACAAGAAACTAGGTCAGTGCAGCGTTCAGTGTGTAATTGATCTCCTTTATGTGCATGCATTTACTCATTAATGTATTTATATTGCGTGTAGACTTGTTAATAATTTAAATGGACAATATTTTCATTATTTTTGACTGTCCCTATTGACTTGAAATTATGGGCAGCCACTTCTCTTTACATAGTTTCTGTTAATTTTAGGCGGTGCACAGTCCCATGGCTGTTTGTCGCAAAGGATATTGTGATATTTGTAAATTGATTTGCCATATCTGTAGCAAATAACTCCATGTGTATTATTTATGAAGATGAGAAAATGAAAATATCTACATTTTTAATTGGCGTGGCATTTCTGAAATATAGATATGACCTATTTTCCTGCACTTTCATGTGTTGGATTTTCCCCTGTGGCCATTATCGCAGAGAAGGAACCCCGCTTCTCAGAGTGTGCGTGTGATCTCAGCCTCTGCCTCACTTCCCTCTTTCATAACTGCTCTACATACGCCGCACACTTGACTGGGACTTCACCAGGAGCAAATGGCACAGGCAAATACAGCCCACCGACATTTTGCAAACCAGGGCTAAGAACCTAGAAAAAAGAACATCTGACAAATTCACTCTTTTGACAGCTGTGTGACAAAGTAAGACATGGGGTGCATTTTTGCTACAGGTCCTAGTATTTTCATGGTAGCAGTTAGACATTAAGCACTGTTTTATTTGTCCATTACATAGTACATATTTTTTTAGTGGTAGATTTTATCAGTTCAATAAATGTTGACCGCAAAATTTGAGATAAAGCATAAACATATAATTAGGTAATTTGGCTAGGTTAAAAAAATCAGCCATGGATCTGCAACTGTGATAGGCTGCACAGATCTGAAATGAACGGTTACCTGGCCT
Organism: Periophthalmus modestus; assembly: GCA_019594935.1. Classification (NCBI taxonomy): domain Eukaryota; kingdom Metazoa; phylum Chordata; class Actinopteri; order Gobiiformes; family Gobiidae; genus Periophthalmus; species Periophthalmus modestus. The sequence goes on along the minus strand of JAIEZT010000009.1, from coordinate 22,879,541 downwards.
GGGGGCATCAACTGCTTGTCTCCCTGGAGATAGATAAGTTTAATGCCATATTTTAGAACATCCCAGGCAAACAATAACATTTCCATGGAGACCTGCAGATGACAGACCCTCCACTGGTAAAGTTACATGAACACCTTTAATATTGAAAAAGGGGTTATGTTCAGATGCCAAAAATATAGACAGTGTGCTGTGAAAGTGTGAGGAGAGCCTGCTCATTCCTCTTGAGTCTGGCCTCTTAATTGTTGTCTGTCTTTATTGTTCCCTTTATTTAAGCAATACCAAGTGAATATATTCCAATATTAACATTGTACGTGCATCATGTACTTCAGATACTAGTGATGGAAAAGAAAAGAATATTCATTGGCATGATATTCAATGAGAGGAAGAAAAAAGATAAATAAATAAATAAATGCAAAATAAAGTAGTAAATAAATAAATAAATACAAAATTAACAATTATCTGCAAAAGTTATATTTATGTCTAGTGATTTAGGTACTTGTGGTATTGATGGTAGTGAAAAATAAAGAAGATTAAAGAGGATTTGCAGGATCCCAGTGTCCTAATCTGTGCATTAAAAGACTAGAAAGGTTTGTGGTGTACTGTTGCAAGGAGAAGGTATCCTCTGAGCACGCCTTGCTTGCCCTAGTCTTGTGCTGAGTGCAGTTTAAAACATTACAGATATGTTTGCAAACTATTTGTTGAGTAAGTTAGATTTGTTAATTTGATTTTTTGGCACCACCAAATCATTATTCTAGTAATAGTGATATTACAATCCTTTACACTTTGTGGAGCCAATTTGGGACTTCTGAAAATTGATAGAAAAGATGGATGAGATGCTATAGTTTAGTGATAAACGGCAGCAACAGCAGCAACATCACCAAAACCTAAATGGAGAAAAAAACTGAAAAAAATCTTTCATATCTTTTGTTTTGTTATTGTTGTATAATGGCAATAATGGGAAATCTGTTGTTGAGGTCTATTATTGTATGTGGGTCTATTGTTGCGTATGTATTTTCAGTAAGTAGTCATTATAGCAGTGTATGTGGTTAATGAAAGGTATCCAAATGCTGGTAAAGGATGTTATGTCAGATTCATGGGTGGCTGCTGTATGTGACTGTGACTGATATGACATCGATAACTGGACCAACTCACTTAAACAAATAAGTGTCAATATGCTGTTATGTATTGCTATCATAAAGAAATATTATTGCATCACTTGTCCTCTCAAATCTTTTTTTCTCTTTGTGTGATCCCCACTACAATCTCCAGGCAGCTAACATTCCTCTCGTATGTGAACTGGGCATTGATAAATTGTCTTTTGATGATTTCTCATTGGATGTGGACGCCATGATTACAGCTGCTTTGCGGATGTTTATGGAGTTGGGAATGCTGCAGAAGTTTAAGATTGACTATGAGGTGAGACTAAAGTCCTGGTAAGATGGTTTTGTTTTCTTGTTATGGCAGCTGTGATGCACTTGTGTCTTTCTGTTCTCCTCCAGACACTATGCAGATGGCTGTTGACAGTCCGGAAAAACTACAGAATGGTTCTTTATCACAACTGGAGACATGCCTTCAACGTCTGCCAGTGCATGTTTGCTATGCTAACGGTAAATAAAAAATAAATGACTATAATGCACAGTTTTATGTAAATCACTTTGTGCCACATTATCATCCATGACCAACATATTGTATGTGAAACAACTTGATAGCAATTATTTGATACTGAAAGTGACAAATGATTTGTTGTTGCCCTAACCATAGAAAAGGTACTAGTTACTCTTGCTACTACATAGTCCTGACAGAAATCTATGGGATTATCTAAGGCTCAGTTTGGGAGGAAATAGTTTTCATTGCTTGGACAGTTGTCAGTTTTGTTAATTGCTAAATTTCATTAACTTAAGTCTTAGCTCGTTGCTGAAAACACCAGATGTTAATTTTATAGTGATCACAGAAGAGTGACTTCAGTTCTCCGCTCTATCATTAAAACCACTTAATCTCTACTTTGGGACATAATGTGATCGCTCGCAATAATGTCTACATACACCAGATTGGAGAGAATAGTGAAATAATAAAATGTAAGCTGTTTTCTGCTCTTCTCTATTGTGCATATGTTTTAATAAGTGGTCTGAGGACAGTGTTATGGTTGCTCCTATCCCCACAGTGATCCATAGTGACTCACTCAGCACATGGCCTCCAGAACCCATTCATCCAAGCCATAAATCTCTCTGTATGGCTGCCTTACTGCAGTCCCAGTGGCATTTTAGGGAGATACTGTTTTTTTAAGAATATGCTGCTGCTCGACTGTTTTCCATTTTTATTTAGTGTGCAGTTCACAGCATTATCAGATCACAAAGTAAAATGTGCTGCCATTGCATAGCTCTTTTATGACTTTATTTCTTTCCTCTGCACCAATCAGACAGCGGGCTTTCAAGAAACTCTAACAGAGGTGGAGATCCTGGCTCTCATTGTGGGCTGTGTGTGCCATGACTTAGACCACCGCGGCACCAACAATGCATTTCAGGCAAAGTAAGCTCTCTTCTTTCCTCTACACATCATGGCCATGCCTCTTACACAAAGTTTAAAAGTTTACAACTATGCCCCATCTTCAGCAGTCTGCACTTGTCTAACTCACATCAGCAAGAGTCAAGTAGTGAAATTCTTTTAAAGGATTTGTCTGAATTTCTTATCTTCTCTTCATTTACGGAGATGATAATTACATAAGAAGAAAGCTGTGTCATACAGAGATGTTAAACTGATCATCGAAATTACATTTATAATATATTGTGCAATATGTTGCTACAGAAGATATTGGCAAAGACCACTTTATGCCACTAAAATAAACATACAAGAGGATAATCCATTTTCTAAATGAATCATAACATAAATAAAACATGAGCTGCATAAAATAAATGGCTCAGTGAAACTTTAGTTCATTTGCTGTAGTAACATTTTGACATGTAACTGATATACTGTATTCAGCAGCATTTATCACTACAGCCACTGGGCCACTGCTGTACACTTCCATATCAGAATGCTTTTTCTTTCAGGTAGATAACAAGCCTATAGTGTGTGAAGTGTAAATCATTGTGTTATTGTACCTGCAACAAAATTATGTAGGTCAAATGGAGGTTTAGTCCTGAGCTGCTACAATGATCTGTGCCACCACATGGGAGTCAGTCCCTGGACCTTCTTGCTGTGCGACGAGAGCCCTAATCACACAGCCAGAATGAGAAGTTTATATCATGAGAGTTACTTTGAAAAATATTTATACCATTTACTTACTGAAATGTTTAACTAAATTAAGACAGTGTTTCAGTGAGTGAACTCATGTTTTTGTGTGTGCCAGGACGGGCTCAGCTTTGGCGCTGCTCTATGGGACCTCTGCTACCCTGGAGCACCACCATTTCAACCACGCTGTTATGATCCTGCAAAGCGAGGTGACATGTTTGTAACCCAGCTGTGTACATAAATTACACATAAACATTAAAGTAGGGCTGCTCAGTTTAGGAAAAAAAAACCTAACTATTCACTTTTGTTTAAATCATAATTGAAATCATGATTAATCAAACAATGATTTGCTTATAGATAAGGCAGTTCATCAGTGCACTTAACAACTTTTCCTCTCAGGGAAAAACATTAAGAGTTAATGTTAATTATCTCAATTACTCGAGCAATGGCTCAGAGCAATAATCATAATTGTAGAGCTGGGTATCACAGGGTACCTTAAGCTTCGATATTTTACGTGGTGCATATCACTATTGTCAAAGAGGTTTCATCAGTATTACTACTACTAACATATTTTTTTTTAAAAAAAGAAGATAATACAGCAGTCTACCATAATGACACTATAACTTGCACATTAAACAGTATCACAGTATCTCTATTTGGCCCCCCACACTATTTAAATGACTAATGAATAATGTTTTATTTTAATGTTCTCTCTTCTAACAGGTACTAAGAACTAACTTTACTTTATTGTTACAGCCCCTAGTGCTAATTTTCTTTGAGAACTTTACTATTTTGAAACCAGCCCTATATAAGGATCAATATGGTTTCTTTTGCAGTCCATAAATGAAGAAAGCTTGTTTTTGCCCAGTGTGCCCAAAGGCAAGCATGTGCAGCTGTATATATGAGTGAGTAAACAAAAGGCTGGAGCTGCCCTCAAATCAATGTAATTACAGAGCCCATAGATTTGCTGGTAATTGGTTGAAAGAGACGTTTTACCAGGTGATTCATTCACATGAGGCTGTAATTAAAGACATTTTGAGGGAGCAGCTGAGAAGGGGCTTAGAGGGGTAGGTTCTAGTGGCTTCATTATCACAGTGCTGACAACACAGTAAGCTGACAAATGTTTGCTTGGAATATCATAATAGCTTCTGTTGATAGCAGAGTTGAACTACCAGTGTCATATTAGCATATAAATGAAAAGTGTGGCTAATTTGAGAACGATAGGAGGCTCACGATTCAATCCAGCCGGCCTTTACAAATTCATCTATCCATCTTCTTCCACTCACCGGGCTGGGTCACAGGGGAAGAAGTCTAAGCAGGGACTCCCAGACTTCCCTTGCTTGAAACCCATGAATTAAAATCTACACATCACTCCTGCTGCTGTATGGCAAAACTTCTCTCTATCATTCACACTTTCTGTGCACTTCCTGCTCCACTGTGATGGGAGAAGCCTTTATGTCTGGGCTACTTCAATATTTAATGGGAACACATGAGCTGATGACAGAATCACAGCTGCACAGACACTCCATAGACTCAAACTCTGAAGCTGTGCTCAATTTGTGGCCCATTCTTAGACTTAATTCATTATCTGTCTATCTCTGCTCTCTCACTCGCTCCACAGCCTCTGGAGAAGTGCTAAGTGGAGGATAAATGTATAATACATTATGCCAGAGAGCCTCAAGTGAGAAATGATACTTACTTATTAAGAGCATCCTCCTGAAAGAGGGGAGGGGCTTGCTATTGTCTCCTCTACACATTGAATATTATTATTGTACAAAGTACCAATAAAATGTTATAGCTGCTGGGCCCTTGTACTTATCTTACACCTGGATAACTCACTTTGTATGATGCTGAGGGACTAAAAGCGTCCAAGGTGCAGCTTGAGGCCCAGTTGTGGCACAGTGAGATTTCAAGCTCAGTTTTTATCATTACGTCTATGATTTATAGTCAGCCTGTTGTATCAAATGGCATTTAAGATGTGTCTCAACATGTACATGTCTTGTGATACTAAAGATAATAAAGATCAAACAGATATGGCAAAAATCACATATTTTCTGCCTGTTAATAAAGAAAAGACTGCTAAATAGGCTGGATTGCCTGGAGTTAGGCATTTATGGAATAATTGTAGCCTACTAGATACAGCATGGATCATTTAACAACTGTTTATTTAGAACAAGGGCTCAGTTATTTGTTCTCAATTTCCAATATGCAACATGATATGACAACATGACTACAAAAGGGGCTGCTGACTCTCACATTCTCATATCTATCTCAGTACAATAAGACTGGGGTGTTTCTCCTTTCAAAGCTTTCGTTATTTTCCTTTTTATCCTGACGTTGTTTTGTGTGTGTTTTTCTGCAGGGTCACAATATTTGTACAGTGACCTCATGCAGCTGCTCTCAAAATATCTCTCCATCCTGTCATCCACAGATCTCACGCTGACCTCATGCGAGTATGTCTCACCACAGCACACAGCTCCTTCTCCAGATACAACCAGAGCACCTCATGTATTATGAAGACAGCCACAGCATGCCTTTAGCTCAGGAGTCTTTTAGCGGACACTGCCCCCTTGTGGATTTAAGTGAGTTTACGCTTGTGTGTTGATGTTTGCAGAAACAGGAGTACATTCTTTGAGCTGGTGAGTAAAGGAGAGTACAATTGGAACGTGAAGGCACACAGAGACATGTGCAGGTAATGGGAAGAGCAACATTTTTACACTTTTACTTATTTTTTGATGCCTTTTAACATTGTCAACTATGAGCCAGAGAAATCGACAAAATTAGTTTTATGCACCAAAACGCTTACACTACAACATGAGGCTTGTTTTTTTTTTAAAATATTGGTAATGGATCTGGATCTCATTGTCAGATCCATGATGATGACTGCATGTGATCTTGGTGCTGTGACCAAACCTTGGGATATTTCAAAGAAGGTAAAAAGTGCTCTCTTTTCTCTATTCTGCACTCAAACAAAATGAGGAGTGTGCTTTTAATGGTCTAGGTGTGTGTATGTGTGTCTGGGCAGGTGGCTGAGCTGGTGACCAGTGAGTTCTTTGAGCAGGGAGATCGAGAGAGATCAGAGCTGAAACTCACACCCTCAGTGAGTAACTTACTCTTTTCTGCTCCTCTGTCTCTGTCTCTGCTCCTCTGTCTCTGTCTTTGCTCCTCAGACTCTGCTCCTCTGTCTCTGTTTCTGCTCCCCTGTCACTGCTCCTCTGGCTCTGCTCAGACTCTGCTGCTCTGTCTTTTGCTCCTCTGTCTCTGTCTTTGCTCCTCAGACTCTGCTCCTCTGTCTCTGTTTCTGCTCCCCTGTCACTGTTCCTCTGGCTCTGCTCCTCAGACTCTGCTGCTCTGTCTTTGCTCCTCTGTCTCTGTCTTTGCTCCTCTGTCTCTGCTCCTCTGTCTCTGTTTCTGCTCCCCTGTCACTGCTCCTCTGGCTCTGCTCCTCAGACTCTGCTCCTCTGTCTTTGCTCCTCTGTCTCTGCTCCTCTGTCTCTGTGTTTCTGCTGCCCCTGTCACTGCTCCTCTGGCTGCTGCTCCTCTGTCTCTTTCTGCTCCCCTGTCACTGTCCTCTGTCTTTGCTCCTCTGTCTCTGCTCCTCTGTCTCTGCTCCTCTGTCTCTGTTTCTGCTCCCCTGTCACTGTTCCTCTGTCTTTGCTCCTCTGTCTCTGCTCCCCTGCCTCTGCTCCCCTGGCCCTGCTTGTCTGGCTCTGCTCCTCTGTCTTTGCCCCTTTGTCTCTCCTCTGTCTTTGCTCCTCCATCTCTGCTCCTCTATCTCTGCTCCTCTGTCTCTCCTCTGGTTCTGCTCTCTGTATTCGATAGTACAGATATTTTCTGCAATTCTGAACACACTCACTGTGAGAGAAACATGAGAGGGTAGTGAGAAAAGTGAATTGTCAGCTAGACCACTGAAATGCGTTGCTGGGCCGCCAAGAGCAAACTGCGGACTATGGAAATTATTCTTTGAAAAATCTTAAGCACAGCACATACTTTGAATAGAGAAGTGTTAACATATTTTTGAAGATCTCTTTTGTTAACAGTGTTGTCACATTCTGGGCCAATTGATGAAACTTGATTTAAGTTAACATTATTATTTTCTGTAACTATTCACTGTCCTAAGATGTTCACACAGATTTTTGCACACAATTAATGGTGTTGAGTAATCAGAGTGTGGCACATTGCCTCCCTCTGAAAAAAGTCGTCGTAGCCTCAGGTTTAGAGCTGGGTGTGTGGGAGTTGGAAATTAAATATGAACTTTTAAGTGGTAGCCTGGTGACTATCTCTGAAGCCCAGCCTCCGTGAATCCTCTCAGGTTTAGGCTGCAGAGCAGAGACGCTACAGGAACTGAAAGAACAGTCCTAGGATCAAGTAGACCAGAGAGGATGTGAGGGGAAGGTAATAAATACTTACCAACGCTTGTATTTCACTATTGATTTAATGTTTACAAGCTCATTAAACACTATTCTTATTTACGTATGAATATTCTGTTGAATATCATATATATAATGTTGTTGTATATTTTTATTGCCTTAGGAAAAATCCCAATAAGACACATTAAAATAAAATTTTAAAAATATTCCAGTGAAATGCCTGACTGTCAGTTGTATGTTGCAGGCGATCTTTGATCGAAACAGGAAGGACGAGTTGCCGGGGCTCCAGCTGGAGTGGATTGATGGCATCTGTTCTCCACTCTACGAGGTACGACTGTGTCCTGACTCTGTGTGGCCTTCATGCTCTCATCCTCTTCCTCTGACATCAGCCGCACGTCTGTCCTTCATCAGCTATTGTGCTGCACCGCCACTGACGCCAGCAGGCAAACTGTCACCCACAACGCTTCACTTTTCCCTTTCACAAATGGGTTTTATTGAAAGCTTTGAAATGACTTCAAGGTTGCATCATGTTTCTGTGAGTATATGTGTTTAGTGTGATCAGAGGTGAGTGGTCAGGTTTTTTACTTGCAGATAAACTGGACGTTAGTCTCTTCTGTTTGTACCCAAATTGTCTAATTGCTGGATGATAACTGATGTATATTAGCAGTGCAAGTGAGTTATATTATATTTTGGGTTTATGATTATTATTAATTAAGGTTACTGAGACTAGAGGTATGTTATTGATGGCAAGGATAGGTTAATGCAACATACACACCAAACGTATGGCTGTACCCTGATTATCTTTGTCAGAGGTGTCACTGAAGATCTGGCCTTTGTGTTAGTAAATGCATCAGAGGGCTTCTTTTTGGATGTATCAATGGAAATCCATACAGTGTCCTCCTCAACAGTATTGTAATGTGTTTGCTTTTCTGAATGACGTCAAAGCCTGAGCTGCCCCTCCCAACAGCGGCTGTGTGGGCGGCAGGAGAAGAAAGCGGACTTACTGAGCCCTGCTAAGATTGTTGGAGGTAAATTTATGAAAGGAGCTGTAAAAAAGAGTGAAGGAAGGAGCACTTCATTCAGTTCTACCTCTCACACATAATAAGAGAGAGATATGACATTCGACAGGGAAAGACAAATACAGATTAGAAGTTAGTAGCGGATTTTTGTCAAATGTTATAACCATTGTAACAGTATGTAACCTTGACAAATGCATTAGAGCACTGCGGTGTTATCTGCATGGGGCCTTCCTCATGATCACGATGCTGTTGCCAATTAAAGTCAAGCAAAACGGGGGAAGAACAGAGGAGTTTCAGAGGCTTGGGTCCGTGGGCGCAAGAGATCTCCAGCTTGATCTTACCGATCTCTTCTCCTGGTGGTGCCCCCTCACTTTCTGGAATATTAATCCTTCTCTATTAGATAAGCAAGGTTTTGTAGGTCCCAGCTCACAACAATGCCAAACCTCATCTGATCAGTTTCCCCCCAAACAAAACAACCACAATATAAAATCATAAAATGCCATGCGCAACAATAGAGTTTAGAACACAGCTCCTTCATGTTACATGGTGGTTCTAGTGATGGTTTGGTTGTTCAATCTGGATTTGCACTCAAGCAGTCAAGAAGTGATTGCCAAAATGAACCTCTTCTCTGACTCATTAGTGGGGAGAGAGAGTGTGGAAAGGCATTTGTCAGCGTGATCTCAAACTTGCAAGGTGAGAGAAGTGCCCTGCATTTGTTCTGCAGTTCATTATTTTAAAAAGAAATGTTAAGTAAGGCCTAAAAATATTTTTGCTATGGGTGTTGGAATAGTGAATGCACATGAGACAGGCAGATTCAGCCTGTCAAAGAAAAGTGTACAAATAATAATGGTGACCTAAGCTGTACAAAAACTGTGATACATTTTTTTTTTTTAATATTGGATATTCCTATTGAACCCTAGGAGCAAGCACGGGTCAAGGACCATATCTGCAGTATTTATAAATAAGACAAATGATCTTTGTTTGTACTCTTAGATTTCATGTCATTTTAATTATATTTTCATAGAAAATGATTGTTTTTTGACAGTTGTTGACAGCTCTATGTAGACCACAGGCTTCCTCAGCAAGTGAACATTTGCAGACACACAATCAGTACACTGTATGAGCCCCCCACTCACAAAAAGCAGTCCATATTAAGGCACACACAAGCGCTCTCACTAAATCAATGCACAGCAAATGGAAATCAATTTTGTGTGCAGGTAAAGTGCCTCATAATTAGTAGCACACACATTACAGTAATTACAACAATGTGAATTATTTAGTCGCACACTTTTCATAACTTTTCATAAAGACGTGACTTTATGGTGCAGAGTTAGAGTCAATCACATACACAACGGTTTCAATTTTCACTTTTCTGTTGGCTGGCTGTAAAAGTGCCCATTAAAGTCAGGACGCAGTCCCAGCACAGCCATACAGACAAATGTGCCTGTTTATTTAGCCCACACATGCTTTTAAAAGTGGCAATATTGTAGAACAAACGTCAGTGAAGCATCTCTTTAATCCTCACCGTTTGCTTGATGTTATATAAAAATGAGGAAGAGCATTCAGATAGAAGTAGAATAATGTATGCTCCTGCAGTCTATACAAACAGGGGGTTATGTTTACTGAGTGGGAGCCAAGCCCACGCTCACTGTCCACGTGAAGCAGGGTTAATGAAACAATAACTAATTGCACACAACTGTGAGAAAATCCAATAGAGTGTGTTCAGAGAACAGAGGGAGTACAATCCCCACGTCTCTCAGGTCATTTATTAAACCTGATGACAGCTCGTACCTATGACTACAGTCAGTCCTAACGCAGCGCAGCGGAGGTCCCTAATCTGAGGCAGGCATGTGGTGTAATCTGCACACACAGCCTGTGTGCTCTTATTGTACTGTGGCCCCAAATGTGTTTGATGAATGCTGCTCTGCTACTTATGTTAATTCTGTAATGTTGTCTTACATGTCTGAGATTTGACTTTCATTTGTTCTCTTTTTCTCTAGACTCTGGTCAAGTTGAATCCTAAACTTCAGCCGATGCTTGACATGATCCAAGCAAACAGATCCAAATGGGAAGAACTAAACAAAAAGAGACAGCGTGGCCAGAGCATCTCTGCCTCAACAAGCCCCCGCAGCGCTGACAGCTCTGAACCGAGTGGGGGCGCTGCAGCTAAAATGGGTAGCACCCCATGTTGCAGTGGTGCTTCTGAAAGCACGCCTTCTAAACCTGTTAGTTAGCTTCAGCTGCTGCCTCACAGCCAGACCTCTAAGCTTCTTTCCTCTTAACGCAGCCTGCAGAGAAAGCAGAGCAGTTCACAGAGTGTGGAGCTTTTGAAAGATGAGCTTTAGACACCAGAGCGGTGCTGTGTTGAGTTTTCTGCTCCCAACAGTGTGGAGGGCTGAGGGCTTCTCACACATGTGTTTGGCCAGTTTGTGAGAGAAGAATAAGATATACAACATCAGGATGAACCATACAATCTATGGGATGAACACTTAAATCGCTGTCAACATGTCAACTGTGACCCACTGCTCCTCTTTTGGGCATTACACAGATTTTCAGCACAATATATGAAGAATCCTGGTTTGCATTAATGTTTGCTATTCGCACATTGTGTTTTGGACAAGAGTTATTTTTTTTTTTTGTAAATGTGTATATAGGCTACTGAAAACAATGTTATTTATAAGTGCAGTTTAAATGTGCACTCGGGATTGCAGTTTGATCGTGAAGGATGGAAGAGTGCAGTACAGCAGGACCTATGACAGCGCTTGCAATGCAAATTGAGTGCTCCTTTCCCTCCCCTACTGTGCCTTGTTTTAAGATTCCAATGAAAAATGCATGGCCTCCTCACCAGGATTCATATACAGAATGAAAATCAATTTTGAAAACATGATGCATTTTTTGTCACAATTTATAAAACCAATGACAGACTTTGTCAACCGGGTTAGGTCCAGAACATGTGTCCATACAACCACTCACAAGCACCACTTTAATGACTGCAGTGTCTTCATCCACAGACGAACTCAATGTGCCTTTTTAATATCTCCTATCCCGCTTGTCTTCAGAACACATGTTTTTTTTTAGTAAACACTGGAACGTACCATTTGAAATAGTCTTGATTTGAAAGGTTATGCCTTATGCCTTGCGTTGTAGCTTTGTTAATTGAAGTTGTTCACAATGTGTGGCATGGATCAGTGTTCTGCTGTACTGAGTTTTAAATCTGACTTCACACATTTGAATTGCATGTTTGTATTGAACCCAAAGTACAGTTTGTAGGATGTAGCAGTCCTGTGAGCCAACAAATACCTCATATTTTAAACTTCATTTAGACAAAAGCGTGGTACCCTCAAATGCATGATTTGAGCTCCTATTGCATCAAGTTACGTATAAATATTACTGTTGTTCTATTTTTCTAATACGTTTCCTATATGGCCACGTATCTTTGCAGACTAAGTTGCAACTACTTAGGCCGATTGTTTAAACTCGGAATTTATTTGTAGTGGGCTCAAATGAGAAATCCAAGGCATGAAACGGCAATGTGCAATTTTTCTGTAGACTTCAAATAAAAAAAAAAGAAATCTCTCCGCTTCTATAGCCTAAATGTTGTAACGCTTTCTAGTCCTGTTTGTATAGGTGTTTCTTGTGTCGTGTTGCCCTCGTGTGGACACTCGTAGAAAAACATCTGAACAGTCGCAATGAAAGTCACTGCACGAGTAAACTGTCAATTAACATCTTCAACTTTACAACTTCTGTGAAATATAGGCCCGCTGTATAGTTTACTTTATTTAGGACGAATGCACCCATAAAACAACAGGTGAGATTTTTATCATTATTATAATTATTTTTGTTATGAATAAATCATTAATTTCCATTTTACCATGTATAATCATGTCACTCACATTCATCCACTCAAGGCCAGGTGACACTGATAATAGGCCTATAGACGAAGAGTTTATCAGGAGCCAGTTTCTGCTGATGATGGGTGGTAGTGACGTCAGTGCGGTGCGTGGGCGGCTGCGTGGGTGAAGATGACTCCCAAATGAGCGCGTGCGCAAGAAACAGCCTGCCAGGAAGCGAAAGGCTGCTGCGCTCAACTGCTTCGAGCCATTACCGGCCTTAGCGAATTTGGATCTGATACTGGGGTAGTGCCGGAGGAGGGTCCGCTCGTGGCCGTGGTTGGAGGTTGACCCCTCCAGCAATAACCGACAATAACATGTAGCATCTAAAAGATGAAGAATTGCAAATGAAACATGCATAACAGGGACACTGAATGGGAAAAATCCGCACATAAGTTTTAGTAGTTTATTGCACAAACAGCTTTGACAAAATGGATGTTACATTGTTAGAGAAGTGGAAAACTAGGCCTACGTAGGCGAATGGCTGTTACAATTCAGATAAAAGTAACTATTATTCCTCATACAAATTAAAGACAAAAAGAAAGCCTTGAAAGCTGATCACCAGTGATGAAACGCTTACCATATTTATCATAAGATAGAAAAACATATTTAGGGAGTTTGCATATGTTCTTGTGTAACCTACAGATTGAGAGTGATTGGTCATACACTACATCTTTGGTACAACAGAGCACCGGGATTACTGGCCTTTACTCTCAGGCTCTCACTAAAACAGGCAGGACTCAAACGGGATGGCTTTTTCCACTTCACTTGGTTAGTAACAAACCATACAAGGTTTTGGTACAAAACTATGCACATATGGGAGTAACAATTCTGTGGGCAGAGGGACTAAGAACACATTTGTTGTTGACATGTTCAGCACTTAGGCTACACACAGTCCACCAAAGTTGGTTGGTATAATAGGGCACACAAAAAGCTCAGGTAAAGGACACATGGGCAAGTAACAGGCAGACAACTTTTTAGAGGCACAGAGCTTTAGAGTGCATTCATAGAAGTTACCACTAAAGAATTGCCACACACATCAGGAAGTCGGAACTAAACATGAGGTGCTTTCAGTAACTAAATGCAAGTAAAGGTGAGAAATCAAAACTGTCGCATTAATGATCAAGTTTTACAGTGGCCATCGTAATGTAAAAGATAACTTGATGACGTTATATTATCTGTACAGTCTAAGGCCATGACAACAGTGGAAATGTATCTATTTGAAGAAAATGATTGTTACAGCATATTAAGTGCAATATTACTTAAAATAAAGGTTTGGGTGAATCAATAAATGGCACTGATAACATTTTGATGAAAAAGAACAGATCTGTCCATTTTAAATTCACATTTAGTATCCAACAATGTTACTTGTGGTTAGAAAAGGTGAGTCAAAGATGGACAGGAGAATTAAATTAGAGGAGGTTCCTGTTGCCAAAGATATTATTGGGGTCGACGTAGTCCTTCACAGACTTGAGCATCCCCAGACCCACATCGGAGACCGTCTCTCTCATCCACTCCTTCCGAAGTTTCCCCACTGGATGACAGAAAAAAAATAAAATAAAAGAAAGAAACAACTGGAGGAAGAAGACCGAAGGGGAGAAATAGAGGAATGGGCACGGCTGATTGCTCAGCAGGCTGCCGGGAGCCAATCAATCTTGTGAGAGTGAGTGAATAAACAGAGGGTGATAAATGCTTTTATTCAGGGAGGAGAAATGTTTTGCATGGCATGATTTATGGAGCTCAGCAGACTATCAAACTCATTAGGCTGTGTGTGTTCCCAGAGGAGGGGCCGGCTGGAGCGGGACGTCCCCTGCTCTCTCTCCCCCTTCAGTGCCCCCCCGCCCCCTCCGTTTCTGTCTTTCTCTCAGTTTCTCTCTCTCTCTCTCTCTCTCTGTAGACTCCGCCTGTGTCTGCCCCCTTGTGTGCTCAGGGGCCCCTAGACTTGACCTGGGAGGGCTGCACATCATTTATGCCCCAACACACAGAGCACAGCCATAACCAACCAGAAACTGTGGCCCAGTCCCAATAATAGTGCAATTATCCAGACATAATGGCTCTGTAAACCATGTTAATAAAGTTATTTGACACAGTGCTGAATCTCTAACAACAGAAGGGAAGGCAAATACTTCAGGGTCACATTTAAATAGTTACATTTTGCTACATTTTTTTTCCAATATGAATGTTGTTGAATGTTGCACAAAACCTTGATATATATGAAGTACAAGTAAATCCTGTTAATAGTATTGACCTACATAACACTATAATCAAACATATCGGCTTGGGCCAAATTTATGATTTTTTTAAAATTGCGAGTTTTCTTGTTATGCATTTGTTTCTACCATGTATTCATTATTTCATATTTGTCCTCAGAGCAGTTTGTCTGGCCTCCGTCAGCAAAACTTTGTCCAACCAAGAAGTGTCCTGTTGAGGCAGTGGGCCTAGAGCAGTCCCCACAGCTCCAGCAGCTGTCCCCTGTCACATCCTCTGCAGCTCCGCCCCCCACAGCTCTCAGCAGGACATCCAATACAGGGACAGGAGACAGGGACGGGTCTGCTGACTGCACTCTTGCTGTACTAAACACACTTCATAAAACTTCACTTTAAGAATTCTGTCAACTAAAGCAAGAGAGTGAGTGGCCACGATCTTTAAATATGTTTACCTAATGGCCAAAATGGGAGTTTTCAATTCCATAGGAAAAAGGAACAATTGCATGAACAATTCATTCAACATTATTAATGTACTATACATACTATACATTAGTTCATTGCTTATTTGAGTATTTTCTAATGCATTTATTAAGTCAATATGTTTATTTAAAGACAATAATTACTGGTAAATGTTAATATACAATTGTACAAAATAATTGTACAAAATAAGTGTTACTTATTTTTTAATGACTACTAGATTAACATGGCATGTTATCACAACACTAAAAAAGCTTGTTTATCTTGATAGTTTAATCAGTGGGGTGAGTTTTATGTGTTATCAGTACAGTACCTGAGCAACACCAAGATGAAATCAGGGAGTGAATCTAAGCAGTGTTCCTCAATAGGGTAACAATAGCAGTGACCTTGTGAAAACAAAGTGACCAGGCGCCGATGTTATCTGACGAATAAAGGTTGGGCTATGAGGAGATTAGATGAGCAGTGGAACATTCATACACACATTCATATTGATATGGCAGGTTATTTTTGTGCTAGGGAAAGCCCATGTTAATAGGCTGTGTAGAGAGACTTGATGAATGAGGGAGGGCCAGCGGGGAAACCCCAGATGGAGATCAGCCACAAGGCTGGGGAGGCCAGTCTCCTGACACCAGGGCAGACAGTTGGGTCACTAGAGCGCACACCCCTCACACCTCAAGATGGGGAGACAAACCACTAACTACTCCTGTACCTCTGGTTCATCCTGGTCCCACCTCTATTCCTCCCTCCTCTCACCAAGAAGAGCGAAAACAGAAGGTGCTGCCACTGCATCATTGCCTCCATAACAGTGATAATTTACACATCTATCTTGTCATATTCTTTCTTTTTGGAGTCCTATTGCAATCAATCTCAGCCAGCGTTGTGTGTGCCACAGAGACATGCAAAGAGATGCAGGTAGTTATTCCTGCAATGACAGATTTATCTCTTGAGCGAAGAAGTCAAGGGAATAACAAGACGACAAAACTCTGCTAAAATAGGTCATTTTTCTCTATGCAAAGTTGAGAAACCTGCCAGGCCTTAAAGTGATGTAATTGAAGACTATGGGCATTGGGCACTCCAGTCTGGCTGTTCAACAGAGATCATAGAGGGTGGGCTCAACTTCTTTTCCTTGACAAATTTGGACATGAAAGACGAGTTTCAGGAGTGACCTGTGCGTCTGTGATATGGTAGAGGTTAAAGTAGTCGGCACAGACCTGATGGATGGATAACTTCAGCTGATGGATGTTTAACAACTTCGCACTGCAGCAACACAAGTGGCCTAGTTACCAACACAGCTTAGCTTCACCTCAAGAACATGCGTTTCAAAGGGTCTGAGAACATTTACAACCAGAAACAACCAACTTTACATCATCTTCAGCAGAGAATTCAACACGGCTGACAGCCAATGGCACCTGGCAGCAACAGACTGACCTGCTGTGAATTCAGGGCCACATAAATGTATATTTCCTGTGGTGCCCTCCCACCTCTCCATCCATGACTACATCCGTTTTGTTTGATACACAAAACCCAGCGAAACTACCACCATTTGTCAAGTGCTGATTGTGGGCAGACAAACCAGCCTGTCTGTGGCAAGATAGCAAGGCCCACCGTTATTAATCACAATTACAGAGTGGGCCTGAACACAGGCGCTGCATCAATATCCCCTCCTCTCCCCTGTCAGCGCAGAGCAGATCGGGGTGGCCGGGCCACCGTTTGGAGGTCACTATACAGCCACTGATAACGCTGGCATCATTTACCGCAGCCCACTGCCTCCTTTTTATTAGCAATCTTTTAATTTTGAACCCGTCCCTGCCTTCAGGAAAAATTGTGATTTAATATTGCAGCTGATTCACTGCATACTGTTTTTGACAGGTGTGATGAATAGCCTGAAGTGATGTATGAAAACAGCAAGGAGGATGGCAATATAGATAAAGCAGCCATTTCGGTTAGCCCTGATGGGGGGCGCAGAGTTTCCCCTCTTCCCCCAACTCAAGTTTCATTTGGCCTCTGCTCAAATGAACAAATGGCAAAGTCGAAGCCATTTATTTGAACTGCAGAGTAATATTTTGGGACATGTAGAAGTGAAAGGTCTCTATCCAAATGCACATTTACACAAATAATGCTGGTCTATGCTCTACAGAAGAAATGTTTCCTGGCCACATTAACCATGTTTCCTGGCCAGATCAGCATATGCTTCAATTATAAAACACAGTTTGGATGAGCACCAACAAGTGAAAGCTCACGTCACAAGGCAGCATGTTGGACCAATTGTTACTTGAATTAAGTGCTTTATTTTCATTCAATTATGAAAACTAAATACCTCCATGATGATGTGACAAGCTCCCTCCATTGGCAAGAATCTCCTCACGAGCTGCATGCTGAAAAGATAAAATCATAACTTAACTGGTTCACATGTAACTATCATTTAATGGGGTATAATGGAGGGTTAAAGTCTACTTTAATATTACAAATGACCTTACCTCCACTTGTTCATACACGTGCACTGGGTCACTGAGTCCTCTGTAGTTGAAGGCAAAATAAAAGTAGACACAGGCACCAGCGTCATATGTCTGAGTGACCCTGTAATAGACAAACAACAAGGTTTTTCTTCAAGGTTTTATCTGTTAACTACAGGTATTGTACAGATCATATATCTATATAATCTGATCACTACTAGAAGGCTAAAACTAAAAATAAAAAGAAGTACTAAAAAAATAATAATTCTTAAAAAAAACAAAACACCACAAGCTAAAATTTACCATCAGCTTAAAACTAAGCCAAGTCTGATTATCTACGTATATAATTTTTCTATACTATTAATGCATTTCATTTTATTTACAATGTTTGTACTTTTCATTCTGCTGATACTATCTAAGCCTGAGTATGTATATTTTATTATGTGTGGACACAATTGTTTAAAAATTCAAAGCTTCTTGATTTTGCATTAATAGAGTGTGGGCTGGCCCTCTGCACAGGGGTTGGCTGCATGGCCCATCACCTGGTACACTGACTCTTCGAGGTTAAATGGACAAATCAATCATTTGACAGACTGCAGCCGGGAAATGAATGGCTGTGGTATAAATCAGACAGAGGCCTCATCTTTGCACAGTCTATGAGCCGGGTCCTTCTGCCCAGCCGTGCTGTTTGGGAGGCCTTCTCAGGCTATGTAGTTGTTGCTGCCTAGATTAGATTTAGCTTTATTGGATCTTAAGGTTAAAGCTTATCAGAAGATGTTAGAAGGCCAAGTTTCCTGCTGTTCTTACATTTGTGATATAATATATGATACAATTTATCATATTAATAAAAAATAATATTCCTTTAATGCATGCATGGAGCATTTACCCCAGAACTGAAGGAAGAGATTGACATGAGATTGGGAAGGATGAGATTGGGATAACAGATGGAAATTAGCCTTTGGTTATAATCAGGTGTGTTTAGATTCATGATGAATCATGTCTGTTCATTAACATGCATTGTCTCAATCAAATAAATGAATAAAATAATTAAAAAATTAGTAAGTAATTAAGTAAGTCAAAATTTGAGCTCGTTTGGCTAGAGAACTGATACCTGCAAGTGGAAAGTGGTGGAAACTGCACTCCTTTGTCTTTACATTCTCGAACGATCCGTGCCTTTACATTTCTGCAAATGTCCAAGACCCTGCAAAAGGTATAGTTTTACTTTTGATTTTTTTAAATGCTAGCAAAACAATAAACATGAACTACAATTACAACATTAGAACAGAACATAGTGACAGAAAATAGGAGCAGCCACAGATTAACATAAAAAGCATTGCGGGGGAGAGGTCCCCACTGGAGTGAAAATGGCCGCCAGTACTGAGCATGTGCACTGGAGTGTGCCGTGTGGAGGATGGGGAGGATGACGAGTAATGAGGCGGACACAGGCGCTTGCATCAGTGCCTGATCTCTGCTCTCTCCATCAGCTGAGATATGCCACAAACTGTCTGTTGGCTGCTACATGTGTGTGTTAGAAACATGAATACTAAAACAATGCGTACTGGTGGGGAAACTGAAATATGCAAGGATGAAATACTGCTTTTGTGTATACAGGCAAAAGAATGACAAATGATTAAGTACAGATAACTTCTAGGTGAAGGAAGAGCTGGATAAACCATGTGATCGTTTTCCAAAGTTTCCATAATTCCCCATCTATACACACCTGTCCCAAGGCACAGAGGTTTCAAAGGATTCACCAATCACATAATATTCCATACCCAAGTCCTGTAAAAATACAAAATATCAAACACAAATACTTTATAGGTTGTTTATTTTTATCTTTGTTTTTATTTTGTCTGTTTGTCTAATGGAAGCCCTTTGTGTATGCTCACTGTGTGGAGGAGATTGATTTTTGTTTTGTATAGGTATAGATAAAGGTCTAAATTTAGGCTTCTTTTAAACATATCTTTAACATTCAGGGAGAAAATGTGGAGGCTTCAAAACTGCTCATAGTGAAACTGACATTTCTTAAATTTGTTTAAATTAAATGCAATTTATGTGAAAAAAAGAAACAGGAAAGACAAAAAAAATTGAAAGAATCAATTCTCAGAAAGAAATCCAGGATCCCTCTTCTTTAGAGAGGCCTTTTGCTCTATTAAACATCAGGACTATTCAGAAGAACCACTGTCTCACTCTCTACATTCTATACTCAGCTCAGTAGGTGCAGTCAAACCACAACTGACAGCTGTGTTTGTGAAGTGGACACCTGAATGACATCTACTGTGACCACAGCACCTCAAAGGGTCTCTCTCAGTGACCCTTTGTGTTGTGCACTAAGCTTTCTGCTGTAAGAGAGCTTGTCAAGACTGGACACTCCCCAACTGTCCGTCAAAACGCCACAGTAGTGACCCACCCGAAGGTACGCGATGACGAAGGTCAGCATGTAGCCCCTCTGCCCATTGTCCTCGCCAGCTGCCAGGCCCCTGCAAGAAGATAACAGGCTTAATATTTAACAGCACTTTCTTTCAGGCTTGTCGGCGCCACCGCTCCTCCTTTTAACAGCTGCCAGGAAGCCTGTCAATCCCACAATGTACAGATCAATGGTGCTATGCTCTGTGCGCTGCTACAGGTCAGCCACACATCCATCACCTGTAGTGTGTAATCAAATTTTCATCAACCTCCCAAACTAATCAGGGCAAGCTCATTAGAAAATCGGTATATTGATTTTTTTTACCCTTCCTCTTGCTTCCTAACACCAGGAAAAAAGACATTTCTCACACAACCACAATAATCTATCATTGACACTTTATCTGATGAGTGACAATATCTGATTTGAAACAATTGTTTAGTGCACTGCATATGACAACTTTTGTATAATGCCAAAAACACCTTCAGCACATTTTAATGACTCAATTTGAGAACAAGTGTCAATCTCATTAGATGGAGGAGAAGGATGTGGCAAGAAATGCATTCTATTTTTTCCTGGAATATTTATGGGCGGTCCACGTACAAGAGTCAAAACAAACTACTGATGAGTATAATTTGCCATTCCAAATTCAAGTAGATAAAAATGTATTTTAAGATAATCCTAATCAATAACTTACCCAAATTTTGCAGCAATGTCATACACTTGTTTTTCATGCTGCAGGACCTTCTCACGGTCTCCCTCAAACAACAGGGTGGCCACACACAAGCGGTTAGGGTCAAAGCCTTTGAACTGCGTATTTAAGAGGCAGATTCATTTGTCATTATTCCATATCACAGTAGTGTCAAGGCCGATCTGATGGCAGCCTACCTTTGTGATGTAAAATTTCTTCAAACCATCCAAAAATGAGGTGAAAATTGAAGATACTTGGGGTTTCAGTGCATGCCCTGTAAAAAAACAAACAAACAACAAAACATTAGTTATGGATACATTTGTTGAGACAGGACAATTGACTTTAGGAATTCAATTATGATGCTGACATCCTCAAACAGACTTAAGCCAGTTCTAGTTCGGGTTTAAAACAAAGAGGGAACTAAATAAACTGTAACATTTAAATAACTTTACAACTGGCCATTGGCTGCCAGCGACAGCGGCTATAAATCAGAGGGTTTCCAAAGGGAAGTGAGTTTGACATGCTGATATCCGTCTTCCTCAACTACAATTTTTGATTTATTCCTGATCGGACGAACAAAAGTGCCTGTGGACAAGTGAAAATGAGGGGCTTGGGCCAATGGGACGACAATCAATCACAGCAGGGTAGTCACGGGCGATCTTACTGAGACTTAACACTTCATTTATTCACCCCATGCTCAAGTCTCTTCATCACTTAGTATCCTAATTGTTTTCATTCCAAAATTTGATTGCAGGTCTTCAAGGTCTTTGCAGCCATCATAGTCAATAATTAAATACTTAACATCCACTGAAAGAAAATTACTCTTACAATTTGAATTATTTAACTTTCAGCATTTACTTTTGTGATTTTATTTAAATGTAACTAAATGCAAGTTTCCTTATTTTTCATCTTGTGTATGGATGGAGATCTTGATGTTAATCTCAAAATGAAAGGACCTGTGAACACATCCAGTCTCCTTCCACAACAGCTCTTGTGATTAGAAGAATGTAAGAACACGCCCCTAATAGGCCAAAGGAGGTGTCGGACAGCCAAGGGTTTCAGTCATTAGTGGAGAACCTGGCCGCTTCATCTTCCCTACTTAATGCTAAGAAGTGCCTACTCGGGAGAAAAGTGGAAATATGGGAAAGATAATGAGGTCCCTGAAGACTGGCGAACTTTACGGAAATCTCTGGCAATACCAGACACATTGCTCTCGAACAACATCATGAAACTGTGTTAACAATTGCTTAATTTCAGCTGGGGTCATTTTTCACACTTTGAAATCTTGGCTGCTGTGTACAATTCTGCTGTGAAAACGATCAATTTAACAATTCAGGGTTATCGTAGGTAACTCAAACTGAGCACACTATATTGATACAACTCTGCAATGCTATTCTGCTAAAATTGCAAAAAATACACATTTCTACTACATTTAGTTATTGGTATTGGTCTTCTAAATGCATTGAAGATTGATTGACTGAAGATAATAGCAGTTTCATAATTCTATGAGCAAAGTGGGAGGTTATATTGAGTAATAATAGAAAGGTCACATCACTGGAAGATCTTTATATATAAGATAACTACTGCCTCTTAATTCTGATGTAAAGTTCTACTCATAACCCAGAGATGACAGAAAACGTACCAAATTTAAATTGCTCATTATCCATGAGTCGTATTGAAGCTGGTGCACATCTCTAGAAAGAAGAAAGATTTTGTGTTACTAAAAATTACTTTAAATTACATGACATATATTAGATGTAACTTATAAATAGAAAATATGTTTTTATTAAGCGTAAATGGCTGGCATTAACTATCCCATATATTTCATACATGTCATGATCATATGTTGACAGAGGAAAACAGGATCGACTTTTTGCACACACCTGTTTAGCAACCTCTCGTAGGCAAGCAACACCTTGCTCAAAATTAGGAAATACAACAGATCCATATTTCTGATACTCTGGCATGGGTCGGATCTTCAGTGTAACCTCGGTAACCACACCCAGGGTTCCTGCAGAAAATGGGGCAAAAACAACATGAGTATGAGCCAGTCACTGAACAAGGTATGCTGTTTTTCTTTTCTTTCTTTTTTTTTTTTTTTTTTACAGGTTTTTAAGGCTCAGGTAAATGTCCCTTGGGTTAGGTTTGACCTTTGTCTCACATTTCACCCACCAGCAGATCTGTTTCCTCTATTAACAGCAACACCAATGTTGAAAGCCGTTTATCAGCAACTTTATCAGAAGAAGCCTCAGCATTCATGTCTGATCTCATGACCAAGGCATGATGCAGTGTTTCGTTTCTGCACTTAACATGGGCAAAATTATAGACTGAAATTATTAAAATGCTTTTTTTGGTTTTTTTTTTTTCCTCATTATTTTGTGGTCTATCTTAACCATTTGTTTAAAATACTATACAAAAGGTTTAACATTTTTAATTTGAGTGTAATAACATGTGCAACATGCCTAGTGTTCTTGGGTCAAGCAGTAAATGGCAATTACGAATTATTTTACATAAAGTTTTCCTCATGGACTGCGAGTCATTTTGCTGGTAGCCTCTGGTGGTTAGGGCATTTAATGGGCCTTTACATGTCTCTAAATACCACACGCTGCTCCCTAGTGGCCAAGCAAAAAAAAGAACAAAGGGCCTAGACAGCTTTGCCTGCTCCTCCCATCTGACAAAGAAGAGGCGGAGCTATTAAGAACAAAATAGGAGGAGCCACAAGGAAGCGAGAGAGTGCAGAGACAATGGAAGGCGGGGCAATAGTTTGAGTAGAAGACAAGCAAGGCCATAAAATACTGAAAGCAGTAATGTGGTACAATGCAATATGTGGGTAATCTTTTAGTAAAACATTAAACTAAAGAAGCTGCAGGGTACAAAAGTTAAATTTAAGATCAAGTCAAATTACAAGTCCGGCTGCTTTTAAAGGAAAAGGGAAAATAAACTACAGTCTCAGCAATGTCATCCAAGGATACCAAACCTTGAGCACTATATTAGATTAGCAGGTCCATGCTCACGTTTTAATAGCATCAACCACTTGTTTTCCTTCATATTGTATTGCTCCTGATTTGCCCCTACTAAAAAAATAAATTAGCCCTTTTCACCATTCATTTTTTGAACAAAAACAAAATGGTAAACACACACATAAAAAAGATATATTCAGGAAATGCTTTAGCTATATACCCGGTCCCATCACCAGCAATACATTTTGATTGGGTCTGCATCAGTGGCTGAATCATGGTACTTGTGTAATAGTTAAATCTATTTGGCTTAATTTACAAATTCAACTTAATATAGAAGTTACTGAACATTTGGACTAATATGTACAAATCGATATTTCTGCAAATACCCAAAGATGGCCAGAGAGCAGATTGTTGAGCTTTGCAGGGCGAATAAAAAGTTTGTGCGCACAGCTGTTTCACACAGAGATGCCAAGAGTCTCAATATGCTCATTATGTTGTGGGGGACAGGCATATGGCAGTATCCTCTGTGGGCGCTCACAAGGACAGGTCGCCGAGATGGGAAAGGGAGGACATTTGCTAGCTTTGAACTAAAACCATTTCTACCAAAGCTGGTTAATATGTACAAGCCTATGAGAACAATCCCGATGTTACCATTTATCAGACACGTTAGTCAGTATACAAACACTACACACTATCTTAACCAAAGCAACATGTGCTGCCACACTAGTGAAGTCACATGAGAGTGAACAAACCTTCAGAACCCATAATGAAGTGGTGGACATCTGGGCCGGTGGACATTCGAGGGCCCTGACAGCTCTTCTCTATCACACCTCGTGGGGTCACCATCTTTACATGGACCACCTACAAAGGCATTAGAATTAAGTACAATCAGCACTATAAACCATTTCATTTTAAATCTGTTGCCATGACATTGGCAAAATTACAACAAATATTGTTGCATTTAAAAGGTGCAGTGGTCAACTATAACTTTTCTGGTGGAGGGCCTGCCACCTCCATGTCTCCACAGAAGAAAGTGGTGTTACTTTGCCCAGGATGTTCCACAGTATGGTATTCAGGGTATCCATCTCCATGAAGACAAGCAGAACACATGATCAGACCAAGTTACAGGTTAGATCTGTGGAAAGGCGACCCTGCCGACTGTAAGAGTGCATGTTTTCAAGGTATTTTAGAGCAATAAAAACAACTGCAGTTGAATAAATGTTGTGGAACATCCAGGCATTAATAATATTTCCCTGTACATAAGCAGGTGGTGGGCCTTCTATCAGAAGGTATAGAGTGCATCTTTAGCCTACAAACTCCAAGTAAAATCTCTATTCCATCCAACTTCAAAACATTCTGTGTGTTATCAGTTCATAAATTGAGTAAATGCACAATTCAAGTATTTATTACCAGATCTTCAATATTGCCATAGATGTTCTTCTTCATGCCTGATGCTCTGGTTGCAACCCAGCCTCCCAGGGAACTAAACTCCATGGAGTCAGGCTCATGCCCTGTGCAGTAACCGCTCTCATTAAGCTGTGGAAACAACTTGGAATCAGGGAAGCAATAATTGTTGGAAAAAGATTGGAATGATTCAAATAAGCAAAGATGTTTTAATAACAAGCAAGAGGGTAAAATAATCGAATAAACTGTGCTCTGTGTCCTGTTTCAAGACTCAAACTACAATTTTATAGCAGCTTACAGTACAAAAAGAAACAGGTTTTGCAAAGCAGAGATCGGTGAATGCAATGTCTTCACAAGTTATAGAATTTGTGTTCTAAAATAATTATGGTTTATAGACAAAAGATTATATTCTCAAATTCTGTTTTTTGAATAAATTATGCTGTGTTAGTTGAATTAATATCATGGGTTTAGGCACTTTAAAAGAGATGTATGGGCAAGCGAAGTCAGAATAATACCAATACATAATTTCCAGAGGCAGTCATCCCACCAGGAGGTAATGTTAGACCATGTTTTATGACATCTCTCCACAAGCAGGTACTTTATAATTCAGACCCATCTGCTCCATAAAAGCAGTGGATAAAATGCAAAGGTGACTTGCTTTGGATGCAACTCACGCACTGCCTCCATCACAGACCTGCTCCTTCTCCATTTTTCTGAATTAGCGTGATGGTGCCATCTGCTCATAACTGAAGCCTAGGTCCCTAATCTCCACCACACTGCTCCTGTTCTAAACTCAATATTCCCATTGTAGGCCAAGGGCATGTGTAGCTGAGGTGTTGTCTCTAAAATATCAAATGTGATGTTAGTGGGTGAATATGGACATGTAAGCGCTTACCAGTCTTTCCAAATCCTGACCCACAATACCAGCTTCTACATGAGCAGTGAGGTTTTTCTCGTCGATCCACAAGATGCGATTCTGCGAGTTAAGCACATGCAATGATGCTCTTTTACAGTATATTGTTTACATTGTAGGCTACATATCATATGTAATGGGTTTAAAATAAACATTGGTTGGGTAAAAAAAAGAAAACACAGTCACATCAAGGTTTATCTCAATTGAACATACATTTCGAAATACTCATTATACTTATTAAGGCCACTGAGTGCGGGGCCTAGCTTTACCTACAGGAGGTAATTTTACATCTGCCATCCATTATTTTCAAGAGGCAATAAAGTTTACGCTCAACACACATAGCCCCTTTCATCTGCTTCCTCTGGAGTCACCTGATCTCTGACCCCTGACACAGAACAGTGACCATTGGTGCCTAGGTTCCACAGCCAGTAGGCTCGCAGCAGGAGCACGGCTGATAAATCACTTCTATGTGCGCCACCATCAAAGGCCCTGAGTGCTCAAATTCACCATTTTATTAGAACTCACAAATGTAAAGTGAGTGGGTGCACCCCTATTTCCCTGCATTAACTATTAAGAAACACGCAATAATTTCCCATTTCATAAAAAAAATAAATAATAATTAATGAGTATATGGCAGTAATTAATTTAAATTAATATACAATAAATAAACAAATTAAACTATTTAATTCCTTTTAAACACATAATACTTTGCTGTCATTACATACCATCTGAGAGGTGTCCAAGGACACAATAGATCGAGTTTCCTCTGGGGGGCACTCTAGGGCACTGGAGACACTTGTCCCTCCTAGCAAAGAGACCAACAGTTTCTAATGCACCACGTTTTAACATGGGACACACATTTTTTCACACTAATGACTGAAAATGTCTTTATTTTTTAGACATGCAAGTGTCTTACCTCCATATGGTATCAAGCATACATTGTGTTTACAAGCCAGTTCTACAATTTTAACAACATCACTGTGGCAACCTGAAAAAGATAAGATACATTTATATAAATCACAGTAAAAGAAATGGGAAGCTTAACCTGTGTGATTGAATAAAGATATGTAAATTGTATGCACCAGTAAATAAAGCTCCTTATACCTTTGAGTGATCAGGACTTTTCACAGGCTGTGAGGCTACAAGAGTGGGATGAACTGGATCAATACAAATGTGTTTTAGCTAGTCATGGGTCCCTCATCCATTTACAGGAGTGGTTAGCAAGTGACAAGAGCAGCAATACCTACCACCTACGTAGATAGGCTTGACTGTCCTCCACTGCTTTTGAGAAATGTCTCAAAAGCTTCAGTGTGGTGAGGAATGGAAATTATAGACAAGGATATATGTTGTGAAAGAATGGAGAATGTAGCTTGCTTCAAATGTACAATTGCAGATGAATGTTCATTTGCAATATAAAATGTGTGCTAGAAGTGATCAGTCTCAAAATCACAATTCATAATTGCACTGTGCATAGCCTAAACTGCTGTTCAAACTATTCTTCTACTAACACCAAACCTCCACTCATACATATTAAAATCACTGCTTCTGCTGTGATTAACCCTTTACATCACAGTGGAAGGGTAGGATCAGGTTTACTATGTGGGTGGATAGACACAAACCAATCAAATTCAGGTGTGATTCAGTATTCACACTTACTTGGCCACACGACCATATCAGGAACACGGCCAATCTTTCCTTCTCGCAAGGCAAAGATCTCATGTAAGCAATGTCCTATAAGAAAATGCACACGTACATAAGCTGAATGTATACAAAACGCATTTAAAACATTTCTTACCATGGGCACGAAACACTCGGTCCTCTGCTTCAACTGAGAATGGAATAGCTGTAGCTTTTACGTCTTCCACAAAGGCCTCATTAATAGTTGCAGGCTGCACAGCAGTGCTATTTAATATAGGCTGTAAAAACATGAGTGGTTTTAGACATTTGGCTCCTCACATGTTGAGGCATGTGTCTGACAGTAACAGGGCTCACTGTTGCAGGAGTTTTGTGCTGAAGACTTGCTCCAAATGTGCCTTCAAACCAGTCTTTGAGCCCAGGAATGATCATACCACTTAGTCTATACCTGTAAACAAGTCGATTCAAAACTCAAAGATCTTTCAAGAATGAAACACTACTATTCACATGTACGGAAACAGAAATGCAGAGATCATCCTTATATGGCTCGCTCAAAAATGCAAAAAAAGCAACTACCGTAATTTCACGGCTATAAGGCGCGGTTAAAAGTTGCGAACATCGCGGGAGCGATGGATGACAGACGGCGAACACGCCGCGCCGAGCAAGTTACGCCAGGATTTGTGAATGGATTGTGGATGCTTGGGCTAACGGTGCGACTTTTGTATGTGTTAAATGCAGAAAAAGCACGAAAAAGCACCCGTAACTGAAGCTGCGCCTTATAATCCAGTGCACCTTATAGCTGTGAAATTACGGTAATTTTTGGTTGCCAGTTCCAATGCCTAAAAGCAGTAGAAAAGAAAGCTAGAAGTGCCCTCTCTGATCTGAGTGTTCACTACCTAAACCCCAGCACCTGCAGACAACCAATGATTGCAGCTCAATAAGTGAATTCTAGAGGTTTTGAGCTTTCGAATGAGGCCATCCAAATTAAATTGTATTTGTACTTCCTTTTTAAACATGCAAGAGCACAGACGACATACCCCATCTTTAACTCAAGTCATGTAACAATGCTGTTATTGTGACCTCAGTGTTTTGTATATTTGAGTTGTTGGCACAGCCAGGGCCAGGCCAGTTCTGTGTGCTGCTGTGTCTTTATCCAAGAAACCATGAACACAGTGGAAAACCCTCTACAACAGTATACTGCTTGGGCTGTACAAAGATACTTGTGAAGCTGAGCAGATAATAGCAGATTTTACGTAGACTGAAAGGATGTGGACACAACATCCCATTTCATTACTCAAAACATGTCTCTCTGTCTCTCCCTGAGTGCTAGACGACTTACTTCTGTGACATTGCTTCTAACGTCATACGTAAAACAAATATCTACAATCTCAGGCAGCTTTTTTCATGGCCAATAGATAACAAGGACAAACAACACTGGTACTTTTCATGAAAAAGTACTTTTTCAAAAGTAAATTCCTTTGGCATGCGGAAATAAAAGATGTTAGTAAACAAATATTCAACAGCATAAATCTTGTAAAAGCAATTAGCAGTTTAATTCAACATGTGGGGTTTAGAAGATAAACACCATTGACGTTGAGATGATGGTTGTGTAATTATAATGCCAACCACAAGGTGTCAGTAGAAGCACATGGCTGTAAATGCACTAGCAGTCTGAAACTGACCAACACTAAGGCAGCAATACAAAACTATATAAAACTATATCTAGACATATTGTTAAAATTATAATAGTAAGTGGATTTGGTTACCTTTTGCCTGTGAATTCTGCTTGACCTTTCTTGTTAAATAGAAATCTTGAGTCACTATAACCCCAACCATTCCATTTCATAATGTCCTGCCTGTGAAAAGAACACGTAAGATAGACACCACATAAGACATGATATTCACTCCAACCAAGTGTTAAAAGAAAACATGAAGATGAACATTTAACATGTTATGCACATAGAGAAATGCCTCTAAATAGATCCCTTCCTCTCACAAAGCCAACAATCGTAATACAGTGCCTGATAATTGGAACTATATTAAAACTGTGAGCAAGAAAAATGTAAGAGTAAACCCTGAGGCAAATAAAAACTCACTAAAACTAGCCAAACCTGTAAATTCAGGTTTTTAGAAACAGCTCAAAGAGCAGCAACTAAAACACAGAGCTAAAGCCTGGCATTGCCTCCTATGGTTTTAGAAACAATTGACAGACCTATAATAATATAAGAATGTCTGAACAGTTAAGGCCATAAAGATCTTCTGTCAGACGTGCATGTTTTTCATATAAACGCTAGATGTCAGCACGCTTTGCTTCCAAACAGCAATGCCAATAGGTTGAAAGTCAGACCACCACTTGTCTTGGCCAATCACACAAACTGTGGAGGCGGGGAACTTTCAGTGACTGGTTGACTTTTGATTTCCAAATAACTTTCCGGAACTTTTATCATGAGAATTCCTTGGGTGTTAAAATAAAAGGGAGTTGTTCTCCTATAGGCAAACTTCTGCTGTTCTTCGTATATCATATAAATGTACATAAGCATATAATGTGCCAAAGACTAATCCAAGTGATATAACTAAATATTGAACTCCTAAAAGTTAAAACAATCCCGGAAAATGTAAAATACTATCAAAACGTGACAGCGTCCAGGCTCTTTATAACACAGCCCTTAACTAAACTTCCAACAACGTTAATAATTATACTACGCCCAATTAAATTTTGTTGT
The DNA here is from genome assembly GCA_019594935.1 of Periophthalmus modestus. Taxonomy (NCBI): domain Eukaryota; kingdom Metazoa; phylum Chordata; class Actinopteri; order Gobiiformes; family Gobiidae; genus Periophthalmus; species Periophthalmus modestus. Next base: position 22,849,167 of record JAIEZT010000009.1, on the reverse strand, counting down.
GGAAAACTGGAAATGCCAAGTAAAACCGCACCCTCCACGGAGCAAATGAATGGCCCAGTCTAACAAACGTGTTGGTAGACTATAACGGAGGAAAGGTAACGCATATTTTAGATACAATTACATTAGGTGTTCTCTAAACATATCCCTTGCAATAGGGTAATGATACATTTGACTGGGTATGCTAAGAAAAGTGGGTGAAGACAACACAAGCTAAGGCGCAGAGGAGGATGCTCCAGACGCGATTACCTCCTCCTCGGCACGGTCCGCTCCTCGCTGCGGACATTGGGCTTACTCTCCTGTGTTTTGCATTCGGCAGCTGCAATGTCTGCTTGGTAGTTTGTGGGTCTCTGTAAATGCCCGGCGATTATTTGGAGTCTTTGCTGTGCAGCTCGTTGCCTGTCGGAGCTGCCGCTGCTGTTGGCCGCCATGCTGCTTCCGTGTTTGTGACGGGAGGAGGAGAGGGGCGGGGCCAGACGTTAGCGTAGGGAACGTGCGCTGCTTTCACGGACATCTCGTATACTCTAAAACTCTAACCAAAATAAAAGTTTCACATATTTGATTCCTAGACTTGATAATTCATAATTGTAGTTTACTGAACGAATTAAGAAATTTTCTCGCAGACAATATATTTCTCTATGATAAATTTGGATTCCTTAATTAAGTAGTAACCCACTAAAGCATGAATCCATGTTCTCATATTTACTTATTAAAGTTTTAAAATTTTACCTTTTCTTCTCCAAAATCTTGTTGATTGATAACAGTTTCATTATAGAAAAGAGAGGTGTTGCAAAACAAAATCTTCCAAGTTATGTGTATTATCTGTACTTTGTTGAGCTTCTTTTAAAATCAGGTCAAATGTGTAATTGTTTAATCTAGATCTAAAAACTCTTAAATCCAGAAGACAATTTTCTAAAATAAAAGAACGTTCCCAAAATATGTGTCAATTTATCTGGCTTACTGTTTCCATATTGTTAACATGCTTTTTAAATGATGAAGTAGCCTAAACTCTGAATGTACATGCACCTGCAATTGATCATTAATCACAGAACATCAGCTTTCAAAGTAAGCAGTTTTATTTGACAGAAAAAGCATTTAAAACACAGTGTCACATGTGACTTCCAAAGATACTGGCTCCCAAAACAAAGTTCTGTAATGCACTGACTACAAACAACTTACTAGAGTCTAAGTGTATCACAGAACTTCATTTGGAAAGCCACATTGCCACCTCACAGGCCTGTGCGAGACATTACTTCTTTTCTGAAAAACACAAAAGCATACAAATAATACTTTGCATCTCATCCTATACAGAAGCCAGTATACATTCTAATCATAGATGTCCTGTTTGAGGTCTGTGGAACTTCCAACTTTATTGGTTGACCCTAAAAAACAATAATGAAATAAGTCAAAACCTGAAAACCAGACTTGAGTGGATTTGGGAATAGGGACTGGGTGCTGTGGATCCTTCCTGGTGTCACACAGGTAAGGTAGGGCAGGTGGAGTCATCTTACATATTGTCATATTGTTACTGAATTATGCCTAGACCTATATTATGACCCTGGTATTTTGAGGCCTGTAGCTCATGGGGTATTTATTCACTTTCAGACTTCTGAACCATTTGTACATGCTAAATGTGTCTTCTCCTATAAAGACAACTGCTTCATTTGCATTTGACTGATCTGTATTTTAGTTTTAAAGCATAGGCAGTATAGACCAACCTGTTGAGCATGAAACTTTCTCAATATGGCCTGAATATAGAAAACGTTAAAAGCCATAGCAACAATAAAGTGCAGCTGTGGTGTCCAGTTTTGTGCTTAAACTAAGCTATATTGTCTTAACGCACCAATGTATAGCATAGGCTATAATTTGAAAAAAACAAATAATACTTAGTTACTTTTTTCCAGTTAAATGACTGATTAAGGTGCAAGTTAAAATAAAAACAAAGTTGTGTCATACTGTACCTGATGTAATGCTGGCGCAGGGGACAGGCTGCAATCAGGAGGAAGAAATGCTAGAGCAGATACAATTTAAAGTGCAAAGCAATCTCCACACACAGCACGCTATAGCTGAATGGTAAATGCAAACGCCACTTTTCACTGCGGTAGTCCACGGACATGCAGCTCTCTATTCGTAAGGTGGCTACGACCGCTTTTATCTTTTCTTCCCCCAGTCCTGTGCAGTTCACTATATGCAGCTGGAAGAATGTCGACGTGGAGCTGCCAAACGTGAACGCGTTTCAGGAGCGCGCTTCAGAGGGAAAGGGGCTTTTTAGTGTAATTTCGCGCAGTGGCACAGTGGGCTGCACTTCAGTGTGAGGTCCTTTACAAATAGGTGTTACAGCTGGAACTTAAGTCTATCTTGCTAAATGTCTTGAGCTGTTAAGTTAAGCTAGCAATTTTATAACTTAACTTTTGTGTAGCATAAACTGTTTATTTTATATGTGATTAGGGCAATGTTTCATGCTCATCCATTCACATACTGAAGACCTGATTATAGGTTAAACACAAACATGACAGGCTTATAAAGGATACCCATCAAGGAATGAGGGCTATATGTGCGACCATATTAAAAAATAATAGATCTACAAAGGCTTGCGGCAAGTCTACGTACACTTTTCTAGGCTAAACAAAATGCAGACACATTTGTTTTACAATCATGGGACATTTTAACTATGTAACCCACCAACTAACCAGCAGGGGGCACTAAACACCAAATTAAGCACCAAATGAATGGTTGTGTGACAAGCAAAAAATAAACGTATACAGTGGATGTATTATTATAATCAAGTTTAACATAGATTTTAGAGAAAAAGTTCATGAAGAGCTTTATTGAATAGATCAAATGAAGTATATCAAGAACTTACCTGATTGGTCAGTGCAGAGGGGCGTTTCTGACGTCAACGCGTGGGGGAGGAGCTCTTATTTCCGTAATGATCATCATCAGATTAGAGGAAGCAGTAATATTTGTCTCAACTCAGCAACTCACAAGGACTTATACCGTGTCGGATTATTTGACATTTTCTACAGAGATTACATACCTATAGTGATAGAAAGGGGTTTATTTCACCACTGCTAACTCCATGATGATGGAAATGGAGGTGCTGCATCCGAGTCAACAGGTAAAAGTGAACCCAGACTCGTCACCTGACATTGACGTTAACGTTTACACTTTCACTTCAAGTTCGTTCAAGGGAAAACTTTTTGTTTTTCTTATCTTATGGTCGCTTTGTGATAACTGAAAACCTGGTTACTCAAATAAGTAAAGAGCTTATGCGGCTGCTCTGTTTAGCCTCAGCTTGACTCATTACAGTTGTCTGTAAGTTAGCCGGTTAGCCTATCCACTAGTTATTGAATGTATTTGAATGTTTACATCATGTTGTACTGAGTTTATATGTTTTATTAGTATTTTTGCTACTGACGCACAGATCTTTCTCGTAGCTGCTTAGTTATACCACTCCCCTTTTCAAGGCATGTGATCTCTGATCTCTTATCTACCATAAATATGTTCGTAACCTTTGCGAATCAAGTCAAATTCACCTCTCCATATTCCTAGCTCTAAGTTCATGTGAATGTGTGTGTTGTGTAACCATGTAGAGACTGGCCTGGACATGTTCCCTGGGACTAGCCATAAAATAATCGTGTTGATATATAAAGCAGTGAAATATGCAGCTAATGTGGATATGTAATAACGCAGTGAAATATGTAGCTAATGTGGACATGTATTTCAGAGTTAAACTGAACTTGTGGAGGTCAGTGGGGGTCCACGGCTGAGTGATCACGCTGTTTTGGAACACTTGCAGCGGTGTTTCATCATCCGTGGTCAGGGGTGGATGACCATTGGCGTGTGATGAGAGAGCCAGGTCCCTCTGAGGCCCTCTTGTGATTAGCTTCACGGTGGTAAATGAACAGCTCTAAAACTAAATGTATACATACTTTGACCTCATGTCTCGCAGACAACATTGTGATCCCCTCATAGCTGGTATATTGGCTTCTTGTTGAAAAGTGTCTACAGGGTATGTGTACATAATATCTTAAAATATATTGCCTAGCTTGTTTTTTTTTTTTTTTTTTTTTATTGGGATCTGTCAGCATTAATCTAAAAAAAAAAAAGAAGCATTTTCCGCTTTAAACTATTGGGTCTGATGTGATCAAAATGACAAAAATACATTTGGCTGTAAGGGTGTTCTTTTACTTGCACTTTTATTATACATATGAGAGTTCACAGGCATTGGTCAAAAAGATTCAGGGAATTTGAGGTAATTTGCTAGCTTCCCTGTGGTCCTGCCAAGTGTTCCTGGTTACTGATAACTTGATACGCTTGTTACACACCCTTTTTCTATCAGTGCATTTGGCTGGATTAGACTAGGTATAATATATGTTAATGAGTTTATAGTTGGATCCATAAATATCCAATAACACCTGATATTGGAAGGGAGGGAAAAAACTCCTTTTATGGTCAATGCAGCAGTTATTTGTTTTTCTAAAGGACTTGTATGACTTGTCTGATAGGCTTATGAAGTGTGACAAACACAAAAGTAGTGTGGGATTTTCATGCTCGGAATAGATGACCTCAAGATGTGTGCTCAGGCATTTTAAGGAGACTTCCTCATTCCCGCAGTAGCCTTAATGTCTGCTTGTGTGCGCACCTCTTAGTGGGTGAGTATGATTTATAGTAGGCAGCCTTAGTAACATGTAATCCTCCAGCAACCACAGCTCTGATGCAATGGTGAGGTATAACGGATTTGTGGCTTTTTATTTCTGTAGGGTAAAATTGAAGTGAGTTGTATGTCAACAGACTGTTCTTGTGGATCACTGTAAACTGGCGTGGAGCTATAGTAACTTCAGGATGTTTATTTGGTTCTACATCTTTTGGTTGTTTCTGTGGGCAGTTTCCTTTTCACTTCCGCCAGGCCGTGGCATAAGAATTAGTCCATTAGTTATGTTAATAAATCTGAGGAACAAACGGGTCATGTGCTCTGAAACATTTCTGAGGAAGGATGTTGAGTTTATGCAACATTTCACCCTTTGTGAAAGCAGTTGCTTCAGTAAAAAAGTTGCAAGTAATTCAATAGCAAATTCAGTTGCATCTGAAAAAGCAGTGGTGCCCATTGTGTACATAATTCTTCATGGGCAGTTATGGACTTGCTGTTTTGCCACCTACCTTAAAATGGTTTATATAATTTTCATTTGTAGTAAACCAAGTATTGATTTATCATGCCAGAGCCACTATAGCTGTTTTTCAACTGAGCAGCTGCCCTTTTGAGGCGACAGACAAAAGTCACACCTTGCTTTAATCAGATAGGTAACTGCAACTTGGCAACTCTGGTAAGGTGACTGACTGGTGTTGGTGTATGGTGGTGCCTTGGCAGTGTTCAAAAAGACAAGTACATCCATTATTCATGCCAGGCCTACCACTCGACATTACTGCCAGTCTTGTCATTGCAAACAGATACTGTGGCAGAGGTGTGGCTGTCGCCATGCTTCACAGCAGGCAGGCTGCTCTCCTCGCAGATGCTGGTGTGTGTATGTGTACCTGACCGTGTCTGTATCCCACACAGGACATGGACCTGATTGACATCCTGTGGAAACAAGACATAGATCTGGGTGCGAGGCGTGAGGTGTTTGACTACAACCATCGGCAGAAAGAGTGCGAGCTTCAGAGACAGCGTGAGCTGGAGGAGCAGAAAAGACAGCATCTGCTTCAAGAGCAGGAGAAGGCCCTGCTGGCACAGCTTCAGCTTGATGAGGAGACCGGAGAATACATCCCCCGCCCGGCCCCCAGCACTCCACTGCAGGCGGCAGGCACACCTCTGGAGGTTACACAGGTACAAGCACAAAAGCATCATTACTCATGTCCTGACTGTTGGACCACTCCCACTACCTTTGATAGGCCCAGGCTGCGGTAGCTAGGTAACCACCCCATCCTGTGCCATTACAGAGGCACAGATGGGTCGGTAGTTTTGCATTGGTATATAGGCCCTTGCCTGTATTAGAGATTTGTGCAGTTTTTAAAATATTGTAGATCTAAACTACTTTTGTATTGTCATTACAGAATCTCACCTTCATTGAAGAAAATAATGCCATTTCATTTGATGAATGCTTGCAGCTGCTGGCAGAGACATTTCCTGTAGAGGAAGCTGGGGTAAATACTTCTTCATATTTTGATGAAACATTTGTAGATATAGCATGCTCATTGACGTTTTACTTACAGAATACGTCTATGAGCCTGTGTACTGCAGACATTTCGCCCAGCACCACTGTGATGACTCCGGAGCAGCCATCTCTGCTGTCCACCACACCTTCCCCTGTCCAACTGCCACCACACAGGATGTCCACAGATTTGGAGCAAGCCTGGATGGAGCTTTTGTCTCTCCCAGAGCTGCAGGTATAATACATGGATTCTACTGCATCAATGGAGTCAATGTTTTCACTCTGTTACAAATACCCAAAGAATGCTCGAACTGCTGGAGCCCAGCATTCAGGACAAACGTTTTTTTGTTTGAGTGCAGGATTTGCTTCTCGTGGGGAAGCAGGTGTGTGCAGCAAATTTTGCTAATGATCTGATAATTGTTTTAAATAGAAATAACACATTGAGAGAGCATTGTTTTCTCCACTTTTCTTCCAGAAAGTGGCCTTATCTGCACTTTTCACAAGGGCTGCTTATATTTGAATAAGGTGACAGGTGGAGTGGTGTGAGCACTTTTGCTACTCTGAACTCTCATAGTGGATAAGTAAACTATTAAACCAAGTCATTTCTTTAGTTAGATACCATTTAAAGTTGACAGAATGTCAAATGAGTTATGCTTTTATTTGTGTGAGCCATTTAAATTGTCTAACTAAAGGCAAATGCTAGACACACACAAATCACTTCATAAACACCAGTTTAGATACAACAGTTGCATCAATAAAATAATCTCTAATCAATAATTTGGTTGCATATTGTTGTTCCTTAGGGCAAGACACTTACCTAGTGTGAATGTGCTTTGAGTAAATGGTTAGTGGTGGTCAGAGGGGCCAATGGTACACATTACTTGACTTGCTTCAGTCCATCTACCTCAGGGCAACTGTGGCTAGAAGTTGCTTTCTATAGATTCATGTTTCCACCACAGAGCTAAATGAATAGTGTTTCTGAGGCTTGTCAAGATTGTACAGCACAGTAATGGTGTAAGGCTATATTGACCATCTGTGTATATGCTATGTATGCACATTTTAATACACATAATACACATAATAATACATATATTTTTTCTTTCAGCAATGTATGCAAATGCAAATGGAGGACACACTGGAGACTACCATTTATCCAAACTCAGAAGTGCAGAATCCAAACTATACTTACTACCCCGTGTCAGAGAGTGCTAACAATGCTTGTGCTGCTGGATATCTCAGCTCTTTTAATGCTGTCACACCCAATGTCCTTCCTTCTGACAATCAAAGCCAAGTGGTTGCTCCAGCTAACTACACTGCTGAAGCTGAAGACTTCTGTGACCTGTTTTACCCAGAGAAAGTGGCTGCTGAGAGCAGTGGTCGTGATGAATATGAGAGCAACATCATGTCTGGGGTGCCAAATAATTCACCGTTCACTCCAATAGATCTGTATAGTCTCTCACCAGGAGAAGCTTTTGACAGAGACAAACCAGGCCTCACTGTGGAAATGCCAGATTCTGATTCAGGAATATCAAATGCAAGTCCAAACGCAAGTCCAAATGCAAGTTCACCGAGTAAATCAGCCTATGATGGCTACGGATACAGTGATTCAGACATGGATGAGACAGACCACAACCCTGGAAGTGCACAATCTGACTACTCAGAGATGTTTTCATTAAATTTCACACCTGATGACTTGCCAGGTACATCGATTTCCATATCAACAGATCAATCAACAACACAGCATGAAAAGAATCCAAAAAAGCAGAGGACCAAGCTAGCAGAGGAAAGCGGTCACAACAGAGGTCCCTTCACAAAGGATAAGTTGAAGAAGCGCTCTGATGTACGTCTCACAAGAGACGAACAGAGAGCCAAGGCCCTCAAAATCCCTTTCACAGTCGACATGATAATCAATTTACCTGTGGATGACTTTAATGAACTCATGTCAAAGCACCAACTGAATGAGGCCCAGCTGGCCCTGGTCCGTGATATTCGCCGCCGTGGTAAGAACAAGGTGGCTGCCCAAAACTGTCGTAAGCGCAAAATGGAAAACATAGTAGGCCTGGAGAGTGATTTAGATTCTCTAAAAGATGAAAAGGAGCGGTTGCTCAATGAAAAGAACAAAAACCTGATGAATCTGAAGGAAATGAAAAAGCAGCTCAACAGCCTTTACCTGGAGGTCTTCAGTTTACTGAAAGATGAAAAAGGAAACGGCTACTCTCCCTCTGAGTACTCACTGCAACAGTCCACTGATGGCAGCGTCTTTCTTGTTCCTCGCATTAAAAAGACATTTGTTAAGCGTGAAGACAACCACTTATCTCTTAAGTAACACTGCTTTGACATTGAAACACTATGCAATAACTTTGTAGTTGTGCAGCGTAAGATACCATATTTAAGCAGAAGCACGGTATTCCTTGCTTTGGGTGTGGTTTCTGCTCATTCTTAAAACGTTGGAATATTTTAACATTACTATTTTATATCTGATATTGCTTTTTGTATACAATATTACTTGCTTTTGAGTCAGATTGTGAGTTATTCTACTGTATATACTGTGTATATATTTCTGTGTGCATTCAATCATTAATGTTAGATCTGATTTGCCTTTTTTTAAAGTCTGAAATATTTTCAATAAACTAGTGTTATACTGCTATACGGGCTCCAGTTTTATAAAACTGAACTATGTGGTTATAGCTGAAACGTTCACACGATTAAAGCCATGTGGACTGTAAAAAAATAGTTACATAACAATCCATATGTTCAAGCTATTTCTTAACTTTAGTGGTATGCTGTAATGGTTCAAGTGAGCATAAAGAGCATTTTGTGTTAAAAACAAAAAAAGCTTTCACAATCTGTTTAGAGAGCCGGAAAGGTTTTACTGTAACCCAATTCTTTTAATACTGTAGAACAACCATGTGATAAGACCACACCTACTTTCACCCATTTGATCATCACTCAGTATTATATGAAAAAATGAAATGCTCCCAAGCAAGAGCAACCAGCTGCCTTTTCAAAGGAAAGGCTTATGTAATCAAGGTGCTGCCAGTGCACTTTCACATACAAACAAACGTATGAATACCAGGCCTTGTGCCACACAAGAAACAGGTTGGTTAAGATAGCAAATACAGGTTTAGTTATTGAACACACAGAGGCACACGCATGCGTTCTGTCTATAATTTATAGTGCATAATCCGACTCATTCATTAGAAGGTTTTTGAGATTTCAGTCCCCGCAGTGTGATGAATACCCACCCACTGGGAGGATTGCATGTATTGTTTAGGAAATGTGAAAGATTAAATTACATTAAGGGTAGGGCTTTGAATAGCCGTTGTTTGTCATGACACGGACAAAGGTTAACTAGGTTCAACTCAAAAGTGTAAAATGAGCTGCATAAGAGACCAGCGTCCCTAATTTACACTGCAAGGTAAAATGGTGTCAAAAGTGAAACGTTTCTTATTTTACAAGCACTTTTTTCTACATTCTTAACTAAAAGGTTATCTAATATTATCAAACGGATTTAAAAGTTTCCTTCTATACTCCCTTTGCCTGCACAGATTAAAACTCCAAAAGAATATAAAAATGAGCAAGCAGAAATATGAGTATAATCTTTATTTGGATAGACTATCAGGAAACCATACATTTTACATCAGTTAACTTGAGGCTGGGTTATGCATTTTTGCATTTAGTATAGGCTAGAGTATTTATATAGCCTGCTATACCATATATATGTTAATTTCCTTCATATCTGTTAAGGGCATTTTAAAATTCTATACTTTATAAAAGTAGACTATCCCTCTTTCAAAACATTAAACCATTACTTAAAACAGAATTTTAACCTAAAGGCTTCTAAACAGTCCAAATACCTCTGTGGGAGTGCACCTGAACCTGAAAAATTTTGGAAAAGTCTTACCCATCCATTACCTTCCATGCTATCACTTCTTTTCCGCAAGAAGAGAATTCCTCTTTCCAAATCTGAAAATCAAGCAAAGCAGTTACTCTTACCTCGATCTTCTGTAGCATAATTGACTCTGTATTCAGCATTTAACGTCTGAAAACTAATAATCTGTTGGCCTGATGCATTTCTGACACAACAGGAACCATTGTGTCCAGGAACTAGTCTTTCTTCGCTAGTGGCAGCCTTCTTGAGAGAGAATAGATGCTCACTACCAGCCAGACAATGAAAGTTTCCTCCATTGGCATTGTGGTGGATGCCGTCTTTGGCCTCTCTGTCTCTCAAAATGCTGACTGGTCCTCTGTGCTCGCGCTGGAGATGTCCTGTCTGATCGTCATGTGCAATCTTCCACACTAGTGACACCAAGTGCCCAACTGTTGGTGCCTCTGGCTGTTTTCCTTCTACATATGTGATCAGTCCATGTGTCCTTGTCCTACATTTACCCATAGCTTGGCACCTAGATTGAGAGGATGGGTGTTCTGCGTCAGGTTTCATAAGCTAAACAAACAACAGACAACTTTTTTTTTTCTAAATAAAGCACTAGACCTTGCTGCACTTTACTACACAATTTTATTCATTTCTTTCTACTGATCAAAATACCTTGAACAATCTATTTTACTTTGCTCAGAACAAGACACGCATTTTGAAAAGTTCCTAAATGCAGCATCACACATTTGTTGACACTGGTATAAAATGATCTCATACTGTTCTTATCACATACAACATGAAAATACACTTGTAATAGAGCAATCATGATAAATTGAAAGTGTGGTGAGTAATTCTAGCTGATATGAAGCCTAGTAAAAAATGTTCAGCAAGAACACAATTTGCAATGCAACCAGAAGGAACTAACTATATAGAAAAGTAAGGACATTAAGAACTGGCTTTGAATACAAAAAGGACCCCTGATACCATAGGCACAATACACACAACTTAGACTCACAAAAGGAAAAAATGGTTCAGTGAAACATCACATTTAGAGAAGAGGAATATCTAGACAGTCTTTTAGCTGCAGTTAAGTCTGACTGCTCCTTTCTCAAAGTACCCTGCAGCTTTCCTCTCTCTCTGTCTCTCTCTCCTGCTAAGAACTGAGGCCTGTTGAATGGATACAGGATAAAACAGATGGTTATTCTGCACTTTGAACAGACGTACGCTGTACTGTACTGTGGAGGTGTTGTGCAACTGCTTAAGACTTACCAAAAACATGAAATAATTAATATCGCCGCGAGTTATAGTTGCCCCCACCACGACCAGAGCCATAGCCTCCTGCAGTGAAGAAGCAATTAAGAAACCAAGCCATAGTTTTCACATAAATGTATGTTCATACTCACCACCACCATATGGGCTACCAGAATTGCGCCCACTATAGTTCCCCTTCATGGGCCCATAGCTGGACTGTTGCCCTCCATAATTTCCAAAGTCATTGTAATTTCCACCCCCTCCATATCCTGAAAATAATTTAATGAAAAATAAGATATAAAGTTGATTTTATCGCAATATTGCCCATCTTAGAGGGATGCAAAAGGTTTACCTCCATCTCCATAGCCTCCACCTCCCCCATATCCTCCACCTTGGTTTCCATACCCCGACCCAGATGTGTAGCCACCACCGTAACCACCACCGTAACTACCTCCGGGGCCTACAGAAAAGCACATTACACTCTTAGACCTAGAAATCTCATTGAATTATCAAAGGCAGCTTACCATTGTCATAGTCATCGTCATATCCACCCCGTCCACCACCATAACCCCCACCTAAAAAGGGGAGATTGTTCAGTTATGAATTCAATCAAATCAAAAGGGCAAAAAATTCTAAAGACAACTGGATCAAGGTTTTCTCAACGATCTCTCATCAGAGGGGCTTCTAAATCTTCGACTTTAGCTTTTAATTTAATCACATCAATAAACTAATGACACTTTATGCTTGACTGACATTTGCCACTGTTTAAGAATAAACAACTTTTTTTAAATCCAAGATTGTGACACAGTGCTTTGGCTTTCTTGTGCAACTCAGTCATATTCAATTTAACATTTTGAACTAGTATCAAGAAAATTGTGACATCTTGTTTTTGAATACTCACTTCTACCAAAGTTGCCTCCACTGCTGCCACCACTATAGCTCCCTCCTCTACCACCGTATCTGTCACTTCTACCTGGAATGAGAAACAGGATTGTGAGCTCTGGTGAGTAAATGGCAACTGTAAATTGTGTTTGTAATACAAATTCATCCATACCTCTGTAATTAGACATTGTATTCATTTCTTGTTTTGAAAGTGCTTTTCTGACCTCACAATTGTGGGAATTGATGGTATGATATTTCTGGGCTTTAAAGAGAGGGAGAACAGGCCATAAAGACTCAAATGCTATATTTTACATGACCAAATTTGTTACTTTGCATAATTAAAGTAGCCATTAAACACATACCAACAATTTTGTCCACAGTGTCATGGTCATCAAAAGTAACAAAGCAGAATCCCCTCTTCTTTCCAGTGGAACGCTCTTCCATTATCTCAACACTTTCAATTTTTCCATAGCGTTCAAAGTATGTTCGAACATGATGTTCCTCTGTGTCTTCTTTTATACCACCAACAAAAATTTTCTTCACTGTCAAATGGGCACCAGGCTTGTTGGACTCCTGAAAGCTTATAGGGTAAGTGTATGATGCATTTAAAAAGAAATTATGAGTTTGCTCACCTCTCTGGGCACTGCCCTTTTGCATTCAACTGCCCGGCCATCCAATTTATGAGGCCTATTTCGCATGGCTTCATCGACTTCAGTTACAGAGGAGTAGGTCACAAACCCAAAGCCTCTGGAGCGCTTACTGTCAGAGTCTCTCATAACCTGTTAAGGTGAAATGAAGATATAAGATGGACATCTTTATTTAAGTGCAAAATCTGGATGGTTGTATAATAACATAAAATACTCTAAACTACTTACCACGCAATCTGTGAGCGTTCCCCATTTTTCAAAATGAGCTCGCAAAGAATCCTCTGTCGTTTCATAACTTAGGCCTCCAATGAAGAGCTTCCTGACCTGTTCAGGCTCCCTACTGTCCTGATTCTGTAACATAATAAAATGACGTCTTGTTAATATTTTCGTTTAATATAATCAGATTTTAGCCTCCAATGTCTCTTAGTTGTACATGGACAACATGACACTGCGCTAGCATGTTGACGCTACCGAGCTATCGAGAAAAACAAGTTTCCGCTAGCACTTCAAAATAGTCACTTAGCACTTGTCTTATATCACAACAAAGAAGAACCAAGTCAGAAGAATAATAATTTAAACGTCTTAGGAACACATCTAGCGTAATTATGCTGTTTTACACATTTGCCTGCGCACAGAATATGAGAGACACCTCACCTCCATTTTGATGCGCGTGGACGTTCTTTAGAAGATGCAATAACGTGTTTAAAGCAACACTGCCCCTGGTGGACTGGGGTGGCTATAGCACGGCACAATCATAAGACCATGGTGAGTACTACTTTTAGGGCTAAACACCTAAATTAATGAGCGCACATCAATCAGAAATAATTATGTCGGCTACAGACAATTAAAGACTAGGAGTATCCTTTACTAAATCGACATTTACGGCTTCTTCTACTACTGTTCTACTAAAAACAGAAAATCATGGAAAGCCTAATTGATTGACAGAGCTACAATGATATATCCCGACATTATTTTCACCCTGTTCACCCAAGTTTTTATTATAGCTTAATCTGTTGATAGTCAAGACTTGTTTGTAATTGTAATTTAAACGCTTTAGGTTTGGTTCTAAAAATGAGTTAGCCCATTTGCGCCCCCTTTTGGTTGATTCTTCAAATTAACATCTCAAAGACTGTGGCCTAATCTTCCATGCCCAGTTCTTTCGCTTTAATCTTCCATGTCCTGTTCTTCCGCTTTAATGTATAACATAAGGATCTAGAAAATAATCAGATAGGCTCATTTGCTACGGTCAAATTAAGAATCAAGTGTAGAGTAGGCGACAATAGGCATATACATATTTGTTTTAAACAGTTAGCAAATTTTATTTCTTCACTGCTACAAAGAACATGTACGACAGCGTCGTACACTGTCAAATCTGTATTAAAAAAAGATATCACGTATCACGGTATCACGTTTTATTCATTTTCATTAAAATATGTGTTAGTATCACGAAATTATGTTAGAATATGATACAAAATTCTCATGAATTTATGCGATAAGAAATTATCCTGAAATAACATGATATGTACAATGAGGCACTGGAGCATCAGTGGAGGATCTGTCCACTTTTGCACGTTTGTAAGAGGAGATATAGGCTATGCTACAGATGTTGGCATGACTTTTCCCACCCGCAGTAGCAGTAGTAGTTATTAAATAAATTATATGTTTAATAGCGCCTGTTTAAGCAGTGTATGTCTTCTGCTGTCACTGTTCCTCAGTAATCTATCACTCATGCATAAAAGTGAGCCGGACACTCATGCTGAGTGGCAGCGGGAGGATGGAGTGCGTGGCTAGGTAAACTGCTCAGTCTACAATGGATGTTACATTTGGATGAATAGTGTTAATCAAAATTAGACCGATTTCGTGTTGGTCCATGTTTTTTCCATGGAGCATCCCTTCTTCGACCCCTATTGGTCCATTGTCCAGGAAGCTCATCTTCCTGGGGTCAGAGCACCGGGTACTGCGCACAGTTACAAATAGGTAAAGAACCCTTGGCGTGAAACCGTGGATAAGCTGTCTGCAGGTTGTCAGACATAGTTGTCTGAGACAGAGTGGTGCTCACTCCCCAAAGCTGCTAGACAAAGGGATTGGCCTCACTGGCTACTCTCTGTGGTTGACTCGCTGCAGAGGAGGATAGATTACTCCGTGATAATGACAGCAGACAGATTGCTGGATCAGAATGAGGATGCAGAGGCTGCTTAAGTAGGTGCTATCAAACGTATGATGTATTTACCAAAGATGTAGGCTTTTGTCAACAACAGAGAGTTACTTACTGTGTGCACAGCTGTAGACTATGGGTACATACCTAAATCTGTGCATAAAGAGGGCAACTCCGTCTCCCATAGCTCCAAGTTGAGTTCACTCAGCCATGAACTTGGATGTGGAGGACCACAGGTAGCTTACAGATCTAATATGGTCATTTCAGTGCTCATTTTACCACCTGTAATGTGGCCTTGCCATTTATGCACAAGCAGTAGTCCTACTCCTAGAGGCACTACTACTACTTCTACTGATACAGTTGATTTTTGAAGTAGAGATTTGGCAGTTGTATGCTGCCTTAGGCAGGGACTCAAATCTGGGCATGTTATAGCCAACATTTGTGTTTGCAGCTCAGCCAAATGACATGGACACTTGCTTTGACAAGTATGATGAAATAGCCAGATGCTACCGAACCTTGTTGAAGCTGACCGGCATCTCCAAATATATGACTGTTTTATGGTTAAGACAATGTCCGTCATTAACTTTATTGTAGAGTGTGAGGAAAATACAGCCCCTATAAAAAAGCTAATGTTTTTCTGACACTATTAATGATGAGAATTTATGATCCCAACACAGTCCGGCCAGTCAGTGTTTTCCTCAGTTTATCCCACTGCACTTGCTGTAGGCCAGGCCTGGTTGAATAGAAGCACTCAACAAAAGTAACAAGCTGCAACTCAGTTATCAACAGCACTGTCCTAACTTTTGGTGTACTGATTTAGTATCAGAGGGATGCTGCACAAAACATGACCAAAATCCTCCTTATAGGCCTAGGCTATATAAAAAAAAAAACATACATTACATGCCAAGATTGCCTTATTGGCACAGAATGTATATAAAATCATCTTTATTATCTCTCTCAATAAGTAAGATATTGGGTTAAATTTGGGTTACAAATAAATGGCTAAAAGCTTCCAGTAAAACCAGTCAAATGTAATTACGGTAACAATTAATTAATATAAATGAATAACAGTATAATGGTTTGGTCTCTGTTTGCACTGATTTACCATAGCCTTGGCCAGTCTGATTGTAATTAGTCTTTGACAACTGAATAAAGATCTCTTGAGTGGTGACATCTTTGCATGTGCACAAAGGCAGCACCTAGAGGTGTGATTAAAAAATGAATACAGCTTTTATACCAATTGTATACCTGCAAATTATAGTTTGCTATTAATCTGAGGCCAAATGGTTAAGGACTGTGTCAGCAAAAAAAAAAAAAAAACAACAAAAAAAAAAGTGAAGTGGTGGTGATGACCAGTTATAAGTGAGGTGAGGGATGACACACTGAGATGTACACAATTACATTCTTTTCCCCTTCTCTTTCTTGAAAAGACCCTAGACTGATAGGAGAGCCTAATGACCTTGTGATTAACTTGTGATTAACCAATGGATGGCTAATATAGGCATGGAATAAATGATGGAATACATGGTTAACACATAGGTTACATTAAAAAGCTAAAACAACAATGGACATTTGATATTTAAATAGCCTACATAAAGATTACTCAAAAGCGCAAAGAGTTGTGCGCTATTGATGCAAGCATCCTCTAGATGGCGCCATGGTCCGCGAAAAGACAGGTCTACATTTGAAATGGCATTGTGCACGCCAAAGGAGACTCCAGGACGCGACTTTTTCAAACTGTGTAGGCTACAGGCCTCTGTGCCACTTCATCCCAGTTCAAATGCATCTGATCAGACCTATTTAGACATAGGTGTACTCCGAAATTAAAGTATGGGCTAGCTTAGTAAAACTGATGAAAAGGTGTTAAACCTTTTGTCATAGGTTATTGAACTGTCATTGAACATAAGTGTAGATGACAGACCCTGACCGCACTGCGGTGGGCTGTACTTGTAGCTCGGCTCTTGCTCGGCTCTTGCTCGGTTCTTGCTCGGTTCTCTGCTGTTTCCACGGCGCATGGCTGCCATCAGCCGTCACTGGACGCACGGACCTACGCAAATGGAAACTTTGAGCAGGAAATGTACATTCATAGTAGGAAAACCAGAGAGTCAATTAAGTCTCCGTCAACTACCTTTTTCACATGCAAGTACAAAGCCTGGCTCACACCTCCGGCGGCTACAATGCGTCTCTGTGGAATTTGGAGGGAAAGAACAATTCCTCACATCTGTTTCCTGTCCGCTCACATCAAGGAAACTGGGTGTAAATCAGAATAAAAATAGACTCCGCATTGGATTTGCAGGAGCCTAAGGTTGGTTTGGTTGGTTTGTTCTGACGTGTGTGTCTGCATTTGATAGAGAACATGCCACTGAATTAGGTTTGTCACCAGAAACTCAAGGGGGTTTTAGATTTTTAGCTTTATGGGAAAAAATAAAATATACTTTATGGTTTTGAGACAGTTTTATCTCAATCATAATTTAAAATCTACAGTATCTTGTGTGATCTGGGTCTGTGGGATTGAATAAATCAATTCTAGGATATAAGATAAAGGGACACAGGAGCATCATTGAGAATGCAATAAATAAGCATAAACAAAACAGAATAACTTCAGCCATTAACAATTTAGATGAATTCAACAGCAACACATACCAACTTGTGGTATAAATAACACATGGATAAATAGGCTAAGGGCTATTTGTAATTTGTTTTACAACTAGTGAAATACGCACAGAGCATATGGGGATATTTATGGCAGATGCTTTATCAAAAGCATCTGTGTTATTTTTTCTCATGGTGTGTGCCAATATTCTGAAGTAGTCAACTGCAGGTATTGTAATTTTGTAAAAGCCTTCTTAACCATAAACTGTCCAGTGCATACCATCAACAGATATAAAGGTTATGCAACTTAAAAAAGATGTCATTCAGATTAAAGGTTATAATTCAAAGTACAGCAATCTTGTCATTGTTTTATCAACTTTAAGTTGATAAATATTAAAATCAACATATGTAATACAGCGGTGACCAACTCTGCTATTTCCAAACAAAGAAAGCTAATGGTCAAAAATGTTATGTTTTTGACCATTAGCATGAAAATAGTAGAGGAAACATGTGTTTTTGTTTGTCTGAGGCCTAAAACATATCAAAATTGTGACCCATGTATTGAGATACATATTGAATTGTGAGAAAACAGCATCGTTGCATCCCTAATAAATACACATTGGATTTGAATTAAATTAAATATAGTGCTATCTAGATAATGGCTTGCTTCCAGCAATTACTATTAGCTTTTGATTTCAACTATATGCATATCTAACTACTTTGTCATTCCCTGTAGTTAAAGCAGTGACCATGACCTTCCCTGAGCCTGAGATCGAGTGGAAGTGGGACTGTGATTATGCTCGGAAACAGCCCAGTGCCTATTGATGTGGAGAGAAGAGGCGCAGATAGTGAGTGTAATAAAAGCTTTATTTACAGCTCCTGGTGCAGGGCTACAGAGAGAGCTGTGTTTCCCTCTGGCACTAATTGACTGCCTGCAGCAGAAACACAGACTGTGGCCCCTCACTGAAGCAGCTCACATGCAATAAGAACACTACTGCAGTTATTATAATAGCACTGTATTCAGTCTCATAACACATTGTCTAATAAAATGAAGATTTGGGGACTAGCTGGAGTGCAGATAGTTTCTTCCTTATGGTATTGTTTATTCAAAATATTAATGCCAGTAAAAGTAAATGCATTCCCTATTTTTGATACATTTTCCAACCTATACCTCCAATTAATAGTGCAATTTATACCTGCATAATTTGAGCCACTGCACTCTATCACCATCACAATTTTCAATAACACTACTTCTTACGTTTCACTATCAATTAGCAGTGTACTGTATGAGTGTGGTGTGTGACTGAGGGATTGATGGTGTCACTCATTTCAGTCAGTCTTTTTAAGATTTTAGATTAAAGCCACAGTTTTACTCAATGGGTCCTCAAAGCACTTAACACCAAATAACTACTACTTATACACAGTGTAAACAAATGTTGTACATGACCCAGAGACCATCAGTGATCAAACCCACAACCTTTTAGTCACGGGATAAGAAGCGATTATAACTTATACTTCAATACTAATCGGCTCCTAACCTCAAATTGGTTTTGTTCACGTTCTGATTTTAATCCTACATTTTTAGACTCAGAATTATTTTTATGCTAAGGTACTATTTTAGACAGAATATTATCAAATGTTGACCCTGATTTATGTTAGTGCTTGAACACAGCCTCCCGTATCTTGTCTACACTGACAACAATCAGGCGTGCCACTACTTTTGAGCTTTTTAGTAAAAATTAATTAAAATAACTTTAGTTTGTGCTTACAGATAAGGTGTTAAACTTTATGTCAATTTCTGTTTTCTGTGTCCAGTATTTCTAATTATTGAGATATTAAAGGTGCCACCTGCTTGTCTCTATGGAGATGTTATAACACATACATTTAATGCCATACTGCAGATTATTCCAGGCAAAGAATAACATCACCATGGAGACAAGTATGTGGCAAAGTTACATAGTGTATCTTAATCATTTTAATTTAATTTATAGAGCACATTTAAATACAACTTCAGCTGCCCAAAGTGCTACAACAACAAAAACAGATGATAAGAACGATAAAACATCAATAAAACATCCTGCCTAGCTAGAATTAAATGCCAGGGAGACGAGGTAGGTTTTCAGTCTAGTCTTAAACATAAACCAAGCAGATCACTCCATTAGACCATATTATTCATGGGTTTAACATAACTTTTGCCTGTAGTGGACTTTTGACCATTCAAAAAAGTAGAACAGCTATACTCATCATGTGTATAGTCATTTACTAACCGCTTAACTCAAAACAAAAAGCAACTGTAGGTTTAGAAGAGTGTGATACTGTATAATATAAATTTTGCCTGTTCCTAACTATGCTTGAGTCAGTTACATGAGAATATAATGACTTCTTTGCACCTCTGGAATCTGTCAGTGTGCAGTCCTTTCAGTAAATCCTGTGTGTACATCAGGTAGGAGAGGTGTAGGTGTGGGCGACAGGGGAAAACCATTTCTCCCCATTGCCTCTAATTCTTGTGTACGGGCGACAAACGAGCAGAAAAGTGCTGCTTTCACACTTTTTTTGCGGCCCCGACGTTGAGCTGGTGGCAGAAGGGAGACAAAAGGATGGCGGGATGATGAAGACTGGAGCAACGTGGGGCAGGTGTTCCCTCTGTCCCAGGGGAGAGGAGGAGTACACCTGCCCACCACTAACCCTCCGTGATGGATCGATGGAGCTGGCCCTGACTCAGCACTTTGGACGGCTCTACCTGGGATTAGGGCACAGAGGACCTGATTGAAACACACTGTCATCCCACAAACAATAACACGCATCCATCTTTGGACCGGCCTCTTCCTCGCGTCCCTCCCCTGCGCTTACTATGGCCCAGAATGATTGCACTGTTGATGGTGAGGGCAGTCATCCATCGCTGGCAGAGGCAATGGTTAAATTCTCGCAGACAAGTTGTCTAATAGCAGTGTTTGGACACTGTATCTGCATGCCTATGAGGGGGCTGAATTATGAGCTTCACACCAGGGTGGTCCAATATTATTTTTAGCTTACAGGCACAAACTCATTCATCGTTGCACTTTCTTATCATGGCAATGAGTCAATAAACACAATTTAGATTTGAAGTCTAATACATTGGCATACCATAAAAAAAAAGACCTACATAGTCACAGGCATCAATGACTCTTGAATGCAGCGTATTAGCAAGATCTGGCATGGGTCATTTTGCCTATGAACCTGTAAGATAATCCTCTGTGCTTTTTATCACAAAGAGGAAAGATTACTGTGTATTTCTTTCTATATGATCTTAATTAAACATCTAGTTTCAAAATATATTTGTGATATGTTTAGTTATTTGTGGTGTCTCTTCATTAAGCATAAACTATTACGAGATATAATAATAATAGTACAAAGTTGTGATTTAAGGTGTAGACAATTGTATAAAAGTTATGAAACTAATTATATATGCATGTATATTGCAATATTTTCAGTTAAAGAAAAGTGCTTGCAATACTTCGAGACAACTTTGGAGGGAGCCTTAGCCATGAAGTTCAAACTGCACTGAAGTTCTGACTTATACTGTAGGCCCCTTATCCTTCTGTTGAAGTATAAGTGGTAGTATCTAAGTGGTAGTACAGTGTGCTAGTTATCAATAACAACATATAGATATCAATATAGATTTGCAGAAAATATAATATAGATCATATACCCACATAAAAGATGTTTCACATTACTTAAAAAATGCATAATGAAGCAAAATATTCAAACTTTTTAGTCACCAGTCAGACTCACTCTTTGAACACCACTGCAAATATATTCTGAATCCATGTAATCATGCATCCATTTTAGGATGTATGCCCTCTTGGACTGCCATGGTAATGCGATCAGGGCTGATCTGTTTAGCCCACAGTGTATATGCCGCAAGTCTAGTTTTACTTAGGGGTGACCAGTAAATGCTTGGATAGTGTCTCGGTGCCACTTTCATCTCTGGGATCTGGCCGCGGCTGCTTCCTTATCTTGTCCCTGCTCCTCTTATCGGGCTCGATACAGAAGTTGGGTGTGTAATGAGCATCACGCCTGCACCTCAGCCCATAAGGGAAGATCTGAGCACTGTCCCGGGCCATCCCTCCACACATGTCGCGGGGTGGAGGGCTCTTGTATAGAAGTAGGTGTAATGTCCCAGCACATGTGGCCTCTCCAGGTGGCAGTGACAGATTTAGAGGATGTTGTGGATGGAGGTAGACGGACACTGGGCCTATGGGGGATATGTGTGACACAGTACATACAGCGTTGGTGTGGAGTGATGACATCCTCTGTTTAATGAGCAGAGTTAGCGCCGCACAAGTCGCACCACGGTAGAGAGCTGTAAATCTGCCTGCTATCACCCCTGAACCACTAATACAGGAAGTATTATCTAATAAGTCTAGGGCTAATTTCAACCGAGGCCGTACCACCCACAAGCAGGGCTGGTTCTGAAAGTAAAATCATGGAAATACGTGAGAAAAAAATCAAAAATCAAGTAAAGTATTATATTATTAAATGTATTGAGTAAGGCTGCTTGGAAGTTGACTCTCTAAGCTGCAGCAGATATGCCAGGCTGTTCGATTGGTTCCTGGCTTTTTAGTTGAATGTTCTTCCCACTGAATAAAGGCTATGGGCCAAAAACCTTTCACGAGAAATAAAGTATTGACTAAAATTCTGATCAATTAAAGCTAAATCAATCCTAAATCTGAATTTAGCTGTGGTAGTGATTTAGCATTACCAGTATTACTGCAATAACTTGTGTTTATTAATTACAGGGAAATATAATGTATTTCAAAGAGAGGAAAATGATTTGAAAAGCTAGACTTTAGTATTAAATACTGTGTACTCACTCATCTTTGTACAGGAGAATAGTGGCAACCTATGTTGAAGTTATATTATTGGGATAACAGTGTTGGCTTAGTTTAGTGGAACAGGTCTGAACTAGACACTTCTTTCCCCTTCACTTCCCAGGACTTTGGTCTTGTGCTGAGCTTGGTAAAAACCAAGTACACGATGCCAGACAAGTCCCAGATGCCTGCTTGTTCTGCCACATTCCTAGTCCACTCTTAAGGACCTCTGTGTGAGCGGCCCTCCGTGCAGACCCGGCCTTCAGACCTGATTTGTGGAGTGCTGGTGTCAAAGGGGACCACTTTGTAGATGGTGTGTTCTGCTTACCTGTTTCCAAACAGCAGAGGCAGTAAATGTCAAAGAACGGTGGTCTCTGAACAGTCTCAGCCAGACCATTAGGAGATAGACCAAACACAGGGAAGACTGGTGACTTCAAAAAAGAGTTTAGTAAGGGCATGGGAGGTGCTGACTTGACTGTAGCTGAAGCTAAATAGAAATGTAAACTGTAACTATATAACAATATTAATAAGTAATTTTATTCTCAAATATACTTTCTTTTGATGCCCTTCAGTGATATCACTTGGTGTCACTGAAGGGTTAAAAAGGGAGTTTAGGTACAATGATGATAAATAACTCAAACATGAGGAGACAGATCAGTTTTTAGATGAGTCTATGACCATTGTGAAAAAAGTGACACTTGGCTAATGCTAGCTAGTTAAGTCAATATGTGATGTCACTGCCTGATTTGGCACCTGGTCCGATCTGGCACCTTTTTAATTTACCTTGTTTAACTCTTTTAATTGTGTATTCTCGGCTATAGTTTGAAGTATAGCTAAGCTTAAATGTATTCATATAAAATTTTGACAATTTGATGGAGTTCATTCTTAGAATTTATATTTGAGCATATCACAAGTTTTTACTTACGAAGTCAGATTAGCTCGGCTCTGCTGAGACTTTTAGTAAGTATTTATCAGTAAAACAGGTTATATTTCAAGAGTAAATTTGATCAAATGAATCTCAAAAATGAGATTTGTCCTAATTATGGTTACTAGGCCAACTTCAATACTTGCGCCAAAGTATCTGGGTACGTGCAGTTTCAAAAACAGAAAATTGCGTGAGGTTCCAGTGACACCAGTTAGCTTTATTCCTCCAACAAGTTGAATGAATTAATGTTGATGATAGCAAATGAAAGGTAGGCCTATTGATACATTAAAAAATCTACTGATTTAAGTGATTTTGTATTTTAAAAAAAAAGGTTTGACGGGATTTTGACAGATATAGAACCAATTACAAGTAGCCTTCAGGGTAAAACCTGTGGAGAGGTTAAAGGCCACTGTTCAATAAACAAATGACTACACCAGGGGTGGGCAAACTTTTTGACACACGGGCCACAATGGGTTCTAAAATTTGACAGAGGGGCCGGGCTCTCTCTCCCTCTCCCTCTCTCTCTCTCTCTCTCTCTCTCTCTCTCCCCCTCTCTCTCTCTCTCTCTCTCTCTCTCTCTCTCTCGGCCTGTAACATGTAGCAAAGCATGAATATGCAAGGAGCATTGTTGTTTATTGTTTATTAAATTTCAGTTAAATAAACAAAGCAGAAAAACTCACATTCAGTTTTATTAAGTGCCAAAAGATCAACAATTATTGAAAAGTTAATTTGTACAAGGTTTACCCTTACCTATTGTAATATAATTTGGTCATGTTCGGCGGCCCGGATTAATAAACCCAAAGGGCCGTAGTTTGCCCATGTCTGGACTACACCATAGTCATCAAATGTCCAGTGTCTTAAGAAGAAGCAAAGCAACAGAAACTATGAAGTATTAAAATAATTTAAACTAAGTATTTAGACAGAAAGTTGCAATAATTACAAGCATAAAAATGTCATGAATGGAGTGGTCACAATGCACCAGGATTCATTCATATACAACGGACATTACTTATTAGTACAAACCTCCATTGTTCAAATTTAACCAGAGTTGGCCACCTTCTTTGATAACGTAGTGTCTGGCATTTGTCTACAGCACAAATCCAATATAGTGTTCCTCCAATGAGCTGGGGGTAATTGCTGACTAGTCTTTTAACCTTATTAAATCATCCAGAGGCAGAGCTGGAGAAGATGGAGCTGATGATAGTGCACCTCTTGTGCTTTTAGGAACAGGAAAGATGCTGACTGCATATCATCCAGGGATTATCCACCGAATCCAGGAAAAACTGCAGCAGCTAATTAGAGCTAAAGGGAGGCATCGTGACAATCTCTGTGGGAGCCACCTCCGACTCTGCTGGTGTGTTTTGGCCAATTTCTGCACTTGTAGCATCTGAGCAAGTTTACTCAGCAACAATATCATTAATGTTTAGTTACTATTTTATTAAAAATGGATATGCTACTACTAATAATTGTTTGATATGACCTACAAAAAAGTTATGCCAAGCTATTGCATGAGTGCTGTGGCTATGGCAGTGTATAACTGCCAAATCTGTACTTAAATAAAAAATCAACATTATCCCATTTTAACATGATGCTATCATGAAATTACATGATAGTATCACAAAATTACATTATACTATCTCACAATTACGTGAAGCTATTTTGAAATTATTTCTACTAGTAGTAGTATCCTAGTAGTAGTAAGAAGTCTAACTTGCAGACAGCCTATCCACAGTCTCATGCCCGGAGCCTTTCACTTATTTGCGGCTTTGCCTCTGCACAGTACCCGGTGCTCGGTGCGCACTGGATATGCCGTAGGTCCTCATTGTACATGTCACATTGTTTCATGATAATTTTGTATCACATTTTAACATGAAATCATGAAATTTTGAGATACTATCATGTTAAACATGATACTGATGATTTTGATTTGTACACATTCTGCAGTTGTATGCTGACAGTTACAAATAGAACAAGACATTTAAAGAGCCATTTTTTGATTATAATGTAATCGTAGATTTTTTTACTTGCATGTTAATATTAGTATTATATATATATATATATATATTATATATGTAGTAGTGCAAGTTGTTGACTCAAAGTCATCCCTCAAAATCTGATATACTCAATATGGACGCCAAAACTCCAAAGTGGCTTGGGTCTGAGTTAATTAGATCTTGCATAGTCAAATCTAATCAGTGTAATTGAGAGCAGAGAGCCCAGTCTTCCCATCTGAACACGCTGCTATCCATGTGACTGCTAGCACTACAGGGTGCTGTATTTAAAGCAACTGAAATTTAAACACTACACTGTGCACCTCCTCTCTCACTTGTCAAGTCTTAGCTTTCTCCTCCTCCTCTCTCCTGGCTCACACTGCTTAACCTTGACAAGTCAATATGATAGCAACGCAATTTGCTTATCGGCTGCTGACATTACTACTGTTCTCCTGCTGCGGGGGCAAAGGGCCTGTGCCATTAGCATAGCTTACAAACACATCCGTCTCCCCTGGAGGAGCTGCTCACTGACTGCACTGGCGGGCACTGTCTGACACGTGTAAGGCAAGACATCTGGACCAGAGCTGCGTACTGAGTAGGTCGTGGTTTGTCCCTCTAACAACACCATATGATGTCACACTCAGCTGGCTGCCATACACCGTTTCTGCATTCCAAAATCATTTTGTAGTTTATTTAGGTTGAAGTTGGTGTGTGCAGGTAGCTGCTGCTCTGCCTTGTCCCACTACACAGTTCAGCAACTTTATTGTCATTTATTGGGTAGGTGTAAGCTTTTCATTTTGTCTTTTATGGTGCCCTTATGCATGGTCAATCCCTATTTTTTTGTAGGCACGGTGTAACTGTTTGACCAATCCTTGGTATTTTAGCTGGAGAGTTGTAGGTTTTAAATTCCTAATGCTCTAATTCAAGGGTGTCAAACACATTTTCACCAAGGGCCACATCAGCAAAATGGCTGCCCTCAAAGGGCCAGATGTAAAATTAATCTAACAATTTTTTAACATGTTAATTAACAGTTTTTATATTTATTACTTATTCAAGTTACAAATATTGCATATGCATTTGCCTAGATGTAAAATATAGCTGTGTAACTGTGTATCTCCTGGTAAAATGATATTTAAAACCATCATACCTTTTAATTTACCCTTTCGAGGGCCACATAAAATTATGTGGAGGGCCACATTTGGCCTGAGGGCCTTGAGTTTGACACATGAACTCTAATTAGTATTTTAAAACTTCCATGTTAAGTAAAACCTTTACCTTTTCATACAGTACTTTTCCAGTGGCAGGACAATGAATACAAGTCATATGGTTGCTTAAAGCCTATATCCTTCTATGGGCCTTAGATAGGGTAAGGACAACAACAAGGCAATGACTAGATATTCACAATTCAATAAGGTTCTCTTGTTTAGGGGAAAGTACCTTTTTGAGTACAGCTGCCAGGTGTATAACAACTCTGCCACCAATTTAGGTTCCTATCTAGTCTACTGTTACTGTCATTAAACTTGAGTCCAAACTGAATGGTGCACCCATCCAAGTTACAGGCCAGATCTGTGGAGAGATGATCCCGATCAGTTTTTAAGCAACTAAAAAAACTATTGGATAAATGCATAATAGACAGGTTTAATACCATTCTGTGGAACATTTAAGGTAAAGCAATGACATCTTAATGACAAGCAGCTAGTGGACCCTCTTTTAGAGAAGTTACATAGTGCACCTTTAAAGATCGCCAATAGTCTCCTCCTCCAGGAGCACTGAGGCTGATATTTGTTGATCTGAGCCCTCAGCATCTGTCCGTCTTGGAGCAGACACTCTCAGGCCTGGTTTGGGACGGGAGTGGCTCCAGCCCAGGTCCATTTGTCACTGGACCCGGGGCAGCTCTCACTCAGCCCACAAGATGAAGGGTAAATGAGACACACTAGCTCTGCTCTCATCTCCTTGTGGAGGTGCACCTCGTGTTTGGATAAGGGGGCACCCAGAGGTCCAGGACTCTGGCCTGTCTGTCTGCCATCACTCCACTTGAAGGTGAGATGATTTAGGGGCCTGGGAGAAAGTTAATTTCTCTTGATCATTGTGTGCAACCTGGAGCCTTAATGGCGGGCGTAATTAATTCTGCTGATGTTAATCACCAGGGCTGGTCCCCACAATTATCAGGCCTGTGCAGATGGGGCGCGGCGCAGACATGAAAAATTAGGAAAATGAATCTGTAATGGGGTGGCAGATCTAATCTGCGTCACAGAAAACAAAGTTAGGAAGAGCAAGAGCCCCAGGATTCCAGATGAAAGCCACCTATACAGACAGAGCTGGTGGCACTGAAAAATGTGCTCATGTCCACACTGTTTGGTAATTACTGGGGCATTGAATTGTTCTATTGTTAATTCATCACTGTAGCAGAGGTTAAGTTCAACATCTCCTTCCCGGGTTCCAGCTAAAACTGGGGGGAAGTGTAGGTACTCACACACTTCTGGAGTCACTGTAAGGTTAATCAGGTTCCTCTGTCTGTTGTGTGGGCTCTGCAATCAAATCCAATACAACTGGTGAGAGGAGAACTATCCCACCAATATATGAAAACAAGTGCCCCACATCATAGATGTAGACTATAAAGATGTAAGAAGGACTAAAGCTTCCATGAAACTTGAGTGTTTTCATTGGCTATGTGGGTTGCTATAATCAGAAGTGTAGGTGTAGACTTTACTGTGTAATTCTATTACTACAGAACTACAGTCTTTATTAAGTGTCAGAGATTTTATTGTGACATTTTTACACGGATAGCTATATTAACCTAATAGTAATGATGCAAGGGGGTGTACTGTAATATCTTTATAGGAAGAATAGTATAGGGAGAACTGCATAAATGTACATGTTTTGGGGCAGTACATAATCTCACTACCTCTCTCATTATACTGTATATAAATAACATATGTGCCATTTCCCTTACAGATGTTACCTATATACACTCACACACATACACTGGCCACACACTTGATTGTTTCAATCATGGCTCTCACTGATGGAAGAATTACTAAAGCATTAGTGGTCAAAGGACAGATACTCCCAGAGGACGTATCCTCTGCCAACGTCAAACAAAATTAAGCAAAATACATCTGATTAATTGAAATAGCACCAGAGTCATTTTTCAACTTCTTACTTGGCTCTGGCAGTTGGGCATGCCGTCATTGCTGTTTGGTCTGCTTAATTAGTCTTTTACCTATTTTGTATTTAATAAGGCATGCCAGAGGTTCTGGGAAAATCTAGAAGGAATCATTAGTCATCATCATTGTTTTTAAAACACTGAAAACTGGCCAATAGACTCCACTGCTGGCTATCATTTACTGAAGCCTGTTATTAATGAGATGAAGAACCGGCTAAATTCTGTTGTCACACTATGGTGCTGTGCTTGGATTCACATATCACACAATCGTCATCCACACCAGGGGACCACCTCATCATGAGTGTATATGCCCTGTGTTAAGAGGTGTAATTTATAATGTTTCTTTTAAAGTTGGACCTTACTGACCAGGGCTGACCTGTTATTTATCAGTAATTACACTTTGGATCAATATGCACTTATTGACATTATTACACTTAAGTGTAAGTTTTTTCCAATAAACATCAAAGGTCAAAGGTTGATTTTGTGTAATTACTCACGGGAGGTGCAACACCCAGTAATAAATGAATCAGCTGTTGTTAGTCGTTTAGTGGAGGGCTGCGCGCAGAAGGAGCAGGGCAGGGCACCTAAAGGAGACCACACAATGTCACAAGGTAATATTACGCTTTTATCAAAGTGAGATAAGTGGATTACATTTCTACTTACTCTGCCCTTGAAGAGTTGCTTTGCCCCACACACAGAGTCCACCTTTGCATGAGAAATCTTCACACTGATGGAGATAAGTGCAGCCACAATTCCCGGCGATGGTATGCTAATGCACTCTGCCCTGTTTGTGTGAGAAAATTGCATTGTGGTTATTAGTGTGGCACCAGAGATCCGAGATGGCGCTTGGCAAACGTCCTCGCGGGCTCTCCTGTGCCCTCTGAGGATTTACATTTTTATTGCATCACCAGAAACAGAGTTGAGCGAGAGCAGCCTCAACGCCCTGCACTTGGAGAGATTTAATTGAATGTATTCAAATGTGATTCATTGAACAATTACACTCTCATTCTACAAGCCTGTGGTGCGATTGTTTTGCCTATAACGCCGGCTGCTCCTTCCCTTCCCTCATCCTAACACTCCCACTCCCTTTAAATTAGAAATCGGACTGGCCTTTGTGGAAGACACTGAGGAGGAATCAATAGGTGCATTAATTACAGCAATTCATTACCCAAATAAACATGGGACTCAACCTTTGCTGGATACAAATTCGGGGGACATTAAGTGTTTGGCCTGAGACAAAGGCCTGTACCCAGGATTCCTGTAGCATTAATCTGTGGGCTCTGAGTCCACTGAGTGCCAGGCTCCTCCAGGGAGTGTCCAGGCGCGGATCAATCCCCCAGCTCAGGCAGTGAGTTATGGCCAGCGAATACAAAGGTGGTCACATGACATGGCACAGACACCGCTGTTACCGAGGACAACGCTCTTTCTTCCCTCTTACCCTGGGAGTCCTGCAGCTGGCCCACAATGCAGCGGTGCTAATAAGCCAGCTCCCAAGTTGAACCCTGCCTCCTTCCTGGGCCCTGTCTGTGGGACTGAGACTTCTGGCAGAGGACAAAAGGTAAAGGACATCCCTCTAGCTCACTGTCATACCCCCAGCCCAGCAACTATTTGTAAGATATATCTCCAACGGTGGCCATAGTAAAACATGATAATGATGGATCGCACCAATAAATTACTGTTGAGTGGATTGTTAGGTCACAAGTGGAGGTGTGTGTGTGTGTATGTGTGTGTGAAGGGAATGTGCGATAGCCCTGATCACCCACAGTAGCGTGAGTACACCCCCGGGCAAGGTAAACACAACACAAACAAAAACACACAACAATGGCTCATGGTGGCAGCCAGTAGAGTTGTGCAGTGGAGGGTGCTACATAGAAACCACATTGTGT
This sequence comes from Periophthalmus modestus, assembly GCA_019594935.1. Classification (NCBI taxonomy): domain Eukaryota; kingdom Metazoa; phylum Chordata; class Actinopteri; order Gobiiformes; family Gobiidae; genus Periophthalmus; species Periophthalmus modestus. The sequence goes on along the minus strand of JAIEZT010000009.1, from coordinate 22,818,802 downwards.
AATCCTTTTGTTTCAAAGAACACATATTGTGCTTGAGCCTGCTATATTGTTATAATCTATTACATCTGTGGATTATATTATATATATATTCACATTTTAAATCGCAATATTCATCTAAAACAACAACAACAAGAAAAAAGTCTGCTAACTTCCGTGTGTTAGAAAGCTGCAGACGTTGCAGCAAAAGTAAAAGAGTTGGCACCTTCGACGAATAGCTGCAGGATAGCTAACGGTAGCAAGGTGGCAATTTTTTTTTTTTTTCATTTGTACCAAAATGACTACGAAATGCTGCCGAATCCTACGTCTTTCACCAGTTAAGAAAATAAAATGGAGAAGGAAGTACAGAACAGAGGGCGTGTGCCGGCTGTGGTGATTGAAGATTGCTCAAACATGCACAAATCACTCCAAATACACCTTTAAGAAGGTAAATGAGAAGGGAAAACAAATATAACATTGTTAAAAGCTCTGAAAAGTCGATTTTGCATAATAGGTTTGCTTGAACAAAAGCTGTGACTATTTGGACAACTGTGTCTAGCACTGTTTGCATAAATGAAACAGCCATTGGTCATTTGTTAATTTTCTTGACTCAGAAAAACAACTTTGGTGAGGGAAACTAAATCAATCATGTTATGTGCAATACGCAATCCCAAGACCTTAATTCAGTAAAGTGAAGATGCTTATCATTTGCAACCTTTCTGCTTGTGGCCATCTAACCGATGCATTTTGATGCATTTCCACCCCTGAGACATAAACTGTTTAATCAGTGTTTTTCTGACTAAGAAAAACCTCTGATTATTTAGATCTATGTGCTTAACATATGTTTTCAAAAATGTATCTACTGAATAAATAAATAAAAAATAAAATGTATCTACTGAATGAACTATGTATCACAATAAAATGCAATATGTAACTCTCCAGTGGAAGGGTCCACCCCTTGCGTGTCTCCATGGATATGTTTGTTTTCCAAATATGGCATTAAATTTAAAGGTCCAGGCCAGATTACTGATCTGTTGTTAGGAAAGTCTGCTCACTTTAAGAATGCATGTTTTTTTCAACAATAAAGATAGAACATGTTTAATGCCATACGGTGGTGGAACATGTAAGACATAGCAATAACATCTCCATGAAGACAAGCAGAAAAGTTACATAGTACAACTTTAACAAATATATTTAGGCCAAGACCAGTTCAAAAGTGACAGTAAGTCCTTATGATGGATGTTGGGTTGTGCTGCAGACTCCACAGCTCTGCCCCGTGGTTTGAGGCACATGTGGGTCTCTGTGCCATCACAAACACTGGCCCAGTTCAGACACTGAGGGAAGGAGCAGTGCCAGCTAAACTCATGTGCACTGTTTGACCTGAGTATGAAACACCAACTGACTCTTCTCCTGCCCAAAACCTGCCACCACACACCACCTGACCCACTTTTGTCCTTTCACACAACTTTACAGAACATCTATGAGAGCAGATATTAAAAGAAAGCAACAAAAAGGATATCAATAAGTTGTTCAAAGCACTTGTTGTATGTGGTGAAAATGTAATATATTTAATAGTTAATGAATGCTGTACTGCTCAATGAAAGTACAGACTAACTCAAATGATAAAAAAAAAACCAAGATTAACAAGGAAAAAATTTGACATTAAGACTCAACCTTGTCAGTTGAAACAAACCTAAAACAACACTCAACTATGCTGTTATGTCACCCTTGATGTACATATGTTCCTATTAGTGTCGTGTGGTTGTACATTGAAAATCTAATAAGTTAAATAATATAAAATGTATCATTATTATTTGCTACTTGAATAAAAACAATAACTCAAAGATATATTGTGCAGTCTTAGATATATCATCTTCCAAGTATAATGTAACAAATGGAGACTTACTGTTTAATGCAATTTTACCCGTTTTCATTTGTGGATGTGTAAATGCTGTTAAGAGTCCACTTACTTGCACCATTCAACACTTAAAGCTAAAAGGTGATTAGTTTTTCATAAAAGTCCATTTGAGTTGGCTCACGTCCAAAAGTGTTACTAATTAAAAATCAATCTGTGGGCCATTAGCGCGAAGGTGTGTGCCAAGGTTGTGTGTATCAGGATCATTTGTAATGTAAGGATCCTGCACAGCCCAAGCAGGAGGCAAAGGAGAGGGATAGCAGCGAGAGGAGAGGGGAGGAGCAGATCGCAGATAATCTGGGGACCTGCTGTGGCTCAACTTAACAATTGATACTATGTGTAAAGATGCTGAACTTGTAGTCTTCACTAATTGATCCACTTACCCTCATCGGGAGAACGCGCTGAAATAAATGTGGGTGTTCATTGCATGCGAGCGAGTCCATAGATAACTATTAAAGCAGGATTTGTTGGCCTGATTCTGATGGCCGGGGAAGGGCTTGCAGAGCAGGAAGACATTTGTCTGCTTTAGCAGGAGCAGTGTGCGATGTTTATGTGATAAATGTTTGCCCACTCAGACCAGCACCTCGGGAGCACCAACCTGCAGCCCAGCACGGGAACTTATTAAAGTTGCAAAGGTGTATTTCATAGCACCTTCCTCCAAATTTACCCAATTACAGAGGTGTAGCAGGGCCTGATGCTGGTGAATGTAAGGGGTCATCCCTTAAGTCAGAATATTGTAAAAGTACAGTGGTTTTGTCATGATAGACAAAAATGTTGAAAATCTGCACTTTGAAGTATTGGATTTTGGATTATCTGTTTTTCATGTGATATTAAGTCAGTGAAAACAGCATTGCCATTAGAACATGAAGGGTTATTGTATATAATATCTAATACTATATTCTATGGGAATTCACTTTCATTTTTCACCATATTTATAGTCTTGTGTGCATTTTCTGCCTGAAATATAGTCCTTTCAGGTAAGAAAGGTAAGATTTCATGCCATTGTGTCAACAACTCTCTTACTTGCAAGTGTCATTCGTGGCCCAGTGCAAGTAGCAGGACACGGACACTTGGTTTATTCAAAATACACCAAAAACAGCTTTAACTGTTATGAGGTACTACTTCAACATAACAGCTGTCTTTGTAAATGTATATATTACTGTTGTGTTCAAGGTGATGCCTTTGCTTTAATAAAATATTAAAGACAAATCTTAACACAATGTCTTTGGATGTGCATGTGTGCAAATCAAAGAGTGATGTGTGTAAAAAGTAGTAGTGTTGGCACGGTGCAGAGATGGATTACAGGGGCTGGCGTGTGAGGCAGAGGGAGGAGGGATAGGTGCTGCGTGTGTTTGATAATACATGAGTCTGAGAGCCATCCGTGGCCACGCTGACAGAAGAATCTCAAGGAGAGCTCAATAACAGAGCTGTCAATGTATTCCCTATTTGAGTGTATTTTTAGTGCCGACATCACAAGCCTCATGCATATTTCAATAGATCTTTTGTATATTAGGTGGGAATGCGTGCACAAACTGGAGTGAGCCCTCGCACAACATGACTCCAAGAAATATGGGCCCGATTGGAAGATTTGACAGAAGAGCTCAGAGAGGCCTGGGATAGGTTGGCTGTGACTTTCACTGGATGGGCTGGGAACACCTTCATTGATTGCATTTTGAGACAACAAAGAGATGACATTGAACGGACTGCTGTGAAAGAGACAAAAAAGATGTATAACATATTAAAGTCGCAGCGCCAGCCTCTGTGTAATCACGGCAAACAAACAGGGGAAAATGAATAGACGTGTAGGCAGCCGCTCTGAGGAGGTATCTGATTTTTGTTTTCACACCAGAGTCCTGATTAGATTCTCCCGAATTACTAAGGAATGGATGATTTCTCTCCCTGTGGCATTGGCTTATATCTGACTCGCTCTATATCATCGCCTGTCCAATTAAATCCCATTTTATGAAGCTCTTATTGCTTTGCTTGATGAACGGGTCATAATTTTGTCTTAGTGTATTTGGTGTCATCGAATTACTGCACTTAAAGGAAAGGTACCAGTGCCCCAGCGTCATAAACACCCCTAAAAGCCCCGAATAGGCTGAGCTTCAGACAGGCTGCGTTTCCATTACCTTTATGTCCTGGAATTTACTCCTGGTGATGGCTGGACTGTATTAAAGAGCTCAGGTCCGTTGCCTTTGAGCTCCACTTTAATATGCATTCATCACATTATGGCAAATGTATTGTATAATCGATTCCAGTGATGAGACGTGAGGCTGACATACAGAGGGTCTGGTCAGTGTCAAACAGGTCTATCTTGAATAGAGCAGGATATTGGCTAAATACAGACTTAAATGTGCTCAGATGTCAACGGGTGTTACATTACCCACATCACACTGGACAGCATTGCATTTAGCTGCCACCAGAGGGAGTGTCTCTTGAATAAACTGGATGTCAAGTTTTGGATGACTGGAAACTTTCAGCTGCATTTGAGTTTTAATAACAAATACCACAATGGGGCACAGTTATGTTGTTATGAAATGTGTGCAGATGGAGAAATAGAGAGGGAATGAAAAGCTGGATGTCTACTGGTTGATAATGATAACTGTATAGAGAGTGTAGAGTCACATGAGTCATTTCCACAATATAAATGAAGTTAAAATGGGCACAATTTGTATGTTTAATTAGACACAATACATTAGACTCACTAAGAACACAGAAGGTGGCAGGTGAAATAGGAAACAGAAAAAGATTACATACTTATCCTTTTTAAATCTTTGAATAATGTCCAATATCTCGTAAGCCGTAGCCTTCTACTACAAATACAACTTAGCACCATTCTGGATATGTGCTAAAACATATGTTGACTTGAAAAGCAGGACCAAACTGAGGAAACACGGAGGCAGTACCTTACTTTGAGGTGTAATTACAGGGAGAATACCAAAGTCAAAATATCCTTACACTATTGGAAATCTATTGTGTCCATGGATTGGCCTAGAACTTTCAAGGTGCTCTAACGAGAGCATGAGGAGCGGTCACATTGATGGCGAGGGGGCATCAGATTTCCATTATTGACTGCTGAAGATATTGCACTGTGGTGCTGTGTAAATTGGTTCCTGAGGGGTTTTCGGCTTACAGAGCTCGGGCAAAGTATGCAGCCTGCCCCCACCCCCTTTTCTGTGTAAATCGCTCCAGTCCCACACTGGCGCCAAGCCCCCTCCTCTGATCAATACCTAATTCCAGTCCATGCAATCAGCTGCTGTTACCCAGGCAACGCTGATGTCACACAAGTTGAGTGCTGTGCATCCCAACAAATCATTTCCTTTAAGCAAACCTAATTGAGTATTTGTACAGTGGGCTGTCAGTGGAAACTATTTACATCAAGCTAGAACCTGCAGGACATTAGTTATGCTGTTCTCTGAGGAACGTGCTCTGGAGCTGGTGACCTTAGGAAGTAGCCAGGAGGAGGTAACTATGGCAACTCGGGGTACTTTGGGGCTGCATCGCTCCACAGAGGATGGGGGTCATGGCGGTGCACGAGATGGGACATTCGTTTTAGGAGAGGTGGCCTACAACACAGAAGAATGAAGTCACTTGTCCTTGCTCCATGCCAGTGGACTCAGGCACAGCAGTGACTTGATGTTTGAGTATTGGGGTTGCATAATATGTACTGGTAAACAATATTAAGTGAAATAAAATTAGTATGTTATATGTAAAGTTACAAAAAAATTACTTGGGCAATTTGTTATAATTAAAGTTTCAAATAAGGTTGAAATTTTTAAGTACTACAAACTTAACCAAAACTAGACTGATATGCAACAATACCAGATCTTTACAATTATTTTCATTAAGGATTATTATTGTCAGTAACAACACATAGTAATGAAGGATCTTATACCAATTAGAAATTTCTACATTTGGATAACTTAAGGCCCAGGTAGTGGTGTATATAACCAGAGTAGTGTCAGTCTAGAATAGTGAGAATATGATTCCTCTTATCGTTCTCTTAAAGGTAATTTTACAGTCATTAATATTTTACGGTCATTAATCTGAGGCACTAGTCATTCATCAAGTACCCTTTACTTCAAATCCATCAACAAAGTGATTTCCAATGTAGCTCGTGCAGATGGGAAATTTCAATAATAAGTTGAAAATAATACCTGGATATTTTCTATTCAGTTTACACAGCCATGATTAACTTAATGAAGCAGATTTTGCTATTGTAGGAATTATGCTCAACATAGGTTCATCCTGAACCTTCAGGAATCATTCTTATAACACCAGAATAACCTCTGTGAAATATTCTGGTAACCAAAAAAATGGTCATCTTTACAATGTGTATTATTTGTGGTACATGAGTAGCTAGGGTAATCCTTGCAACGATGACCATTATGCAATACATCTTGGACAATTGCCAGTAAGTCACTATATTGAAACATACAAAGAATGACAAAGAATCAATTGCTACGTTGTTCACTCATAACAATTCACATTACATAGTAAGAAGAATAGTGCTCACAGAGTGTCACACTGAGGAGGTGCAGAAGACTCCACAAACCATAAATGTCATACAAGTTTTACAAACTATACAAAAATATCAGGCTACCAACTCCTCTTATTTAGACTAAAGGGAGCAGCAGCAGTGTCCTGAAAGTCCTTAAACTACGTTAGCACAGATAGAGTTAAAGTGAGTGTTGGTTAAGTCCAGATGAAGTGTCCCCGGAGCCTGGCCTCTAATCCAATCAGCTCGGATCCACCTGGCACTGATGTATTACAGGCAGCAAGAGGTGTGCATCGTCACCACGTGGATCAACTTATGTCACAGTCATTCACTCCTCTGTACGGCAATATGCAGACAGAAGCACCACCCTGAACTCTTTGTTGGAGCGCAGATTTAGGATCAAGGTCAGCTTAATTTCATATGGCTGTACTCCAAACAGGAGTTTTCACATAGAAATGTGGAATACAGGCAAGTCATTGCAGTGACAGGATGTGTTACTCTATTGAGACAAGCATGAGTTAGGCTATTTTTGTACACCAAAATCTCAGATGTACCAATTTGAAAAACAGTGGAGCTATTTCTATCAATCGAAAATTTTGTGATTTTGAGAAAATTCATAAAAACAAAGTAGCGGTGTTACAGCAATAAGTTCAGTTTAGTTTTCTACTATATTCCAGGATAAAAACAGTCTTGTGTAAAATAGGTGGTTCTCCTCGAGGTTTCTCCTTTTCCCACTGGGTTTTTGGAGTTTTTCCTTCCCGAGAAGGAGGGTCTAAGGACAGGGGATGTTCTGGAACAGTTATTCATTGCTTGTTTTCTGTTGATTAATTTGCTTGTCTGTTTCTGTTTCATTGTTGATTTTCTAATTCTGTTGGTTAATCAACTCTCATGTTCAGCCCTAAGAGGCGACTGCTGTCGTGATTTTGGGCTCTACAAAAATAAATTGAATTGAATTGAATTGAAAATCAGCGATAGAGTTTTCACTCACCAATCAAAATGTTCAGCCAGATATAATGCTTGAGATGACTTTATATAGCTAAGAACACACAAATGACTTAAGGACATAAGATGAAAATATATTTATTCGTGGTTGTTTATGGTCATCATCTCATATCGAGTGAAGCGAATGAAACACCAAACTATCATTACAGCTTCTTATGCATTTCTGTCTATAGTATTTTATAGAAACAATCAAATAAAGCTGGACAGCATACCCCCAGTGGCTCTCTCATAAAACACTGCAAACAAATAAGGAAAATCTCATTCATTTACAGAGGTTATGATCATGACTCGATCTCATTATCAGCATTTGACCACTGGCTCCTTCCACTTGAGTGTCTAAGTGTGTGAAGCTGTGGGTTTGGGGTCCAGGCCAATGAGAGCGCAGGCCTGCTGATAGAATATGAAGATATTCAAATGTTAATCTGATTCAGACCTTAGTGTGCATTTCCATATTATTACCCAAATGTATTCTCTGGACACATGCTTTATTCAAGGTGACATTGCTCTCCCCACATTACACCATGACAATATGCTGAATGTGATTATATAGCGCTTATTCAAGGTGTCATTCTCCACAAGGGTTAAACAAACACAAACTGAATTATATGTGACCATTCGTGGGTCTGGAAAGAAAAACAAAAGCTGCTTTGCATATTCTCTGACACTCCTGAACATGGATTTAAATAGAAGCATGCGTTCTTCACCTGCCGACCTTCTCCTCCTTATAGCCTTAAAACACATTTAGGGCCTGTGCACATTTTTTTTTTTTTTTTTTTTTTTTTTCATTTGAGCGAAATTTGTCTGGCCCAATACAGATATATTGTAAAGGCAGCAAAATAAGTGGTCTGTGTACTGCCTGCATCTATTTATAAAGCGTTTTAATATCCAATATTCAGAAAGTGTGTGGTTAGCATGCTAGTTGTTTTTACTGTGACAACAAAACTCTGCTCCTGCCTATGAAAGTTGTGGAAAGTGCTTATAAACTCAGGGCAATAATTAGGATGCTTGGAATTCGTAAGGTAAGTGAGGAATAACTTTGGACCACAGCAAACTGTTTAAAATGAACTGATTCTGTTTTTAAATTTTTAAAGATAAAAATCTGTTACGATTCTGAATAAGTGTATTTTTGTGATAGCCAAGTGTCAACTCAATGACTCAAGACGCTGTGTGGTAATGAATATTCAAAAGATATCTAAAAGGCTGTGAAAAGCAAAGAGACCGTCCACATTAATTAATATTCGTTGCCGTAAAAATGAAAGCTAGAGCAGGGCTAATTTCAATAGACAATTAATCATGCAGCGCTGTAATTACACCGGGGAGTTTACAAATGATTTTTTTTTAAGGGGCCAGAGTAAGAAAGAAAAGGAGATAATCCCCAGCCCCATCACTAGCACTGGCTCTCCACCAATCCCCAGCAGAAAGAGCAATTAGAGCCAACAGCAGCCGAGCGGTAATTGTGCGCCGTGAGGAGATGAAGGCAGAATCTTAATTGCGATGACTTGCTCTCACACGCACCTGATATCGAGCTTAGACCAGTGCGAGCGTGTACGACAACCAGGTGCCCGGGTAAAAATAACCCGGACAGGAGCTCCCTGCTGTAGGAGCAACGCATGACATCAAGAACAGCAGTGGCCAAGTCTCAGCGGGCACGTTACCATTACTTCACGTATTACAACTTCTTTTATCCGCTCCCTGTGACTTTTATTGGCCAGATCTGAGAAAGTGAAAAGGCTTTTAATAACCCCAGCGTTGCAATAAAGGAAATATAGATTATATCCAATCAGTGGGCGGTTTTACGAGAGCCATTAGACCGTGGATGTCTCCTCACCTTGGACCTTTGGAAAACTGACAATAACAGCCACTAAAGGAAAGCTCTGGTGTGGAATATATTGACCAGTAATGTTTAAAAAGGATGATTAAACTCAAAAACAGAAATTTATGCGTGCTATATCTTGCTAAATTAAGTTATTATTGCAACTATGATGAATATAATGGGTTGTAATAGGCGATCGCAGGTCCAGGTTTTGCATGCCAAGGTGTGTTTATGGTCAGCTGCAGAGCTGTATAAAGGGATAATATTAAACAGGTCATTTGAAATGGTGCTGATATATGGTGCTGTCAGCACGTTAACACATCACCTTATGACAAACAGCTGAGGCCACGTACACCCAGACCTGAACATTTAGCACTGTGTTGTTCCTGGCAGAGCCTCGCTAACCTGAACAAACCTACTGTAATTAACTGCACTGTCAATACAAGCTTTATTCAGCCTTGGATTCCATTCAACTTTTTTTTTTTTTTTTTAAGATTTTCATCCATTCTTTAGGAAATATAAACCTTTCATCGTAAAGTATTAAAATACTAGTTGAAGACAAATAGACTAATTTCTATGTATTGTTGAATGCATGCAGTTTTATTTGGTTAGTCATTAATACACTGATTTACAACATCCAATTACAAACTGAAAAGACACGCAAAATGTTTGATTAACACTAATATTTTCATAGCTGAAGTGATTCATCGGTGGTGTCAATTAGGTAAGACTCTATAAGTTGTAGTAGAGTAGTCATTTTGACAAGACATACTTAAAAGTTTTCTCTATAGTAGGGCTTCCTCAATAGTTTTAGAATAGTCTTATATCAAAACCAGTATAAAAACAAATGGTAATATTGAAAAAAAAAAAAATTGTGTAAAACTAATAAAATTCCAGTGTCCAAAAAGTGTGTTTTTATTATCACTTTGGTATCAAAATTGCTATTGAGTATCAAGCCTTTTCCTTTTCTCAATCAACATTTCCATATCGACACTACAGTGTTTATGGTGGATATTCAGTATAAACTGTAACTTATGGTTACACTTTTGAACCTTTCATTGAATGTCCTGCGAAATATTAACTACAGGGGTTAAGTTTTGGCAAACGTTGGAAAAACTCTTGTCTTGTATCTAATCTATGTTGCTAAAGTTACAACATCAATACATGACATTTTCACCGTTATTGGAGAGGACTAATACAGGACATAATAGTATTTTCTGCCCTCCTTAGTTGAGTGTGTCCAATTAGGATAGTCTGATAATCGTTAAAAATGAATTAAATCTCTGTTGATTGTGTAAGCAGATCCGAGAACCGGCGTCCCATTGCCCGCGTGCTTTAACCCGATCTTCCTGTGCAGCCATATAGCCTTTCTGTTTAACTTTATAATCAGCTCTTTATTAATGCAATGCTTTTCTTCCGCCTAATAATGAAACAACACAAATAAAATAAATTGTGATCAATGGGGGCGAGCAGAGACAGATGAGGAGTCTGTCACCGCGTGGATGATACCAATTTATCTCTTTAATGCATCTCGGTGGGGTTCTCTCACTAAAGGATACAGATTACTGAAGCCCTTGTCTCGCTGGGAAATGCGTGAGGAGAATCCATGCAACGCAGCAGAGATGAAGAGCCCCCGCTTTGGTCTTGTATCATTCATGCTTCTTAGTGCAATGTGTACAGGCGCTAATGAAACGCCCGTAATATAACGCATTTGAGAGAGATTCGACTTACGTGCAATAATAATGCCTCTTTGCAGGACTTGTTTATGCATTTTTACACTGTTTACGAAGACGCAGTGTGAAAGACGCAATCAGTGACATGGGAATTTGCGCTTCCTCGAAAAAAGATGGTGCCGTAAACAACTGGAGCTATAAAAAAGTGATAGCAGCAGTGGGTTTGGGTCTGTAGGAGGATGAGGACAGGGCCAGGCACACCCCTGCCGTAAATAATATGGAATTCCCTACAGCTACACTCACAAACCAGAAGGCACAAGTCAGGCAGGTCAGGGTGTTGCGTCAGGAAACAGGGGGAATAACAGTGGAGAGGTATGAGGGGTCAGGCCCTAAAGGTGCAGTGGCTCTCAAGCTCCGGGCGTGAAGGACAACTCCATTATCTCTAATAGGGGCTTTATTCAGCGACGGAAAGAATGCATTAGACAGTACCAGCACATTATAAAAGCCTGTTTAACCTGTGCTCTATCTGTGCTGTGGTGGATGTTTTTGCAAGTACTCAGTGGTTTATTGTTTTAAAGAAATTTGGAAGTAATGGTTTGTAATAGGGATTAGAATCACAAGGTCTCTCATGGTACGATATATGACAATGGATATATTGCACATGATATTTGCACTATATCTCTGTTGTACTACTAGATATTTAAAGCAGTTTACTATATGTCCATTCTATTGATGGAACACACATAGTTCAGTGATCAAAAAAATAAATATGTATTACATTTACTTTCTTTAACCAAGAAATAAAGTTGTAGTGCTGCCAAAGTAGTTTGAAATACCAAAAAATGCTTATGGCAATATATTGATACAGCAGCTAATATCCATACTGCATCAACAAATGTATACACATTTAGTTTGTAATGCCTGAATAGATAACTGAATATCTATTTTATTATTAAACTCACTGACATACGAAGGGTATTATAAAAATATATATCAGGTTTATGGCTGATGGCATTGAGGTTTATCCTCGAACTAGACAATGCCAGTTTTAAACAGATGTCTGGCTACAATATTGTGAAATTGGGTCATATTTAAAGTTGCAAAGGTCACAAATAACACTAAAATGTAAACAGCAAACTATTAAACCCGTTAGTGTCTTAATATGGACATTTTCAAATTTATAGCTTGTGTTTTTTTCTTGGGGCAATGGCATTTGAGGGGCCCAAGGTCAAATTTAGCCCTGGTCATAAATTGTGCAGTTTGATGGCCTACATTTGGCTGAATAGCAGGGGGAAGGCCAGGCCCATAAAAAGGTAAAAGAGGGCCTAGTGAGTGTGTGCCCCGGCTGCCTGGATTGTTGCCGTGGGGACGAGGATGCTCCCACAGCAGACCTCCGCCTGAATAAAGACTGTTACGGCCCTCCATTGGCGAGCACACTGGTCTCCTGGAGATCATTACTGGCAGCCCTCAGTCACAGAGCAAGCACAAAGGCAAACTCAAAGCTGAGCCGCTCCATTGTCAACACACTCAATGGGAACTGCAGAGGGTGAAGGTGACACTTTTCACTGCTTTTCAGGGATCTAGCTCAGGCTATATTAATGACACAAATTAAAAGTGCATTTCAGTTTGGCTAGAAATGAATAATTGTTTATTTACAGCCTGACATATGTTTGTCCAATGTTAGTTGCAAATAACCTAAAAATTGGTAATTACAAATAAGGCAAATGTTATCACTATAGTATTAAATGTTACTCAAAATCATCAATCAAATTTTGGTTAAAAAGGAAAAAAAAAAAAAAAAAAATGCTTTTTTATGAAGTGGTATCTGTGTAATCCCTCAGATAGTCTAGGTAGTGAGCCATAGTAAAACTTCTAAAACTTTTTGTCCAGTTGACAGAATTACATTTTCCTTTACTATAACTTTGATTGTAATAAATACATAATAAATAGAAAAAGTAAATATATAAGTCCTTTTGGCATGGAAATATGACGTTCCCATTTATTTTGAACTTTGAACAGTTTAGTTTAAAATAAAACAAATATATATTACATTTAAAAGTGCATTTAGTGATCTAATTTATATATCTGCTGTGTAATTCAACACTATTTTATGCTTGATATTATATTATACCATTTATTTCCAGCAATATTCTTCTGCAAAGAGAATACGGTGGTGGACCTAAGCTCTCTTTACATTGCAATAAAGCAGATACATGGTGCAGAGTAACGGAGCGTTTTAGCTGCACATAACTTTTTATGAATGAGAAAATAATAAACTCAACAGGGAGACAAATGTGCAGTTCCACCAAATACTGTTCCTCCCTCTACAACCTCCGTCTCCAGGGAAACACATGGAACCCGGGCTGCTTACTCATCACAAACAATGAGCACCGGTCACTACATGAAATATGCCACTATTTACTATACAAATAATGCTATACAGTGTTACTATATGTTTTGTTGTAGCCGGATGTATAGTACAGTGGCTCACCTATTTATAAAGAGTGCATACATTTTGTTTATCCATATGCAGTATAATAATAATTTCATTTCTGGTCTATATTAATAATATAAGTAGTTTTATCTGAATAATGTACACAATAAAATGCATAATCCTTCTCATCAGACCCTTCCCTTCAATTTTTCAAAACTTTCTACATTGTCAAATTCTCCTTGGCCACCCATAACTATTTATTTAAGCTGAGTTGGTTTTTTAATTGTGAACTGACTTAAGTTTGTGGTTCTGTGCTAATCTTGATTGAAAAAAAATGACAATTGATGTATGGTGTACATGACTTGTACATGTGGAAAATCAAGATGGCGGATGTGAAATTTATTTAGCACATATAAATTGACATGGTATTATGCTTCATTGCTTTTTCAACCACCATCCATCACATGATCAGAAAGAGACATGCAAGCCAGGAGGATAAAGTGTCTTGCTCAAGGTTTTGCAGTGGAAATCAAACCACCAACCTAGATTATTTTTCGATATACAAAATGACATTCAAGTGAAACACCCTTATAGATTGAAATCATTCAACCAACATGCAGTAATGTGTTAGCTTAGCACCGTAGCGAGGGTTCTCACTAAATCCTGCTATTTCAGTGTTAGCTAATGGTACTTACTGAGTAGATATTATTGCGTGAAGAGTGTGTTTGTTGTGACAGGAGAAAATATGGGATCCAGGGACCGGACCTCCGTGTAGGGCCAGTCCTGGTCAGACTACACCTCACCCCTCTCCACCCCCTCCCAGCCTCGCCACATTTTTCCCTCCTCACTCCACTACATCTGCTGCTCATTAACACCATTATAATGAGCCATTGCACCTGAGGTAAATAAAACTCAAGTCCAGTTCTCTCAGCTGCCCTTACATCAACAGACTCTGACTAGTCTCCTTTCCAGACCCCTCCCAATCTATGCTTTTTTGGTTTCTCGGAGAACATTAAAAGTGGTCAGTGAGCGGAGGAGCTACTGGCTACGCATAAAACCCCCACAGGTTCTCCATTCACAGCTATGGCCACAAAGCGGATAATGACTTCCATAAAACTGTCAGGACGGAAGAATAAATGTGCATGGGATACACCGGCTATAATTCAGACGTGCCCGCTAAGTAGCTGGAAGAATGATAAGAAATGGTTTCCTCTGGCATTGATCAGGGCCAGTAGAAATATAAAGGTGTTAAAAAGCTGGTAAGAAGCAGGAGTTATAGGAGGAGACTGGTCTGAGGTGGTCCGGAGTCCAACCAGGTCCAGTATTCATTAACGCTCCTTCAGAACTCAGGTAACACGGGTTTAAGTGTAATGACTTCCTCTTTACACTTAACAGGCTGCAATTGTTTACCTCTGACAAGTGATTCATGTTTAGTAAAACTGCTTTAGCAAGGGTGGAAACAGTCCAAATCTATGACACAAGAAGGTCACAAATCATTTATATTTGCAAGTTGGTCTTTTTTTGTTGTAATGGGGTGTGTTTTATAAGTAAATTCTAACTCAGATATCAGGCTTTCATTCCATCTTAGATCTTACTCATCCACTCCATACTAGTGTTCCCCAAAATTGTACCAACATGTATCACTCAGAGTTAAACTTTTTCAAATAACTGCAACAAAGTAGATGTGGGCGGGGATAGGGGATAATTGAAAAGATTTTTTTTTAAGCACTCAAGCCTCTATGCAAGACAATACAAGATTCCTCAATGCATGAATCAACTCTTGTCTTACAACAAGGTTAGAAGAAAAGTCAGAAAAAGTTGATTTTGCATATGTCTCCTTTAACTCAATAGCAGCCAATGCAATTGTGATGATCATGTGAGAATGGTTGATAACAAAGAACCTAATACCAATTCAACTAAGTGAAACATAGTGAAGAATTCAGCTTCTCATTCCTCCACCATTAGTCTCTATATTTGCTTTAATGCGTCCAGACTTAGATAAATAGCATTTAGACTTGCAAGCAATTTTATTATTGTAGCATTACCATAAGTATGACATCCAAATAAAAATCCTTCTAAATCTGATTTCATAGGATGCGAAGCGGCAGGCAACTTTGAACAACGGCGCTCTTGACAAATGAACGTGACATGCAGGGGAAAATAATTTGACAGGTGACGAATGTTGAGCTGTGATACAATCTGAAATGCAGGCCACCTGAAATATGACTCACTCTATTAAAATCATTCACAGAGGATATTGAATAGTTCTTTAAAGACTGATAACATTTACTTTTATTTTATTAAATCTGTTTGATGATTATTACATTTACTGGTGTGCGTTTACATTGTGCGAATACTACAGTGTTATTCATGTTGAAATGTATCTCTGGTATCTGAATGTGTTAAATGAATAATAGCCTAATTGCATATGCCAAAGCGTGAAATGAAATATCTGAGGTGGTTTAGGTCATTGCAATGCATGCTTTTGTTTCCATGCAGTAATTAATAGTGTTTGCAGCAGCTGCATGGCTTCAACAGCATAACCAATGAAAGTGTTTAAATAGACATTAATAAACTTTTAAAGGTGCTGTATGTATTTTAGGCATGTTTTTGTATGTGTTTTTATAAAGATATGTCTATAGAAGAACAGGGATGTACTGTAACACCAAACCATCCTTCTGGCTATATGTGAAACTGTTGCATTTGTTAGTATATAGACTACTGTTTTGCAAACTTTTTTAAACAAGCACTACTAATAAGATAAAATTTGGCTTCCCAATACCACCAGATCTAAACCAAGGCTATATGAGATCTAAACCAGGTCTAAAACAAGACTAGACTGTGGATAAGATAGTTCTAAATAATCATTATTCCAAAGGAGGACAAAAACATTAAGAGTCTCTAAAAAAAACAAACACTCAAACTGCAGAGGGCACCCATACCATCAGTGATACACGTACCACAGTTTCAGAAACAGTGATATTACCAAAAGATGAATTTATTCTCTTCTATGTCATAATGGAATCAAATTGGAGTGCTTTAACTATACTGCTGGGTTTCTCCCTCTTTATGGCTTTAAGCTATTCAAGCTATTGACAATGAACATCTTGAAAAACTTTTAGAATTTATTTCTCTTATTCAGTGACAAAAATATTTCCCTTCACCATTACATCTAATTGGTTCTATAAAAGCAGAATGAACCATTAATGTTTACAACTATTAAGAGGTATAGCGTGTAGACTCTCGTTGTTTACAAAACTCAACAGGAAACTTGAACTTCAGCATTTGAAAGTTATTGGTGCCTAAAAACTATTCAAATGTGGGTATGACTAACCACTTTGATCAGTTACATATGTTCATGTCCTAATTATCTTTTATGCATGGGTCTTCTCTTTTGTTTTTAGAAACCAGTGATTTACTGTTCATGAATTTATGCAGCGAGGGAAAGCAGCTCGAGGTCATAACTCACAAGCCAAAAGTTACCCTTATTTACATTGTACACAATACAAAGCTTCTTCCTCATTTAGTTTGAAGGTATAGTGTGGGCCTAGTTATTGAATACAAATCAGTATTAGTCCGCCTATAATAATGAGATGATGGTTTGTGCAGCAATTGGGGAGTTTTAATAATTAGTGCTGATGTAACTTTATTGTAGCCATTTTGTCTCTATTTTAGAAGTGCTGGCACCGTCTTGTAGACAGATCCCTGAGGTTAATGGATAAGCTTTAGGTCCCTCTCACCCAAATGTTATTTTTATGGCGGGCATTGGCAGGGAGCCGTTAGTTTCATTAGGCTGGGTCTTTATCATTTCTGCATTGATGGGAACACGAGGTTTTGGGGTTAGAGACACTTGTTCTCTAAGTGCTATTTCACTCATTCAGCCACAGGGCAGAGCTAATGGAATCTGCTGATCTCTACTGTTTCAAATGACTTCAGAATACAGAGAAGAGAACAGAAACACCAAATCCTACTTGAAATTCTTAGCATAAATATTGCCAGAAGACATGCATTAAACATTTTACATCCCAAATATTTGATATACTCACTTCATAAAGACGCTCCCAAATCTATAAAAGTCCATATCAACTTTGTTTGCATTTTCATCGGCAATGACTTCAAAGTCTCCACAGGCAATATGAAAAAGAACCATGGACGTGTTACGTATTTTATATTGATTGGGTGGGCTTATTTAATTCAATCGCTGCATATCCTTACTTGCAGGGGCAGTGAAAATCGTTTGAGAATCAATGGGCGGAAGCGAGCAAGACAAAAATAATTGACTGTTTTCAAACTCCTGCAGGCAGCTGAATAACTAACCAAAACAGCTCCCAGGGATGTCTGAAATTGGTTTTGTAAAGCCGTCTTTTACACAGATACAAACAAGAAAATGACTAGAAAGAAATCCAATTTGAGGTTAGTTGTTGTTGTTGTTGTTGTTGCATGATTTCTGGGCTACTACACAATGGCATGCTAATAGTGCAAGCTTGTACTCTGCCACTGTTTGAATCTGCATTGCTCACTGACCTGGAGAGGTAGAGCTTCCCCACAGTGCTGCCTCCCCAGGTGCCTGAAGGTCCACTTCCAATCTATTTGCTGTAATTGCCGTCAGAGTGTACACCTCAGAGTCCTCTAATTCCCTCTTTTATTTCAGCCACCATGAGGGAGACCATCTGTCCTTGCGCCGGCTCCTCCCCCACCCCAGGGTGTCAGGTCTGTCCTAGTCTGTACAGAGTCACACACAAACACAGTAACATGCCAGCCAGGCTTCAGAAACACCACAACCTTCTTCAACAGTCATGTGACCACTGAACACCCCCTGGCTGAGCTTTTATAAGGTGCTACTGAGGATGACCACATTACAACTGCCACATCAAAGTTCAAAAGCAACAACAATAACGAAAGGAAAGAAACGCGGTTTCACATCTGTAGGCTGCACTTTGCATCATGAAAGAAGTTTGAATCAGATTTAGTCAGGTTAGAATAGTATATGTGAATAATCCACAACACACTAAAACTATACTCACTATATTACCTATGTTAAATGTTTATAGTAATTCCTGATCATAGGTGATTTTATTCAGACCCACTCACCTTTTAGCAGTGAAATAATATTCTGGACTGAATTTTTTATGTATAATGAGACACATTGCTTAATCTAAGTGGTTCTAGGTCTGCAGAGAGCAGTGTGTGTTTTACCCAGGGACAATTGTGTAAATGTGACCATTTACACAATAAAGACTACATGCAATTGGGTGACATTTGAACCGGCTAACCTCTGGTTGGAGGTTGAACACTTACTGGCTGTAATTCATATTGCAACTTAATGTATAAACTCCCTACAGTTTAAATAAAGCATTAGCCACACATGCATTCTGCACAAGGTGGCCTTCCTCCCCTTTAAGATACATATAATGTTGGAGCTGGCTGCTCCAGCCCCATGTCTTGCCCCCTGGGAGGCTAATCTAAAGCTGTTTGTGTGCACTTACCTGTGCCCTGTGTTCTCTCCTGAGGTGGTCATATTGTTAGAAACTAACCTGGCTCCACAGTCCTTTCTTTCAGTGACCCCAGCTGCTGCAGGACAGGTGTGGCAAGCGCAGAATAACTTCAGGAGTTTGCAAATGCAGTCAGTACATATTAAAAATACACTGAAGAATGCATTAGCATGTCATTTAAACTCCATAATGTGATGGCATAGGATAGCAAAAGATGAAGTTAAAATCTGTCAACTGGACAAATCGTTGTAGGAGTGAAGACGTTTCGCTGCTCATCCAAGCCGCTTCTTCAGTTCTGATGGTATAGGATAGTTTTCTAATTGAATGTTTGCAAACAAACATATATTTTATGAGACATTTCCAGCCTAGAGCAGCATGTGGCTCACGGACCATCTTAGGCAAATCATATCTGTGTTTACTGGGAGCAATTTCACAGAGGTGAAAGTCAAAGAGGTTAGAAGACAGCTACCTGCAACTCTGTCCTTCTTGATAATAAACATACTTTTGAGGAGCTATAATGGGTCTTTGTTAGTCAGTGAGGGCGGTAACCCATCTTTAGCTCCAAAACAATGTACTGATTGGTCATCTTACTGACATCTTGTGGCCTGAGTAAGTATACTGAAGATGTAGATGGTATAATGAGTACTTGAGAGACTTACATTAAATAAATGCAATGTATTTTCATATGGAAGTAATTGTATCCCCTTTGTATCCCCCCTTTTGAACAAAGAAAGAATAATGTTTAAAAAAAAAAAAGAAGAAGAAGAGCTACCATATAATATGGCTCCTTTTGGAGCATCTATCTCATTACATGTGTGCTCTTTGAGGGTGTCTTTGTTTGTGCATGCTCTGGACTGCAGCCCCAGTGTCTGGGGCGCCCCTGATTTAAATACCAGCCCTTCTCATTAACATGCACAGATAGAGCTGCGAGGGCCAATTACATTCATCTTGTCATGAGGCTGGGCTTCCAAGTCGTTAATATTTTATGGCAACGCGCTCCCCCGGCCGCAGCAGCACCACACCAGCACACCGCATTATTCCACACATCAGAAACATACACACTCTTCTAGGTCATGACAATGTAAGCGTGAAAAATGAGAGAGCCGAGGAACCAGTGGAACCCAACTATAGATATGCCATTTTTATGAGAACTGATTATTACCAGTGGATGAAAGCTTACAAATTACTGTATGCTGAAGAAATGTAAATGTTTTGTTGCATCAAAGGGTTGTAATTTTACAACAAACTGTGACAAAAGCTCATTATGAAGGGTGAAAAGAAAAGAGAAAAAACACATTTTGTATTTCAAACCATTTGTGCTTGGTAATAATTCTAGGAGAGAAGAAGTGTTTAGTTAAATGTAAGACAATTAAAGTGCTTAGTTATTTTTTTCCTGAACCATTTTGAACAGACCCACTTCCTGTAAAAGGTATAGGCAGAATCATGGTATGGTCTGCAGTTGTGGTTTTTCTAATGAATGTGTCCAGTCTCCAGAACAGTGCTCAGCGCTGATGCTGTACAGGGCGAGGGTGGCCCGGAGGAGACAAACTCAACACATTGTGACTGGTGGAGGCAGAGCTCGCCCCCTGGCTCTGCAGTGACACACAAAGATTGATGTGTGTTCCTGTCAAATAGCCCGGACGGCCATTTATACAGAGAAATGCCGCTCGGCGATGTGAGGGGAAGAGTCACTTAGCAGAACAATTTCCTCACACAGCATGCTCCCCTGGCTTCACGGAGCCAGCACAAATGATATTCACTGAAATGACTTGCACTATGTCTATACATTTAGCACTACACTATATCAACAAACCAACATATGGATCTAATGATACTGTATATGAAAAACTTGTTTATCTCATGTTAAATATATTCTCACCAGGCTTCTTTTTATCTGTTATATGAAAATGCTATCTGAATTTAACAGCATGAGTAATTTTATCACATTGGATGGAAAACAAGTCAAGGGCCACTCTTCATTGTTTGAGAGAATACATTAATTACACAGTTTTACATAGCATTAGTATATGCGCTAACTATTAGCAACTTGTCAAAATGGTGCATGCTTGGAAAATAAAATCCAATCCAAATGATTAATCGTAACTAATCGATTATTGAGATGATTGTCAGCTAATTTAGTAACTGAATAATTGTTGGACAATATGAACAATAAAGACTTCAAAACATGACATGTGCCTCATACAGAGCTCAAATTACATTAAAATGACGCAGGAAACAGGTTGTATCTTTGATGAAAAACCTAAGCATCGCTTTAACTTAATTTCAGTTTCAGGTTTTGTTTGTTTTTGTCTTCTCATGGAGAAATTTGCCTCAGAGCAGGGGTCAGTATCATTAACATACAGACATGACATAACAAAAGACAAAAGAAAAACATGTAGGGCTGGACAATAATCCCTCAGGCTTCACACATCTGCACTATCAGTCCACATTGTTGATATATTTCATGAACTGGGGTACAAACAATTTTTTCTACCTGTAATTTTTGCATTTAGGAACCCTGCATCTCCTCCCACACCACAGGAGCTCACTGTGTGTTAAGCAAATGAGAGGGATCTCTGATGATCTTCAGAGCTTGTCACACAACTGTTCGAAGATCTGTGGGCCAGTCAGATTGAACACACCCATGTGTATGTGCCAGTTTGACCAATCTAAGAATCTGTCAAGGATTTGGGTCAAATAGTCAAATTTCATATTTAAGGGGCTTCGCAATCAAAACTAATCGATTAATCAAAAGAACATTCACAAGATTAATTGTTAGTTGCAACCCTAATAGATAAGGAGTTGCAATATGACACCAACAAAAAGTTTCAGATGAGATTTTAATTGTAATCATTGTAAAAGCGCATAGAAGAAGGTACAAAAGAATTTCAGAGGACCAGCTCCCCAGAAGAGCTTTCATTAGACATGAGGATGGCCTGTGAGTGACAGAATAGGTCCTCATCCTTTTGTTCATTGTGTTGTCCACCAGACTCAGGTCTATCACTTTTTCATCTTTTCTTTTTCACTAGTGTATTCAATATGTTTCTGTCCTCAGCTTTAGAAACCAAACTTAACCAGAGCAGGTAACTTAGGTAGGTTTAGTTATTGTGTGTTGTGCATGATGTTTTCAAATGTGTCCATGCTGTAATGCTGTGTGTATACATATTCAGCTCAAAATAATACATATTAAAAGAGTAATAACACAAAAATCTTGCCAACATTAGTCATGAGTCTTATCTGTTGTGTCGGGCGTTCTTCATATCTCATTTCTTCAACGGGCAGACTTACTAAAGCTCCACATTTTGCATATCCACTATCTTCCTGCTGACAAATGTTAGTTTTAATAAAGCCACTGAGCACAGATGAGACTGGAGGGAAGCCCACCAGGACGCGGAGACTGGAGCCGAGACAATTTAGCAGGAAATGAAAAAGTCGAATTGTCTGTAGAAAATATCACAATCATCATAATCATTTGTCAAAACGTAATCTAGATGAAACTGTAAAGCTGCCGCCAATAGAGTTCACTCTTTCAGAACTTTCTCGATAAGCATTATGTGTCTGA
Organism: Periophthalmus modestus; assembly: GCA_019594935.1. Taxonomy (NCBI): domain Eukaryota; kingdom Metazoa; phylum Chordata; class Actinopteri; order Gobiiformes; family Gobiidae; genus Periophthalmus; species Periophthalmus modestus. The sequence continues at coordinate 22,796,437 of JAIEZT010000009.1, read as the reverse complement.
CATGGTTTCATCGACATAAATAAGTGTAAACATGTTTGATGTTCCCACAAAGTGTAGCTTTAGAAGAAAACTTGTTCCATTAAACTTCACAGACTTGTGCGTGACTTGCTGACCAGCTCGCCCGTGGTCATACTGTATAGCCAAGCAGGTTGCTCTCCATTTTTGCACACCAGGTAGTCTTCTTTTAATTGCTATAATGGAATAATGAGCTGAGTGTGTGGCCCATCTGTGATTCTGCTGCAACAACACAACCGGGAATGTCTCTGAAATCACTCACTTACTATAGACTGCAATGTATAGTACTGCTTGGAGGGACCCACACAACCAAAAAATAACAAGAATAATAAAATCATATATTTTTGAAATATTTATTCATAAGAATAATCATAATGGTGTGTGTATCCCATGTTTTCCTGTCTAAAAATAAACGATGTAGGTATAACTGTGCACTTTGTAAAATAAAGCTGAAAGTCACTGGTTTATTCATGCTTTATGCTTTTTTTTTTTTTTTTTTTTTACAAAAGATCCTGTGTGATAGAAGTCTGCAATTGATTGTATGTGAGGCTTAAGGGTAAATGTAACTGAAAACATTTTCCAGAAAGTCTATCATTACATATTGAGAAAAGAGGTTGAAAGACTAAATTATACCAAATTATGAAACCAAATATAATCTGATCCTTTAAATTTGAACCTAATAATGATCAGAATAATAGTATTAGTTAGAAAAAGACCAGAAGATGGGACCAAATCTGATTTCTAGCAGCCCTGCTGTGACCATTCTTCTCTCTCTGAATCCAGCCTAAGAGACAACCAATCAGAGGGCAGTGTGCCAGGAGACTTATCTGACAGACCAGTGCACAAGGACATGCCCTTTGTGTTTGAAAGAAAGTTACAAGCCTTACACTATAGTAAATTGGCCAAATTTAACATACTCCACACTTTCATGATGCACTTAACAGAAAAATATGGAAATCCCTGAACAAAACACAGCGGCTTGCTATTTAGCTGCAACCTCACAATTTCTGTCCTCATGTGGCTAGTTATATTGTTTTCTGTGGACCTCAGTGAGAAATTCTTAAAAGTGAAAGCATTGTTTGTGCTCATTCTCCAATACGATTGTTGTGGCTCAGCTTTAATTGCTCCATCTGTACCGTGTCCCATCGGGAAGTCACGAATACAACTTTCCCAAATACGTTCCAGCCAGAGAAGTTTCGTTGCGGCTGTGGACTTCATTAGAGCAAAAGGTAACATCAGGAGTAAGCATGAATTGTCTGTCAACTGGTGCACAATTGGACGGGTCGGAGTTGGAGTAAGTATGGGGCTGTTTGCTTTTAAAGATTAGTACATTTACTTAAAGGATGTCTCCATCACTGTGGATGTCATCCAAAATCTGCTCTTTGATTCTTCCGTTACACTCCAAACCAATTACTTTTTGATGGTCTGCGTGAAGGCGTGTTTCCACTCCACTGCAACACTTGTGTAAAGAATGGGAAGTTGTTGTATTGTTTAAACTGATAGATGAGAAAATAATGAACAGAATCAAACACGCTGCAAACATGAAATGAGGTCCTTATTTCAAAGCAAAGTGTTGTTATACACAGATGTCTGTTTTATCAATGAAGGAGCTCTGATTAGTGCAGAACATCGATGGCTGCGGTGGAGGGATCTTGATTATTACCTTGTTTTGACAGCGTGAATGTATCAGGAAGGCAATTAAGGTGGCATCGGAGTCCGTAGCTCGGGTCACGATGGATGAGGTTTTGATGGTCTTAAGCAATATTGACCCCATGAGGATATATCATATATATCTGACTATGGGGTTGGTAATGCACAAAAATTTACATCACTGTGTCAAGTAAAGGTGTCCAAATTGTACCTTTAGTGCAGCCAGGTGGTCCTTGAAGTACACATTAGCAAAATAACTGCTTGGATATTACTCAAGTTGTCTGGTTCCAGTTAAAATACAATTGATTATGTCTACTGTAATTGTAGTAATTGTTGTTGGGGTGTTGTTGGAGTATACTATCCATCTTATTCTTTAAATAACAGATATATTTGTGTGTCTTTAATTCTTTTTTGTAAACCTTTTTTTTTTTTTTTTGCTTTTGCTCATCTTGGGAGAAAAGTATTTCACATTTTCTAACTTAAAATAATGTCTACATTTGGAAAATGCACTTTATAAACTACACTTCTGTTTTCAAAGGGGGGGCTTTTAGGTGTTGGAGCTCCCTCTGCTGTAAGCAGCAGGAATGAACTATGGGAAAATGTTAATACAAGTCCTTGCAATGTGAATGCAAGACTAACAGAGAGCCATGCGTTCATTGTGAACACAGTTTGACCAGAGAACGAGATGGATTATGAATTTAAAAACTGAGGTCTGGCTTTTTACCTGTGATGCAACAATCTGGGCAAAATGCAAACAGAGCATTTTGAACTGCTGTGAGAAGATGACTTTGGATTAATGAATGAATGGAAGTGTGAATGCCGTAAAATACAACTCCAGGTATGTATTTGATGAGGGAACAGCAATATAAAATGGTAAAAAAAAGATCAAAAAAGTAATTTTTGCATAATACTTGTCCTTTAAACACAACAATCTCACAGAGATCAATAAATGCATGGTTATTTTTTATTATTTAATGCCAAAAGTTAACAAACAAAAATGGACATGCAATGGTTCATCTGATCTCCCTGCGTTCCTGATGTTCCTGGACTATCTACAAAATTAACTAAACAACTGTGGCTGATTTCATTAGTTTATGTAGGAATGGAGGAAAATCTGACTGGTGTCCTGGCTTTTCACGGCTGTTAGCACCTCACTTTCCTCATGTGTTCAGTACTTTTTTATGCCATTTTACACTGCATATAAAATAATGGAAGGACATTTATGGCTTCATTTCTCTGCATGAGTCGATTGCGTAAGCAGTAACCAATATCTTTCCAGTCAATAGCACATTTAGAAATATATTTACTGATGCATTTGATGTGATTTTTAGCTATTGTATTATGTGACTAATTGTTTGTTATTGGGGGATTCAGTGAAAAGGTCCAGTTCCCAAACGGGAGGTATGAATTATGTTACTGGTAAGATGATGCTGCTCTGGCAGATTTGGGTTTGAACTACTCCTCTCAGATCCACATGCCTGACATTAAAGGAAGTAGCTGTGTTGTAAGGATATTTTTATCCCTTACATAGGAGTGTGGTCATATGAATAAGTGTGGTGCATTGCATTACTAAAATAAAAAAAGACAAAACCAACAGCCAAGCCATGTAGGGTTGGTCGTGGAAATAGAAAGCTTGTAGCCTGCCTTCTAATTGGCTGGATTCATACACACCCATCTGTTTTCAAGGAAAGCATTTCCTCTAGGCTTTCCCATAGTAAGTGCAGCCTGTCTCCCATGTCTTTATTTACAGTGCAAAACTCAGAGTGTGGACATTAGAGCAGCAGATTTATCACTCCAGTCCCATTCATTTGAGAGGAGCTGTAACTCTTCATCTCAGTGAAGAGACTGTGCAGAAAAATGTACGCTAATGTAGTCGTCAGGAGTTTGTCCAAACCTATGGTCTTCTGGAGGTATCCTCCAACCTGATAGGCAGCAAAGTGCTGGGCAATGGGGAAAGTAATTAGGAAAATAGGTCACCTGGGACATGAGGTGTTTACAGGTGGACTTAATGGAGGCTTTGCTTTGGTTAAGGGTTGAAATGAATCACAGATAATGCTCTAAACCGTGGATACCTATGAAAATCTTTTATTATAAACAGGCACAAATTACATTACACATTTACACAGATTGAGATCAGAAACTAGACTAACTGACATCCTAAAGGAAGCAAGTTACATCTAAATCTCAGGTAGGAAATATGATAAAGCTATTCCTATAAAGCAATATTTAGTGCAAGGGCCCTGTGCTCATGTTGTGGTTAATTACTATTTCCACAGGAAATCCCCCTACTCGGCCACCAGCCCATCTACAACACACACTGCACATACTCGGTATTGAATGCAGCTGCATCTCCCAAAGGGAAAGGTAATTTGTCCAGCTCAGAAATAAGGCTCTCTCCATTGCTCTCAGCAGGATGATGAAAAACATGAAACCGTGCTGCTAATGAAAAGAACACTCAGGATGTGTATTATTATTCCATCAGTCTCACCTCGCGAGCCCTGGCCCAGGTCCACAGCGGCGAGGGCTCTCTAGCCGCTACATTCAGAGCATCTCGTGCTGCCACTCGCACATTTCCTCTTCATTCATTTCACAGGAATTTGCCTGCCATTTCCTGAGCGGAGGAGAAGGTCTGACTGGCTTCGTGCGGGGCCAAGCTGGTATTTATCTAACCGCACACTGGGCTTGATTCATGAGAAACAAGCAGGCCCTGTAAACAGTCTCATTACTGACTCCAACACTTCATTACTCAACAGCCTAAGTCAGTGGCACAGAGAGCCCAAAATGGTGTAAGCTCTGAGCACATCCAGGAGGGGACGGATGGATTTATCTGTGAGCTAATGTGATCGTGTAGGACCGATGGACTTACACAGAGGGGCAGGGCTACTGTGTGTGCGCAAGACACTAATATACATCGATGAAACTTGAAGTTTGAGATAGCAAGCATCCTTGCTATGTGTTTATGGTATAATGCTCAGTACTAGTAGTAGTAAAAGTGAACAGTGATGTACCAGTGAAACTACCACTACTGCAACAAGTGCAAGTGCTTGGACAAAGCCTCCGCATCGCCATTTCGATGACTAAACCAGCTGTGTTTTTATAATGTGGACAGCAAGTGGGCTGTCCACATTATGAAAACACCAACCATATCTGTAAAATAGAGTTTAGTCTAGTCAGTTCTGGGTCTATGATGTTGTGGTCTTTCTCAGTCCAGAAGTAAAAGACTTACTGAAGACAAACCCACCCTGCAGCAGCCCTAACCTCATCTCCTCATTAGCCTTCTGCTTGCAACATCAACATGACAATTTGCAATACAACAAATCAATGTAATGCAATCTTATACTTAATTCGATTTAATTGTGAGGGAAACAGACATATTCATTGGCTCTTAACCGTGTTAGACTCATCACAGTGGGAATCACAAATGATTTCCTAATATCCTCTGTCATTTAATTTCTTGCATTTGCACAACAGGAATCTAAGAGCGAGTCATTGCCCCTCTAAATCTATTTGTCGCACCTCTCAGGCTGGTGTCGCTCCTCACCGTGGGTCACCTGTAATTTGTAATGTTAAATAAAGGGCAATTCATTTCCCGCAGAGCTGAAGAAGACGAATACTGAACAAGCCACACTTAGAAATTCATTACAGAAAGAGCACAGCAGTGAAAGAACAAACCTATGATCGCTCTATAAGAGAAAAATATAAGAATGGTAAGGTGCACTATGTAACTTTTCTGGTAGGGTACACCACCTGTTTGTCTCCACGGAGATGTTTTTGCTTTTCCCTGGAATGTTCTACAAACACAGGAAGATATTCAAGTTTTCTATGTCCATGGAAACAAGCAGATGACGCCATAAGACCAAGATCAGATAAGTAGACAAGCCATCCCACTCTCAATGAGAATGCTTGGTTTTTCCAAGGTATATCTGAGCAATAAAAACACCATTTGGAAAAAAAAAAAAGCAAAATAGACATGTTTAATGGCATACTTTGGGAAATTCTAGCAACAGCAATAACATCTCCACTGCAACAAGCAGGTTGTGGAACCTCCACGGTAAAAGTTAGACAGTGGACCATTACATGTTTTTGCCAAGCCCTAACAAGCTACACTTCTGATGAGTGAAAATGAAAACCAGTACAGCAGCAGCTCAAAACAATTACGTAAAAATCACTGCACCATCCATAAAATATGAATACTGCTTTGTTTCTGTGATCTTTTATAATGAAACAGATAAAGATTGCTTTCATTCAAATTTTATTTTATAATAGAAATATATACATAATGAACACTTTCCTATAGCCCAGCTTTAAGGAGCAAGTGCCCATGTTGTGGCCCTAGTGCTGCTCCACTGCAGAGCTGGGCTGCTGTCTGCCTGTATTCACCTGAGCCAAACAAATGGTGGTGTCAAACTATCTCTGCTCATATACACCTCCAGTCCAGAGAGCTCCATTTTTCAGCGCAAGCGAGCGGCTGGCAAACCACTGTGGAGGGAGGTGCGTGACCTGATGACTTCAGTGGCACTACTACAGAGTGGAAGACAGAAATTGATTTTGAAAATACAGGCTCTGCTTTAAACGTGCACAGCATTTCCCACCAGTTTAGTGACCTGCTATATGTAGCACAAGATAAAGGAGCAACAAATGTGGTTCACCTATATCATACTGTATATTGATATCAAAAAGCAATGCCTATATTCTTGAAAATGGTTACTCCTGGTCAGGGTATCCATGCTAATATACTTTCTTGTGATACATGGAAAAAAAACAAAAAAAAAAACCCAACATAAAACTGTGGATTCAGAGACCTCATAACAGAGGATTATCTGATAAAATCTAAAAGCAGAGATGTGTAGAGCAGACAAAATGTGTAGTTCATAATGTCAATAATTTGTACTACAAAATAATATTACTCAGGTAGAAGTACAAAGTAGACGCTCAAGAAATTACTTCAGTCTGAGTAGAAATGTATTTGGGAAAACTACTATTTAGGTAATTAAAAAAGAGAAGACAGTCTAGACTTAATGTCTGATTTATAGTTTGAATTTACTGTGATTATTAGGACAAAACCTTAAATAATGCCCAAAATCTGGTATTTTCAAAGGATGAAACATATTTGAAGGAGCACTGTAAGAAACACAAACCAGTTAAATCATTTAATATTGTTAATATAAGATCTTCTTACTCAAGTGGAAATATTACTTCAATAAAAACATTTCTTAAGTAGGAGTATATACAAATTATGCTAGAAAGTAAATGTGTAAACCTACCTCTAATAGGGGGTTAATTCACACATAAAAACGATCTTGCAATGTAAAGGCTAAAATAAATTCAACTTTCTGTTTATATGGAGTACGTTGGTAAAACTTGGCCCTCCACTTATGCTGAAGTGGTGGCTAGAGTTTGTAAAAATGCTGGGGGCTACGCAGCAACACTTGTGAGAGCCAAGGTAAACTGTAGTGTATTACAGTGTGTTAATGTAGCATAGAACTGATTATGACAGGCTTAATTAGTCCTTTGGATCTGAAAAAGTGGCTGTCTTTAACTCAGAGGGTCTAGCGGTCAGACCAAAAATGTTCCTGGGTTTTCATTTTCTATTTGCAGCCAGGATCACAGGGATATTTTCCGCCCATATTTACATTATCCAAGTCACTAAGAGGAGAAATAAGCAGAGAGATTAATAAAGGTGGTTATGAGAGGCTGCGGGGAATGCATGGAGGTGTATGCAGCAATGGAGTACTGTGACTAAATAAATAGATATGCAATAATTGACTTCAATATGGCCTTCAACATGAACTACTATAAAATAAATCACATGGCAATTATCATCATACTCATAGAAATTGGGATTTTTTTTGTGGTACAGAGTTAAAGTATTCAATCTGCACTTAAAATTGCTGCTAATATTACATAATATTATACTCTGCAAACAAAATCTATCACAACCTCAAGTTTGTAACCTTAGGCTAGTGACAATGGCTGAGATCAATAGTCATTTATTCACAAAGATATGAAACAATTATAATAAAATTATCATACTTTCTCTAAAGGTGGGGTGAGGGTTACATAATGTAAGTAAAAGTAAAATGCATGAAATAACTGACCTATACTGAATAGAAAAAAAGACTCCCATTTTTACCCTGTTCTCCCATACCCCACCAGCAGGGGGCACAGTGTCTGTATGTTTGAGCCTCAGCTTCATTGTCATGTGCAGCCCCCTCCTGTCTGGACCTGGCTGCTCTAGCTTCCCTGACAGCCCTAAATCACATGAATAGGCTGTGAGAGAGGCATGTGCATTCCAAAACATTGGGGCTCTCCCAGTGCACTCGGTTAAAGGCTCCATGGCACGCATCACCACAGACTGCAGTGACGAGAGATCTGTCACTCACCTACAATCAAGTCTTTTAGAGGCGCACATTTCAATTTTGGTGCTTGTAGAATGTAACCAAAACTGTTCTCAAGTACAGTTACTATAGGTTGAGCTCAATGTCAAGTAAACGCATTATATTGAGTTTTAGGATTCTTTACTCTGGATCTCCATTAGTTATTACCTGAGCATTAACTACTTTTCCCGGGGTTTACTGGGGATGCTGTATTGATACTAATATAAAGCTATTACTTCAGGTTATTACTAATATCCTGTATCTATCAGCCTACAATTCTATTGCTATTAACACAACTGTTATTGCAGCCAGCACTTCCATGACATCTTTAATACTAAATTATTGTAAAAACCACATACTGATAATGTATGAAATATATCTTAATGAGCCCAAATGCACGGATATCTGTGTGTCAAAAAATATGCATTGTGAGCAGCCACAAGGTGGTGCTAGAAGAAGGCATTTGAATGCCCTCCAAAGCTCAATGGCTGAAATGCTTTTGTTTTCAATTGGTGTATTTTCAATTAAAACTAAATACATGCCTCATCCAAAATGTGCAAGAATTGTCTAACAATGGAGAAAAGTATTTTACATTCCACATTACTGTCTCCCTTTAAGCTCTGTATCTTTTAACAGCAGCGGGCAGAACAAAGACAGATGAGCAGCCTGGCCCGGATTCATGTTTAAAGGACAATAACACTTAGTGCCATTAAAATCCCAGGATGCAGTGCGCACATGGACCATACCGTGGCTGTGGCCAGGAATGGTGGCAGTGCTGAACAATGCGGGAGGGCGGCTGCCAGCTTTTATGGTCCCCACCCCCACCAGGTTCCTCTTCCTTCCTGCTGTACTGTAGAGGCTTACACTTGAGCCACTCCAGAGGCTGCACAGAACAATGAAACAATGAGCTGTGCCTGTGTGTGTGCAGGGCATGGGCAGGACCTGACACTTAGGAGACCATTTCATGATGTCATATATGGGATGTCCAACAACGCTGCAATTAATTTGAACAGTGACAAAAGGGGAAAAAAAAATGTCTGCTGGCCAGTCTACTGGTATCAGAAAAAATAGACTAGGCTAGCCTGTATTTGGGACAATAAAGCAATTTTAGCAACAATAAAGCAGATTCTACAGATTAAAAATCTCTTTATTTGATTATCATTACTATTATATTTCCTTGTTTTGATGATACTGTTTTAAAAAATCCCCATTCTAAAACATTCTCAATAGTTATGTAAAAGGGTGTCCGTTACCCCTGGTTGGGAAATGCTGTTCTAGAGAAAGAATATTAGGTTTTCAGTTTGAGTTACAGTTAATTATTTTGCAATGATATTGTACCAAGTAAGGTATGCCACACTTAATAATATACTTATTGCCTGCACTTACTACTATGAAACGTGAGCATATGCATCATAACCAAATGCCATACATTCCAATAAATAGTCCAAACTGTTCAAGCAGAAAGGCAAGCCTGGAAGAGAATTTGTATGAATCATTTTTGTCTGCAAGTTTTAGGTCTACTGACATTTGTAGCGTTGTATTTCAGAACAGATCTGATCATCTGTATCTAGTATAATTCTTGGTACATACAAAAGATGGCCGCCATCCAATGAGCATTTCACTTAAACTGCACAGTATCTCTTCACAGTAAGCTAACGATGATAACTTGTCCATGGTCACATATCGGGTCATCCAAGGTTGAGATGGCTAAGCTCAACGGCGCACACGTGTTGACAGGCGACAGAGGAACCTGTTTGTGACAGTGCCTTAGCAGCTGGAACCACAGCCATCCATCAGCATTGGGTCTGATATTAGGGCCGGCTCCCTGGTGGCTCATTGACATAGATGACAAACCTGTCGACCGGAGTTATAGACCTGCCAATCCCTGTACAAGACGCCACTTATTCAACCCACTCCATCCAATCGCACACCAACAAGAACAACCCACTCCCACTAAAGCTAAATACTGTCACTGCTAATGAGATTTCCTAATCAAGCTATAATTCAAAATATGACAGTAGCTCCTTTCTATCCCTTGTAAAAAATGTGGATTGTGGCTATGTTTAGTTTTCATGTGGCTCCAAGACATTGGTGTGAATACAGCGTGCACTTCCCACAACACAAAACAATACCGCACAGGCATTTACAACACCACCTATATGACGGCAATAAAAAGCACAGCAAATGAGCCATTCTGGGAGCCCCCAAGCCAGATGTTGAGTGAGCTGTGTGCGTAATAAGGCCTAATGAAGGGTTGGAGTTACCAAAAGTGTCCAGGGAATGAGGGAAGGAATAAACACAACATAAACAAGTGCTAAAGTTTAAACTTGCCGATCTGAAACATGTTGCTTCACACCTTCAAAATCTGGGCAGCGATTATTCTCTTTTAGGTTCGTTTTTCAGAATGCTGATAGGTACGCTAACTCCTGTAGGGACCACCGTGCTTTCAAGGTGACAATACCTAATGCACTAAAAACAGACTTTCCGGGCTGCGATTCTTTCTAGCTTTTACAACTTCCTTCTTGTGGCGACAATCCTAGCTAAAACGTGTCAGGTTGTTGAACAAGAGTGATGATGCCTTAAACAAGTGGAAAAGTGGCTCTCCTGAGATGTATTTTAATACTGGAATCAAACCAGGAGCCTGTGGTGCGGAGTCTAAAACCACACGAATGCTCTAGCTGCTCAAGGCACTGTGGAGTTGTTGTACTTGGCTGTGAAAGCTGGACTAAAGCAAATACTTTCTTCACTGTATCGTCTAACCTTTTACAAGCAAACGGGAGGTCAGAGCCTCCTTCAGACTGCGATAACATTCTCTTATCAGCACTTATCAGCATTCTCTGTTGAAATGAGCTGTTTGATGTTAGTGAGTTGTAGAAAGCCACTGCTACTGAATAGATGGTGCCATGACAACAACAAGGATAGGCCATATATAGAGTTATATGTTTCTGTGTCTATAAAGCCTTACTGAGAGAGAAAGCAATTCCATTTGGTTTTGTTGCCTTACAAAAAAGTCATTTAAGTAAGCTTTGATTTGGTCCAGTTCTCCTCAGTGCTAGTGCAAGGTTGTTTTTGTGTAGAGCTCATAACAAGACGAGACAAATTAAGGAAAGGTTAAGAGACTGGTTGTGGCGCAGAGGTCCACTCACTTAAAGTGATGCATTGCAAAATTGCTTTGCTATTGGGCGGAACATTTATTTTGTGTGACGGCTGTAGGCTTACTGTGTCAGCAAACACACTTGGCTCTGTGCAGAACTGCTACCTGCGCTCAAGGTATTTTTCTTGCTGTAACTCCTAATGGCCACGCATTAAATACCCGTGAAGTGGCTTAATCGATTATATATCCTCACAAGGGACATTAGTATTCATGTTAACTACATTTCATGTACACATCTATTTCTTAATGAACTTTTAATCCAATTGCAATGGAATTTCTTCTGCACATTATTGAAAATGTCCTAAAGGTTGGTTCAGTTGCTGACCAAGCTGTGGTAAAAGACATTCTTTAGCCTTAAGTTCAAGCAGCAAAACAAAATGCTGAGAAGACACCAAAACTATACACTATGTAGATACTTTTTCTACTTCAGAGTCAACTTTTGGCCTTAGACGCACCACTATGGATGACTCGGTTCTTTGTCTTTCCTCAGTAAGATGGATGAGTAATGCTACATGACTCATTAGCATACATAAATCTGTTTCTTGTTTTTGTTAGCCTAACTCAAGGGGCAATGACTTGAGTTTTAAGTATGAGGTTTAGTGGATCTTTGATGGCATCTGGGGTAATTTTTCAAGTGACATAAATGTTTTCAAATTTTTAGATATTATAGTTTTAGTGTTGGCTGGCAGATGTACCAACTCAAGATATCACATAAAAACATACAAATACATTTTGATGTTAAAACCTTTACAAGCATTTTAAATCAATTTGGAACATAATAATGTTGATAGATGGTAAGAGCTGTTGTAAATTGTGTTCGAAAATAAATCGTGAGAAAAATCCCACAATTTCCTCAAGGTTTCTTGAGAGCAGGTCATTGTTGGTTATGGCAAATATTCACTAATATCAGTTTAATTGGGTCATTATAAAAGAATGCTGCAGTGTTTCTGTTAACTGCACTCTGGTTGTGTGGTACACTCTGACACGCACCTCATTGTGAAATATGCAGCCGGATGGTCAAGTGGCCTGGGTGTGAAGTGACCAATGCTGTGGTGGAGAGATAAGCCAGTGGGCCTGGTCAGCAAATGGCACGCTGTCCGTCTCACATTACTACTGTCAACCAGGGGGGCCCAAGGGCTTCTCACCAACACCAAGGCCAATTTGTGCAGAGCTCCACTGCCGCACGGGAACAGCAGGCAGGAAGTACCTCATCACAGCACACTGTTCCAGATCCTGGAATCAAAAGCAAATGTCAAAGAAAAGCGTATTAAAAATACAAAAGAGAAAAAAATGTATGTATGATAAGAGTGAAATGTGAAAAATATGTAAATTAATATATTGTATTAAATTGGGATTGTGTTTGAATATGGTGACAAAATAAAGACATTCACATTTAACAGAGAAGTTTGTCTAAAGTACAAACTTATGCCTATGTTATATTGAGAATTTAAATATTGCTGGTATCCAGTATACATCTAAAATGTATAAAATGTCCCCTTTTAACTCTGATAGTGATTAAACTGTGGTTAAATGTTTAATTTGCACTGTGATAAAAACTGAGGAAATAAGAATACATGATATATTTATGTTTTATAGAAATATGGTTCAATTAGTTTATTTTTTTCCCCATTATTTTTCCAATCATCTATTCAACTTACTTAAAAAGACACAAGTGGGCACTGTACGGCTGACTACAATGACTTGGTTGATTCTGGGGAGCTTGCAGCGCAGCCCTGCTCCTTGGCTTACACCACATGTTTAATGAAGTTACATAACAAACCATAAAACTGATAAATCAAGGTGTTTGTGTGTAAGCTGTTCCTTTTCTCCACTAACATAAACCGCACTGTGTCGTTAATGCCTAGGTCAGGGCTCGCCAGGCTTTTTAGTGGCCTGTAAATATTAAAGTCTGCTTGTAAAGTTTCATAAAGTGTTGAAATATCTAACAGCCAATTCCATTTACTGTCACTCTTTGGAGAATGACAAAGCTGTTAATGTGAAGTCCTGGTCTAGACTGACAACTCGTCTGCTTACACATTCTTAGGCTTGGGTCTGTGGGCTAGAGAGAGAGAGAAAAATGGGAGGAGAACTGGTTCAAATGTGGGTGTGTGCACTGCAGTGACACATGGACCTACCACTAGAGGGCAAAGCAGCTCCAAAAATCTGCCATGATGACCCAGGGTTGTTTGAGATGCTGAAATATGAGAGATGTTTGGCACATTATGAATAGAGTGGGCTGTAAATCTCATATCACAACGTTTACAAGCGAAAAGTAAAAGGGCCTTAAGAGCACAGCTATAAAAGACATTAAAACATTACATTAGAGCAAACACCACGGCTTAATTTTTTTTATTTTATGACAGCTGTTATTTCTGGATACAGCTTTCTTTGTTTTGCAGTCAGCTTAGCTCAATTTCCTGCCATAGTTAAGGCAGCACAGGGGGTTGAACACATGAATACAGTAAACAGTCGAAATGGCTCATAAATAGTGAAATGGACAAAAGCATACTGTTTGTAGATTCCATATATAACAAATGAGTGTATTTATATCAAAGTTCAATAAATTGTTCAAAAGTGAGAGTTTTCTTTTACTATTCTGTGTTTTGAATAGCAAAGTAATAAAAAGTAAACTGGATTCTGTTGACAGTCCACCCCAAACCATTGCCAGTACAGCTCTGTAAATCAGAATCTAGTATTTTACAATTGCTGTGTATATCCTCAGTGGACAGTGAGGTGCTGATATGAGTAGTATAGATCCTTCCTCTCTGTGTAGTGTGGACTCTGTGGTCTACAGCTGCTCCTTTGTGTCTCTCCCTCTTTTGGGCCGCTCCTCAGAGCCCTCCTCAGGCCCCAGCGCCACCTGGGCCACAGGGGAAAGGAATGCACTGACTTAATGATGCACCGTAAATCAGTGGAGCCACACAGCCATCCCTGCCATTGGACAAGAGCTGAGAGCAGAGAAGCCCGGCCCACAGTGAATTTGAGTCTTTACAAAAGCCTGTGAAAACAGAGTGTGTGCAGCCACTCTGCACAGGGACTGGTCCTGCACCGCTACACTCCCCTTGTTCCACTTCTGCGGTCACCTCTGCAGAGGTCAAGGAGGTCTCCGCCCAAGAAGACACACAGGCTCAGAGTTGAAACTGAGTGCAAGGAGTTCTACCCCCTTAAGGCTGATGGGAAACTAGGGGGCACAGAGGGGCTGAGGGCTCAGGCAGAATGCTGCTATAAGTGATTGCAGCTGCTGCTGAGGCCTTGAAGTTGGCTACAATAACATCCAGCCAAGTCAGGCAGATGACAAGGTGTGAGGGACACTCTTTGTGTTCAATATGATGAAGGTATCGTTACCAGGATTCTGTAGGTGAACTATGCGACAAAAGTTTGTACTAACTCTAATATTCAACAAATAATTCTTGTTGAATATTACTTATTAGCATTTGTGCATGGAAGCTTTGTTATCTTATTGTGTCCACTGGCCACAATAAAGTTTCTACTGTATGCAATGACATAGATGTATGGGATTAAGTAAGCAAGAGTAGATGAACAATCTTGGTTTGGTGGTTGAGTTTATGTAGCCTGGCCTCTGTTTATGAATGATTCTCAAACGGTTGTACATGCACCACTGGTGTTGAAAACATTCTTTTTTTTTAAAGTCTCCATCTATTTTAATTTGTAAAAATATTATTTATGTTTTAATTCTATATTATATTTGGAGGTTGTCCCGGTTTAGTTTATACCCAATTTAATCAAATGAGATCCCTATGTAAACAATATTTTTACATACTTTTTAGCATCAAATAGTGTTGTAAACATCTTACAAATGGAAAGAGTCAAAATAGTAACATCTGTCTCTAAAATCAACATAATCAAAACTCGTGGTCAATCAGTTGTATACTGCCACAATACAAATGTTCTGTAAGTGCACTGATCTGACTATCAACTGAAACTGGCTCTTCCATCTTTACTAAATGTTCTTCGTCCATGTAAACAAGGACCACACAGAGGCATCAGCAGCAGAGAGGTAGGCTTTTGTGAAAGATGCTTCATTTTTCACCACGGGACAAGCTGCACGCAGAGTGGGACAGGACTAATGACAGTCATGTTAATGATGTTGACACTCCCACCAGAGCCAAGCAGCGTACTGTAATGAGGGAGGTAAGTAGCAGGTAGCTGACAACACCAATGCTTCCTCTGCCACACAACTAATGATCCCTTTCACACCTCCAGAACATACTTTGTAAAGATGACGGCGTGCAGTTTAAGCGGGTTAATCTAGACTTTCTTGCACCTTCACTCTACCTGTCAGTAATAGAGAAAAGGCCCTCTAAATTTGTGCTAGGTTCAACAGATACCCGATGTGCAAAGTAATATGCAATGTGATAGTCTGATGAAGGATTAACAGAGCACTGTTGAATTATTGAGACATAAACACACCAAGACATGTACATGTACACATGTATGTTTCCTACGACAAAAATAGAACCTCAGCAATGCCACAAAATGTGTGAAAAATGGTGGTTGTGAGTGGCGGCTTGCCTGCTGTGCTAGTATCATATGTAAGGGTATGTGTCTGTGTGACCCTGCGCTGAACTCCAAAGAGAAAAATGCATTCACCTCGGGAGTGTCAGTACAGCATGTGAAGATTGATGTGTGTGGCACAACGCATGAGTAATGATGTCAACACCATCTCTGCAGCAGCAACCATTATTATCATCTCTAGCATGAAATGACACGAGCCTAATCTGATCCCTAAACAAACCATCGCTGCAGAGCCAAACACTCTGCCAAGCTCTGGCTCTGCGTACATTCATTTACATCCAGCTGATCAGAAGGGCTGGGAGATCCTCAGTATTAATGGATCCCCCTAAACCAAAAGGATCTCCATGTTACCCCAGTATATCTCACACTCAGGACATGGTGGATGTTCTGCCTAGCAGCATGTGATATCTCATGTGATGAGCATCAAGCCCATCCGCCATTCGTGGTGCCTGGAGCCACAGTGCATAGTCAAAGGCATGAATCTGGCCCAGCAGTTCGGGTCCTGTGTTTCACTCTGACACACTCCATAAGCTGTTGTCGTTCATCACAACAGCCATGCAAAAGCCCCCATTTTTCAAACACATGGAGATAGAGTTTTATTCTATTGACACTGTGAGACATCTTTGAGAAGAAACAACTACACGTCACATGGTGATATGGTAAATGTTTACACCTGATGCCCTGTCATGAGAGTATGCAGCACAAAATTTTATTTACATATTTCTTAACAGATTCTCAGGTTCAGTGTTTTGCTCCCAAATAAAACATTGAGACCTATTTTAACAATTAAGTCCAAAATTAATTGTATTTTGTATGAAATAGATTAAAGATTTAATTTTAAACTAATACATTTTAAACATTTTCTTGATGTTCAATAATAAATAAAATGTCAGTGAAACATTTAAAAGTCTACATTTTATTATAGACCTGATTACTAATGACATTTGGGTGTTGATCTAATTTCTAATGACATTTGGGTGTTGATCATTTGAAATATAATGTTTCAATGTTATGTGAAATGCTTGGTGATGAGGGCCATATTTATGTTTATATATTTCCTAAGCGTCAAACGTCTATCTGTTTGTTTATTTCTTAGGCGTGTCAGACTAAAGACAGGCAGAAAGAGCAGGAGGAGGGGGAGAAGGGCGTGGATTTTCCATCAACACTGTGTCTGCAGAAGACTCTGTGACCATCCTGTGAACTTTCAGGGGGGCTGCAGAGGCCAACAGTGGGGTCAAAGGTCAAAATTCATGCTAGTAACAAACAATGCACCGCTTTGCCCTGAGCACAGAGACAAGACAGTCACAGGCACAGCACAGGCTGCTCATATGAGCTGCAATGTAATTACATTAGGCCTGCTATTATGTAGCTTTTAATGTATAATGTAATATCGTGCTAAAAGAAACAAATTTACATTCTTTATAAATATGATCCTCAAAAAGACATGAGTCAGCAAGAGTTCAGTGCTGTTTATTTGAGACACTGCACTATAATCATTTTAACATATTGCTTATATAAACTAGTTACAATCAAAAGGATATGGAGTAAGCCTCTATAAAGAAAATATTACAAAGCAGAGAGCAATGATAGTTTCAGCAGTAATTCTTCCAATCAATGCCATAAAGTGTCTCAGTTATAAAACAAAGACATATTATGTGTGTGAATGTAGTGTTATGAGCTGCTCCTAATGTCAGAACAATTCAGAATATTGACACAGAGACATACTGTGCAGCTTGCATCTTTTAACAGAGAATTATACTGGTGCTAATAAATCATTGCATGGCCATCTAAATGTTAAAGAGTGGTCCAAACATAGTATGTGCTGGTGGGTGGTAAATTGTTATGTCAGCACTGAGCTATGCTGAGGAAGGAGTGAACAAATGTCCATTTTGCCCTTGTGGCAACATGTGCACCTGCTCTGCAGCCGTCAGCTCTGAGAGCGAGACTGCCCGGGCCTCACGCCATCTCCACACCAGGGGACAGAGACAGACACACGCCAGGAGGACTGTGAGTGCTGAAGATCAGCTCAGGTTTGTACTGAGTCTCTATAGGAACAAGCCGTGACACCGCCGTCACATGGTTCCCCCGAGGCCTGCCAAGTGTTGAGCAGCAGGGATACAGCAGAGGCACATAAGAACAACAACATCAACAACATCTGCACACTTCTCTACACTCAACTGGAGCTGTGGGGACAATCATTCAGGCATCAGGATGTTTCTGTAGTCTGTTCAGAAAAAAAGTGTCCTTTCCACAGTTTTCTGTACTTGTTGTCTTTTCTAAAATACAACACAACCACATCGTATCACTTAATTCCTATAAGTTTACTGCTTAGAGCTGCAGATGCCATCTGAAGCTAAAACTTGTATTGCTCAAAACAAAACCATTTAGCTACATAACATAGCATACAAATCTTTACTATATTAAATAATGTTACCTTCAAGTTCAAGTTCTTATCCAATGGTGGGTGACAGAAATCAGTCTAAAATTGCAATCACATTGATTTTTTTCATTTCAACAACAACACAGTCTGCATATGTTTTAATGTTAATTTAATCTGGGGTGGCCACATAACGTAGGCTATAATGAGTTAGAAATACCAAAACGTAGCCACCAACTACATTGTATATAAAGTCATGTTGCTATCCTGAGCCTGTGTGTACTGGCTTCATTTATCAAAATCTGTCCAAAAAGAAAAACAACTCACTCCCCAGCATGTCAAATTAGTGGGTGTTTTATCATATTGCCATAATCAGCATTAAACCTTCACCACCTCTTTATGTGCTCCAGCAAAACGCTCCTTTCGTTATTGCCCCTCTTGACCACTAGGGGGTAAAGCTCCCCACAGCAGATGACTGTAGTGCTGATGTATGCACCAGTCTAAACAGCCACTAACCCCATTCCCCCTGACCAGACCTCCCTGTGCTCTCTTATCCGGCTGCCTAAATGAACTAGTCCACCTCCGCTTGATTATCATGATGCAAGGCTCTGCTAATTGGATTCTGCGCAGAGTAAGGACCTGTTATTGAAAAATGTGTTATCTTTCTTTTTTTTTTCTTTGACTAGATTTCTTCCAGCAGCGTCTGGGAGATGTTGTCATTCCAATGATAAACACCATTTTCACTTGAGCCTTTATTACTAGACACGGTGAGCTAGAAATTGAGATAAATGACAGAAAATCTCGAGCTCTGATATGCTACTATAAGCTTTCACCTCCTGTATATATACACCAGCCACCCCTCCTCCACCCACACTCACTTTGTGGGAGATGCGCTGGCTAACAAATGACCAGCAGGATTACGCACTTTGAGCAAGAGGGAAAATTGTTTTGTAAGTGAGCATTGAGGAAGCGCTTTTCAAGAAAAAAAATGTATTTAGAGTTTGACTGTTTGGCCTTCCTAATCTTTATCTATACAGAAGGGCTGCAGATGGATTGCTTAGTGCCCTCTATATTTCTTCCCTTGTGTCATGGCCACTTACTCTTTTGACTCCTGGACACAAGTGGTGGAGTAGCCTAAAATGTATGCCAAATACTACAGTTTATGTTTAAAAACACAAGAAACTAGTAAAACAGACTTAACTTATTTAGAGAAACAATGAATTATGTAACTTATCTGGTGGAGAATAGGCCATTGCCTGGAATGTTCCACAGTATGGCATTACTGTGATACTATGGTTTACTGAAATAGGTCATACAAATGTTCTTGAAGGCACTAAATTGTCCTGGTGTGACTTCTGACCTAGTTCCCTTAATAATTCTTATGCAATACATTTGACAGCAAAACCTCCTTTTTACACATGCAAAATGGCTGTTCACTGCCACAATACAAGTAATCTTTTAAACATCGCCATGGTCGTATCACAATCTATTAAGAGCATCAATTTTTGGTTCCACCTTAACCTAGTGGTGAACTCTGTAGTTAATACGCAGCGCTTATTATTTTACCATCCATCAACGGCACGGCAGGCAGGCTGCTCTCTCACCTCACAGCACTGCCTAGCAATCTAATTGTGCCCGGGCTTCATCAGTTTCCAGAACAATCAATCCCCCTCTGTATAGCCGTATGCAAGCAGCCCACAGCCCGCACCACTACACACGCTTTCATATGTGCTCTATCGGCCAGGCCTCCAAACCAGAAAACCAGGAGGCAGCGTTTTCGTGCATGGCCCCTTCCCCAAAACCTGTGTTCCATCATCGTTTTTTTTTTCTGTGGTATCTCCTCTGACAGCTCCAGTCTCTCCCCGTGAAGCTTTGAAAATCAAGATGTGGCGAGAATGTGATGAGACCCTTGAGGAAGTGGGTGAACTTTTGAACCAGCATGCGGGGACAGTCGGGGCCACGCACACAATATTAAGTGGCCTACTGCCTCAGAGCTGTCACTAATGGAGTAAACATTGACATACGAGGGCAGTCTCAAACAACCATTCATCAGAACAACTTTGCTAACCTTGAGAACATGGCGCTGCAACATCCTCCTGTCTGTGACTATTCAAAACAAATAGATTATTTTCTGCAAACACATTTCTAGGCGAAATCTAATGCTTGACTAAGATGCATGAGTGCTGAAAGACCATACTGGGCCCATCTCACCGAAGCGGCATTGTAAAAGTTATAAGTGTATTATGATATTGTATTTATTACACTGCCTATAATAAGTGCACACCTGTCTAATATAAAACTCATTTGTATTTCAATAACACACCCTCCTGTTTTTTATGGATGTGCTTGTCAAGAAAGAGGTTTGTATTCATTTATTTTGTTAATTCATGCAAGAATCTCACCATAATGACAGTAGATGTAATGAAATAACCCTGTGATGTGTATCAGAAGCTTAAATGCTGCCTGTGGGTTCGGCTTTCACTGTGCAGTAAACTTATTTGTTATACATATGTCATTGGCGAAGATGAAGACATATGGCTCTTTTAAAGCTGCTAACAATACCAATCAATAATCATGAATGTCTGGGTATTGTCATATTTCATAAATCAGCTCCATTGTTTGGGGACGTCAGTGATCATTCTCTACAGGAGCGTAGCATCACAGCATGTAGATAATTCTCATCTTGATCACAGCTGGCCCGGTTGACCACAAAATGTCAAATTTAAGAAGTTGTCAAGGATTACTGTTCCAAATGTAAATCCACAAGCACAGGTCAAGCATCCAGGGTCCAGAAGTGAGGAGAAAGTCTCACTAGCATATTCATAGGTTTCAACTTCCTGAACCTATAGGTGACATTTTGAAGATATCTGACAATTAAAAAGACACGATATTTAGTTTTGAATTGTTAATCACTAGGGCAACTGTGCCAATTCTTCAGAAATGAAAAGGTGGTAGTTTTAATTATGCACATTTTTGATTGTAAGTTCTGAAAAGAAACTTTACAAACTCTTCTATTGTAAATGTATGAGTGTAGAAGGTAGTTGGCACAAAATGGGTGCCATGTGCCATCTATCAACCCCATAGCAATTGTGGCTACTGAAATAGTGTACAACCTCCCAAAATCATAGCTACAACTGTAACAAGATGCACTATTCAGTTGCTATCTTCCCTGACCCCTGATATGACTCTTGCCCTATTTGAGTTTGTGGTTGACAGATTTGACTGACGGGGTAAAGACAGAAACTACCGTCTCACACTGAGATTTAGACATGTTTAAAATTTACTGAAACTTTCTCACCTTTGTCCCAGCAGTTAACCTAACACCAACCATACATCTCAAAAGTGATTTTTTTTTCGGTCAGCCTCTTTAGAACAACTTGTCCGTGTGTCCAGGACTTACTATTTAGCAGTAGATTTATGTTTAAGAGCACAGCAGGATAACCCGCTTGGCAAACTGTGCTGGTCTTCAGCCAAAGCCATCAGCGAGGCACACTCGGAATTAAGGGGGGAGGAAAACAAAGACAAAAATGTGATTTTCTTGTAGCACATGAAGGAAATGGCATACACTGGTCCTGCTGCATGCAAGCCTCACATCCTCTGTAGTACAGTAAGTGATGATGGACAAAAAGTCAAATAACTCGCGCACACAACACCTCACGGACACATTCAAACACCAAAAATAACAGAGTCTCTTCCTCATGCTGCTACACAAAGCACAATTGAGAGTTATGTGCTGCAGTCAGGCAAAGGTTGAAGTACGTGGGAAAAAGCACAGCGCACAACTGCCTAGAGGCGTGCAGCGGAGGACAATCTGTCACTGGACTGTTGCAGGGCTGTGACAGAGCAGCTAAAAATGACAGTATAATAGCTGGGATGACATTTTGTTTAAAAACGTGATGACAGAATGATCCCATGTCTCAGTAACTGTAGCTGCTGCTAGGCCAGGAGTCAGCCATTATTCTCTACTTAGCCACTGTCTGTCTTGGTGGTCAGTGTGAGTGCTGCTTGTAATGGTCTATGATGACTTTGCATGACATATGATAGGATCTCCCATGTCGGCCATGTCATGCAAATATTTATGTCAAGTAGAAGCACTTGAGCATGCTGATGTTATGCTCTAATATAGGTGAATCCCCAGTTGGCAAAGGAATGAGAGCTGTTGTGAGGGAGTGACTGACTTCCTGTCCCTCACCCACAAGTCCTGTGCCCGGGCACTGCCCCCTCTTCCTCTGAGAGATCCTGTGATTGAGAGCTCTGAACATGATGTTTACTTTGGCCGTACCTCAGAGACTGCAGATGCAGGCTGAGCTGCAGAGATGAGGACAGAAAGAGACAGATAAAAGACAAGAAAGAGAGAGGGCTATGCAGACAGTATCTCATTTCTCAGCAACAAACTATCACTGTCTCCAGTGTATATTTATGGTGTCATGTTGAAACCCACATCTTCATTCACACAGCAGGCAAAGGCCAAAAGCATTATGGGACATGATATGAGATAATAGTGTCAGACACACTTATTTATCCTCTGCTGTAAACAGCGTTTAAAGGGATTAATTGGTGTAAGTGTAAGACTTGATAAATACTAGTAGTTGTGCGGGACTGGCTGTGAACTCTCTCTTTCATCCTCTGCCATTGCCTGTGGCTTTCTCGAGCATCAACATTCTTCCACTTATCTTTATAGCCATTAGCACTGTCAAACTCCCCGTGTTTCTGCTCTGGCTCAGTGTGAAGCCCTCACTCAAATTCCACGAATATCCACCAATAAGCATTTGGCTTAAAAGCATGCAGCAAACAATCAGAGTTATTTGTATTTCTTCAAGAGTAAACAGTAAAAGTACAAGGCAGTTAAAGTGTGGTTTCAACTGCTTCAGAAGAAAGCGCAAATATTGTGTATTGTTAATAGGCAAAATAACTGATCAGATTCAAATTCAGATAAAAATGTGCACTAAATGTCATCACATATGATGTATACAAACATGTATTAGAAATCAAAACTTTTCTTGTAATTATAATCAACCATTATTTTTACTTAATTATAAAGATAAGATATATTTTAATTAAATTAAATTTAATTTACTTTAATGTGAATTTCTTATCATTTTAATTTTTCAGGCTATATTTCAACACTACTGATTTTTTTTCTCTATAGCACAAAAATCTGGCAGGGATCCTACAGCGTCAGCTCTCCTTTTGTTTGTGTACTATCACTTGTGTCCTATAGGGGGAGTCTGACATCAGCTCTGTATAAGCCTGCACTGTAGACCACACAAAGGAAACTGTGCATTCCTGTCACCAGATTGTAATTACAAATTTAAACCAACACAGTCCCACTGACTGAGGCTAAAACACCGAGCACAAATGTTGCATGCTGCTGTGATGTCATTTCCAGTTTCCCTCGAGATCACTGGGATCACACGGTTCTTTTATTTTACAGTCTATTGTGGCGCTTAACAGCCATTTATGTCCAATTACAACAAGCACAGCAACTTGTCTTGGAGTTCAGCCTCTCAGCCCTGCAGCCCTGAGCTATTGTTGATAGTCTAATCCCTCAGTGTAATAGAATTTGGAACAGACAAGAAGGGGATTAAGCTAATCCCCTATTAGGACCTTTGTAATCCTCTTGAAAATCATTGTATACACACCAGGTTATCAGTCTAATAATAGAAAAGGTTAAAAAGATTAACCTTAAGAAAAGTGATATGGTGTTGAGTTTAACATAAGATTTAGTCCAGAGACACACGAGAGAAATGGGACACTATTAATAACTATTCATTCATAAAAACTGTTATATTAAATCACACCAGATCATCCTAAACTAGTATTAATGAACTGTGATTTACACAAAAACAAAGCTACTCCAACAGACACCGTTTATTTAGTCATGATTTGCATAATTACCCATAAATGCCTGATTCTGTTTTAATGGGGATTTTCTTTCATAATCTACTATGCGCGGAGTAATCATTTTATTATCATTATTATTTTTTGATCCCTGTAACATAACTCCCGCTGCACTCCCTCTTGGTTTCTCTGTGGATGGAAAGCGTACATGGCCCATATGTTTTCTAGCTACTGATGTCAAGGCAGAGTGATTAGGTGGAAGTGGAGTTTATGTAAGCAATGCTGAGCACAAATCGGCCCCAGATCTCCACACAAGATGCTCACACTCACCCAGCTCGCCAGCATTTCACACAACTATGAGATATGCGATCTTAAGGAGGAAGCTATAAAACCTTGTCCACGCCAATGTGGTCGACTCCAAGTAATAGGGAACAGTCAAAAATATATTCAAGTTTTCAGTGAAAGCCTGTTGAAAGTGTAATGATGTTAAAGTGCTGTCAGGGGAGTGCCGGCCTCATGTTTTATTGGCTGTTTATTTTATTGGAGGGCGAGTCATGAATCTAGGTAGCCTTCAGTGATATTGCCACAGTGCGGTTAAGGCGCTTGTCGGCATGAGAGATTTCATTAGCCAAACATTTGTTTCTTCCTACTAAAAGCAGAGGATTATGTATTTCCAGTTCAGTGGTGAAAATAGCAAACAGATGTGTGTGCAGTCCTGCGCTCCCTTACTCTAGACTTTCAAGAGCCATGTTTTATCTCACCTTGAGCATGTAATACCAGGCAATGGGAACTTAAACCTCTATATTATCTCTGTACTGCTACTGCCCTTGAGAATGTGGCACCATGGCATACTCACAATGTGTACTGTACAGCGATTCTTACAAAATAATATTTCTATGATTATATTATTGTGAGGGAAATACTATCATTTAGATCACTTGCTGCTCTTGAATTTGTCTTAAAATGAGAAGCAAAACTGTAACTAGGGTACAAAAAATATAACCTAATAACAAAGTATTTGGTCAATTGAATCAAAGTGTGTTTTCTTAGAAGCGTCTTTCTATAGTTATCCCAAATGTATTATTAAATGAAAATAAAACTAAGTATTATTTATCCATCAGTAGGACACTTCTTGATGTCTTATTGTAATCTCGTAAAAACAGTGCATCATGCTCACTGTCCAAAGTTAATATTAATTAGCTGGAACAAATGGATGCTAAGCCCAGCCCTCTTCATTTTGGACACCATATACTTGGACATGCATGGGAAGCAGCGTGGTTGTTTACAACAGTTTAAAAAGCACAAGGATTTTTCTCAATGATGCTAAATGTTGATGTCCATAAATATATGGCATGTCGGGCGATTTCATTTTCTCAGCTCAGTGATTGTTGGCTACCGCAATATGGCTAACTACAGCAGTCATATTTGGTCTATGGGACTTAATCCATTAGCATTTGCATAATACGGTGATGTCGTTGAACAAATGAGAAATATGTAATGACCCAATCTGTGTGGGACAGGGTGAACACAGCCAGTAAATATGCAATCATTTCTCCATGGATGCACAAGTGATGAGCAAACCTTAAGCCCTGTGTGTGTGGGAATGACCAGAGGTAAAGTAAAGACCTTACGACTTCTACTTTGGTCATTTTGTTCGGAGATGGAGTTTGTACATAATTAGCAATAATATTAGTTTTAGCAGCAGTAGGTAGGGACCATAAATTACATTTTGATTGTGCAGTTGGAAACTACAGTTGTCCAGGTTTTAGGTAAAATCGGACAATCAGACCTGGGAAGAACATGCAAACTCCATATTGACTTGAAGCCCAAAAAAACTGCCACATTGCTTAAGAGTTATAATATTTTAAAACATGTTTTATTGAATACAGTTTTATTCTGTAAACCTCATTTTTCACACACTGTATTGTTATTTAGCAAATGTATGAGCGTGCATCAGGTGTTGATCTTGCAAGAGCTCAGTAAATACTCACAGTCTGTTTGTGCAGACTGACAGGCCAGTGACTGATGTGGTTGCAACAGAGTGGGTTGGTTGTGTGGCACAGATTGGCCCGAGGAGGTCAGAAAGCAAGGCTGGCTCTGCATTTTCCCCAGCTGATCTGCAATTAAACAGGGCACAGACATGACACAACTGCCCAGAGCATGTGCGGCCGCCACCTCTGGATCAGTAGCCAAGACGTGTCACACACCCTCACACATAGAAAAGCTTTTATTTAAGAAATGCCCTCACCTAATTTTGTCTTCATATTCAGACAGACCCCTGGACATTGATCCCAAGAGTCGTCGGTACTGATGATCTAGTTTCTGTGCTGGCCTCAGCTCAGGCAGCCCTGTGGGGAAAAGACAAACCCTTTAAAGACTACCTCAGCTATCACGTTCCTTGCCCCAAAAACTACAGAGAGCCATCCCCCAACCAGTCGATATATCTATGACAATTATCTATCAATTAATACATCTGTCTCTATTGTAGGGGTCCGCTGCCCTGCTAGCGGCCTGACCAGGCGGTGAACTCTTGCATTCCTAAAAAACACGGTCATCCAGCTTCTGTAATTTGTCATGTTAGAAGTTGACAGTAAAAGGTCATCCACTCCCATCGCTGGAGGCAAGAAAAAGCACCAGGATGAAAGTGCACGTTCAGACGATGCCTATTGCTGGGCTCTCCCTATTCGTGTAAGTGCTTTGGAAGACACACTCGCACAGCTTTATCTAATCTTAGCCTCCTATCTGTCTTTGACTTCCCACAGTATGAGCGATCAGAAACACCGGCAGGTCTGCTTCACCATGCTAGCTTCTAATAATGCACCTATTACATGACTCAAAGTTGAGAAATGGAAATCTATGGGCGGGATCATTGTTCTGACAGCAGTTGTTATTAGCAGAGATAATGTGTTTTTATTACATTGTTTTTAAGGAAATTCAACATCACACTGTAACTCTTCATATTGTTGTTCACTGTCAGTGTCAATCGAGATCAGTATGCTAAAACACCTTTCCCCAAGCTGTATATTTTTTGTCGTTGTATAGTTCCACATTTAGTTTTGAAGCGGACAAGCTATCCATTAAACAGGGCCACCTCTGACACCACTTCGGAGTGAGGGCAAGTCTGCCAGCAGCTCATCCATCATGCGCAATATCAATAGATTTCCAAACATAAACAGAGCATCTTTGATATAAGGGACAGCCGGATCACGGGGGCACGTGGAGGAAGACCACTAAAAGGTATATGAGGGGGATAGTCCAGCTCCTGTCTGCTGCCCCAATGGCCAAAACCAAAAAGCAGAGATTTATGCTTCCCTCAATTATTTGACTTCCAAAATACAACATATACCAAGTGTGACATTTGTGACTTAATGGTGCACTATGTAAGTTTTCTGATTCTGCAACCTCCTTGTCTTCAGAAGTTTTTGTTAACTTGCATTTGTTAAATTTCATGTGTTTTTATAGCTAAAAAAAATACCTATAAAACAAGATGGTGCAATCCCTCATTCACCCAGGACCTTTAAAAACATGCATTCTTATCATGAGCGTGGCTGCCTCTCCACAGATCTGACATGTCACTTTGGTCTGGTGGAATTAGTTAAGTATAATCCTGTGAACAATTCCAAACAATAACATCTCCATGGAGACAAGAGTTTATATTGTTCACCTTTAACTTGCACCTTGACAACTCTTCTTTTTTTTTTTTTTTTTTTTAATCATTATTTGCTTCCGGTCCCACAGTCTAACCATGCAGAGGTAAATCCAGAGTGTGCTGATAATGTGTAGGTCATACACTGTAGAGAGGCTGAAAGATACAAGACATTATGGAATTATAATGGGTTTGGTACTAAAGGTGGATGTGTTAATCACAAATGGAGAAAATTAAAAGCAAAGACAATGTTAGTGGTATCTGAGTCCATCATAAACGCATGCAGTTGTTACCTTGCATTCAGTTTGAAACATTACTACACTGTATTAATATTTCATTGATAATCCCTTTCTGTTATAAGGCAATTCCGTTAAGCTACATTGAAATATGATCAATTATGGCGTTTTAATTTTTGCCCCGGTGGTTCCCTCGTCCCCACTTACATTAGCCTGCCTTGCTCTAGCATGCTGCATTAGGGCGGCGTCATTAGCGAGCGCCAGTGGGAAGGCTGCCCACACTGGAGCAAATGGAAGTCGTAAAGCAGCGGCAGCACTCATCGCATGGACATTACACACTGACCCTCCCAATCCCTCAGCCTGTGCAACTGCCTGACAGCAAGCACTACTGACATGGTAAACCACAGGCTTTTCAGACTCAGTTTAGACCAGTATCAATTATTTCTATAAGCATTCTGTGTGAATGTGTGTGTAAGATAGGAACTTGCAGGGAATTAAAAGATTCCATGTTGCTTTCAATATTTGTATTGTGTAGCCATTGCTTGTGCAACCCTGATAAGGCATGGATAATTTTATAATTACAGACCGTTGATAACATTTACAGTATTTTGTGCACTATATTACCCTGGCTAACTAGATGCAAGTTCTCTGTATATTCTATGCCGAGGATCTTTCCACTGTTTACACAACTTGATGGGAATTATGCTGTTTCCATTTTATTTTTTGAATATAGGCCATAAAGGGTTTCAGGTAGTGTCACATTGGTTCATGAGCTGAGGTGAGAGGGTTCAGGGATCCTGCCTGAAGGCACTGTTGTCCATTTGAACCCCTGACCTTTGGTCTTGAGTTCAGAGTGTGACTCCATCACATACATCTAGAGTAATGCTGCGTATGCTATGTTCACTTTATGATCAAGGCTGATTCCATTTAAGAATACTTATAAGAAGGCTATTTTGCACCTGAACACAAACTAAGTGTGGAGTTAAACTGCTAATAGATGTCACTGAGTTTCAACATAGTTACCTCATGCTACTCTACTCCTTTTCTCCCTCAGGGTCTGTTTTCAGGCTGTCATAGCTGCAAACAACAAGGCTTTTTTAGGTTAAAAAGTCATCAAAATCCAAACTTAAACCATATTCACTATGGTGAATTACAGATTTCTTTTGTGGTATAACAAATAATAGAAATGGTCAGGTATAACATGTGTGGATTTTCCTTTTGGATATTTTACAATGTTACCAACAGGGAAAACTGGCTCTTGCCCTCTTCTGGATGACATCATCACATTATAGAAAATAACAATCACCAATAGCTCTACATGTGATCATGTACTAGCAATAGTTGTAGTACAATGCTTAAGGCAACAGTACCCTTTATGTTTATTGTTCATGAATGGATTTAAATCTGCTTACCTAATGAGGAGATTATTGTCTGGTAGTAATTAAAACAGTTTAAATGGCCTCCAGGTCTTGTAATTGGTTTCTGCAAAAAACATAATGAAGTGTACAGGAATATGATTAGCCCAATAACAGTCAAAACCCAGGATATATTTTATAACACACTTAACAGAACAGAATTCTCTAAACCAACCTTAGGCCAAAATATTTTTACTTGTTCTATTTAATGGTTTAGTGTGTTGTCAATCCTAAATAGTAATGATGTGTTTTTCATTCACTGGTTTGCATTTTGAGTAGTGTGAGGATCAAGAAAAACATAAGCTAAAATAATACGAAAAATATTACATTATTATTTGAATACTTCATATTTGACACAGGCTACACCAAGACAAGTAGCGTATTTTTCCTGTGGATCCTCTGCTGTGAAAACTGGTTTGTGACATTCAGTGTTGATAGAGGACAGCATTTCACCAGAGACCTCCCAGAACAGCACCGGGCAGATGGAAGTGGGCTGAATTGTCAACATTTCCCTGTTGACTAGCCAGCTAAGCAAGTTCCACTAAGCTGGCACGACGTTTTTGCTTGGCCACAGAAATACCCCCAAAAACTAAAGTGAGTACACAACCTCCTGAGTGGCCCGTCTGCGATGAGGAGGACAAAGGTGAGGACTGGTTGTAATATAGCCGTATGCCCGCTGTTAAGAAATGAAATGCAAAGCCATCACTGTGATCCATCTTCATTAAACAATTTCCCCTCTCCCTTGCTTGCGAGAGTTTCGAGAGGTCACATGGTATTCCTACATCCTACTCCTCTTGGCGTCTCTGTGTATTTAAATGTACTGTATGGTGCAGAAGTGAAATTTTGGCATGGGGAGGAGGCCACTGGTCTTGTGCCGATTGGCTGCCATTCAAGGTTACGCATTGGAGGCTTTCCCGTCACCCCCCTCCAAGTGATACATTGCAATCTGACAAATGCAAACTGTGACATTTAGGAAGGCGCTGGGAGAATAACTACTGTTGTGTTGTTAATATGGGCTCCTCACTGCCAAACTAGATTGTTAGGCCAGCGCTTTTACAACCCTGATGTCTAACTCGGCATGGATCATTTCATAATTACATACCGCTGATTGCAAATGTTTTATAGTGTTTTTTTATGGCAAGAAATTAGCCATGGATGAAGCTGTTTTTTACACACATCCACACATTTGATTAGATCCAATGGTGCACTATGTTAACCTGGCTAACCAGACGCAAGTTCTTTGTATAGTCTACACAGATAGACATTTCAGTTGATTTTTTTTTTTCTACCAGCCAATCACTTCCGTTTCGCTGCACTGATGCATGGTTTGTGTGATCAAATTGAGGCAGATGAGTTAATAGGCCGAAATCAATATCAAAAACAATATAGCTAGAGTGACTTAGCCCGCTTCTGCTAATTGGATAAACATGAGGTTTATTTATTTATAATGTAACAGGGGCTATTTTCTTAATTGGTTTGTCTGTTTTTTTGTTTTACTCAACTGTTCACACCACCCCAAGAAAAAAAATTTAGATTATGGCACTGTAACCTAACTGGATGTGTATATTTGGATAAAGGCATAATCTTAAAATAGCAGATGGTATTTTGTACAATGTAATCTAGTTAACAAGTAAGACAGAATAAAACAAAAACAAAAAACATGGTGGGGATTATAATTCACAGCATCCAAGAAGTCAGTTAACGATTTAAAGTTCCTGGATCTCTGCAATGATCTTATGTTGCTTTGACAATGTAATTATATGATTTATGTCCATGTATATGTAAGTCAAAGCAAGCCTCTAACATTTCTGCTGATTCACAGTGAAAATAAACCCAGACAGATCAGATGAATTGCCTTTTTCTGTGAATCGTGTTTATCTAAATAAGAACTCTGCAATCAATCTTCACTCCTTCAGTTAAGTTTATTGTCTCTCATTGTCTGAGTAATAGCGAGGCATTTTCGGAGAGCTGATTACCTCATCACTCCAGGGCAAATCTGTCCTAATTTGAGTAATCAGGTGCACAATGGTCTACCTGGTGGAGCCAAAATCCACACGAACATAGGACCTGCAACAACAACACAGCAAAAGTAAATATAAGAATTCTAGAGCAAAACTCCATGAAATCCCTAAAGCACTGCATAAACTAGCTTCTGTATAGTCACTGGAATACCACATTTAGCAAAATATTGCCGTCCTTCTTTAATATACGATTTAATGCAGTTTTGTCAGAAATCCAGTTCATAGACAGAGGCGAGTGTAAATGGTGCTGTGTGTGTTTTATGCAAATTGCGAGATGAGGTGATTAATTTATAATGGGCTTCGGTGCAATTGAAGGCAGCGGGAACTGATCAAGGGCAAGGACATTATAGAATAGTAGAGGCTGCATAGGGGTGGCTCTGCTTGTTCTGCACTGTACCACAGCATGACAGTATCTCATTACATCCACACAAAACACCTCCCCCATTGATAATGAGCATTTTTCATGAGGAGACACCAGTTTTTCAGTGTGTTGTTGTACTTTCCAGTAGGGCTCCTCACATCATTCCTCATTCCACTAAATCAGGTATTGATTCTGAGCTATATCTCATATCCATGCGCTGTAATGTGTTGTAGACTGCATAGCTCTAAGATACAACCTATTTGGAAATATTCTTCTCATTTTGTGCAGAAGCTTCATATGAACCCCAATGTATCACCAGCCACAATTTAATAACAATAGCCTTTATAAGGGCTAAGTAAAATGTGCTTTACTGACACTGGCAGTGTTAGCGAAAACAAACTAAACATTTATACACACAAATTTCTCTCTCTGCCTTTCACTGGCTCACATACACAAAGATTCTCACATGAACGTGTTAATACTACATAGAGTCATCTGCTGCCTGGGGGAATAAAACTAGAAAACATGTTTATTTAGTGTCATTTATTATGGAGACACCCATACACAGTTAACGGCTGTTTCAGATCAAGCATGGCTTTACAGCAACTGTTGCTTATCTTAATCATTTGCTTGAAAAAGTGACAACAACTAATGCTAATTATATAAAATACCCCACTATTTTTGGACTCTGAAGAGACTTATTGTACATGCGCACCAGTGCACCCAGAGCAAACATATGGACACATTAGGAGAACATGCAAAATCCAAACGCAAAGACCCCACCCAGTTTGGGGATTGAACCCAGGACCTTCTTGTCCATATGACAGAACTTTGAACTGACCTCTGAGTATGTTGAGTGCTCACAATGCCTTTAGAACATCAATGAAGTAAAATACACAATAAAACTAACTGTAAATTCAATAGTTAGATGCATGGAGTTTATATTACATCTTTACTAAAGGGGTCAGAGTATGTTATTGTAAAAAGAGCAGAAAGCGCACACAGCCCACAAGGCAAAGCAGAGACACAAAGTAGCAATGGCACCGCTCATACCTTCAGGTGACAGAGTGCTGATGATTATAGCAAGGACAATGCCCTGCATGTGTCAAACAATTGGCAAATAATTTATGTCATCTTTTCCAATGTTATTTCCGTGGAGGGCACTAACTGTGTTGCCAATATCAAACCTCCTGCAGAGGAGAGGCAAAACGGGCCGTGCTACAAAAGACTGATGGAGGCAGAGAGGAAGGGGAGCGGGAGGAGCTGTGGGGGAGGGGAAGAAGTGCCAGGCTCAGCTTTTTCCTGACTGAAGATGCACAGCCATCTGTGAGCAGACAAACACACGTATGGCCATCATTTGTCCAACATCTTACGTGATGTGAAGGCTTTTCACTCGCCATGCCAACCTGTGTGCCAGATGATGTATGTGTTTCTTCAGTCCCGTGATTACTAGCATGGAGCTGCAGAGCAATGCTCTTCACCTCATCAGTTCCACAGGCTGCGCTCCAAGGTGGCTGAGGGATTCGCTGCAAGATGGCTTCTGACACACAGCACAACCAAGGCATCCCAGCATGAATATTATACAGTGCATTTCCCCACAACCACCCACTGTGAACAGATCAATCCAGGTGGATCAGGGGAATTACTATTTTAATAGAGTGCCTAGGTGCAGTAATTAAAAAGAATGATTATATTTTCCCTAAATATATGAAAAGATGCACGCTCCACTGCGGTTTGCAGCGTTGTACTGCTTATTCATTTTTCTGTGTGCTTCAAACATAATGCAGTGCATTCACATGCTAACGCACATGGTATAACACATGGTTTTATAGAAAGATATTATTTTTAAAAAATGTATTTATGTATTTACCATATGTAAGCTGACTTCAGGTTAGTGTGGAATGTTCAATATTTTTACAATTTCAGTTAGAGCTGATAAAAGCAAAGGTCATATTGATTTTTTTTTTTTTTATTCAAAAAGACCTTCCTCTAAAATAGCACCTTAAAACAGGGATGTGCACAGACAGAGCCCAGATGGTGCTGAAGCCCCTTTGACTTCAGTGCCCTCATGTTCAACATATTTTTATGTTTTAACTTTGCCCCATGAAAACAGAAGATGTGTAGAAGTTGTTTTGAACACTCACAAATTCTGCTGCTGCTCCATTTCTCCTGCCTCTCTCTTGCTCATGTGCATCTGCCAGTGCGACTTAACCGTAACACCACATAGCGCCAAATCAAAGACTGTAGGAACAGTTTAAAGTTCATAAACATGATGTACACAACCTAAGCGTTTATCTTTTTTTTTTGTTTGTTTGTTTGTTTGTTTTTGACAATCTGCCTCATAATCACAATGTTATGAGCAAAAGAGGTGATGAATTAATCACACATTTCTCTGAAAAAATCAGTTGAATTCTCAAAAAAGCAACATGGAAGTCAATGACATGTAAGCCATAAAAATAGGCCAGTTGTTGTAGTCTAATAAGCAACTGACTCTTGATAAGTGGGCTATGACAATGGGCCTAGATCCCACTGTTCTGTTTTTGGACTGCCAAAAAATAGGATTTCTTTACCTAAAACACCCCAGACTACAGGAAAATACATTTACTTTATCAAAACATTTCCTGAGGGAGGACCGCTTGATTCCCCTAATATGGTCTTTAATTGCTGTGTCTCTCTTTTTGTTAGTTCTTATTGGTCCTAGACACCTAAAAGTAATCTCTAAAGAAGCAAACTCATACTTTCCATCAAAAGGTTTATTTTAAGCAAAAAGTGCCCTTTTGTCTTGGTAGAGCACTTCAATGGCTGTGCATGTCCCTACTTCAAAAGGTTTATTCAGCCTTTGCTCTAAATACAGCTTTGCATTGACTAACACACTCAAAAACACTGGCCTATATTATACTCTGAATATGTAGTGTGAACTTTGTCAGTTCCAATACCGATTCCGATGCTTTAAATATCTGCCAATATTCAATATTAACAGTGCAGAGACTGAAAACAGCATTTATTATCTTAAAACTAAAATTAAATAAGACAAAACTGGTCCAAATGTGTTATGTAGCTGTTATTAATCTTTCAAGTAACAACAGAACAACTTTGTATAATTACAAATTAAAAAATTATGACACTCTGGGCAGACTATGACCACTAAGAAGTCTTATTATTATCAATTTACCTGTTCAACCAGAAAATTGGTTGAGCAGATATTTGAAAGTTGATATCCAATCCAACAAAATCTTTAATTTTTATCATTGACACCGATATCTGATACCAGTATTGGATTGAAGCACTGCCACCTAATAGTCTTCACGTCAGTACACGCAAACATTTTTCCTATAGAGCCCAGTGTTGTGACAAAGTCTAATTTACCATTAAAACAGCTCATCTCTATGTGCATAAGATTTTACCTAGTCTTCTAACAACCATAGCTATATATGATTAATTTTCACTTAATTTCTAATAATATGTCCAAGTCCCCCCTGACTTGGAAGTTCAGCATCAGGACAGGAAGGATCTCATTATCTGGAAGTGTCTTCCTCTGAAAGCCATGTGAGTTTAGTGTAATTAAGAGAACTATAGTCTGTCTGTCGGCCAAAATATGCCCATTGTTGGATGTCTTCATTCAGAGTGAGGGCAATGTTTTTGTAGCGTGACCTGGGCAACTATGCTGTGTCAACTGGTGTCAGGCTACAAGTGCAATATACCAGCCTGGCCCGCAGGCCATAGTCCCAAACAGGCCCCTGTGTCCCAAACAGCCCTTCCACAGATAAGGTTCCAAGTTTGTGCTTTGACTAATACCGCTGCTTGAAAGGGCCAGAAGAGGTGCTAATTGGTGACCAGACAGGAAGCTGGTCAGCCAGTCTCAGCAAAGCAAGTCCACCAACTATAGCTGAAGGTCAGGGGAGCACAGAATGCTGATCTAAGGGCTGTACTATGGATGACTGCTGGTAGGATTAACAGAAGCCCTACACAATGAAGTGATAATCTTCAATGTAGCCCATGTTACAGATATGTTCTTTTGTTCCTACAGGGCAAAAGTCATCAGCTCCTCTCTAATGGGACCACTACAGAGCGATCTTTATGCCTTATCAAAGAGGGACATTCTCTGCGGCAGTGGCTGCGCCTTAACCTTCCAAGTACGTATTTCTGGTGAGGCAGCAGCTTTCATGTCCCACAGAAGGGAAGAAAGAACGAGTGTATAATCTGACCTCTGACCTTATGTGGCTTCACAGAGCACATGGTCATTCATCTATACTGTCCACCACCTCAAACACTATTCAACACCAAGAAACATGCAGGTTCATTTCTGCTCTTTGAATTAAGCTTTAACGTGTTTTTTACTAAATAATGCAGAACTTTTGCCTTCAAGAAACAAACCAGGCCATCCAGTTCAGTGGGTCTCAAAATGGGGCAGGAGAAAAAGTCATTAGGTTTGCACTAACCTCCCTCAGCAGTGGTTGAGCTACAGCAGGTTAAGTGTCACTCAGAAATTAGCATTCTCCTGGTAGAGCAGTGGACGCCACATCAGCTGCTACCATTTTTGTAACTACATTAAACAAACCCTCAGAAGGCCTCAATGATGCATGCAATCTTAATTTTTATTACAGCAATTTATTATACACTCCCCGAGCTTGTGACAGCGCCGACTGTCATTAACAGATTAATTATAATTTCCCCCTGCGCTCAGAGTTTAAGGGAAACGTGAACGCATACATGCAGCCCTGAAACAAAGAGTGTTGGCCAGCCATGTTTCCCCATTCCAGTTGTTTTACCCTTCACCCTAAATACAAGAACTAAGGGTGACTATAGTGGTCAATAGTGCGGTCACTGTTTGTAACTCACAAACTACAGTTCCTTTCAGTTAGGACGTGGATCTATAACAAGAATAAGATTTTATTATACTTGGTTAGGACCCAACAGATAAAAATGTATTGTCATGAGCATTGGTAATAAGAGTCTTTAGCTGCCACCCAACAACTGGCGGCCCAAGACAATGACCTGTTGAATGCTTGGGTTGAGGAGGATGGTGTGGCTGCAGTCCTACCTTGGCATAGGCTGTATAAATTGCTTCTTTCACAAAACTCTTCAGCATCACTGTAAAGACAGATTTTCACATATAAATGTATCTGCAAACATAAGGTGTATAAAATCAGGCATGATTTGACCAGAAGCGTTTATGAAGACTTTTGAGAAAGTCAGATTAGCACACAGCTTTCTTTAAAAGGTAATCATGCTTCAATAGGCTTTTTACATACATTTCTCAAGTAATCTTCACCTATTTACTCACTGGTGTTGGCTAATAAAAACAGAAAATATAGACCAAATAGGCATATTCATGTGTGATATAACTGAATGTCTATGCACCAGGATGCAGAGAAGCTGCATAGCTTCCTTGCCTTCTGCATAATGCTGTCTGATTTGTATCTGTTTTGTAGCGCCTCACCAGACAATTTGGCAAGAGATTCAAATACATTTTGAAACTATTTAATAGAGCGAGAAGAGCAAGCATTTTGTAAAATCATTACATGTGGGCCAGGATAAACTTAGGTACTTACTCTGTTTTTTTTAAGTCAGTAGCAGACCGTCCTGTATGCTCATATATGCTCATATATATGCTCATATATGCTCATATATATGCCCATATAAGCTCATATATATGCTCATATAAGCTCATATATATGCTCATATATGCTCATATAAAAGTGTAAGCTCTGCTGTAGGCATTATTTGCACGACTTTCCCAAACAGTAAAGACATCATATGTGTTGCAAGGAACAGCTTTCAGGGTAATGCAGTCTATGCATGTACCTTGCAAATGACTTCTACCTGCCCAAGATAAGAATGATCATACAGTAAACATCATTGGCAGAAACCGGACGCTGTGCACAACAATAGTTTTGTTTAGCTACATTTTTCCTCTACTAGATTATTTGATTTATAGTAGCCTTTGCCATTTGATGTCCATATATTTATTGAACCCCTGGGCCATTTATTTAGGCTTACTTTTAACCAAACAGCTTATAAAATGCAGGATAAGTAGGCCTAGTCGACTACTGTTCCTTGTATGAGATGCAAAGCATTATGCTAAAGCCACATTTCATGAAATTGTAATTAAGACAAATTATCTGACAGAGCTTACCATCTCTTCTTCCACAACATGTGACCACCAGCTGGATGTGACCATTGAGGTCCAGGAGCATGGACAGAGGTGGGCCAAATCATCTGGAACTTCGGATGGATGACAGAACACAGGTTTCTCCCCGGAAGAACATTTACCACCAGCCTCTATGTAACTGGTATGTGTGAGATGGCCTCCCTCTGCAAGGCCGGCTGATTTATGGGAACATGAGAAAAGGTTTGCTTTGCTGCTATAATAATCTGAACCCAGTATATTCACCTGCATTATATTGGATATCAAATTGCCTTTTTTAAAAGTTCAGTGAGTTTAATTGATTTGCAGATAAGCCTGCTGGATGCAGTTGTCTATAAAGCTTGATGTAGCTGTTGCCTTTTTCCAAAATAACATTGCATCTAGCATATGCAGTAGATAGATGGTAGCTGAATTAAGTTTAAAATGATGGCTATTTGTATGGCCATTGAGAAAGAGTCAATTAAATGTTCCAACGAGCAAGAACAACCATGAACACTTGGTACATAGTAAATCACATTCCTCAAACCGTTGACTGCACAAGTTTAATGTCAGCACCTCTCTGTCATTTCCTGTCAGTCAAACCTGTCTCCAGTGCTGTCAGTGTCTAGAAGTGAAACAGACACATATACACTTAAATACATACCATTAGGGACAAAATGTTTTCACAGATTTACAGCGCACAAGCAAGTTGTCAGTAAAAGGGCCCTTTTGGACATGACCCGGTCTTCTGGGCTGCATAAAGACAAGAGGCTTGTTGATTTGACAATCATGTGGGATCCTTGTGATGCAAGAGGTCAGAAAGTGCTTGAAGCAATTATATTTGCTTAGTGTAAAACTCAATATTCATAGCAAAAATAAAACACAAGTATAAAACCCAAATCTCCATGTTTATATGCAGCCATTAATGCAGACGGGTGAAAGATTTATGGAGCAGTGGAGCTCTGAGCTGCTATGGCTGCTCGGTCATACTAAGGCTGGCTCTTACAGTGCTGCTTCCCGAGGCTAACAGCGACTATTGGTCGAAGTTCAGATATAACTTCATTTTCCATGTGGATGAAATGCACCTTAAGGGCACAGGCAGTGCGTGCAATAAAGGAGCGAGTTTCACACTAATGCTCAGAGAGAGTCAGAGGCGACCGCACAAAAGAAACCCATTGCAGCTGTGCAGGCTGAGTGCTGACAGAAATTAAATTGTGTCCAATGACTTTTCATATAACAACCCAAGGTCTATGTCGATAGTGCCAGAGCTTCAGTATTATTACTGAGCAAGGAAAAAAGCTCTGTAGTTGTCAGCCTTTCTATTTCTTTTTGTACAATTCCAAGAACATCTATTTTCACTTAGCCTCATGAAAAGGGCTACCATAGTCTGCATGTATTTTGATAATTGTATGTTTGCCACTCATGCCAAAGCCTTGGTTTTGTTTTAAAGCTAAATGAACTGTTTATTCATTAATTTACCATCTGATTAGCACTCGGGGCACTTAGGATGGCTGCTAGCCCACAACTACAGTGTAGTGCCCTGGCTTTTGGACAGACCACAGACCACCTGATGGCAGGATCATCATTTAGGAAATTAGATGGTCTAGACTGGTTTTAGCTTTTTATGTGACACAAGCGGAACTGTGTTATTTTCCTTTCAGAAAATGTACTGTTGGATAATACTGTCATTTTTTTAGGTTGGAAAAGTATACTGTATTGTTTTGGTTAAACTTTAATACATTTTTAAATACAGTGTATTATAATGTTGTCGTTATTACATCCTGTACAGTCTTGATCAAACAAGACAAAATAGTCACAAAATTCCCACCTCACTCTTATTGTCAGCCCAACTGAATCTTCAGGGACAGATACAGTGCTCAGACAAAGATCAGATTGACAGATTGATCCATGAGGATGGCAAATGTGTTGAAAGTAACAATCTGTATGAAACACAGGCCAGAGGAGAAATGGCTTATTTTTGATGCATGGATTCCTCTGTGGAGCCTAGTTCACTGAAAGTTCACTTGAGCAGTGCTCTGTCATGGTCCTTTTGAATGGATTCACTCTGTACTATCTCTCTGGCAGGCCCTGGGTAATGGATGAGGTGCAAGGTTCCAACAAAAAGCACATCTGCATCCACACGATAAAGTGTTCCACAGGAGAGGCAGGTCCCTTTGAACGGAGACCCTCGTGGAGTTTCCCACACAAACACATGGTATTCATAAACATTACAAGAATAAATGCTAACTGAACAACACTAAGATTTTAAAATGCTTGTTTCTGCATCAAAATATCAGGTTTATGATTTATTTTGAAAAGAAACATCATTCACAGTTATTAATTCATGAAATCAAACTTTTTTTTATTTTTTTACATTTATCTCTTTAAGCTTCTTACTGTTATTATATATCAATTAATCTGGACATCCTTACCCTGCAGATCATGTGAGTAATGTATAAAACCATTAATTTTGAAGTTTTTTGAAGTAGTTTGCAGTTTGCCTTGGCAGTTACTGTAATAGTTTTTTTTTTGTTTCCCAAAATATGTTTATTGCATTTACTTGGTTGTAAACAGAACATCAACACACACATACATCACAGTACCCACTTAAAAAAAACCCACCACAATTCTCCACAACTCAAAATAAGTACTAAATAAAAGACCTCCAAATACTTTTAAAACTTTCCTGTTTGCCCTTTTGTATATATGTTTTTTTTTTTTCCAATTGGCAGGCAGATGACAGCTGTTTCATAATAACCTTAATAAGAATAACCTTGGGTGTAATCTGTTATTATTTCCTCAATTACATCCCAGAACAGTGCAATTCTTCTACCACATACAATAGTGTTCCTGTCCATTCATACATTTGGACTGTATTATACCTATTAC
The DNA here is from genome assembly GCA_019594935.1 of Periophthalmus modestus. Lineage (NCBI taxonomy): Eukaryota > Metazoa > Chordata > Actinopteri > Gobiiformes > Gobiidae > Periophthalmus > Periophthalmus modestus. Next base: position 22,755,792 of record JAIEZT010000009.1, on the reverse strand, counting down.
ATAGATTCAAATGATACATCATAACAATATAAATATGAGATATTATACCTTTTTCATGACTCTCCTTTATCTTCGATTGATTAGTTGAACAGGTTTTGTCAGCTCATTGTTTAGATTTTTCTGAAGCTTCTGAGTTGAAGAAATGAAGAGATTTTTTTTTTTTTTTTGTCTTAGCAAAATCTATCTTACAACTCCTGTAAGTTAGATTTGGGCTGATAAAAATCTTGAATTGTTTTTTAATCCTTTGCCTCTCCATGAATAGACTATAGCATCAGCTCCCCAGGTACAAACAATTGGTTGCTTGATATCTTACTAAAAATGCAGTTTGTTTAAATATTTCTTCACATCCCTCCATACTCTAATCATATTTTTAAGGAGTGGATTTTTGTTTGTAATCGTATTGGAGAACATGCATGAAGAAGGTTATAAATTTAACCCTTAGCATTCCATGCCAAATGTAGAGAATGATTTGCATGAAAGAACATCGGGACCTTAACTGTGTGGTCCAAAAATACTATTGAAAATTTGGGCATTTCAAGTCTCCATGATAATTTGGATGGTCAAAGACAAACGAAGTCTTGATCTATATCCATTTTTTATTTGAGAAAAGAAGCCAGGTGGAGGTAGTAGGGGTAACATTAAGTCGTATTCCAATTTAATATTATGAAATGCAATTGTATTATATGAGTTAAATGCTCTGTCCTCAAGTTATATTGCAGTAGTTAAACTTAAACAATGTATCATGATCTAAAGACAATCTTACTTTTGAAATATACATCGCAAATGTAATCACAATTGCAATACTTAAATACTTTTTTTTTTTTTTTAATAAATTATTTATATACATTATCATTCAAGAATGGTAGGTGCTAGTGTAAACTGGTTTAAGTTTCCTTTTTTGCTTGTGGTCTATCACAGTGCACACCATTGCTCTTGGTTGACAGTATAGTTTAATTGACTAGTTGGCCCCGAGGCAACTGGAGATGTTAAGGATCTCTGTGGTCACACCTCGCTGCCTCACAGTTGGCAAGGCCGGGCTTGCCACAAATCACACTCCTCCACTGACAACCAATGCTTGTCTTTCTCTGCTGCTAACTGTGGAACAGCAACAACATCATCAAAAATGCCTCCTATCCAAGGACAGCACATTTCAATATTAGTGAGAATTTTCCATGACTCAAATGTGCAAATGTGGAGCCACCAGTTCCAATCAAAGAGCTGTGAGCACATGGTGGGAGAAGTTGCCCTGTTCATAACCTTCAAAATGGCTGGGAAACCTCTGCTCCAGCAAATGGGAAGGTCTGGCAGGAGAAATGCATTGCCTGGGCATCAGAGAGAGGGAACAGATGGGGACACGTTCCTGTTGTTTGGCCAAAAGGACATTTGAATGGGCAGATTGCACATTTACATTTAGTGCTATGATCTGGACGTTTTACAAGCCTAAACTTAATCTGTTCAAACATGGACGAGTCCTTTTAGTGTGGCTGGAGCATTTTCAACAGAAAGACTTGCCCACAAATTCATCTGTGAAAGCTTTTCGATGGATTTGTGCACAAAATAGCAAACTTAGAATTGATAAGTCCCCAGATTGAAATAGACAACACTGGACTGACACAGGAGATGCAGGTCAAAATACACGGATAACAATATGCAGGTGTTTGTCCAGGGCACACAATGTATTCCGATTATGCTTTGTGGCCAGAGTGCATCCCAAAATCCTCTATAGTTTGATTTGATCCCATCTATCATTATTCTCTTTGGCAAACACAATGCCATTGAATCCCTGAAGAATTATAGAGCAGCACTGCAGAAGACAAACAATTTACTGGCACTTTGCCTCACTGAACAGCACTGTCAGCCTGCCAGGAACCATCCATTTTAAACAAAACATGTTTTAGGCAGCGAGCTGCACATTTCTTGGACACAATAGCTCACAATATTCTCGAAGCCAAGTACTTAAAATAATAGAACCCAGTCAAACACTGATGTAATTCCCATTACATTGATTTTATTACATACAGTACATGGTGGAGGAGAACACAAACATACCAATAGGATGCCAGAGGTACAGAGCCAAACATCTGATTATATAATGTGCATGTTACTCTTCATATTTAGCATAAAGTAATTTACTTTATTCTCAACTGCTATTTTTAAACATGAAATACTAACAATGACTGGAACACCCATATTGACAGTCTTATCACTCAGAAACACTAGATCAGAATGAATCCTTTTAACCCCGATTTTTATCACTTTCTTTTTGATATAGAGCATACTATGTATGAAGAAGTAGAGTGGGGAAGCCTTCCTGGCAGGCTACTCTGCATGAACTCCCTGTCCTACCTGGCTGTAAATTAAGAGGGGAGCCAGTGCAGTGTGCCGGAGCAGGACTGTGGGCCCGAGGCAGGTAGAGCAGAATAACAGGACGCTCCAGGGATCCAGCCACCACATTATGCTGCAGCGAGGGCCAGAGAGCTGCACGTCTGACAGCCAAGCGCCCTCAGCGGACACTCCAGGACCACTGCCACTGTATTCTCAGGACATTTACATTATTCAAAGATAAATGCATTGTCAATTTTGTGTCTCCGAACACTAGATATGCTTGCCGCTTCACTCCTCCTGCAGCCAAAGGTGGGCTCACCTCCACCCGCTGGAAGACACACTACAAATGAAATCAAATGTCTTTCTCAACGGTGCAGAATTACTTAACCCTGCACGCTGCCACACTGCACTTGGATATTGAGATTCTAATACTCAGGCCCATAGGTGAGGGGAACAATAGATGACAAAAATGCACACGTTCTGAATGTGTTTTTTCTGCTGCAAATATAGTACAAGCACAATATCCTGCGTGGTTTTATAATAACAGTGCATACATAGCAGTATAAACAAGGAGTCTTTCATTTTTCAATTACAGCACACTATATTACTCCTTTTATTGTGTTGTATTTTTGTCCTTATATTTTCTCAAATGCTTATCCTTATACTAATCTTGACAGCAAGCACACTCTCTTTTCCAAAGAAAGAGGGATGTAATATAGTGGACAAAATATTAGCAAGGTGGCTCAAAAGGTATGGTCAGAATGTATTAATTATTATAAGATGGTTATTTAAGATCCCTGTACAATACTGTAATGGTGCAGAAGTTTAGTGCAAAATTATAATGTAGCCTTGTGTCTAATGTTTGATTTTATTTTCAGGACATAGGCCTGGATAAATTCATTAGGGAGACCACCAAATAGGAATCTATATTTACCACTGCATTTTTCAAGTGCAAATGCATTTTGCATTTGAAGCTTGTTTAGAACTATTGCATACATTTTAAACATTTCCCCATATCATCGGGGCACCCTCTGAAATCATTGTGAGCCACCATGAGGGTCCTGACCCCCAGGTTGAGAACCACTGTCAAAACCAGTACTTTATTTTCAGTATCCCTTAAAAATGTATTGCAAAGTCAGTGTTTAGTTTTAATAATTGTCTGATTGTAGTTTGATATAATCGGAATTCTGAAATAATTGTGATAAATGTAAATGTGTTACATTAATGAAGTGTGTTTTTAGTCCTTAGGAGGAGACATCTCCATAGTCACTATGGTGAAACTGAAGAAAGATGGATGTACAGTATTACTGTCGGAAAGTCAATAAAATGTCCAGAGTTTTAATCTGTTCATTTATGTGCTTAATCAAACCTCTATGCAGAGCTTGCAGACAATATTTTTGCTTTGCTTCCTAGAAATATCTCTCTGGAGTGAGTGCGTTCACGCCCCTTCACAGACCTGCTCAACAACCAGCACCAACTCATTTTGCTCATGAGTCTTGAAAAGTTTGACTGTTTGAAAGTTTGTTTTTGTTGTTTTTGGGTTGTTTTTTTTCAAATCAACTGTTGGCCCATTCCTAATTTAAATGTTTAAGTTTGAAACGTTCAAGCTTATGAATACAGTTGAATCACTTAACAATCCATCTCTCATATCAAGAAGTCACAGACTATTTTACTGTAATAATGTGTCGGGGATTACAAATGGAAACTGCACAGAATCATTCTTTATTCTGCAGGCACATTCAATTCCAAACCCTGTTACTGTAATAGGCACACTTGTAGCTCGCCATGAATTAGAGCTCTAATTAGATTAGGTACTATTTTAAACAAAATAACACATTTCTTATGATCCATAGGTGTAATTTATAGGAAAGCCAGGTTCATTTTCCTGGGCAATCAATTTCGTGGTGTAGCAGAAGACTAATATAATTATGTAAAGCGCTGAGAGCTGAGTATCGCAGTCAGCACAGAAGGGTTTTTGGAAGATAAATGAAGATGCAATTTATTCGCTCATAATTTTGTATAAAAAGTGCCTTGAAAGAAATTCATACGGGCTCCAGAATAAGGTAGAAGCACTAATACTTTTTGATAAGGACTAACAGAGCATTATAGTCAAAGCTTGGGTAATACATAGTTACTTCACATCCGTGGGCTATCTTTCACAGTGGGAAGGATGAGATGAGCCCTGTGGCCAAGCCCTCTAAATCATATCCCGAGGAGTGAGTCATTTATTATAGTTACAATTATATCAATATCACTAACACATAAGAGCTGCGATAAATCCAGGCACATGAGCCTCTGTGACAACATGCATGATCAATGTGCAGGGCTCGCTTAGCCACCAGTTATTTGGAGCAGTTTGGCCGTAGGTCGCCCTGTTGAAGTGTTTTATGAATCGGCACCCTTTGCGCAGCTCACAACAGAAACTTGGTCTTACGTAATATCCCACTTCATCTGTCTTCCTAGTTCATGTTGAAATATCATAATCCTTGGGTAAGTGCCTGTGATTTAGAGACCACCAAGCTTTTATGTTTGAAAGATTACAAACCCATTGCCACTAAGCAAATGATAAAGTGCAAACATAACTATTCTTTTACAAATACACTAACCACACACAAGCTTTTTCTCTTATTTGAGAATTCACAAGCTAAACTTTCTTTCGGTGCTTAATTAAATTATTATTTTCTCAATGTTGTGTCATAACCAGTGTTGGGAATCTTACTTCAAAAATGTAATTAGTTATAGTTACAAGTTACTTCTCCCAAAAAGTAACTGAGTTAGCATCTCAGTTACTTTTTGGGAGAAGTAACTCGTTACTAGGCAAAGTAACTATGCCGTTACTATGTAAAAAAAAACCCAAAAAAAACAAAAAAAAACACAACAGATGTGAACCTTTAACATTTATTTCACTTTAACAGATTGCAATTATATTGCATTTGTTTAAGTGATCCATATCTGACACCAGCCTGGACACTTCAGTCACATTTAAACATATGTCCATATCAAATATGTGGCAGTAGTTTGTGTAAAGTTGGAGGAGGAGGCAGCTGTGCGTCAGGGCGTCACGTTTCTGATCAAAACTCAACTCGGACCCAATCAGCTGTCAATGCACGTGTGACAGGACACCATTTCCCATCATGCATTGAGCGTTTGTAGTCCATGCAGGCGGCCGCAGTCGGTGGAGAGCTGCTGCGCTCGCCTCGCTCAAAAATTGCGGCCGTGTCTCAATTCGCCAAATGCACCATGAACTGTTCGAAGTGCGGGTCGAAGTACCGCGCGGCTTAAATGCCCCGTTCGAGCGGCGGATTTAAGGCACTTTGGTTAATTAATTGAGACACGGCCTGCGTCGGACTCGCTCTCACGAGATTATTTGCGCCCGCCTCGCTCATCTCAAACAAGCCTCACCCCGAGCCTCTTTAACCAAAGAAACACAACAGCGCTGCAGCTCCTCGGCTGAGAGACTCTGATGAAGAGCAGAGTGAACTGAAGTAATAGTAACGCGCCACATTTTACTGTCAGTAACGGTAACGGCGTTGGGACGCTGGGAAAAGTAATTAGTTAAATTACTCCGTTAGTGAAAAAACAAAACGTTACTAACGCCGTTATTGTTTAACGCCGTTATTCCCAACACTGGTCATAACTAACAAAAACTTAAAAACTATTCTTTGTAGCCTATAGTAACTTATTATTTCGAATGCCTTGTGTGCTGTACCAATTTGCGTGTTGAAGGTTCAAGAATGCAGCAATACTTACACATTTAGATCTGTTTTCTCATACAATATTTATGTTTTAAGAAAAGGCTACTTTCTGTCACTGCCCTGGTATTGGTTGATATTGGGTAGTGGTAGATAATTAAAATCAAAGTATGGATATCGGTATCTGAACTGAAAACATTAGATTTGTGCACCTCTAGTTTCAATACTGTGTGTTTGCTGATAGACCACAATCTTATAGGTCTCATTAGATGAGCATGTTAGGCTATTGGCCAATGTTCTTGATTGGCTTGTTTCTTTTTGTAGTCGAGACCTCCCAACAAACAGGTTTCTACAGCTGATGCATGATAATAAAAGTTAGTGAGGGTGTCTTTAACCTTGAGCAGCTGATGAGTGAAGGCCATGGTGAGTGACGGGGCAGTTGGCAGCGGTGCCCCACCTCTGTCCACAGAGCCGATAGCTAATGACAGCAGAGGGCAGACAACAGAAAGGACTTGTGACAACGATGTCCTTCAGCCTTCACATCCTCTGTCAGTGTTTAGCCCTGCTCCCGCCATTGGAGATAGATCAGGTTTCTCATGTGTATTAGATTCCCCAGCCAAGGAAGAGCTGTCATTTCAAAAATTATTAAGAGATCATACAAATGGAAAGGGCTTTACAACCTTCAGATTAGTTCTATACAATGCTGAATACAGTTTAGTAAGAGCCAAGTCATACACCATACAACAGAACAGTATAGTAGTATTTATTACACAATGTAAATGACAACATTGCACATCACATAATAAGACTGATGACTCTAAACCAAGTGTGTCAACTGTTAGTATTCTGTCTCCCCTAAAATTAAAATGATAAAAAACAACATACTTATTCTAATATTGCTGAAGTCGTATTCTCACAGAGGAGTGGTTCAGCACTCAAGCGTTTCCACGGCTTCACCTTTTGACAATTAAATCGCTCTTAGTCCAGTCCCGTGCTGTATTTATGTAAGAAATGTTGCTGCTTTTCCATCTGAAAACACACAAGACAAGGTCGCACAGTCTGGCCTGTTTCATAAAGGTTGTTGCCCAAAATAAAACGGGCTGTATGTTCTATCATTTGAGGCTGTGATGTCTTCTGCTGTGGCGTTTTCTCTCTTTTTCGAGTCAGCTGTGTCGTGCGTAAAAGGGAAAACAACCCAGACGCAGACGCAATAGTAGGCTGCATTTAGCTCTGTTAAGGCGACGTCTTACAAAACTAACCAAATAACAGTCAAAAATCATGCATAGCCTAGTGAACATCACCCGCTGTGGAGGAACGACAGTCCGCTGCTTCTCCGTTTGTCACGCGTCTAGCTCCCTGTCACATGGCGCACAAAGAATATTTACTTTTTATGTCCCGTTTGTGTTCAGATCCTTTAAGAGTTGGCCCACAAGTCTGTTAGCAGTCTTGTTATTACTCTTTATTAGTTAGCCTTTGGTATCTACTTCCCTATGTGTAAATATTAGCCCTGACCAGTGGGCGTGGTCTTGTTCGTCTCAGACCAATCAGAACAAGCACGCGCGTCTTCGTCTCCACACAGTGCCTCACAAATCATATTATCATTTTATTTTAAACGAATTGAACACATCAAAAATATGTTGACTAAGCATGTGTTAAACTGGACCAAGTTATAATCTGTAAAGTAAACTGCTATAATCTGACAGACAAGTTTGTGAAAGCCCCTTTATCTCTCATTATATTCCGGCATTTAGACCTTGCCCTTAGGTTGTGGGACAGGATAGTGTACAGCCTCAGGTCAGTCAACAAATCAAAGACCTACGTTTACATTGTTATTTTCATTAAGATGCTATGTTCCTTTTCAATTAATAAAAAAAAAATAATAGGCTAAATAAAATAAAATACTTGAACAGTAAACATCCTGGTTGCTCTTTGCTTTGCATATTGTGTCAGATGCCTTTTCATGAAATGTAGGCTAGTAAATAGGCCTATCACATATTCATATTAATAATTTACTTGTGATTTGTGTTTTGTGGGGGGAAAGCGTAAAAGTTTCTCTTTTAAATGTAGCTCATTACTGGTTCAGTGGCATCATTAAACATGGTTGAAAGAATAGGTGATTTTAAAATACAGCAGGATATTTGAGAATGTATTGTTTCTATAGTTTGTCTCAGAAGAGGTTTACTTGGCCATAGAATGCATTCAGATCATCGATGTACTTTTAAAATGAAGAATGTATATTTGTTGAATCCGAGAAGGCGTTTTCTTTTTGTGGCTTTCCCCTCTCATTAGAGGTGGGCCTGCCCGGTTTGAAACGTGTTACTTGGATTTGGAATGCAAATGCTTTGTTCACGAGGAGGAGGGATCAGCGAGGAGTCTGAAAGCGACGAGTTTTTGATTAATGAGCTTTGAAATGGCTCTCCAGGAGCAATAAAGGATGAACTGCGCTCTCTTGCTGCTCTGTGCGCGCACACCAACGCGCGCCGCCATCGCTGCATCATTTCCAATGTCAAAGTAGTAGCCTGGCTATATTTCTCCGCTCGTCATTGTCACCATTGTGTTTGAGGTTCTTTTTCTCTTTTGGTAGCCTATATACAGTTACATACTGGAGGGACACACTGAACACTGAACAGGCTGGGATTAAATCGCACCTGTCGGTCATTTAAAATGAACACAATCATTTCTCTCAACTAGCCTTTTGTTGTTAGTGTCACTCGCTGCTGGTCCTGTGCTTGAGTGGAAATGCTACCACAGTCATCAGTAATATTATTATTTAGCCTAGTTATAACACAGGTATATTCGTTTTCTAGTCTATGGGCCACCAAAAACAAGCCCTGGTATAGGTCTGGCCTAACAGCCCAAACGGACTACAGCAGCACAAGGAATCTCAGAATTAATTTTGCTCAAGCCATAACCAAATTAAGAACAAATTGGGTATAGAACTACAACGATATGTTTTATTTTAAATATTTTAAATTCAGTAGAACATTACAAAACATCTTTTCCAGCTAAGAAAGAGTTTTGGAAACGCATACACGAGCAATGAAATCCCAATTAATCTTTTATTCACTAAAATACAACTTATTGTTATCCTTAAAAGTGTGTTTGAATAGTTATTGATATAAAAATAATAAACATAACATATTTGATCACTTTATTTACAAAATGTTTAACACAATAAAATATAACATTTTGATATCATTAGGGTTTGTATTTTTATGGATAGGCTACCAAATGAAGCATAAACAATGGAGAACAAATCAAACAATGGCTACACAAAGTGACATGCTGGTGTATAATATTGTATTAAATACTTAGATAGTCTATGTTCTTAAAGTTGACACAAGAATTACCATGGACATACAGTATAGTGGTGTTATACACTATAAAATGCCCCATTGATCCAAATAAGAAATGTGCCTAGTCCACATAAGACCAAGTCATTTCAAACCCTGTTTTCCACACTTCCAAGTGCATTGATGTGTCCAATCTTACAAAAGTTACATGTATAAATACTCGCATAAACGATAAATAATGTGCAATACCAACATAATTAAATAATAAATAGATAGAGGCTAATTAGAAAGTATATGCAAAAATATGCCAATAAATAAGTTTGATGTTCTCGAGGAAACGGCATCCTGACAAACAGACAAAAATTCTAATGGTTCTTTTTCTTCTATAATGATGAGCTTCTACTGTGATCTATTAGACTTATCTTCAAGTAACGGCATGAAATATTTAGTCCAAACTGTGCATTGCACATGAATAATATAAAGTCATGAAACAAACTGACTGACAACAGTCTTGTGTGCCCCTATAGTGGAATGGACAAAGCTGTATTCAAAAAATAATGACACGATAGCATTAATAGTCATATCAATAATACTGTAATAATACACGACTCGCTCGGAGCGAAGTTATTAGACTAGTGAGGTAATAAAAAGAGCGCAACATAATTTGGCACACACATACACGCGCTGTCGCTCACGGAAACACGCACAGACACACACACAGACACACACACAGACACACACACACACACACACACACACACACACACACACACACACACACACACACACACACACACACACACACACACACACACACACACACACACACACACAAGACATTTTACAAATGCGTGAGTTTAGGCGCTTCTTGAATCCTTCCCTGAGACGCTTGATGAGACGTGAGGTCTGTGTACGTGGGGTGGGGATCACAGGGTCCGTGATGGTGGTTTCCTGGGATCTGCGCGGCGCAGCTGTAGTCCACACTGGTGGATGAGGGGTGAGGAAGATGGCCGAGGTTGAACATAGGGCCCGAAGCTGGCATGGAATCAACAAAGTTCCCACCCACATAAACTGGGCTTCCTTGCAAATTCGCATTTGCAAAACCGCCGTTGCTTTGCATGCCGTGGTGTTCGTACTCGGATCCCGGGTACCTTTTCTGCTGCGGGATGCATCCACCTAACGGTGCTGTGTAAGCAGCCAATCCGTACATGTTTTGTTGGGGTTTAGCAAAGGAGGGCGGTGAGGGCGCGTCATAATTGAGGCTGTTCACATTTTGGAGTTGGCCAGAGTATCCAATGTGATTTGGGCCACTCAGTGGAGGGCTTCTATCCGGAGAGTGTCCCAGAGGGGAATGCGCCATGCCTTTAGACTTCTGGTCCTTTTTGTATTTCATCCTCCGGTTTTGAAACCAGATCTTAATTTGGCGCTCGGTTAGATTCAACAGATTGGCCATTTCTACTCTCCGAGGGCGACACAAATAACGGTTAAAGTGGAACTCCTTCTCCAGCTCCACCAGTTGGGCACTGGTGTATGCGGTTCTGACCCGCTTGGAAGCAGGTCCTGGTGGGCTCTTTTCATCACTGACCTCACCTGAAAATAAATAAAACCAGGTTTTAGTCAGACCATAAACATGCAGGCATACGGTTTAACTTATGAATTTGAAGAGCTTCTGGAAATGCTATTGCCTATTAGTAATAATGGCTCAGTTTGTAATTGTTGCTTTGAAATGTTAGTAAAATAGTGGATTTGTTTTAACTGAATATATGTTCATTATTTCCCAAATAGCTTCAGTTTTGTGTGCATGATCATTTGGAACATTTCCTTTACCTGCACTCGCACTACAGTTGTTGCTCTTCTGTTTGGAGTTTTGCCGGGTCTCCTTCATCCAAGGGAATATCTGCTTGGTTAAGGCCGGTGTGGCGCAGCCTGATGCCCCAGAGGGAGATTTCTTTTTATTGGACGTGGAGCTGTTGGACCCCGGCGAGGCCGCAGACAGAGGTGGAGGCTGCGACTCACTAACGCTGCTGGCCTGGCTGCTGTTGCTCTGAGTGCTGCCCTGGCGCATGCAGTCTCCGTTCAGCTCACTGTCTTTGATGCTCGACGTGCGCGCAGTAGAGGTCTGGATGGGGCACACTGGGCCTTGATAGTCAGATTCTATGCTGGCGGCCCCGTAGGACTGATGAGATGGGCCATAGTTATAAGAGTCAGGTTTGGGGTAGGTGTAGCCTCCAAACAGTCCAGAGTTGTCATAATAGGTAGCTTTCTGCATTTTGTAGTTTCAAACCTACTACGCCAGGGGCATTGGTGTTGTTTTTTTTCACGTGATTGGTGTCTCCCACTGTCTCTTCAGTCTCTGACCTAAAAGAGAAACATCATAAGGCACGGGCAATGGGTGTCCTGAAGCTAACACGCCATTCACACAACAGCAGATGTATCCCACAAACGGCCGGTTGACAGCAGCACTAGCAGTACTTGGCTCACTACAAAATTGTTAAAGTTTAACTCGCGTTAAAAGGACCCTCTGGGAGACTTGAAGGCTCCCTAGAAATAAGCTGAATCAGCTTCTGACTCGCACAATGGGCTTTTCACTAATCACGAGCCTGACAAAGCCCGTCACACATTGTTCCTGCAACAAAAATACAGCCCACCACGACGCACACTTTTCACCAAATACAGCCTCATATGACCAACATTTATAAGAGGTGCTGTTCGTATGTTCGTGTGAAGGGGTCTGGATCTAAAATTTCATCTATATGTTTGTTGGCTGGTGCTTGTGTTGTGCACCCCACACCCCTCCCCCCACACTTCCTAAACTATGTCTTGTAAATATGTACGCCTATATATTTTTGCTAAATGAAGATAACCATGGATTTGGCCTCAAACAGACTTGAACGGCCATGTACCCTTCTGTATGTTGGTGGTTCGAGGAGGTGCGGGGAGCTCCGCGCATAACAATTGCACCTGTCAGTGTGGACCGCGGCAAAATTTATGACCGCAAATGTTATGGTTGTAAACGGCCACAGAGAGGAATGAAAAGCAAAACAGTGCTCAAGACGCACAGCGTAGGAGGAAGGCATGGGAAAGAATTTTATCGTCGACCGTTTCTCTCATTAAGCTTGAGTGTGGACCAAAGGCGTCCATTCTTCTCCTCGCCTTCAAACCAAACCCCGAAACACCGAAACACGGCGCTGCCAAAGCCGCGAGTGGAAATCACTGGACCCCGCGGTGAATTCTGCCCATTTTTATATTTCTCATTTGCATGTGGTTATGTAGGATTTTGCAGGATTTAGTTTGGGTTTAAGCCCATAGGCTAAATGTGTGGCTTGACTGTATGGTTTATTACTATTTAGACCTATAATTTAAAACTTACATAATATGAAAATTGTAATAATTTTATTTCAATTTTACTCACCAAAATTCGCACAGAGAGTGTTAGTTACGCATACATCACTGCAGCCTCCTCGACCTGCAACACAAAGAAAAATGCAGTCTTAAGTCACCACTCTATAAATTCGTTTTACTGGCCTATATAACCTTGCCTATGTTCCAAAAAAACATTTTAAAATCCCCCAATGTAGGTAGGCTTTGCTCTTGTTTCCGCATTTTAATATATATACATATATATATATATATGTATATATATAGCTTTTTATTTATTTTATTTATTTATTTATTTATTTTTTTGCCCTGCTGTAAGCTCTTTTCTGGAGTCCTGAGTTGTTGTGCCTCAAAGGCGTTCTGAAAAAGTCCTGCATCTGCACTTTTTTCCACAAAGAAGTCGTCCAAATATTTAGCAGTCATAAGCTTTTTGTGTGACCCAAAGGTCAGTGAGTATTAAGTCAAAGTTTAATGAACAACGAGCAGTTTGCTTCAAGAAGCCATCCTTTCCAGTCAGGCCGCTTTTTGCTTCTGGCTCCAGACGCTGGAGCGGCAGGAGCTTTTCTGTTGCGTTTGTGCTTTACGCGGAGCTGAAATGTGCTGTTGGATCCCGGCTTGTGGACTACGGGTTTGTTTTTGTGTCGCCTCGAGTGCTGTAGCCCACTAGTACTAGCAGCAGACATGCTTTTCTTTTCATAGCGCTGTGTTATTCGCCTACGCGCTTTTACGGTAAGTTTGGCTCACACAATGGCCAGACTCTAAGTGGAGTGTTATTATCCTTTTTATTAGCTCTGTTCCATCTTTAGTATTAAAATGCGTCAATATATGAGAAAAAATGTGAGTAAAAAGTACTGCATTTGATATGCCTTTCATTTCTTACGATTTTCAAACGTTTAATTACGTCATCCGTTGAAAAATATTTGCTGAAGTCTCCAAACAGGCCTGTTTTACATAAGACAAGAAAAAAAATACTATATAATATAATAGACTTTTTAGGCATTTTTTTTAGTCCATAAGGACACATAGTAGGGTCCCTATAACACACTAAAAATGTTACTTTTATAGCTACAGTAACAATAATAACAACAATAATAGAATAACAAAAAAAAACCTAGGCCCAACATTTATAGGCTGTGAAATGTTGCCGTTTATTTCCTTGAAGCCAAATCCAAATGGCGTCATTCTCCGCAAAATAAAATTGCAAAAATTGGCAATAAAACCAAAGATAGTGGCTTCCTTATAAAAGGAACGGTCACACATCGTGGGAACAATATATTCTAAAAAGGATTCTTCTTAATAAATAGCTAATAATCCAACTAAAGTCGTTCAAATAGGCTCTCCAATCTGAAAATAATTTTAGGTTGCAAGTTGACAAAGCCGTACAGTTGAAACCACATAAATCACTACAAACGCCACAGTGACGATAAGACAACAAATTAATGTGATTTACGATCCAAGAGTCAAAAAGTAAAGTTCCTCTCCTACTTCTTCCTCGGAGCCGCTTCTTGTCAGAGGAAAGTGCGCTAAAAAGCGCCGAGCATCTTACGCTCAATGTGTCGATAATATTTGAAGGCACCTCTTAAAATTATGAATCTGCTTTTGAAGAGCTGCAAGTAAAGTCCATATCGTGCGCTCACCAAAGTCCCATTAACAAGCATCAGCCCATTGAGTGGAATAAATCACAGACATTTCCTTGCATTATGTTAACCTATCGTTAAAGGTTGCGGTGTGCTGTGCACTTGCTTACCTGTGTATCAATTCATCATAATGCTCCTCAGTTTGTCTGTGCGCTCTCCAGCGTAAATCCTTCAGCCTTTGTCTGGACACAATGCTGTCCTAAACCTGATCTTGCTGTTTTTCAGACATTTCCATATACCAGTGGAGACACTATTCCCGAAAGATTGGAAGGTCTCGCATACAGCTACCAATAAAAAGCCAACAAGGTAGCGTTATTCCAGAAAAAAAATCCTGGCAATCAATCATGAATTGATATGTGCAGAATTGAGTCAGGGATAGGCCTGCGCTGATGTGGAGCCAGCATTAGGATTTTGGTGTTTCGGAAGCTTCATGATGACAAATCAAGGCACAGCCTTAAGACACAAGCATATTTGTTCACGTGATTGTTCTCCTTCACCCTGATTCAAGCGAACCTTACCTCACCAGTCCATTTTGATAAAGGGTGGTGTTTATTTCCTCGTCTATGTGAAAATCTTCTATTCACCGTTTCTCTTGATATGCATATGAACATTTAAACTGTGCTTTAGGCTTTACAACTAGAGCTCTGTGCACCGAAAGGCTTTTACTGCAGTTTTAAGCTTGTGTAAACACACTACACTGTAGAACTGTTTTTGAAAGCAATATTGTTTTTGATACAATAGTATATTTTATCTAAAACCGAAATACATTAACTAATGACGTTTGTTATTTATATTTAATATCCAAATTTTACATTTTGTGAATTTTAGACTTAAACATGTTTTTTTTCCTGAAATAAATGGCGTGGGACTTCTCTCCATCTGTGCCTGTATTGTATTCAAATAAAGCACATTATCATCTTTTGTTTGATGTGTCTGCCTTTACACACAAAGAGTGGAGCCAAGGCTTGTTTCGTGCTGCTTTCATTATCATTCACATAAAAATAAGGATAGATGTTCTGTTCATGGATGAATTAGAAAATAAATCCATGTGTTTTACAAGAGGAGGATTTCGAGCGCACAGCCACTGCTGACTGAAGAGGGATGCACGGCTTGTATCGGCTCGGCATATGTTCAGAGGGCAATAAAAGTGAAAGATTTACAGTTTTCGGCCGGCCCCCAACAGCACTGCACCCTTTCAGGAATTACTGCCAATGATTTACTAGGAGCTAGATCTGTCAGACCGCACAAACTTGTACCACTTTCAGGCATCAAATTCACATCAGCCACCAACAATAAAAAAGAGTCCTGTGAATGAGGCACTAGAAGCGTTTCAAGCCAGAGGCATCTTAACTAACATTAGACAAACAGTGTGTTCAAAGTGTCGAAAATTTAGCAGCCTGTTCAATGTGATCACTAAATTTGAGCACAAAGCCATTGTCAAGGTATCGCTGAAGAGCATGCAACCGCAAGTATACGCGATGCAAACATTATAGATGGACTATATCAAAGTGTTGAAATTCAGCTTTAACGGTGCCTTTACAGAGAACAAGAGGGAAAACTCCGTGCGTAAAGCGGTACTATCCATAGCCCGAAGAAATTTCCGCGCGCCACATCAAAGGCAGTAATTTATCAAATATCAGGACATTTGATATCGTCATCTAGCTGCTCAGGCAACATGAAAAATTCAGAAATTGTACGTACCAAAGCATCCGTCGCTTCGGATGTGCTGCTACAGAGAAGGTTACACTTGCGCCGGGTATCGGATATTATTTTCTTGGGGGATCTCTTCAGTTTTCAAGTCTGATAGAGTCCTCGCGATTAATGACGACGCCGTGTTTCTAGGGGGACGTGCTGCATTAATTATTTAGACAATCACGTGGTCGAGAATAGAGAGTCTGGTGGTATAGTCTCTGGCTTGTATCTGTTGATGCTTATATCTCAGGGGCTTGACTGGATCCGAGAGGCTTCTGCGAAAACAGCTGGAAATCAAATATGGCCGGATGGAGAGCAGCACGTCGTATTCCAGCTCTGGCTGCAGTGTCATTGAAAATGGCACTGCCTTTGGCTTCCATTTATTGCTGTTCAGACATGTAGGTCAGCGTGGCTACACACTACACGTAGAGGGCTGCTCTCACCTGACGTATAATGAAGGAGACAGTGTTTCTATGTACACCTCAATTCTTCATTATGATGAGCAATATGAAAATTATTTGAGAGTGACTTTAATAAAAGTTTGTTTTTTATTTGTCTTTGGTCCACTGCAGAACTCTTGCATTAGTAACACAGTAACAATGCTATTTATTGTGCAGTAAGAATATTATTTATTTCTCATTTTGCCATCAGCCTCCGCTCTGCTCTTCTTGCATCTATGAGCTCGTCATCAATGGCAGCATCACTTTGTCCCTGCTGCTTCTCCTCCCAAGCACATGGCACGCGCAGACGCACGCGCACACATACCTATCCAACTTTTGTGTTAAGTCCAGTTCAGCCAGTTATGTTTCGGCGGTGGAGGCATCAGGCAAGGGTCGAAGGTGATCATTGAGCTAACGCCCGAAATCAAACTTGTAAAGTGCTTTGATACAATCCCTGAGAGTCTTCACTGAGACAAAGGATCAGACTGGCATTATACCTTTTGGAGTGCCTTAGTTCAGTTCAGTTGCGCCTGTCAACATTAGTAAATGTTTCACGACTTAATTGTAAGACTTTGTCACTGTATCTCACATAATCTAATGCCCCGCACCACTTTCACGCGAGATATCTGTAGAATTTGGAGTAGTAAATGCATGAAGGTACTCTTACGCACCAAAAGCCACTTTCTCCTAATAAACGCCTAAAATATAAACACTCCGAGTTATTATGATGTTATTCATAGAGTTTCATAATAAACATGGGACTAGATTGCATTCTGTAGCAAAATGTTTATTACATATGTGAAGAAAATGTAAAAGTGGCAGATTTGGCACAATAGTGAATCTTTGCAAAAGGCCAAATGGCCGCATGGGCATTCATTTTTCTAAATAAACTAGAGCAATATGATCCAACTGGTATTCAATATAATTAACTATCTTACAAATTTTGGTCTGAAAAAAATAATACTAACAATAATTATAATAAATAAAAACACCACTTGCATGAAAAAATATTTTGGCTATCAAAACATTGACGTTAAAGTAAAAGCTTGTAAACTCAGTTAAAAAAATACGCACATTGCAATGGAGAACATTAAAAGCATTTACACAAATAAAAATGGCTCTAAGGTGCACAGACATTTGCGCACGCCACGACTTTTTTGCCGCTTTTTGCAAATGCGCACAATTGTAACGATTGCTGCCTATAATCTGTGTCCTTTCTGCGACATGCTTAAAAACTGTAGCAGTTCTGGGCTCTGTCCGCGGGTCAGGGGCTGGAGGTCAGTCCTTGCGGCTCATGCGTGGCCTCTGGATGAACCTGGCCGCGCTGCTTTGTCCACCTTTGGCTCGAAATACCTTGTCTCCAAGACACAAAAAAGCTCTGAGAGCTGCTTGCACACTTTTTTGCCCAAAACATAAAGGTGATAAGAAACGAGTTCTCTCTACCCCCGGCCCACATTCTTACATCAACTTAAAAAGTATAGCATGCTATAAACGCACACCAATTCATAAACAGTTCAACGAATACTTTTATTTAAAATTGTATGTTTGCTATAGTAAAATGTACAAATTTTAAACAAATAAATAATAACTCATGTAAAGAAAAAAAATAATTATGTTCCTAAATACTCTGTTTCATTCTTTCCGATGAGAAACATCCAATATCAATTTTATGCCATGCAAATAACAAAAGATCTTTTACAAAGAGTTTCAGTTGGCACGAGAGAAGCTCTGAAAATGTACATTGTTTACAAAGGTGTCAGGAGAGATTTATAAGGGCACTCGGAATAGTTTGCACACAGGAATGTCTGGATTTAGCCTTGATCACATTTAGGCTAAGAGAAAGCCAAAGCCTTTTTTATAAAATAAGTTAAGACAAACAAAGAAAGTTACCTATTCTATAGCATTCTGTGGGCCTAGCATCTCAAACAATTCAAACGGTTTGGCGTGCTCTATATGTAAATTCGTTCAAGTATAGATTCAGGCATTTTGTGCATCGTGTTTGGAAGTGGAAATAAAAACAGCTTTTATCATGTGTGCGTAATTATATGAATGGTAACAGCTTTTTGCCTAAAAGACCATTGGAGGTTCATACCAACGTAAATCCACGTGAGGAAAAAGATTTTAGTCCATACAAATAGCGGAAATGTTGATTTAAATGGAGTAAAATAGAGTTTATACCTTTGTGCTGATGTATTTGAAACTTTACTGATTGTTTCTTTAGCAAGATGAAAGTCAGAAATACTGCTTAGGTTGTTTTAAATAAATCTAAAAAAAAAAAAAAAAAAAAAAAAAAATCATAGCAGTTCCATGCAGAGGTCAGAATGTAGCCTTGTGTTTTCCGTACAGTCCACTCCTGTGTGTCTCTTATAACGTGGTGATGTCCGTGTGGGGCTCCTTGTGCAGATGGCTGCCTACTGCAGGGGCAGATCTGCCCTTGGTGTTGGGCAGTTTGTGGTCCTTCTTCCATTTCATGCGTCGGTTCTGGAACCAGATTTTGATTTGTCTCTCTGATAGACAAAGTGTGTGCGCGATCTCGATCCGCCGCCGCCGGGTCAGGTACCTATTAAAGTGGAACTCTTTCTCTAGCTCCAAGACCTGCTGCCGCGTGTATGCTGTTCTGGACCGTTTAGGCTCGGACCCCGTGTAATCTGGGTTCACTGGCAAGAAACAAATACACAGAGTGTCACCAAATGGGAACACAGCACACAACAACAAGACAGAACGAGGCGCGTCCTGACATAAGTTTAGTCAGTTTCACAACTGGAAAAGCCCAGAAATTAGAAACGAAATAAAGCTGTTACAATATCAGGCGGTCATTCTGACTTTTGAGCGGCTTTGAGGGGCTGACCTCGGAGCCTATTTCCTCAGCCATAAAAAATTTATGACTTGTGTAATTGGTGAGGCCTTTCAAACACTGCTATAAATATCAGAGTGAATGATACGAGCGCGTCTTACCAGTCGTTACATGCACTTTCTTCATCCAGGGGTAAACCACTGCTGGCTGCTTGCCCTGCTGCCCGTTGTGGCTCTTTGTGTTCTGTTGCTGGCCACACGTCCTGTCTCCGGTCGCTTGAACCGTGGGCCCCTGTTCCCCGTGCGTGCTGAAGGAATCCGAGTGGCTCTGCGTCCTGTCTTGTACATGACCCCGTGGCGGCACCGTGGGCTCTTGAACCGTGTTGCAGCCGAAGGACTGCTCCGTGAAGTTGGACCGTGGGTAGATCCCTGGATGCTCAAAGTCAGTGTCCTGCGCTGGGCTGTAGTACTCCGCGCCCTGCTCAGGTATATAGTTATTTTGGGAATATTCCTCACATGGAGGAAATTTCGGATCCACATACTTTGAGTTCACCATATACGAACTCATGGCCATTAATTTCTGAAGGTAGAAAATACTAATTTTTCTCGAGTTGTCTTTTTTTCCTCCCTCCATAAAGCCCTCCTACTTTCGTGTCAACTGAATAAAGTTAGCGAACCATGTGACCAAATCGGCCAATGGAGGTGATGCTGGCTGATAAACGGGTAAACACACAACTACAAGCGTTGAATCCAACGTAACCTACTCCCAAATTAGACCTGGAATGAAGAGCAGGACTAAAACGCTTGTAGATTACAAAGTCATATCATAATTTTGAGGTGAGTCGGGCAGAGTTTGTAGATGTTACCTCATACATTATGTTTTAGCTCAGGTCTTAAAATGCGAACAATAAAAGTTGAATAAAGTTGTGTAAAACAAAATGCATGTTTGTAAGGTTGGGGGGTAAACAGTTTGTGTGAGTTTGCTTGGAGGCACTGTGTTGAAGACAGGATCTAACAAAGGTTACTATAGCCCCTTGGCATAAAAGCACAAAAGAACGACTGCGGGCAATTGATGGACAGTGTCTTTGTCGGGACAGGGGTCATCCAAAAGTTACTCGAGTCCCATCATTTCATCTGCTGTCTTCCCTTTGACTGCTGCGTCTCAAGAGTCCATTGGCCAGAGGCAGAGGCGCAGCCAGTCCAGGGAATCAATAATGAAGAGCTACTGCAAGCCACAGAGCAATAAAACACAAACTGCTCAAATGTGTGCTGTGTTATACTCAGTCTACCCCATTTCTGCTCGGATAATTATCAAGTGATACATTTCAGGTCACGTTACCATCACAGAGATAAAGTTCCATTCTTTGGCCTAAAGTCTGTAATGTGCTGTGTCGTGTAGGTTTCTGTTCTATTTATGAACTAACTTCACTGTGTCACTGGATCACCTGACAGCACGTCAAACACTCAACGAGCCCGAGGAAGATTGCAGCAAGTCAATAAATCGACGTTTGTTCATCGACCACATACTCCCCTAGAATCGAATCTGTGACTGTACTTTTATCACACAAATTCGGTTCTACAGGGTATATATAGACGACGGCAATGGCCCAAGCAGTTTTAAACAGAAAATGGTTTCTTAAAGAATAAGAAGGCACGCGTCACAGAATTACTCCTCTGTCTGGTCAAGTTTTACGCACTGGAAATTGATTTATGTCTTGTGACTTATGACAAACGTCCCAACAACTATTCTTTTAAACACTTGTCAATCTTATAAAAAGACACAAGAAGTTTGTCTTAAAGGCGCTTTGCCCAGAATGCTCAGATCATATGGATATTGGCAGGAGAGGAAAGCATGCTCGAGGGTTAATGGAACTGAAGTTTATACCAAAGTGGCTATTTCAAAAACCTCATCCAATAGCATGAAAAAGCAAATATTAAGAGAGAAAAAAAAACACCACAAAAGCACAACTAAATGTAATTTACTCGACCATGGCTTATTAAGCAGATACCCATGTGTATTAGTTATATGCTGTCTAAACGAAGAGGCGATAGGCCACCGAGGTCAGGCAAAACCATTTACAAACGTATCCAAAAGTTTAATTATTTTCAGTGCCACTGACAGCTCAAAGGGTGCCAAAGTAATGCTGATTCTCGTGAGCCTTTAACCAGCGCCACATAGATCTCTAGAGCAGCTGCTTTTACGCATTAAATAAAACATCGCATGAAACAGGGAACTTTTGAGAATCAATTGATGATAAATCAAAGACTTGTGATTGTTAAATTGGTCAAATTTAGGTATAGGTATATATATATATATATATATATATATATATATATATATATATATATATATATATATATATATATATATATAAATATATCATATACTCCAAAAGAAGACACAAATCAGTTTGAGTGATAGCTTATTTGATTATACTGTTTTAATAGACTGTTAGGAGAGATCTGTTATAAATGTCCATTGGATTTAGATGAAATGGGAGTGATTCAGTAGCCGCCACACACAGGCCCGTTTAATGATTAGTTAGGCCTAGACCTCACCACGTTACGCACAACAGTTTAACAGGATCTCATTGTTATGTGCGTTACTTGTAAACTGAATTTTATTTACCCTACCAAATGCCACTAAACACCCTATGTGTAATGGCTTTTCATTTTACTCCATTAAGTCTAATAAACTAACATAAAAAATTACTGCAAAACAAAGATTACATTTTAACACTCTTCACAGCGACAACTACTATGCGTAAAACATATTAAAACTATGAACCCTTTGGTGATTTTTCGAGTGCGACGGTGTGACCTGGTTTTCACCTCATCCTTCAGACGGGTCAAAGCCAAGATTCACAAACAAAAGAATGATAAAGTCAGCGTTTCCTCATCCACGGCTTGACTTAAATGAAAGGCCAACTGCTTCAGCTTGACTCCTTTCAGCTTCAATTACAATTTTCCTCCATTTGGAAATACTCTTCTAAAAAACTAGAAATAAGCAATAGGGCTCTGTGTTTTACGCACACTCATCAGTTTGTCCAAATAAAAAATCTAATCATAAAAGATTTACTTGAAATGTATTACATGCTTCAGGGAATAGACAGCGTTTCAAAAATGCTACATTTATTTGCTAAGGCCTGCAGAGAAAATGTTTAGCATTGAAAAAAACTGTAAAAAAAATTGCAATGTAAGATTGAAAATCAATAGCAAATCATAGCAAGTAATAAATCCAATACATCGATAAAATATCTGTATTACAATGCAAGCAAGCATTATAAGGCTAAAATACATTTTTAAATGACAGTATCCGCAGCTTATACAACATGTGCTCTCTCACCACGCGTGTAACTCAATCAAGCAAAAAACAAATGCAACACGAAGCCAAAGCTCACTTTTTGACTTTTCTAAAAGTTTACGCACAGCACTGATAAAGTCATTCAAATCCACATAGCAGCAACAGCTTGTCTCACAGCACTTGTGGGTCCTGCTGCCGTTTGAGAGTCAGGAAACAGTCGAGCGCGTGACATCATACGCCCACAACAGCATCAGAAAAATGATAAAACGTCTTACCGCGGAGAGCTGGACACATGGCGGCCGCACGCGTGAACTCGGAACGGGAGTCAAAGTGAATCCAGTAGAGCTCCACACCAATGGAAGAACTATTTGTGCCCATCTGCGCGCGTTACTTATACACAATGAGAATTATATTTTGGCTTGTCAAGTCCCAGGCCATAAAACAAACTTTAATGGTGTCACGTGTTTCCGCGCAGCCATTCACATGAGCCAACAGATTCATAAATAATCCTGTAAGTTGCACTTACTCAATAAGACGATTACGCTGATGTGCAACAAGGATGAGGCTTAAAAAGACACAATCTGGGGCTAATACTGCATAATGGAATCACAGATATGCATACGTCTTTTTCATAATATCTAAATTGTAGTTACATAAGCTACTTGCATTATTGAAAATGTTCAGCGTCATTATTTGACAAAAATTACAGCTTTACTTTCTTTCTATACCTTCTCATAAATAATAGGTCTACTGTTAAAATATGTAAACTTAATGAGGCTTAATCCTGTAATTTGTCCATATTTGGGCCATTAATAGTTTTACTAGGCCTAATGCTTGTTAGCCATAGCTAATACATTTCTAAAGTATATTTTAGTTAGTTTTCTTTTTGTTTTTCACCACGACTATTTGACACTTCCTAACTACTGACAAACCCATTTTGTCCTGCAGCCCCTCCCACTGACAACTCCCTTTACACAATGAACTTAACGGTGCGACAATTAAGCACCATCTCAGCAAAATAATTATTGATTTTGCACAGCTCAATTTTTCTATTATCTCATTTTGTCTATTTGTTCCAAACAAATTCTTCTCCAGACACTTAATCTCCCAAAAGCCGTTCAAATACCAAACATGTCACGTGACCTAAACCATAACCAATCACTTTGTCCTGGCACACAGCTCCACAGACTGCACTCACTGCGTCAATAAGATCTTGTGCTGGACAACAGCGCCTTCTGCTGGAATTTCACAGCACAAAAACCCTGAGTTATATCAACCGCAACCAAAATATTAGGCCTTTTTGTCGCGGGTGATGAAGTATCAACAATAAAGAACAACTTTACTGCGCTGACCGTAAGGTCTAGGCTACCTAATCTGCAAAATGCATTGGCATTCAGGCAAATGCATCCCGTATTTTCATGAATGCCAAAGCATTTGGCGTGTACCACAGACTACACACTGTGTCATAAAATGAAACAAGTTGCAATAGATGAGCTCAGAATATTTGCAGGACTAAAACGCAAAAAATAAGCGAATTATTCAGTGTGTCAGGCTTCCTTCCCTTCTGTGTTGGTGCAGTTTATGAACAGGGAGACTGGCGGGGTCGTGGTTTGGTCAAGGCCGGCGGATATTTCATATATAAGAATTATTCGCACATATTGCACTCAGGTATTTTGGACTGTGAGTATAAAAATTAGACTGAAAACTACTGCGATCAGCGGGGAGAACTCAAGCCTGCTGTCTACGCCTGTTCCAGTGTCCATTTTGCCGCATTGCAGTAGGCTGTAAATACTTTCGCAGCTGCCTGTCAGGCAACAGTGAAATACTGTCTTTGTTCAGTTGACCTCATGTTCAAGCGGCTGAGAACATAGAATTTTACTTTTTTTGTAAATAAATGAGCTTGCAAGAGACTCTGGTAAAAAAAAAAAAAAAAACAATAAAACAAAAAACAACCTTTGGTTTGACCATGAATATTCTGATCCGACATTCCAACATGAAACTGGCCAAATATCAACATTTGCTCCACAAATTATACAGTGAATTGTTGCTAAGGTTACCAAACGACTACATAAAATGTATACAAATTCGTTTAATATAAAATATTCTACAACACAACTTAAAGCTTCAACCTTTCAAACACGATCATTTAAAATATTAGCTACTGCAATCCACTGCAATTCTCAAAACACCCAGGTTCACGAGACATTTAACAGTTTTTGTCTTGGTCAATCTAAAAATGACAACAATCCTGCTCCCTTGATAATCTGTCGTGTGCATGGACCCTACACAGAACCTGACCGCTTACCCTGATGCTAATTAACATGACTAATGAAACAGGAAGCTGTCACAGTCCTTACTCCCGCACACAGGCGTGAATGAGTAGCTATCTCACAAAATACTCACATTTAGCCGATGGATAATCCATGTTTCCTCTTTGATCTTTGATGATTCCGCTTCGAAGAGGCGCAGCTGCAGCGGATCGAATATTGAAAAATGTCCCGTTGAGGTCCAAAATGTCCGTTGCACTGCGCAAAGGCAACTCTCTCGACTGATCAGACTTCTATAACCAAAGCGTTAGTATATTTGGAGAAAAACAGACCGTGCGTAAAAGCTTTAAGCGCCATAGACGCAGTATGCAGTGGGAAAATGGCCTGGGAAATCAGGAAAGAGCCATGGAGACGTTTGCTCTCACACATGACCAGTGGTACCCAATGACAGGCGATGGAGGCCCATAAAAAAGCGCTATAACCCCGTTGTAAATTGTCCTCGCACAAAAAGGAATTTAGACTGCAGCAATTCCCCCCTTCTCAACGCAGAGCAGCTCAAACCCTTCAATGTCCGCAGCGAAAAAACAACCCCGCGCTATCTTTATTGCGCAGTCGCATCATATGGATCAGACTAGACAGATGTTTGGCCGTGAGTAGGCTACAGTTCCTTGCTATAAAGGCCTATTGGAATCATACTTTACACATTTTCACATGATACATTTTGCTAGATTTAACGCTACAAATGGAATAAAATTAGGCTTAACTGACAAATCACGCAGTTGATTATACTGACCTTGAAAGGCCTTTTTTGATTTGATAGCAAGATTTTATGGTCGAATTGTTTTTCCTGTCTTATCATTGGTCCAGGCAGATGCATTTCAGTTGGCCTATTTCTTTCTTTAAATAGTGTTTCAGAAAAAAACATGACCTATACCAAAAACGCAATGCTTCAAAGTGCAGCAGCACTCAGGCGTTCGGTTTGAAACATGTTTAGGCAATCATAGAAATTTACAGACATATGCAGGACCCGGATGTGTGAATATTAGTGCAGCAAAAAGGAATCTCTTTCATTTCATTCTGTTCATTTGCAGGACATGTGGCAGTCAGCGCGCTGCGATTTATAGCCGGCCTGGGCCTAACCGTCTGTGTTCTTTGTGTGTGTGTGTGTGTGTGTGTGTGTGTGTGTGTGTGTGTGTGTGTGTGTGTGTGTGTGTGTGTGTGTGTGTGTGTGTGTGTGTGTGTGTGTGTGTGTGTGTGTGTGTGTGTGTGTGTGTGTTTTATGGAAAAGATCCGGATTTGATCCAACACAAGACCAGCAGTGCCTGAGCCAGTAAGACCAGAGGCGCATTCGCACATTACAAACACAGGCCGTTAACTGTAGACTATTTGATTGAAATAATACTCCCAAAACGAAGTCGTTTATAAAACATATGAATAAAAAACATCTGAATCAAAAACATTTTTTGAAGAACTCTACATTAGCTATGGTCAGTTCTATATTCCGATTCCTAATTTGTATCCTCCGTCTAAAAGGCTAAAAGTAGTCTATATCAATAACATGGATTTTGCCTGTTCTTTTTTGTCAAATAAACAACTCCAATAAATGTAATAGGACCTAAAGCCTATAATAAGGCCTATTTGGCTTGGATCGTGTTCTGTTTTAGTTAAGCATTTTACGGTTTTAGCCTACTTTTGGAGTTTTCTGTTTTTCATTCCTCTATCCTAATTTTATGGTTTTTTTTATTATCATTTATTTTTATTGGGTTTTTATTGTATTACCTCCACATGATAGTATTAGGCCCACCCGCCATGATTCTCGAAATCTCACGAAAACCATCCGTATAACCCATCTTGTACGGATGTAAGGTTGACTCATAGCAATTTGAAAAGACTGTTTGTAAAATATTATTTTGTACGCAAACATTGTATAGTGCAGTAAAACATGACTGTACAGTGATACAATTATATGTAATTATAGGCCTATTCATTGGCTTTAATGTGTTTGCATGGGCGTCCGCCAGAAACAGGGCAACAGAAAATCAAAATAGAAAAACAGCGACCAAGAGCTGTTTTCAAAACTGTTCACATTTATTCCAGAAAAGCGCAATTGGCATTATCACAATATTTAAAAAAAAACAAAACGTAGGATACGCGACGTGTATGAATAGATCCCCAGTGTCCTAATTCTAATGTTTCGGCTCCAACGAATAACTTTTCGTCTGGATGTCAGTTAAAAGACAACCCAGATGCCTGTGCGTAAAGGCATGTTTATAGAGGTGCAGCAATTGATAAGTGAGATTTGAGACTGAGTCGTTATTGTCACTATTGCGATTTGAAAAAGAGACCACATGACCGAGACCATATAAGCCGGAAATAACCATGGGCAGGAAAGATTTGCCACTTATTGCTTGTTCCAATGTGGAAAAAATAAGTTTTCTCTCATCAAAGATGCGGTATGATTCATGTCTTCAACGCCTATTGACACTGTGTGATTGTAGAGCCATCTATTTTCAAATAAATGAGCCGGAGGGAGTCCTTCTATAGGTTCACGTCTTCAGCCGTGACAGTCACCTCACAGTCAGCAGCGAGGCCGCGCTCAGCCGCGTAAACAGTCACAGCCCACGGATCAAAGCGTGCAGGTCATCGCGCCAACAATCCATCAACATATTCCTTTACGGTTCCACTGTTTGTATACTGTACTGAAGCGCCGCTGGCTCATAGCGTCCACACTGAAGTCAGACCTCATGACAACCAGTTACATTTCCTCAAGCTCCTGGATCCTTCATCTGCAACATTCAAAATACAATCCACAGTGGACAACTCTTTTATTTCTGATGATCACTAATCAAAATTATTTGTAAATATATGTGTAATTACTATTAATGACTTATTTAAGTCATAGGAGTTATAAAACATTATGAGCGTGTTTTTATAGCGTTGACACAACCGAAATATTGACATTTTCCACTATTTATATGCTCCAAAATGAATTTAGAAATGGAGATGTCAGAATAACAAACAAATTATTTCCATTGGGTTTAGATTCAAATGCAACTAGTCTTTGCTCAAAACACATCTTACACAAACCCTTGCCACATAATTAATAAGAATGCTAAACGTGGACTGCTGTTGTGTCGTGTAGCTGTAGATGGGACACGGAAGACCAATGTCTCCCTCTAGCGCCCGAGTTTTGCTCTCTGACCTCTTGGATTAAACGAGGATAATTTGACTGACATTTTATTTTTATTACCTAAACAATTGATTTAGGTTCACCTATTGGTATTTAGAATTTCCTTGAATTATTGTATTTTTTATTGTTATTGATAGAAAATATTTTAAGAATATTATCGGTCCTTTCTGTGTGTACCACAGCATACCGTTGAATCTTTCAATTGTCCAGGAATTAAAGTACAATTTCCCTGTTTTTCCTGTCAATGGGATGTGAAGTTGGACAATAAACGTGACCATTTCGACTGGGGGCAAGTTGATTTCCTAAACGAATGTGGACCAGACTCCCCTGTGGAAAAAAGTGTCCACATTCTGTTTGTCAGCAACAGCTCGAAAAGACTCTTTGAAAGCAGAGCATAATTGCTGGCCAGGCTCATAAAGTCATTAAGGCCAGACGTCTAGCCGTTTCTATGGCTTTATTGGACCACGTTTCTTCCTGTTCTAAAGTCATTCTTCCTACAACGTAGACAATAAATTGGAAATTCTCACTTCTACCAACAATAAAAGCTTTATAACACTATCCCTGTACTTTTCACATAATTCAAAAGGTGTGAGTTGACAACCGAGCCAGTGACGCGTTCTTCCCTCCTTTAATACTTGTACGTAACTGTATACAAACAAGTAAATTAAAATAGTGCTATTGGGGCGTAGACGTACAAACGCAGGCCGTTTTATATATATCTGAATAAGTTCACTATTTATCAAGCGTAATTCCGTGCGTAAAAGCATTTTGTCCTACAATTGTCCTAAACTATTTGGCGGATAATTATAATACCAATGTGGTTTTGGGCGTAAAAACGGCAAGAGAGTAAAAGAGAAAGGTTTTTTTTTTTTTGTCTCTAATATGTTTATGTACAAGTTCAGTTTCTTTACAGCTGTAAGAACATTTCACACAAGCTCACTCAAAACAGTTTTAGTGCTAAATAATTACAGCTCAGTTTAAGTCTCAGTTGTTTTGTCAAAATTAGACAGAAACGCACTCAAACCAAAATCCTGTGTGTTTGGTAGAGGCCTATGTTCAGGAGTATGTTAGACACAGTATCTGTCATTAACACGTCAAAAGCCGCCGCAGATGTCAGGTTTAGGTTCAAAACAAACGGTCATTGTGTTTTAGAAGTCAAAACAGGTCTTTTCCGCTCCTCTCTCTGTTCATCTTCTTCATTTTCATCCTTCTATTCTGGAACCAGATTTTCACTTGTCTCTCTGTTAAACTTAGAATTCGGGCCACTTCATATCTGCGGTCTCTGGTCAGGTACATGTTGTAGAGAAACTCCTTTTCCAACTCCAAAGTTTGATACTTGGTGTAGGGGCAGCGCTTCTTTCTTGTGGAGCGAGCGTGGATCCAGTTTGCTGCTGGATTGCCTATAAAAAGTGAAATATAACATTTATATATTATGGTGGATAATTGTTGACTTTAGACAATTTTGACATTTTGAAGCAGTCTATCTGATGTAGTAATAGGATAGTCCAATGTGCGTAGTTAAATCAATGCATAAAACTTATCTGAACCATTTAGGCTTAAAACTGACCAATCAGTCGGTTAGATGCACCAAGAAAACAAAGAATGTAGTAGGGTTTGTGTCTGTAATCGGCTTCCTGTGGCATAAAAAGTTTCGGATCCCCTGCAATAACCCGTGCAGGGCGGGTTTCCCTTCGCCAAGCCGCGGTATAGTTCCAGACACTTTTATAGGTTAGTAAAAGCTCTAGTTTTACACACCCAGCCCATACAGTTCTTACGGCTGTAAATCAGCGCTTGCTATTCCGTTCACTTACTTGGGTCAAGTTGTTGTTGTTTCTCGTCTTTGGACTCGCTGCTGTGGTTGGAAAGCTCGCTTCCACTGTGGTCTTTGCTTGTCTTTTCTGGACTCTTCGACGCGGCACACGAAGGGAATTCAGAGGTGTTTTGGTCCAGAGAGTCTCTCTCAGTGGCTTTAGGAGGAGTTGTCGCCGGCTTTGTCCCGTAGTGGCGGTTGCTCGAGTGGAATCCTGCAAATGGGACGGGGTTAGAAACGGGCTCCATCCAGGAGCGGACGCCGACATATCTGCCGTCCGGAGCGGGGAGGTGCGGCTGGTGGTGATGCACATATGGATGGTAGAGACCTTGCGCGTGGACAGAGGACCAAGACGACGGGAACACACCAGGCTTTTGTGCAAAGTTACAAGAGGAGAAATCCGCCGAGTCCCCCACGGCACCTGGCGGCCTAGGGGTCACCGTGTGCGGAGCGGGAATAAAACGCGGCCCATACACGTCCTCGGGGTCGTGCGCTATCAGAGAGTCCACGTAGCAGTTACCAAGAGCGCCAGTGGACGACATTTTGATGTCTTCCTCCTCATATAATAAGCTTCGCTCTGTTACGGGAAGCGTCCCTCTATGAACAATCATAGTATTTTTGCTGGCCTGCATCTACAGGGATTGGTTACATGGGTCACGTGGTCATATTTACCAATACAGCAAGTAAATCAATCTCGCTTTTGCTCTCTCACATTTTTTCGTCAAGTTTGATTTAGCCTTTTATTTCACTTATAATGAAAAAGCCTCTACAGATTTTAGTATTCAGGCTAAACAAGTAGGCCTACCAAAAGAACGCAACGTGTTTCCCTTGTGACGCACAGGACGCAGGCTGTGTCTCTGCACTACAGAGCGTAGCCCGCATGCTGCTGCCTGCACGGCCCAGGTCTTCATGTTTGGGAAGACTCTCGGAATATTGTCTTGATGCACTGAATGCTTGTAAAATGCTTTATAGACTTACTAGGTCCTCGTAAAATAAATGTAATAACATGCTGTAAAATAGCAGAACCCATTTCCGTCCTCGGAATGTTAATTCTATTGTTAATATTCGACGAAGATATGCTATTTTCTTTAGTTTGTTTTTAAACTGAATCCGGAAACAGCAGCAGTAAAATTATGGTATTCTTTTGAAGGAGAGCAGTAATGGCTTTATGTATCAATAAATGTTTTATGAGGTGCGTGTGATCACGCCGTCAATAAAAAGACTTAGAGAAGTCCATCTGTGTTTTTGTGTCATATCGGAGCTGCACAAACCTGCACAGTTCTTCTATTTTTGAAAAATATATATTTTTAATTTTAGACATATATGTGACCTTGGAGTAGTTTTGGATCAATGTCAATATTCACATGAACCTTAGGCTACACTGACCATTATATGATTACGTTCTGAGGTGCTAAAAGACTGATGTCATATTATCATTTTAACCCATTTTTGCTCAGTTGTTTTTTAGTCACTGAGCACTTTCATGGAGCATAGTTTAGTCTTTTTAGAGGCTATTTTCTGTTATTCTGTGTGAGCGTTTTGAACCCGCAAATGGTTTAAGCACATGTATATGTGCATAGGCGCTGGGCGAAAGTGCCCTCCATTAAAACATTTAAAATTGGACACCGCATTTGTATGACATTATGACAAAGCAAAACCCGTCTTACATAGGCTTTTTTTCCTTGTTGTTTTTTGGGTTTTGCGATCATCTCAAAAAATTCAGCGCAATCAGAACTTAACCGTTGGCACAAAGAAATGGAATATAAAGTACAGGACAATCTATTTATTGCAAGGAACATGCCACAAACATGCAATTTATGAACATTGTTTTTGACGCGTATAACCAGTCACTGAAATAATTAGCACAGGGAAAGGGACAGCC
Source organism: Periophthalmus modestus (assembly GCA_019594935.1). Lineage (NCBI taxonomy): Eukaryota > Metazoa > Chordata > Actinopteri > Gobiiformes > Gobiidae > Periophthalmus > Periophthalmus modestus. Next base: position 22,724,089 of record JAIEZT010000009.1, on the reverse strand, counting down.
TGCACAGAACACACATACTTATAAAAAGTAAAATAAAAAGTACAATAATTTCCACTGGCCAAGAAACAAAATCGTTCAATAATTTAACAGTTAGTGTCACCCTGTGAAAACAAACACACACGACGCAAACAAAAGGCTTTAGGCTACTCAAGTGGAATATTTATACAATAACATTTAGAATCACAGTTTGGTTGAAATGTCCGATGCCACAAAGCATCAATGTGCACAAGACAGACACACATGCGCGCTCACGAGAAGGTGAGGTTTGAGGTCAGCTCTCGGATGCGGTTTTCCCTGTTCATTTTCTTCAGTTTCATCCTGCGGTTTTGGAACCAGATCTTGACCTGCCTGTCGCTCAAGTTGACGCTGCGGCTGATCTCTAGGCGGCGCTCGCGGGTAAGATACATATTGAAAAGGAATTCTTTCTCCAACTCCAGGGTCTGGTGCTTGGTGTAGGGGCATCTCTTCTTTCTGCCACTCTTCGCCGTCAGCCAGCTGCTTGTTGGTGTGTCGGTCTTGCAGTCTGAAAAGATTAAATTCACACAAAAAACAATAAGCTTGATGTAACATCACCTGCTGCTGAAAGCTGGCCTCTGGGAAATAACACACCTTAATAGAGTTCAGACACACCAAGCACAGAGCGGTGTGAGCTGAGAATTCAATTCAGAGATTCTAGAAACTAGGAGAGCACATCTTCAAGGCCTAAAATATCAAGTGAATCTTTATTTTAAAAAAAACTTAGTGTGTATTGGTTACACTGCTGCAAAAGATACAATATTGGAAAAAAAGAAGCGACTAAACGTCACACATTGGGTTGCATATGTACACTAAATACTTTTGTCTTTGACTTTCGACTTCTCCCAAGTCAGCGCTGTAAAGGTATTTGTATTAAAATGTCTCAGACAAATGGCAGGCTGGCTGCACGCTGTGCAGTAAAACCATTCTGCTGCCTATTACCGCAACCTGAGAAAGACTCTCATTAAACATTACGACTTTGGGGTTGTTTGTGTTTTATACTTGGTTTTATGATGCCGGTGCCACGAGATAAAAGCTTTCACTGTAGCCAACCCACCTTTTGCCTCCTTGTGCGCCAGTTCTGGGCTGGACACTGGTGCGTCCATGGAGCAGTGCTTCTCCTCAGAGCCGGACTTGGGCTCCGGACTATCTGCTGGGACTGGTGTCCTTGAAGATTCTTGCTTTTGCAAGGCATCTTCGTTTTTCTTTTCTGCCTCTGTGATGTTGGAGGTTGAGGACAACAAGGAGGAAGAGGAGGATTGCGGTTTGGGGGTGACCCGGCTCAATTGCATCAATGTTGGGTTTGGACTTGGCGCGTCATGGCAGTAGTTTTCCTGATGTTTTCCGTTGACGTAAGTTTGGCTCAATCTGAAGTAACCCGGGACCGGGATCTCAGGACCATCTACGGAACAGGACTCGGAAATGGCGATGGAGTATGCGGTTCCGTCTGCAGAGCTACTCTTTTGGACCGCTTTGTCTGAGTACATGCAGCAGTTACTTTCCTCTTTAATGCTCTGTGAGAATGGACAGTTTGAAATTTGGTCAGGTGCCTCTGCACGGCACGCTCGGTTCGGATCAGTCCAGTTATCTATCTGAGGGACGTACGAATGCACATTCATGCCCACGTTTTGATGACCAACCTCCCCTCTCTTGCCGAAAGACGGCAGGAGTCCACAGGTTTGCATTCCGTAAGTTCCCATCTCTGAACCAGACGGCATGTACATGTTGCTGCTGGAGTAGAAACTGTCCGTCCTGCACGCGCCAATGATCGAGTCCACCAGAAACGTATTGGCCGCAGGAGAGCCGCTGGGGAAGGACATTTTGGGGAGTTAGGTTCTATGAAGGAGAGAGATGTCCTTTGTAAGCTGACATATCTCGGAAAAAACAATCTCCGAGTAAGTCGGGATGCCTCCCGACCACATGACAAGCCCACCAATGAGATTTGAAAATGGCCTTGAGACGCAGCCTCCTCTCCACTGCACACACACGCACTGGCGCGCGCCCTTCAGACTGCAAATGCAAACGTGGTCAACAGCGACACCTAGACTTGAAATTGGTAGAGACACTATGCACAAAGGCTGCGAAACCATCCCATCAAATATGTGAGACAAAATGCAACTAATAGCACGCACTATGGAACTTTTGAAACAATGTTTTTTATTAGATATCATCGTCATGGTAACAACGGAGTTATTGGATTAGACCACAGTATTTTCTGCGTAAAAGGCGCATAGAGCCTAATTAGAGAAATTATTAGTTTAATTATTAGTTTGTGTTAAAAATGTTAACAGAATGAAGCAGCCAATAATGGCTCCTTATTTTAGTAAAGAAACTTTGAATTTTTTTTTTTTTTTTTATTTTTTTTTTGTATTTTTTTTCCTTTTACTTCCTTTCAGATATATGTACTTACGCACGAAAACTTGAAATATATGGACTCTGTAAATGTATTTATCTATCACTGAATGTACTTTGAAAGATAAACGTGTTAACATTGTATTCCAATAAATTAGTGCCACAATTATATCTTTGTTGGATTGCTTATATAGTATGCCTTTTGAATTATAATGGAGACACTTCGGCGAGTAAAAGAAAACAAGGTATTATTATTATATTATTATTATTATTATTATTATTATATTATTATTATTATTATTATTTATTGTCGTTGTTGTTGTTGTTGTTATTATTATTTCTTTTTCGAATATGCTATATATGTTTTTGTCCATTATGCCTCATACATTCCTCAGTGTAAAGCGAGCGATTTGTACGTTCACGGCTATAATTTTGTTCAGAGCTTCTTTGTTTTTGTCTGCAACGAAAGAAGACTTCAGCACAAAGACTGTCGCAATGGAGTGAAGGCTACTTTAGAATAACACAAATAAACGTAGAAAACAAGATGGAGATGGGCTAATGCTGCGGTAAATCAGAACATGCACAATTTATTGTTTTTAGGTTTAAAAAAAAAAATAAATAAATTAGACAAGAGAAGTGTCTTGGGCCTTCCAAAACCGGCAAATATTGCTACAATCCGCTGATTATTTTGTGCGTATTTACGCGTAATTGCACGGCCCAGAACAATATCAATGATTTTTATTAATTATCATTATTATTATTGGGCCAATGTATTCTTCTTATTATTTGTATTATTATTATTTTATTATTATTATTATTATTATTATTTATTATTATAAGTAATAGTAGTAGTAGTAGTAGCAGTAGCAGTAGTAGTAATAGTATAACCTGTGTATTAAAACCTGTGTGGTTTAAAAAAAAAACAAAAACATAAAGCCATCATCAGATTGGCCTTTACAGCACACAGTCCACAGGCTGTGTAACTTCTAACAAAAAAGGGGAGGTAAAATTAATTTAAAGTCGCCGGTGCTTAAACAATTTTGATCTTAAAACAAAGTCACATGGGTCGAGCTACATTGTGATAAATCTAACTTACAATTGCTAAGGCCTCTCTGATAACAACAATAAATGTTAAAATGCAATGTAAACTGTGCGATACTGGGTTTATTTGGAGACGAAACTACGACGAAAAAAAACGCATTGATTGTTTGGCTTCTTGTGCAGTTTTCCTCAACAGTGTTCGAGCCCAAGAGGAGCTGCAAGTCCGCCCTCATGTGGATAAAACGAGTATCAAATGTGAAGACCGCACAGTTGTTAATGTCTTCTCACTGTAGGACACGATAACAACAGTTAGACGCTTAATGAAGCCTCGCCTTTTTAACAGGCGTATAGGAAATGAGAGTGATAGATAGCAAACCACTCCACATCTTTTGTTTCTACATTTTGGCATGATCTGGGCAAACCTTACGCGAAAGTAGTATAGTGTTTTCCTTCAAAATGTTTTGAAGCCAGCTACGCCAGACTGCAGTTTTGCAGCAGCTATTCCACAATACGATTTTGCAAAATAGTTTCTAGGCTTGTCTTCATTGTAGTAAACGTTTTAGACAAATCTTAATTAAAGTAACAACACTCGCTCTGTCACATAGAGAAAATATTAATAGTAATGACAAAAATAAACAGAATATTTTTGTGAAGTGACTTTAAAGATCAGTGGTGAAAATGCCCATGTCAAGTTGTGATAGAAATATTTTAATCAATATTATTATTTTTTAATAATTACTTAAATATACGGCGTAGCGGTGCCTGGTTCAGGGTTAGTTGTACCAAATCTTAGGTATACTATAGTATACTATACCTAAACCTGTGTTATAGTATACTATAGTATTAATCCATTAAATCATCGATTTCCAAATGTGTGTTTTTATATAGGCCACCTTTAGTAGACAGTACACTACGTCACCTCACGCAAGAAAGCCTTATCCACAAAGATGGCACTCGTATCGCTCCTTACGTGTCCTATATATAGGCCCACTCTGCTAAATATAAGCGGGAGGGATCCGATGTATCCAATATTTGTAGCCTAGCGTTACTATGGGACAGGAAAGAGAAGCAGTCGTCCTCTCATGGTTTGGGGGCTGGGATCCCACAGTCCGATAGCCCCCTATTTATGCATTTACAGCTACTTTTATTATAGTGTCTAGACGGTTCAAGGTTTAGTAAACAATCCAGTGTTTGAAAGCAAAGGAAATGACGGGATTGCGTAGGCCTAAAGTGCCAAAGACAAAAAGTCTCAGTTTTTGGCTATACGTTTTGGAAATAGGTGCTATTGCACTTCAATGCCATGACATGTGACACACTCTGCAACTACATAGAAACCAGCATTTGTCGTGTCTACTTTATTTCACTCCACAACATATTACATGCGTTTGTAAAATGCACATATACAAGAAGAGTATATTTTCATAAATAATCTCAAAGCACACCTATAGGACGAAATAATGTTGATTAACCAAAAATATAGGAGACAAACTAATAAATAAATGCTGGCTTGAGAAAAGTACCTTTGTTACGACATGAGAAGGGAGCAGTCTTGAGAGGCCTGTGTGCCCGTGTGTTTATGGGGTAGTGTGAAAGAGTGAACCCTATCAGAATAAAGGGTTCCCCGTGAAATACTGCAAGCGGTCGCGGTTAAGCTTTTTCTCCTTCATTCTCCGGTTTTGAAACCATATCTTCACCTGGCGGTCAGTCAGGTTTAACATCCGGGACAGCTGCAGGCGCTTCTCTTTGTTAATGTACACGTTGAAGAAAAACTCTCGTTCAAGTTCTCGGATTTGGTATTTGGAGTATGGACACCTCTTCTTCCTGGACTTGGTTGGTAGACCTGAAATAGAAGGGATTATATTGTGTGTTAAAAACCCAAATCAAAATTGTAATGTTGATTTCAAATTGATAAGAACATACGCTGTTGCCTCTCAGCCGCATGCCGCTCAGACATGGCTAGGTGTGGGTATATTTATATATATTTTTGGTGGTTCCACACAATCATAAATGATTATCAATAAGAGCATTGTAACAATACAGCATATCAAAATCCCCCGTTATTCAAAACAAAGAATAACAACTATGTATACTTTAGTGTTCCGCTGGTGTGTAGCCTATTTATTTTGGATTGAATGGCAAATCGATATTCAATGATCGAGCAATGTACCTGCTGCCTATTGACATTTTACGCACTGGAAATAATAAGGTAAGGCTGAAAAATAAAATGACTATTATTTGGGTTTAATGAGCGATCAGACCATAACAGAACATCTAGCCACAAAGGGAACTTTGATTGCCAAATAGACATTTAGGACCAATTGCAGTCACAATACTTAAAACACACTGTTAACAAATAATTAGGGTTTAATATTTTGTCATAGAATAGTTTTTGTGTTCCTCTTACAGTGCCTAATGGTTCATGCACACTTACCCATTGTAAATACCTTTACAACCATAAAGTTACTCTTATTGGTATATAAAAGCTTTTGCATGCTTATAAAGCGCCACATAACTCTGGGCGCGCGCAGAGCTGGAGCCCTGTAGTACACACACCTTTGCTGTGAGCACGGCCGGAACACACTCACCCTGTTGGCTGCTCTTGTCGCCGCAGTTGGAGGATGAGTCTTCGTCGACGCTCCCGCTCGTCTCTGCCTTATCCGGCTGCTCCTGTTTGGGCACAGCCTGGTTATTATTGCCCGGTTCCTCGGGTGATTCCGTGCCCTTTTGTCTAGACAGCTCTGCGGTTGCTTTCTCCGAGTTGGCAGCCTCAAAAAACTGGTCGAAGCCTTGTGGGAGAACCCCATTTCGGCCAACGCCGGTGAAGAAATTAGCGCAGGAAGAGCTCGTTCCGCCGTGGTGAGGGTACAACGTCTCGTTTTTGAATCTCACGTCTGCCCTGCTGCTGGAGGACTGGATCAAGTCCCGGTGCATTATGTCGTCCGCTGAATAGTAGGACGCGTAATTGCCCCTATAGTGCCATTTGCTCGGGTGCTCGAGTCCATAGTCAGTCCTGAAAGCCACTTCCCGAACAGGTTGGACTTGGGCTAGGTTGGGAGAATAGGGGAAATTAATTTGACATGAAGTGGTCTGCGGTAGAAAGGACGAGACTGATGTGAAATCCGGCGTCGAAACGTAATAAGTACAGCTTGGTAAATACATATTTGACGCGCAGTTCCGATCATCGTATTCCGTCATATCTCGTCCCTTTTCCTCCTGTGGAATTGGCAGCTAGACTGTGTTAAACTTTGTCCATCTATAGCAGCACAGACTCGCGCACAGACCTCGGCAGGCAGAAAAAATCGGAAACGTAGGCAGACCTGCAATACATCTTGATCGATTCTTGAGGTAATTGTGTCATGTGATCCAACTGAGAAATTACCATACATCAATATCAGTCATTAAAAACTGTCCAGAGAAACTCATGTGAGCGAGGCAAGCTCCTTCATTGGCTCTCCGCTGCAATGGGAACTCCTCTCGCGCCTTCCCTGCCCTATAGCTCACGGAAAAGACATTTGTGGAAGCACCGCTGGAATATTTCAATGAAAGCTTTACAGCGGCATCATCTCCATCTTGTAATGACATGTAATGACAGCCGCGCACGCTCAGTGCGCTCTAAATTTACCACTTTGGAGGAGCCACCGAGGCTTTGTAGCAACAGTTTGAAAACAATTCAAGCTGAGCCCTGCGTATATGCAAAAGGGAAAAAACAGCTATGGCACGTCTGCAACGGTTGAACACCTTTCTTTATGTAGCCTCATTTTACATTTATATTAGCACATTTGGGTCTTCGGTGAATAAATAATGAATATGTTTAACAAAAATATGTTTAGAAACTCCACTGTTAAGAAGTGACCTTGGGTAGCATGTGGGTTTTGCATTTAAACGTAAAGCCAACGTTATCTATAAATAACACAAGTGTAGGGAGGGGGATCCGTTGCAAAGCTTTATACTTTGTAACTATGTGTCATCATTGGCATAATGACTATTGTTTTATTTTGTTCTGATATTCTAGCTATAAAACCACCGTGTATTAAGCACTACAACACTTTTAGAACTTCCATCAGAGCATGTAGCTACGTCCAGACCATATGGCTTTGACCGTCTCTGTTCTGTATGTAAGTCTCAGCGCCAACGAGCCTCTACCCAATCATTTATTGCACCAGGCAGTGCGCAGTGTGTGAGGTGTGTGTTCAGAGCCTTCTGCTCGTTGCCAAAACGGAGCCTCCATGTCTTCCAACGCATTATTTTAATCTGTGAGTATGTTTTTATTCCATGTATCGAGAGAAAAACATTACAACGCACAGTGTTTTGGGGGGTGACGACGGTTGCACCTTTTAGTTTTAGGCCCATAGCAATTGGAGGCATTCTCGCCAAGCTTAAAGGTCACAGGCATTGTGCAAGTTATTTCAAGAAGACTATGTTTGTTGACTTTTTAAAAAAACGACTATTCAAAATTGAGTGGAGGAGAAAATAGAAGAAATAGGATAAAAAAACACTCACATGGTGAATATCTAGTATTTCATTGCTTAAAATGTGGGTGACTTAACTAACATCATGGCCTTTAATGAGACGAAATTGATTTTAAAACGTGCACCTTTAAAATTGATATTGTTTTCCAGAAATTACAGATAATAATTGTAGAAAACTAAGACATTTTTCTAGTTTCTTCTTTCCCTTTATTATTTGAAATAAAGTAGATATAGACTACTAAACAAAATCTATACAAGACGTTTGTGCGTTTTGGATGTGGTTTTATTTTCTTATCATTTGCGTAAAAGCAACTTGTGATAGAAGCACCAATAGGCAGCCTACTAACTTGACCTTAACTTTGTTTTGGTGCCCCCTCTATCTGAAGTTGCAGGGGCTGTATATGGCGCTGTCTGGCAGTAAAGCAATAAAGCAACAAATACTCGAGGAAACAGTCGCCTATAGAAAGCTGCGCTTAACTGTTCAAAGTAAAGCGCGCAATAAAAGTGCTGCAGTCAGGAATGTGAGCCAAAGCAGACAGCCCTCATGAAGCGGATTAGATATAAAACATCCACACACGTTTAGGATACAAATGGACCATTTGAAGCATATTTTAGAATTATATCGGAAAAGAAAAGGAACAAAGCGTAACAAAGTTGTGCTGTGAAATGCAGGCTAACCATCACGTTCATGCGCCTCTTGTACTTGTGGCTGATTCAAAAAAATGGCGTTGCATGATGGTGTGATGCAGCACGAAGCCTTTTATGACATTAGTAAACGCGTCTTTCGATATGAGATTTAAATAAACTATACGTTATAAATCCTCTAGGTTTCTTGGCACATAAACACCTAAATAAACACGAAAATGCCCTGTTAGAACAATGCACAAGATCATCCAATGCACACTTCCAACAGGCGCCACGTCCTTCTGGTGAAATTACATATCCCTTGCACACGGATTATTACCACAGCAACATGTGGACGTCCCATACGTAGGCCACATTCTCTCTGGTCTCACAATGCACTGGGAGGTGGAAAAGACGAATGAAGGATTACACAGATTCAATACCAACTAAACCATAACGGTTAATGTATAATGTACAGAAATAGTCATTAAAAATGACTGTCCTTTAGACGAGAATGCAAAACTAACATATTCTAATATGTTGAGGACAGCTGCCTTTGCGCACTGCGTATGTACATATTTCACGTAATAAAGGACTTAGTGGTGGGAAAATTGAAAGATTTTGTGCTTTTGCAAAATAAATGAACATGCTGCACCTATAAACGAAATAAATCCAATGATCATGGGTTATTGTTTTGCATATTTTAATCACTTTGCTAGAAACAATAATTCAAAATGTCAAAAAAATGTGCACAAAATGTTATTTTTTTATTCACAAATGTAGCCGCGCCGGGATTGCGTAAAAACGCATTGCCGTGCGCAAAAGCCTTTTAATGTTATTCACATTCACTACTATACAAAAAACATGCACTGAGGATTGACCTTAAAATAATATAATCCACACAAATATAAATAATGTATATAAGGACAATACAACAGAGAAGCCCACATGGTGTGATCTGTGGCCTCACCCTAAATCCATGTTTAAAGACTATCCATGGTAAATCCTTACACTTTAATTAATACATTCATTATGTTCAATACCAATATTGACATGGTGCATAAAGAAAGCGCTGTGAACAAAATAGCCCACCACATACCAATGTTCTTGTGGAAATTCCCATTGCATTTAAACCAAACACATCACGCATTTTACTGAATTACAGCTATATCACCATGCACTTCTATGATCTTCAGCCGTAGACGTGAACTTGATCTCAGCCACAAGCTAAAACTCAAATGATAATACAAACACTACGGTGCATGGCACATTTCTGACTTGAAATGTTTGCTTTTACTATAAACATTCAAGCTAAAGATGTGTTTAGTGAATCGAGGCCAGCGTACGCAAGGCCTTTGTGGAACTGGAAAAATAACATCTGACTGGTTCACCTTTGTCTTATTGCGAGGAATAATTGCTCGTTTCACACTGAGCAGTTGAGATAGGACTGTGCCATTACTTCTTAGTTAGACTGTCAGTGTTTAATAACAACCAGTAACGCAGAGATTCTTGGGTGGCATTCATGTGAACAGTCTCTTATTGACAAGTTGCTGGTCAGGATCAAGTCCAAAGGCCGTGCGTCAATACGCGCAGAAGGCCTGCTCTCTCATCATCAGCCGCTTCTTTTTCATCCTGCGGTTCTGAAACCATATCTTCACTTGTTGGTCACTGAGGTCCAGTCTGTCCGACAGCTCTTTCCGTTTCTGTCTGTTGATAAACTCGTTCATCATGAACTCATTCTCCAATTCCGCCAGCTGTGGTTTGGAATAAGGCTTCCGCTTCTTTCTGGTTTTGGCTTGTGACGAGCACCAAGGGGCACCTACGGGATCAGCGGAGGAGAGTCCAGATTAGTGGTGTAGATTAACAGCAGCCTGACCAGCAGAGGATAATAACGGTGCCTCTTTACACTGGTGACACACACGAGGGCGTGAGAGGAAAGGAACATAGTTCAATGACAACAACATTATAAAACCTGGTTACAGCAATGTTAAAAACTATTGGCAAATCCAGTTTAAATTTGCATCGAAATGTTGACGTAAACTGTAAGATTGGAAACAGGACCAATTAACAGCGTTGCAAAGTAATTAAAGTTACAGCTATTGTCTTAACAATTTAATTATAATCCACAATAAGTATAAACTAAAATGGCGCAACACGAAAATCTGGGCATTCCTCAGGAACCATTGACTACGGAACGAGTGAGTGAACATAAACTAGAATTGAGTCTACCATTCTTGAAGTTGTTTTGGGAATGCATTGAACTGGTTGTAAGGTGCCATAAAGCCCCGTGAGTGTCAGGAGGAGGCTGACCTTCACTGAAGCTGCTCCTGGCGCATGTGTCCCCACTGGACGCATCGTGGCTCCCGATCTGCACGGGCCTGGGGTCGGACTCACTCACTGGACCCATAGTATCTGCGCCTAGCGGTGGTCTGCCCCTCAGCTCAGAGTAGACCCGCTCCGCCACGTAGCCTTCATCCGCTCTGACAGGCTGCTCTCGCTTGTGATTCAAGTCTTGAAATCCCGGTGCCTTGGTTCTGGTGTTTATCGAGACAGAGTTGGGCAGGAACGGTGGACAATAGCCCCCGAATGTGCGGCTCTGCCCTGGCGGTGTGGCTGCTCCCCCAGACGCACACGAACTTGAGGAAGTCCAGGGGAACGTGCACATGTCTCTCCTGTTGTAAGGGACCTGGTGAAGCCCGGGAATATGGGCTCCATTGCCCCGGAGGTTGGAGAAATATAGCGAATCAGGCGCAGCCAAATTAAGCAGAGAACCAACGTAGCCCGGATTTAAAGGAGTCCGCTCGCACATTTCCATTGAGCTTTGCGCAAACGTTTCGTGTGAGCCTTTTAGCAACTCCTCAAGAATAAAGCCAAGGTAATTGTTGATTTGTTAATACGGGGTCACGTGATATGTAAACCATGTTGTTGGGCCCCACCCTTGTTCCCAATACTGCTCAGCTAAGTAGTCCATGAGGACATATTTGAGTGTTGTGTGGGAGGAGGATGTGGCTGAACCCCATCCATCTGTGTGGTATTATTAAACATTAATAACAGTGATAGGAATATGTCCACAGCACAGGAGGAGGACTCGGAGGGTGATGTTAAAAGAAAAAGGAGAAAGAGTCAGAGGCTAGGAATGAGTCAAAAAATATTTAGCCTACGTGGAAAATTAGACCATGACTCTTACTACTTGTTATGTGCATGTTGTGGTTTTTTTTTTTTTTTTTTTTTTTTTTTTTTTTTTGTTTGTTTGTTTTTTGTTTTTTTTTTTTTAGCCTGTACAAAAAATAAAATAAAAGTATTTTAACCTGAAGTCTTCTTAACACACTGTCAAAAAATCTTCTCCAGGCTGTTGAAAACATATGATCCTTGTTTCTTATCCTTCCTCCTTCACTGTAAATACGCAAAAGGGACATTGAACCACGTTTGGTTCGTTTTGCATTATTAGAGAGTATTATTATAAATCATCTACTTAACTAACAAGCTAGGCTTTGCATTACGTCATTGTTTGATTCAACTTGTGTGTTTTGGTTGCAGAAAGTGCAGTGTGTTTGCGCGCGCTCACAATGGCAAAATCAAACAAAATATCAAATACTTCTATATGCATTTCCCCTTTTAGAATGCGTGGCAGATTAATGCATTTTTATACATCTGAATGGCAAAATCTATTAATTTCATTAGGACTGAAATCCGTGTGTAGCAGCGTATTTTAATGAAAGCTGTTATCTTTGTAGTATAGTTGTTATGGTGGCTGCTAGGCTTCTATCAAGAACCAGGGTACATCTTAGCAAACTAGTCTGGAAATGTGTGTTTTAACGAGGAACACAGAAGCCTGATAATAATGTGCAGTGGGGCCATAACAATATAACAATAATATTGTCGGTGGACGCGCTTCACACTTCAGTACACTACATGTGAACAATAAGAGTTAGACAGCAGCTGATTAAAACCAAGAGAGACGAGTGAATCTGAGAAATGTACATTCTACGAGAGATGTGACTTGATCTGCTTCATTTAATTTCAATTATAGAATATTTTGCGAAACAATTCAGCGCAAATATCCCCCGTGCTCCCGCTGGTCTTATAAAGAGCTTAACAGCAATGGTGGAAACAAATACTGAATACATTACGTATGCCTGGAAAAATGATATCTGACAAAGTCGTGACATACGTATGAATGAACTGGCTATTACACACTACTGCTTTGACTTAGGACTACTATGCAGAGGCCTATTTGCCTTTGAATTTGTTATTTGAAAGCACTGAATTACAAAAAATTGAGAAACAAAAAGGCTCGGTATAATTATTACGCATAGGCTATAGCTTGCTCGTTTTATTTATTTAGAAAAGTAAATTAGTGGGGAAAATGATTGTTAAATTACCACATTATTACATTTTATGAACAATGTTCAAAAATAATGCAGGACTGAGTTTTGCTCTGTTTTCGTGTGTACAAATGGTTTTGATCACAACTACTCCTCATGTTATCCGTAGTCTGCTCATTTCGTGGCACAAAGGCGTCTGCAATAAGAAAATGCACCAAGGTTTAGTGTCATTCACAGCTCATCGTCCTTCACTTTTACGGCGTCAGGAGCCACAGTCTGCGTGTTTTCACGCGGCCTTTGAAGGAAGCCTTCCGCCGTCTTTTGTCCTTGGTAATAAACTTGCAGCTTCCCTCGTTCAAGTTCCTGGGGGCGATAAGAAACGCAAAGACACAGCAATGGTGGATGGATTACGCACACAACAGAGCGGAGTATATGTTGGATTACAGAAATGCAGCATACTCTTTGCTTGTCCTGATAAAAGATTAGTTTTACTCAACAGCCAGTATGTAAGTTATGATATTATATATTGACATATTTCAGATGGCTAATCACTAAACATATACGCAAATATTTAAGCAAATCTTTAACTGGCACTATAATGCCGTTTTACGTGGTAGGCTATTGCAATAAATACTGAAAACAAACTGGAGTAGGCTTACTGTGTGTACCCTTTGCATGTAACCCAAAGTTTTAAACACGATAACCATAATAGTTCGTTATATAACGATTAATGCACAAGTTTAGGCTTTATGCTGCCATAACAATACCATGCACACGACCTGTATTTACAAATTGCATGCTTATGTTTGTGAATCTCTGAGCAAGTCGTGTTAAAGGGATAACATGTATGCACACGTTTGTTTCAGTAATATAGTGCAACACTCTGACCAACAACCGAAATCAATTGGCCTTTTACGCAGCAGACTACTGTTTGAGCTGCGCGTAAAAGGCCGAGTTCACGCACCAGACGAGTCCCTTTTCTGATAATGAGTCAGTTTTGTAGTCAGTTTTGTGAAACTGTTTTTTAGTTAGATAATACAATTGTGGTTATGTTTTTTGTTTTTTTTTTAAGAGACAATAATCCGGATTAAAGTTCAACTGAATAATACACAAGAAAATGCGTTCAGCCTCGTCGTAGCATCTAGCATTGCCCAGAGCGCCTGGGTTCCCCTCATCTGGACCCACATCTATTTCTGTCTGAAACTGCTCAAAAAATGACCGATGTACAGTATCATATCAATCAAAGAAAACAGAACAGTGTTGACAACAACTTTGAAGGCACAGAAAACGTCCTAAATCCCAAGAAGAAATCCGTAAATAGTGTTTCTCACTTTCTCTTTAATCTAAACTCTCTGAATTAGTATTTGTTAACACTACAAAAGTTTTCATTTCTGAAGATTACTTGCTTGGGATTGCAACTGCTGTTACATTATTCGTTAAAATCAAATTAATAATCTATAAGAGAAGATATCATATTAATAATTTGTTTTTGTGAAGCACTTTGGCATATAAATAAAACTGAATTAAAGCCTATATTACAAATAAACAACTTATGTGTGTGTGTCTCTATATATATATATATATATATATATATATATATATATATATATATATATATATATATACTTGAGTAAAACGTTTAGATTACTTCCACTGTAAGTCTGTGGACAAAGTTTTATCTTGACAATATTAAATATTTTAAACAGTCAGGTCTCCTCTCCTTCATCTATGATTTATTGTTTTCTCATTTTTGTGGTCTATCCTTTGAAAATAAGGGTTTGTCCTTACAATTAACTCAACTTAAATTATTATAAATCGGATGTTACATTCAGGCAGTTACTATTTTAATTACTTTCACTTGAGTTGTAGATTCTCCAAATATGCCTATTTTTTGTAGTACTTGAGTAGCAGGGACTTGTGGTCTACTTGAGTGGGCTATCTTTCTGAAGTAACGTTAATCTGACTTGTGTAGAATGTTTGGTGACTAAGATGGAGTGTTTGATTGTGCATATGCGAATTTTTTATCTGCATATTTAATGTGGTGATACTTACTTACTTACTACTTACTTAAAATATTCCCCCTGTATTCAATTTGTTAATTGAGTAAAGTTGAATTGCAGTTCAAACTTCGTTAGTGTTGTAGGCTATAATGTCATGTTTTATACTTGTATGTTAAATACACACAATACGCACAACACTCATGTTAAAGCTAAAATCAAGGCTGATCTTAAATTGTAAATGGAACATGCTTTGCTGTGACCGAGAGCACTCTGAGTCCTAAGAGTAACTGTGAATCTAATTTCTACCGAAAATAGCGTAATTTTTAGCAATTACAGACTATGTTCACTAGATGGCACTCCGGTACAAGAAAAAAACAAAACAAGAGTCAACTCTGTAAAATCATTTCTCTTTAAAGTGTAGTTCTCAAGTACAAGCACTAGATGTCAGTCATGTCTAGTGGTTACTTGATGTGTGCTTTTTGGTAAGACAACAATTATTATTCTATGAAATGGTAACATGATCATTTTATTCAGCAGATAAATTCCATTATAATCGCAGTCTCATGTGCAGCTTTACACACATGTAGAGCCTATTGCCTGTGTTCTAACAGCAAATCTTTCTTTAATTACTTACAAGGACCTTAAATCTTCCAAGTTTTCCTAGCTTCTAGCGTAACTTTAAATTACTCATCTGCTTGATAAATCACATTAATGATCATAATGTTATGCCTTAACAGGTGGTTATCATATTCATAAAACCTATAGGGTATGGAATAGGATGGGGTATATGGAATATGATGGGGTAATTCAAAGGTCATAAAGAGTCTCTCTTTAACAAATATAAATGTTACTCTATGCCAGGGGTGTCCAAACTATGGCCCGGGGGCCAAATGCGGCCCTCAGACCAATTTTTATTGGCCCTCAGGCCTCCAGTTGAACTGGCCCAAATGATCATAATCAGTACTTTTAACAGCAAATTTGAGTAATCCTACAAATATAACCTAAATTGCATCACAATGCATTGTCCTACAGACCTAATATTAATATTTCAATCCTTATTTAAAGTATGAAGTCAACACTATGTTAAGTGCACCATCTGAATTATCCACTGTATTGACCACTGGCCCTCTGTGTCGAATATTTTTTAAGATATGGCCCAAAAAGAGTTTGGGCACCCCTGCTCTATGTTCCTTCGGTTGCTTCAGCGATTGCTTTCTCAGAGCTATATTTCAGTGGATGTTTGTGTAACCCTGTAGACTATCATCCAGCATTTGAGGCTTTAGTGCTCCAATACGCCTATTTCTGCCCACCGTTACTCGGATTATAAAAAACAAAACAAAAAAACTCCGGGTTATACATGTTGGGTTCCAAAATGTCTTGATTTTATGTTTTCAACAGAAAAACAAGTAACCTACCCTGAATGAAAATCCACTGCTTGTTTCTGTGGAATGCCACTATAAAGGAAATCTCTCACTTTTTGCATTTATTCTCAATAGCCAGCTGGGGGCGCCACAGGACGTGCAGAGAACTGAGGAAGCTCTATAAAGGAGCCGGGTGCCCACGCGTGTTTGTACCACTCATGACAGAGTTAATTCACGGTGCTTCACAGCAGACGCAAACAAACATGATACTTCAATAATGGTTTAATAATATTACATTTTGTTTGTATATGTATAGCGAGTACAACTGGGCTGCTTTAAGAGTGAATAATAGTAGGCAAAGGTAAAGCTGTATTTAGGATTAAAGGAGGTTCTTACCTAAAATAATACAAGCATATTATAATATTAACGGAGTGACGTGAATAAATTCAACCAGGTGCATGATGGATCATTTTTACGCACGAGCTGTTTTGATATAACCTTTAGGCAAAACACCCAAATCGTCTTTTATATTGAATTTAATGGTAATGGTATACATTTTATAATGATATATATGTATATTTTCACTTGGAACAGAGATATGGATCAGGTATGAAAATAAAGTAACGAAAAACCCAAACTCGCCAAAACGTGAGTAATTACGCATAGGGAATAAATCACCAAAAATGGCAAAAGATGGTAAAAGGGGTGTAAATAAAAGACAAAGCTTCCTAAAGGAGAGGGCGGGGAGGAGGAGGGGAACAATAGAGAATCAAAGCATGATAATATTCCTAAATGAAGAGGGAAACGTTGCCGGGCTCATTTTATTAATCAGACTGTCAATTTGAGCCAAGAGGCCAAACCCCAGAGCAGAGTGGATCAGACACAGAGATGTAGCAGGACCACGCAGCGTCTCACTCCACTCCGCTCCTCTCTCTTGGATATTATTCGTCTGACCGAAGGCCGCCTCCATCATCAAGTGACAGCCCTCTCCTATTTATTTGCTTATAAACCTGTTACAATAAATGATCATTGGAGCGACGTCAGCCGAGCATTAGAAGAGCGAACAGCGCGCACTTTTTGATGAATGACATTTATGCTGCTGTGGGGAGGACTCGCGACTCCTTTTGAGCATTCGCCATTCTTTCATTTTGTGCGTTATAAAAAGACACTTACTTAGAGACACTTGGCGAGTTGCATGCGGATTTAGACTCCAACGCAAAACCATTTGGTGATCCAGCCCCCTGGACAAGTCTTGGTGGGTGTTATTTTGTGGCGCGGCTTGATGATGGAGAGGATAAGAAAAGAGATGATCTTGATGGAGAGAGGGCTGCACAGTCCCGTGGCAGGGAAGAGGCTGACGGACACGCCGGGGAACTCGGTGCTAGAGGCCCTGGAAAACTCACAGCACAGCGGACGTCTGAGCCCCAGGATCACCTCAGCCTCTCTCCATGGAAACCTGGGGGATATCCCGAGCAAAGGCAAGTTTGAAATAGACAGTCTCTTCGGCTCACACCACAGCAACGACAACGGCTCGGCGGACATCTCATCGTCGGAAAACAGGAAGAAGATGAGTCTTTATTCTGAAGTTTCCCAGGAGTCTGATATTAACAGCGATGTCGAAGTGGGATGCCCGGCGCACCGATCTCCAAGCCAGCACAAGGAGAACAAAGGTACTCGGCCACCGCACAGCCTGATCCTGTAGACACGAACTAGAAAAGTAAATTTACTTTGGGCCACGCAATCATTTCATTTTTATTTAACCTATTTTAATTTTAATCCGTATATTATTATTATTATTATTATTATTATTATTATTATTATTATTATTATTATTATTATTATTATTATTATTACAGTTTTTGGAGTTGTAGCCTATTTGTTTTATTCAAATCGGCAGGCCAATCTGTCTTCTTCACATTTTGATATTTTATCATAATTTTACTAATGACACACAAAAGTCTACAAAACGCTTGACTTCAGTATTTACTATTGTATTTTACTTTGTTGCAAGAAGCAAAGCAAGCTTTTCGTGGATAGGTGTAGCCTGGATAGGCCTATCTTTTAAATCCGAATTATATTTTACTTTATATATAGTTTTCCATTTATTTGTTAACATTTTTGGGAGCAAGTTGTTTAGGTAGAAATATAATTTATGAGATATTTATATATACATAATTGTAATCAAGTACAACGTAATTATTTTTATTTTTTAATCAATTTTATATAGGCTTCTCGGACAGTAACTCGGCGTCCTCCAACACTAGCTCCAGCTCACTGTCCAACATGAACGGGAGCTCCGCAGGCAACAGCTCCAACTCTGACCAGGTCCGGAGGTATCGCACCGCCTTTACACGAGAACAGATTGGCCGCTTGGAGAAGGAGTTCTATCGGGAAAACTACGTATCCAGGCCGCGGAGGTGTGAGCTGGCCGCGGCGCTCAATTTGCCAGAAACTACAATCAAGGTGCACATTCGTCTTCATTATTCCGTATGGTCTGGGCTGTTGTGCGCGCATGTTTTGCTCTTTGGAATAAATAGACGCCGTGCGTAAAATTGCGCACAAGAAAATTAATGATAGCCTATAAAAATCTGTAAGACTATATTGAAATTTAAGTAACAAATTTAAAAGCTAATACGGCTTGAGAGAACTGCAATTTTAGGTTTGCTTTAGGGTTTTTTTGAACTAGTCAAAATAAGATTAAAAGTAAGATATGAAAAATAAAAATGGAGTACATGCACAAATGTGCGTTTCTAATGCGTAATGACACAGTTTAAAAATGTGCTTGAGTTTAGTCTCGTGTAGTTATGATTTTTATTTTATATTATTATGATGGAAAAGGGGTAGCCTATTTTGTCATACAATGAACCACTGTAGTCTGTTCTTACGTTAGGTTGTTGTACTGTTCTCTGTGAAACCTGGGCACGTGTTTACAGTGCATGTGGCATGGCTCTGTGCAGGTTTGGTTTCAGAACCGAAGAATGAAAGACAAGAGGCAGCGTTTGGCTATGTCTTGGCCGCATCCAGCAGACCCCAGCTTCTACACCTACATGATGACGCACGCGGCTGCTACCGGAAGTTTACCTTACCCATTCCACTCACACATGCCACTCCACTATTATCCGCACGTTGGGGTCACGGCTGCCGCAGCGGCTGCAGCGGCCACTGGTGCCGCCTCATCACCTTTTGCCACTTCAATACGGCCCCTCGACACCTTCCGCGCGCTCTCACATCCATACTCACGGCCGGAGCTCTTGTGCAGCTTCAGACACCCGGGACTGTATCAGTCACCCGCAGGCCTCAACAGCTCTGCCGCAGCATCAGCAGCTGCCGCAGCAGCGGCCGCGGCGGCAGCGGTGAGTGCACCTTCAGCCAGTGGGCCGTGTTCGTGTCTGAGCTGCCACAGCAGTCAGGCTGCTAGTGCCATAGGCTCCCGGAGCACGAGTGCTGACTTTACCTGCACAGCATCCACGCAGCGCTCCGAAAGCAGCTTTTTGCCGTATTCTGCCGCTGTCCTCAGCAAGACCTCAGTCCCATCTCCAGACCAGCGAGAAGAATCGTCGCTCAACAGATAACTGAACAAAGCCAGACGCTGCAACTTGAGTGGAAAAAAAAAACTTGTGTAAGGTCAGGCCACAGCCATTGGAGCATTTTCTAACGGCACTGTAAAACCAACAGAACATTTTCAATGTCCATCTCCTAAAGACCGTTTAACATCCCCATGTGGAAATTACGCAAAACTTTGCATCCAGTTTAAACTTTTCTTAAAAGCAAACAAAAA